>JALIZF010001757.1:0-705903 GCA_029948255.1 Telmatactis stephensoni
TGAAATAAGCCCCGTAAGTCCGACCGTTTCCGTAGTGTTGTCTGTGATTTAACCTCGCGATGAGGGATTTCACGCGCAAAGACAAAGTCAAAAAACCCCGTCGGGGAATACGCATTAGCTTCCGAGTCGATCTATTCCCCGACGGGGTTTCTGGCCAAAAAAGCCAGTTTTGCTCTTTTTTATTCTCAAAGGGGAAGTCCCGATGAGTCATCAACCAGGAATCCATCTCAATAGGGGGTGGTTGGGGTCGATGTCATAAAATATTTTGTAGATGACGTCAGGGTAATAAGGGATTTCCCCCCGCAGCTGAATAAACATTCCTTCGGCCCTACGCATAATTTGCATAGAAACGTCGGGAATTTTTTCTCCGGTTATTTCTGACAAAATATAAGAAATGCCCTTATTATATTTTTGTAGCTTTAATTTTTTTAGAGTCTTTTTCAAACCCTGTGGCGTGGGTTCTTTGAGATGAGCTTTTATCTGCCGTAAGGTTTTCTTATCAACATAGACTGGCTCTAAACCTAAAATAATTCGCATCCACTTTCTAAAGTAAATAATTCTCTTATATGGCGTCTTTTTACGACCGCCGTTAGCATAACATTGACCAAAGGTAGCACAGGGCACCGCATTAAAAACTATACGGCCACAGATTTCACACACGGCCGAAGTGTCTTCTTCTATGGTCATTCGCCTACCACAACACTTTAAAGGCCTCGGCTCTGGGGGCTTAATTTCACGTCGCAGGCAATTAGAGCAAACTGTATACTTTTCGTAATCTACTTGAGGGGCATTGCAACACATTATATAACACTTATTTCTTTTACTCTCCAGCAGCAGTCTTTTAATCACTTTGGCCAAAAACACCCTAGAAATGGCGCAGAGAATCCCCGATGTGGACACCCCTCGATCTATGCAGGCAGGCCCTGTAAATCACAGGGTGCGATCGAGATAAAACTATACTGCTGCTATGTCGCCTTCCTATAGACGTGAATTTTCTTCAACCAAGTGAGGTTTCTTCCTCAGTCGATGAACATCGCAAACGAATTGTCGAAAATGTTGAGCGAAGTCAGAACATTGCAAGAGAGAATATCCAGAAAGCACAGCAAAAGATGAAAGCGCAGTATGATAGGCATGCCAAAGATCGCAATTTCATTGTTGGACAAAAGGTATGGGTCTATACTCCCAAAACTAAGAAGGGGCTATCCAAAAAATTATTGCATTTGTGGCACGGTCCCTTCAGATTAGTGGAAAGGATGTCATTCTGCCACTTTCTTCTAAGAAATATGAACAACAGTAGAGTAAAATTCGCAGTTCATGTTAACAGAATGAAACCTTATGTTGATCCTAATGAACGCCCAATTGAGCCTCCAGAAGAAGAAATTGATGAACCATATTTGGACGAGTCCGACATTCCAGATGATAGTTATGATCTGAACGCAGGAACTGAAGAAGAAAACGCCCAAGGAAGTGCCCAAGATGAAAACAAACAGATATCTGATGATGATGATGATGATGAGGATGGAGATGCCCAATTACAAGATGGAGACAGCGAACATCAAGCGCTGGGTGACAGCTCAATAATTGATAATGTTAGTGTATTTGCAGCTGAGAAAATACTTAAAAAGCGCATTCGTAGAGGAAAAGTGCAATATTTAGTTCAATGGGTTAACTTTCCAGAAAGTGCTTCCACCTGGGAACCCGAAGAAAATATCTTAGATGATAGACTTATACAGCAATTTAAAAGAAAGTCTACTTGATCTCTTGTAGGTCCATTACAAGTGCCAGTATGTGGTATTTGAGGTGTCTCACCTTAATATTATACGTTTTGATTTATGGACAACACGTTGCTAATCAACAATTTGGTTCACTTAACCAGAAAATTACCTTCTACCCCTCATCTTTGGTAGTGAGTCATAGCGCAAAGCCATTAACATTTTACGACGATACAAGACTGATACACGTTTCCGTGGAGTTGCCAACCATTTCAATGGGGAGACCTATGACTTTTTCTAACCATTCGTGCTCTAAGCTAAAAACCGACTTCTACAATCGCCTACTAAAATCACTTTTGCAAGTGCAAGAAACGGCACAGCGACTTCTGTCCTTGCCTGGTTTTTCAACGTTAATTGAGTGCGACACTTATCTAAAAAGATACTTTTACTACCAAACTGGCATACCATCGCGAATGAGTTGTCCCAGAGGATACCGTAATAGCTTGGCAAAGTGTAAGTCATGGGCTCTCAGTAAATGTCGCAGAGTAAGTTCAGACGAGCGTATGTGGTTACAAGGTAAGAGAAGAAAACCAAGATCAAGTTGGTTTTGCCATGCTGGGGTCTTCGGAATTTTCAGAGCAATTTATCAAGTTACTGGTCATACCTGTGAGTCAAATCACGTTGAGAACTTGAAGTCTACATTGAAAAGTATTACCAAAGCTATGGTTTCTTCTAAACACTTGATCCGTGTAGTTAATGGTAAAGTTGTACACCTTTTTAAGATAACGGACACGATGAACACTAAGCTGAACGGACTAATTTTTGCTGTGAAAGGAATAGACAAGACATTCAAAGAGTGGAAAGCAGAACTCCAAAAGATGGCAAACCGTGTAACCTGTGATGAATATCTTAACATGGCCTTCTTGTCCAAGTATGCCACCGAGAACAGTCGCGCTTTTTCTGTTGTTCTGAGATTCTTCGAAATTCAAGACGTTATGACTCAGTTAACGCAACTTAACAGTAAAATTCTGTTCGGTTCATCGGATATGCCGCATTTTATGTTTTCGGAGTTTCTCTTGCAGCTACAGCGCGATCCAAAACTTCATCTCACAATAACAGCCCTTAAAAACAATTTAGCTGTCCTTGCTAATCCTATCGTTGACGTAGAACATAACCATAGTCGCGTAACTACTAACATCTTGGCTATTGTACCAGAAGTACTTGATAAGGATTCTTTTTGTACAATAGAACACTTAACTCCACTCAAGTTTAATATCTCTAACACTTGTTTTCAGGGGCCTATTAAGAAATCTAACTTAGCGCTAATCACTTGCCCTTATACTAAGCACATAATATCAACTAATGCCCTTGATAAATGCTTTGTAAGCAGTAACTCTGTTCTTTGTCCTACTAACATTCTTCAAATAGTAAGTAATATCGAGTGGCTTGGATTTCCCTGGAGTGCCGGTATGAAGTTGAGCTACCCGCGTTATCATGTGTCGTCCAAGAACTGCGATGACTTACATCCACTTATAAATCTTGGCGGACGCTATTACTTGTCAACTACCGCGGGATCAATATCTACCAATATTGGAACTTTAACGGTTTCACCGTTAAGCATTTATCATTTCCCCTGTAATATAACTTTCAAGGGAATGAGATCCGGTTTGTCAGTGTGTCCTCAGCGAATGGAGATATCCCTGCCAATCTTCCAAGAACAATTAATGCAATACATACCTTGGAACATTAAAGATAAAATTAACCTCCAATTGCATTATAATTCCTTAAAGATTCCAAAAGCTACTAAGATAGATGATAACATCACACGTCAGCTTAACAAACTGTATGATCTGTATGATCAGCAGCTCAGCATCGACATTGACACTGCTAATAGAAAGATTGACGACGTCAACGAGGATACTACCACAACTTTAGATGAAATAATCATTTACACCATTGCAGCATTCACTGGTTTTAGCACCATAGCAAGCATCATACTCATCATAATCGAATGTAAAAGACCTCCACCCGTCACTTGTAGACATTGCCACAAGCCAAAGAAAGATGTTGAAAAGGCTTAATGCGTCAATTTGCACTGAACTTTCATCTATATATTCTTATGCAGGACTAATCAAATAATAAACAATTCATTGTAGGTCATGCCTGGATACATAAGCCAGTCTTGTGGCGTGTGTGTATTGGAAGGACTTGGCTGGTGCACCAGGGATCAGATCTTTGATCGTGTCCCTTTGCCTTGCTGTGGTGCACCAGTCCATGAGGAATGCTTTGTACTGAACATGACGACTAACCTGACATTATCATGCCCTAATAACTGTGGTGCGCAACTTTACCCGCTGGCAGATGGTGACAACTCTTGGGAAGGCCAGCGGGTAGTTAGGGGCATGATATTGTTTAGGTTAGTCACCTATGGTGAAATTTATGTACCATATGTTTTAAGACCAACGTTCAACGGCTTCAATTAGACACAACCTTTATGGATGAGCACTCAAGAATAAAAGTAAAGATCAGATGTACCCCTATGAAGACCAACGACATTGAAGACCGAAGTACCAAAACAAAAACAAAACAAAAACTATATAAACTTTGCAGATAGAATGTCGTTACTAGAACTTTGTAGTTCTTTATTCAGCTTAATTAGTTTTAAACAAATGAAAATCTTGTAATCGCACCCTTACCTACCGGTGCACCAGGAGATGCACCAAACTAAGGGGGGGAGTATGTTATGACACGCTTTTTGCTAATTATTAGTTTCCGGTTATTCTAGAGTTTCAATCGCTCAACAATTGCGTTTAATAACCAAGTAACTAAACATAGCTAGCTAGCTTACAGCTTTAGACATTTTGTTAATCATTTTCAGCCACCATGCAGTTTTAGTAGTTTTATTAATTACCTAAGTTTTGATAGTTTTGGGACATTCTGAAAGGAATGCCAGTTTTATTGACACAAGAATTACCCCATTTATAATTACAGTAGAAATAATGCCAATAGTTTTTTAGTTCTGGTTAGTGCTAGGTTAGCTATAGGTTTAGTAATTTAAGTTGTGGCTTGAAACAATGTAAAAACTTATTGTAGTTGAAATAACTATATAGGATTGCTCAAGATGTTCTATTCAAGGCTAACTTAATTAAGAAACCACTCGTTGTAAGCATATATCAATTCAGAGTTAGATAAGGTAAAAAAAGCAAGCATAAGATAATTTTGTTCAGACTGAGAAGATCCTGCCTAACTGTATTGAGGTACGCTAAGGATTGCAAATAAAGTAAAGGTACGTTCCAAGCCTCGTAGATCCTGTTGAGTCTCTCGTAACACAGTAAGGCTCTCGCCGGGTTTCTGTCGCCTCGTCGCAAGCAAATGTCGGGCAAATATCTCGTTTGGGGTTTTGACAAACAGTTTCTCTAATACCACAATGGCCGCATCGTAGCTTGTACATTCTTCGATGTATTCATAAACATTATGGGAGACATAATTAACAAGGGTTCTGTACTTATCGGGAGCCTTTTCACCACATTCATCGATGAAGTTAGTAAAGGTACGGTGCCAATGCCTCCACTCTTTCGTAGCCGTGGGCGAGTTTGGATCCAAGTCGAGTCGGGCCGGTTTGAGCAGCGTGTCCATGTTTTCTGCTGTAGTTTTAAGTTGAATAAATTGTTGTAACCATAATGATTTGGCTTTATTCAACTTAAAACTGAACTACACGGCAACAAAATGGCCGCCACAAAACAAGTTGCTAACCTAACTACTGACCAATAAAATGCGGGCTCAAGGTGCCACAGGCAACCCAATATAACAAAATATACAAGTTTATGTCAATTTTCATTTGACCGTGAAAGAAAAATGACTATTTAGTTTGTAGTAGTTGATAATTAAGAAACAAAAGAAAACAATGGCTTTAGAGTCTACTACCAACTATTAGTTTGTCTTTCCTTCATAGAGTGATTACACTTAACCCGTGAAATAGTTAGTAGACTACTAGTTACTAGTAATACCATGATCACATCGGGATCCATTGTTTCAAGAGGGACGTTTAATGTCTAACATGGGTGTTCCTAAAATGCGAAATAGCGAAATGGCGAAATAGCGAAATAGCGAAATAACGAAACAGAAATACTCAAAAAATATCTAGTTTGATAGAGAAAATATTTCTTAATAGTTGTAACTATAAAACCTAGTTCAATCAGCTATTTTTGCTTCATTCAAAGTTGTTTAGTCTTCTGAATGTACATCATCAACTTCAAATCAATGATTTCTATCTGTCGTCGGCTTTCCGCATCTAAATTCCCAGCTTATTGCTGCCGCAGCGGAGCGAGCCTGAGCGAGCGGAGCAAGGCAGCGATCCTATTTCAGTAGCTAGCTAAAATCGAGATTTGGATACGACCACAATGCTTAGCGAGTGTCGTAAAAACAATAGATTTCTTTGTTCTTGCTATCCCACAATGCAAAATTACTTCTTACCACCATGCTTTGCGAGCCTACACTATAAAACCTTCTGCGTCTTCTCGTCGTTGAGTGTCAACTGATTACTTCATGTAATGCTTTGAAAACGCTGCCATATGTTATTATATTCAATTCATTATATTACAATTTCTTATACTATCTTTCGAAGTAATAATTACGGTAAATAATAGCTTAAATAGTTCATCTCGTGCCTTTAAATTGCCTTGAATCAAATCGTGCTTTTCGCATCTTCACGACCGATCTAATGTTTATCAAGATTTAGTTTCAAATAGAGGGGAAAGGGCATACAACGGCGTGTGACAGCAATCCGGCGTCACGTAATAGTTTGTCACTATTTTCAAAAAAAGCTAATGGTACTAGTCACATGTAAAATGAAGTATTTGAAAACAAAATACATTCCAGTTCTTTGGAAATATTTTTTGCATATTCTGTAGTAATCATGCATTTCATTTCGCGCTTCGATTTCTGAAGCGAACAACCTTGAGCAATCGGTTTATTGTATAAGGAAAAACAATATTGGCAGCACTCACTAAATGTCAAGTAGGCTAGTTTTAAAAACTGCTAAAACAATATTTCCAGTTATGAGTTGATATTTTTGAATTTGTTACTTTTCGATTCACTGGTTATTGCCCTGAAGATATGTTTAAAATTCTAAAAGGCGTATTTTATTTGATTCCACGTTACAGCCGCGTTTCAGATTACACGTACTTAATTGATAACGCTGGTTATCTGGTTATGTAATAAAGGTTCCAATTACATCAATAGTTGTTGGTTAATTATTCGATCACTCATCCATCCATTCATTTATTGACTGATCATATATTCGCAATATATCCACTGAAACTGGATTTATCATTCTCTCATGCAACAATTCACCTTTCATAATGTGTTTGTTTTTTCTGTTTGTTTGTAATGATATAGTGAATACAAAATAAATAAGTAAATAAATAAATGAATAAATAAATAAATAGATTAACAGACAGCTAGACAGAAATAAAATAGAGAATGTTACTGAAAAATTTTCTATCTTTATTATATAAACCAATTTAAAGTGTAAAATACGATATAATAAACAGAACATAAAATGTCCGCTTGGAGATACAAGTTTTATCTCATTTTACTTTTTATCTGTATTTTTTAAGACTCGAGTATAAAATCTACACGCTGGCATTCAATGTTCTATATTTCTAATGAAAAGGTCACACTTTTTATTTTCAAGCAACGTTTATGCCCAAAACGCTTCTTATGGATTTCTTGTGTAGCTCATTGAGTTGTCCACGCACAAATGGGGAAACATACACTAAACCAGGAACAAACAGTTGGTTCTTCTCCTGAATACAATTTACTTGGAAATGGAAGTAGACGTTTCCCGGTTTACTTTTTCGCTTTTCACCATCTCCATCGAAATAGTCTCTTCTCATGTTAGAGACGATAACCAGGTCGTTGGGCGGTTGTGGGATTTGTCCACACACTTTCAGAGAGTTCCCGCAACCGTAGCACTTTGAGACTCTACTGTCACACTGTTGCAACACTGAGGCAGAGTTCAAAAGACCCAAAAGAAGGACTGGGTTTATATTGTTGTTTTGATTTCGGTTGCTGTTGGTAGTGTTGCTGCTACCTGTTACCCGCTACCCGTTACCCTTGACCCGCATTTTAGACACGCCTTGATATCTTCGGCGGCCATTGATCGCTTGATGGCGATTTTCAGTGCTTTCTCCTCATCTTCATTTTGAAGATCACCCACCTCCGATCTATATTTGATACTACTTCCGAATAAGACCTTTCCATAATACAAACAGATTTGAAAAGAATAAAAAGACTTCTAACAGATACAGTAAGCACAGTTCGTAACCCGGGTTCGTAACTAGAACGATTGTGTGGCCAGTACACGTGTTCACAGCATGTGATTTCCTGGCTACGGATTTCAGATTTCAGATAACCAGCGGTATCAATTAAGTACGTGTAATCTGAAACGCGGCTGTAACGTGGAATCAAATAAAATACGCCTTTTAGAATTTTAAACATATCTTCAGGGCAATAACCAGTGAATCGAAAAGTAACAAATTCAAAAGTTTTAGCAGTTTTTAAAATAAGCTGGGAATTTAGATGCGGAAAGCCGACGACAGATAGAGATCAGTCATTGATTTGAAGTTGATGATGTACATTCAGAATCAGAAGCAAAAATAGCTGATTGAACTAGGTTTTATAGTTACAACTATTAAGAAATATTTTCTCTATCAAACTAGATATTTTTTGAGTATTTCTGTTTCGTTATTTCGCTATTTCGCTATTTCGCCATTTCGCATTTTAGGAACACCCATAGAAACTAGCACCACTTCGTGGATTTTACCGTCATCACTTTAAACTTGTGACATTAGCATGACGAGACCTGGATTCATTCCCAAGATTTGATACAGGATATTTAGAAGAAATAGAATCTACGTTACCAGATGATTCTCCAGTGAAAATACTGTTGTACGAGTCCAATATGGCATCGTGTTCTTTTGAGTTCATTTGTACGGTTGTACTTCATTTAGATCAATTTGAGTGTCATTAGAATCCATTTGAGTTTTGAGTTTGTGGAACGACTCGAATCGAAAGTGTTGCTCATTAACTTCTTTTAGTGTGAGTCTACCACGAACACATTTGTGTATGCGTGTATGTATTTTGAGCAGTTTCGAAGCAGCAGCAAAAGTAGCCATCTTGTTTTCGAAGCACGAGGGACGCCAAGGACAGTCAGCGGCCAACGAGTCGGTCAGCGGTTAATGCCCAGCGAGTTACGGTCAGCGGTTAATGCCCAGCGAGTTATCAAAGAAAAAAAAATTATCGTCCTAATCGTATACCGTCATGTGATGACGGTAATGAGGGAAATTTAGAACTAAATTTCCCTCATACATCATTAATGAGGGAAATTTAGTTCTAAATTCCCTCATTACTATTCATGAGGTACAGTCCCTCATATATCAATCATCGGGACGATCGGGACAACTTTACACGCTGTTCCGAAACTCTATAACTTTCTAAAGCACCGATACCTCTTACCACTGCACACTCTTACGCATGTGGGAGCTATTCATTCTATTTTGCGCATGTGCGTAACGAAGCAAAGAAAGCTTAGCGAAAACAATTTAGCTTTCGAGTTGATTAACAACCTATAAATACTTGTCCATTGTAAGTATAAAACAAAGAAATATATTTTCAAAACTCCCCAGAGAACAGGGTTATGCACAATTGGTAAAAGAATTCAGTGTACAATATGTTCAAGGTTTGGACAAACAAAAAAGCGAAGTGCATGTATTTTCGTTTATTTCCTCGGTGATCATGGTGATCATGGCCGAGGGAGGTTTAGTGGAAGTCCCGAGGCCGTAGGCCGAGGGACTTTTACTAAACCTCCCGAGGCTGAGGGGACATTTAATCACTAATATCCCGAAGAAGTCATGGTATTACTTTGTAATACCATGATCACCGAGGAAATAAACGAAATATACTTCGCTGTTTGTTCATCCAAAACTTGAAAATATTATACATTTCTTTTACCATATTGTGCGTAACCCTGTTCTCTGGGGACTTTCGAAAATAGATTTCTTTGTTATATACTTACAATGAACAAGTATTTATAGGTTGTTAATCAACTCGAAAGCTAAATGCTTTCTTTGTGTCGTTATGCTCATGCGCAAAATAGAATGCATAGATCCCACACGCGTAAGAGTGTGCAGTGGTAAGAGGTATCGGTGCGTTAGAAAGTTACAGAGTTTCGGGACAGCGTGCAAAGTTGTCCCGATCGTCCCGATGATTGCGTTAAATGAGGGACAACCACTCATGAATAACATGAGGGACGAGTAGTTCTAATCGTCCCTCATTAATTATGGATGAGGGACGATTAGTTCTAATCATTCCTCATTCATAATTAATGAGGGAATATTAGAACTAATTTTCCCTCTTTCTAGCTATTCATGAGGGAGGGATGTTAGCGATTAAACGTCCCTCCAAAAACAATAGATCCCGAGGTGATCATGGTATTACTTATAATAAACCTTATTTCCATTGTTCTCTTTTTTCTCTATTGAACTATTACACACAAAAATTCATTTAGTGTTTCACGGGTTAAGTGTAACGACTCTAGTCAAGTGGAAACAACTCTATATAGTGTTAGACGCTTTTGATACCGTTTAGATGCAAATGTGCAAATGTTACCTTGGGCATGCAAATTACGAATACTGGCATGTCCTGTGAAATCTTTTGTTGAAAAGAATCATTCAAGCAAAGATTAACTTTTGAAACCGATGGAATTTTGCCCCTTTTTAAACAATAGATAGAGTTGCGAATAACGGAAACATTTCGAAATGAGAATGAGAAAGTGCGACAGAGACGAGAAATTTGGTAACACATAAGAAAGTGACAGTGTACCACTAAAGAACAGTTAATCACGTGTCGTGAGGTTTTCAGTTTTTTCATATATTTCAGTTATTACAATTTACCTATCGTTTTCTTACTTTGTCCAGAATAACACTCTTTCGCAGGCTTTCCTTTCAAGAAACTACAACGCCTTTTCATCTTTTGTTTATCATTTCACTCATCTTTATAAAAAGCTAGAAAGCTTACGATTCCTTCGATTACTTTTTTTTTCACTTCAGTATCAGCGTTTTCACCAAGTTGTTTCTTAATCCTCCATATTTCATGGCCATTGAAGCATTGTAAGATATCCAAAATAAATGATAAAAACGTAAATTTTTTGGCCGCTTAAGCATCTCCATTGCCCACTGATTTTTTTATGAATAATGAATTGGAATTTACATGTTTAAGAAAAAAACTGGACAACGGAGATGCATGACGACCAAAACAACGTTAACCCGAAGTAAGCGACCTAAAAATTTAGGCCGACACGAGTCTGGGTTTGAGTGTTCTATCGTCGCGTCGTAGTCGAGAATGTGCCATGAAAACGAGGCAAGCCACAGGCACCCCAAGCAATCATTCAGAGCAGCGTGTTCCGGGTTCGTAATCCTCAAGGAATGAAAAGAATTAATTTTTTTTCGCCTTACTATGTAGTAAATATTAGCTTTTAATTTTTTTGTATGCTTTTTTCTGGTTTTGAAGCATTTTAAGCTGTTTTTTAATTTGATTTAATTTCCAATATATTTTGACTCAAGCGACAGCTTGTCTGGCTCTTTCTTATCAATGACTGCAAGGATAAAAGGAAAGATTGAAAACATGTATTTCAATGTTCTCTGTAATTAAATGGTATGGCTGAAATTTTTTGGCGTACAAACTAAAGTAAATACTATTAGAAAGTCAATTATTACAAAGCAACAGCTACTCCCAAACAAGACGGTGTGCTTTCGTGACGCTACATTGAGTAGGCATTTGTCAACATGGCGAATTACTGTTACCCTAGCAGCTATAAACTTACTTAACTAGACGCACATAGTGCGTTTACTCGTGCCCAAGTGGAATTCAGTCTGGTATGAGAATAAATATGTTTTAAGGTGGCCCGTACCTATTGATTTGTTTGTTGGGCATGAATTTCAATCGCGTCCTTTTACATCAAAATCTTGTCCGATTTCTGAGAAATTTGCAGCCATTTGTCTACAAGCCTTGAAATTTGTACCGGTAATTATTTTTCTGCGAATTAGATCAAGTAATTTGAGATATCAGACGATTTTTAAAAATGGCTTTTTGAGAAAAATTGGTCATAAATCCAAAATTCCAAGGTGAATTTTTTTCCTATTTCGTCAATCAAGTATAAAGGCATAGAGGACTACATACGACATGTATCGTGCCAATTTAATAGTGCCTTAGAAGTTGCGATACAAAATTTGTGCTGCCTGTTACGACGCAAAATTATGTAGTCAAAACTACCGCCAAAATCTCAACAAAATTTCAAAAACAGCGAGAACTATATCTGCTGTAAGAAAGACAAATACCTATTGTAACTTGTGAACAAAATTTGGAGAGATGAGAAGCTAAACGCCAATGTTATCCTCAAGCAAACTTGGGGAGTACATTTTTGTGACCACGAGGCGAGCGTTGCGAATTTGTATTACTTCGACTTCTACAAATTCTGTCGAATTGTTTCGTGAAATTTTCTTGGTATAGGATAGAACAAGATGTTAACATACCTGTTGCCAAGTGTCGTTGTGTTTGCTGCACTAGGTATAATTCATTAAGCTTCAAAAGTAAGCAACTTCATCAAGTCGACGTTTGAACTGCCAAGGAAAACCCTCACGGTTTGTTAATTTATTCAAAACGACACCTTACTATCTGTAAGACTTTTGGGAATAAAGACAGTAGTTCTCTGAATACAATTGCTTCTGAGTCTAAATCCCGTGTGGAATTACTTGATCTAATTCGCAGAAAAATAATTACCGGTACAAATTTCAAGGCTTGTAGACAAATGGCTGCAAATTTCTCAGAAATCGGACAAGGTTTTGATGTAAAAGGACGCGATTGAAATTCATGCCCAACAAACAAATCAATAGGTACGGGCCACCTTAAAACATATTTATTCTCATGCCAGACTGAATTCCACTTGGGCACGAGTAAACGCACTATGTGCGTCTAGTTAAGTAAGTTTATAGCTGCTAGGGTAACAGTAGAGTTATTCCGTGTTAGACGCTTTTGATACCGTTAAGATGCAAATGAACTTTTACGCATCAAAAAAGTAAACAATTCCAAGCATTCAGTTTACTTGGCCGAAAACCTTACTTTTAGGACTCGGAAAAAGCTTTTTTTCTTTTTGAGCTCATATTGTCGACACATTCAATGACTGTTCGTTTGGAAAAGTAGAACAAAATCGATGTTGAGAAATGTGAATTTAGGTCAAGTTGATAGAGGTGCGCCTTTTTTATCTTTTGTTTATCATTTCACTTCTCTTTATAAAAAGCTAGAAAACTTAAGATTCCCTCGATTAATTTTTTTCTAACTTCAATTAGCAGCGTTTTGACCAAGTTGTTTCTTAATCCTGCACATTTTATGGCTATTTAATTATTGTAAGATATCCAAAATAAATTATAAAAACGTAAATTTTTAGGCCGTTTACTTCGGGTTAACGTTGTTTTGGTCGTCAAGCATCTCCGTTGTCCAGTTTTTTCCTAAACTTGTAAATTCCAATTCATTATTCATAAAAAAATCAGTGGGCAATGGAGATGCTTGAGCGGCCTAAAAATTTACGTTTTTATCATTTATTTTGGATATCTTACAATGCTTCAATGGCCATGAAATATGGAGGATTAAGAAACAACTTGGTGAAAACGCTGATACTGAAGCCGGTTAAAAAAAAGGAAATCGAAGGAATCGTAAGCTTTCTAGCTTTTTATAAAGATAAGTGAAATGATAAACAAAAGATGAAAAGACGTTGTAGTTTCTTGAAAGGAAAGCCTGCGAAAGAGTGTTATTCTGGACAGAGTAAGAAAACGTTAGGTAAATTGTAATAAATGAAATAAATGAAAAAACTGAAAACCTCACGACACGTGATTAACTGTTCTTTAGTGGTACACTGTCACTTTCTTATGTGTTACCAAATTTCTCGTCTCTGTCGCACTTTCTCATTCTCATTTCGAAATGTTTCCGTTATTCGCAACTCTATCCATCTATCTATATCTATGTTTAAAAAGGAGCAAAATTCCATCGGTTTCAAAAGTTAATCTTTGCTTGAATGATTCTTTTCACTGAACAAACGATTTCACAGGACATACCAGTATTCGTAATTTGCATGCCCAAGGATAATTAACATTTGCACATTTGCATCTAAACGGTATCAAAAGCGTCTAACACGGAATAACTCTACTAATTCGCCATGTTGACAAATGCCTACTCATTGTAGCGTCACGAAAGCACACCGTCTTGTTTGGGAGTAGCTGTTGCTTTGTAATAATTGACTTTCTAATAGTATTTATTTTAGTTTGTACGCCAAAAAATTTCAGCCATACCATTTAATTACAGAGAACATTGAAATACATGTTTTCAATCTTTCACGTTTTGAGTTCGGTACTGAAGCGGAATATTTGTTACCCTGGGTTTCAGGGGTTTATCATTTATTATTCGCTTTCTTTAGAGTTTCGTTCAAATTTTCTATTTTTTCAAAGTCTCTAATTCTTGGAAAAAAGAAGTTTCTGAGTCGACGTCCGAATTTAGAAAACAAAAGAAACAAATAGCTCGGGTCTCGTGCAATGCTACCTTGAGCATTCGACCCTCCTTCTTTAATAGTTCTTATACCCGTCTTTGTTCTCTTCTATCAAGTAAATAAACGTCGGAAGGAGACGATAAACCCCTGGAACCCAGGGTAAATATTTCATTTTGTCTGCTTCGCCGGCAAGCTGATTTAATTGAACTCATAGAGGTATCGGTCTCGATACTAAATTTCCAATGAAGAGGCTGATTCAGAGTAATTCTACGAAATTGTGTATGCTTTCAAAATAAGATATAGTTGGTTAGATAGACTGAAAATCTATAATAATTTGATTCCCGTACGAGTCTGCATACGGAAGTCTTTGAATCCGTTGCCGTTCGCCGAAATGTTTGCAAAAATAGTTCTTCAAACTCAGTCCGAAACAAACAATATCTGTTTTTAACGATTTTTTCTTGTATGCAATACTATTAAAGTAGTAATAAATATGATCGAAGCCTAGGCCTAATATTGAAGTGGTCATGCCGACAACCGAGCTGAAAAAACGCTGTGGCTATTTGACCGGCAGCCGGTCAATGACCTCGAATTCCTATTTGACCGGCAGTTTTCAAATTTTCCAATATTTCCCCGAAAAAAAACATTCGTACACCATCTAAAGTACACTATTTTTTATTTAGAAATGGTAAGCGGTCATAGTTAGCGCTGCAGTGTCCAACTAGCTCTTTTTCTCTAGCCCCGGCACATGCAGAGTAGAAACCAAAAGACACTTCGAAAAATTCAATCCTGGTCGTTCAATTCTACTCTGTGCCGAGACAAAACATGTAGGGCTAGTTCGGTTTTGAAGCACTTTCCTTGGTAATTGAGCATTCCTGAATATAGATAGAATGTTTTGAATATCCTTCGACTCTTATTTTTGGAGATATTCTTGCAACAAAAATTCAAAACTGCCGGTCAATGACCAGCCTCGAATCCCTATTTGACCGGCAGTTTTTAAATTTTCCAAAACTTCCCCGAAAAAAATTCGTACACCATCTAAAGTATTCTATCTTTATTTAGGAATGGTAAGCGGTTACAACTACCGTTGTAATGTGTAATTAACTTTATTATATGGCTAGATAATTTCCTGAATTCTGATTGGCTAACGCATGGTCTGTATTTTGCCATATCATGACCGCTGTCCCGGATGAAAAGAAAAATTTGCGTTTGGCAATTGTTTTAGCGGGACTTCTCAAAGCCATATAATAAATAAGTTATTAACCTCGTTTGCTCGGTCTGTATGGGAAAATATCAGACCTCGGTCTTTTTGTACAGACCTCGCTGCGCTCGGTCCGTACTGTCAAGACCTCGGTCTGATATTTTCCCATACAGACCTCGCGCTCGGTTAATAACCCTTTACTATTTGCCTAGCTCCGGCACAGAGTAGAACGACCAGGATTGAATTTTTCGAAGTGTCTTTTGGTCGCTCGTCAGCTACTCTGTGCCGGGGCTAGAGAAAAAGAGCTAGTTGGACACTACAGCGCTAACGTAACTATGACCTCTTACCATTTCTAAATAAAGATAGTGTACTTTAGATGGTGTACGAATGTTTTTTTCGGGGAAATATTGGAAAATTTGAAAACTGCCGGTCAAATAGGAGTTCGAGGTCATTGACCGGCTGCAGGTCAAATAGCCACAGTAGACAAGGCGCATTTTCGAGAAATCAGATACCTGGAGGCATTTTGGGGTAGAGGCTGGTAACATAACTATTCTAAACCGATTTTTCATGCTGAATGCGAATATGACTGTTACCAAGACGTATTCTGCAATCTTATACGTGTAAGACGTGTTTTGTGAATTGCTACAGTCATTTCATACTAACGGTTTTTTCATGTAATTCCAAAAGTTCCCAAACTTAAGAACAATTACCATAGCTGGAAAGAGCATATCAAAATCAGTAAATACTGTGAAGTTTGAAGGATGTCAGTTGACAAATCAAGGAGATACGAATTTTCAAAAATCGAAATTTGGTTGAATCTCTTGCATAACTGTAAGTGTTTTCATACAAAATTTCGTTTTTTGAAAATTCGTATCTCCTTGATTTGTCAACTGATATCCTTCAAACTTCACAGTTTTACTGATTTTGATATGCTCTTTCCAGCCATGGTAATTGTTTTTAAGTTTGGGAGCTTTTGGAATTACATGAAAAAGCCGTTAGTATGAAATGACTGTAGCAATT
This sequence comes from Telmatactis stephensoni, assembly GCA_029948255.1. Taxonomy (NCBI): domain Eukaryota; kingdom Metazoa; phylum Cnidaria; class Anthozoa; order Actiniaria; family Isophelliidae; genus Telmatactis; species Telmatactis stephensoni. The sequence goes on from JALIZF010001757.1 coordinate 16,526, forward strand.
CACAAATACGTCACTTACAGGTATAAGATTGCAGAATACGTCTTGGTAACAGTCACATTCGGATTCAGCATGAAAAAATCGTTTAGAATAGTTATATTACCAGCCTCTACCCTAAAATGCCCACTGCACTTTTTGCGATCGACTTTTTCAATTTTGCGCCTTGTCTACAGCGTTGAAAACATTCTTAGTGTCGCGACATGACTAGCCGTTTGCCTACTATGTACAGACTCGTAGAATTACGTTTACGCAATTTTGTTCTACTTTTCCAAATGAACAGTCATTGAATGTGTCGACAAAGCGTCCTAAAAGTAAGGTTTTCGGCCAAGTAAACTGAATGCTTGGAATTGTTTACTTTTTTGATGCGTAAAAGTTCAAGCGCGTTTTATTCGAAAACGCTTCCATAGAAATTAAGAACCCGCTTACTTCGGGTTAACATTGTTTTGGTCGTCATGCATCTCCGCTGTCCACTTTTTTCCTAAACTTGTATTCCAATTCATTATTCATAAAAAAATTAGTGGGCAATGGCAATGCTTGAGCGGCCAAAAAATTTACGTTTTTATAATTTATTTTGGATATCTTACAATACTTCAATGGCCATGAAATATGGAGGATTAAGAAACAACTTGGTGAAAACGCTGATACTGAAGTGAAAAAAAGGTAATCGAAGGAATCGTAAGCTTTCTAGCTTTTTATAAAGATGAGTGAAATGATAAACAAAAGATGAAAAGGCGTTGTAGTTTCTTGAAAGGAAAGCCTGCGAAAGAGTGTTATTCTGGACAGAGTAAGAAAACGTTAGGTAAATTGTAATAAATGAAATAAATGAAAAAACTGAAAACCTCACGACACGTGATTAACTGTTCTTTAGTGGTACACTGTCACTTTCTTATGTGTTACCAAATTTCTCGTCTCTGTCGCACTTTCTCATTCTCATTTCGAAATGTTTCCGTTATTCGCAACTCTATCCATCTATCTATATCTCTATGTTTAAAAAGGAGCAAAATTCCATCGGTTTCAAAAGTTAATCTTTGCTTGAATGATTCTTTTCACTGAACAAAAGATTTCACAGGACATGCCAGTATTCGTAATTTGCATGCCCAAGGATAACATTTGCACATTTGCATCTCAACGGTATCAAAAGCGTCTAACACGGAATAACTCTTATTAGTGTATAGCAGTCAGAATTCAACAAAAGGAAACAATGGAATTGGCATCTACTAGTGTGTATTAGCTTTGTAACTAGAGTGATTTTCACCGGACTGTGAAATAGTTACTAAGCTAATAGACACTAACAGACTCTGCACCCATTGTTTTCTTTTGTTGCAATACAACTATTAGACACCATAGCTCACCATTAAACACTGACTATTAGTAATTGTTTCACAGTCCGATGAAAATCACTCTATTTCACAGTCTGATGAACTACTCTGTTTAGTTCTTATTTTAGTTTGATGGGGTGGTTTTCATAAACCCGTGAAATAGATACTAAACTAATACATGTACACATTCGTAGACCCGAAACAAGGATGTGAGGTCTGGCTTGGGATCGAACTCAGGACCTCTTGCACCGAAGGCCGCGCACTAACCAACTGTGCCATCCTTGCTCCTGATAAAGATTTACCTATAAAAGTATACCTTTTTACATCAGAGATCAGTTAAATCCTTTGTGTGCACATTATCTATTTCCAACCCCTATTCGCGCCAGTCCCTTACAGAGCGAGTATACATAAGGAACGCCTTCAACTCGCTCCTTACCAGTTCAAGTAACTAGCGTGAAGCTATAGCAGTCATGCCGGCTCAAGCTCCTGCAAACAACGTCCTGCAAGCTCAAGCTTTGATTAACCCTGGAAATCCTGATCCTGTGGCTCCCGCTGTTCCTGTAGCTCCTGCTCCCCAACAACAGGTAAGTTATAAGCTATAAGCCTATAAGGGCTTCAGTCAAGTCTCCTCGCCATAAATTTATTATTTGAATATACGATAATTAGTATAAATATTTCTCTCTCTCTCACTCTCTTTATTTTTTTATTGTTACTGATTAATTCATTATATAGCAAAATAAATTTGAACTTGAACTTGAACTTAACTGTACCGTACCGTATCGTAACTGTACCAGTATCATAGTTTCTATAAAAACATTCGAAATTCCTGCTGTAACCGTATCGTATCGTAATCGTACATTTTCCCACTCATACGAAAACCACTCTATTGTTTTAGAGCCTTGCGCGAACAAGTGAAGCGAGTCCAAGTTCTCTCTTTTTCCCATAGACCTAACTGAATAAACATTTCTCTAATACTGTTAAAATGTTGAAATAAACGCCTATCTCTAATATATATACGACCCTCTAATATACGTTGACCTCCCTCGTTTTTTAAATAAAGGCCTAGAATATAAGTAACAAATTATCAAACGTGAGTGAACTCGTGAATACCGTCTGTCAATAACCGAGATATATATTGAATGATTGACAAGCACAAGTAATCCATGGTTTGACCGATGTCCATTATTGTTGACCAAAAGGGTAGCATCGTACATTTGTTAAGGCTCACAAGTTTACGAGTTCAGTGGGTGAGCGAGTGAGTGACACATCTGCATATCCTGACCCCTCAAAATAGATTGTGGATTTGTAATTCACGAGTTAAACATGGTTATTAATTAGAAAAGACTCCCGGTGTGTAGGAAACTTGTCAACTTATCTCGAAACACGTTTTCTGAGTCCCTGCTTCATGGCCCTGCAGCTTATCCTCTTGTGTGAGCCGAACTTTAATCAGAATTAATATCAGGGTTGGTTTGTTTAACAAATAGATTCCATTTTCCGTACGTCTGTACTCTAATAGATGCACAGATGACATCAAAATGTGGTGAGAACAAAAAAGTACGCGCCACGAGACAAAATCGAGTCGATGGCACATTTCAACCAATCAGAGCGCGCATAAGATTCAATGATGTAATCTATGCGCGTGTCACTGTACTTTGATTACATCACATAGTTCTCGACCAACCAAAGCACGCGTAATATACAAATTATTATATATATATATTTATTACAAATAATACTTCGTACAAGTCAGAATATAATTATTCCCTTGTTAAACACGTAATTGTTTCATTGATGAACGATAAACAGTGGTTAAGTAGTAACTTTTCTACTGGTGCAGCTATAACAACCCCCATCAAATCACCGAATTGCACTCCAAAGATAACTTCGTACAAGTCAGAATATAATTATTCCCTTGTTAAACACGTAATTGTTTCATTGGTAAATGATAAACAGTGGTTAAGTAGTAACTTTTCTACTGGTGCAGCTGTCAGGAGGTTAGAAAAGTATAAATTTCTAACTCGGGAAACGAACTAATTTCATCCTCAGTTTCCTTGACAACCACTTGTCCTTGAGAACTTTTTAATTATAAGAACAAAAGCAATTAAGCTCTTGACCTTGTAAAACACCTCGTGTCAATAGGTCAGTAATTGGATCTTATTGATCGGAACTTGAAAGGCTTAGTTTAATTACTCGAAGGACTAGAGTTGAACTTTGTACTTCAGCTGTTCAACAAAACCGGTTCTGAACGTAGTTTGACGCAAGCGCAGAAGACGAACATCTGCCTACGATTCTAAGTTAGCGTCATCAATTAGTTTTGTTTACCAACAGACTTTGAGTCAAGAAATATATACTTGTTCTTGAATAAGACTTTAGTTCTTATATCTCAGTTTGTTTTGACTTAAATGTACAAGCGATTGTCATCGACGCTTTGTTAAGTTAATCCTTTTACAAAGAGTTATTGTAGGATTAAGGTCATTGGGTCAATAGGCCTTGTTCAGGTCAACATCTTGAATATTTAATGACTCCTTAGGAAAACCCAGTACAAACCAGTTAAGTGGGTTATGCTAATGAACTCCTATAAATAAGGCTAGCTACTAGCTTAGTTAGTTCATATGGTACATGTGATGATATTCCTACTCATAGTTTGACTACAGAGCTGTAAACTACTACTGTTTGTGACGACGAATAAAGATTCCGTGTGCACTCTACCATTTGGTCCCTCATAGAACAAAAACCACCTACATAACACAGCTATAACAACCCCCATCAAATCACCAAATTGCACTCCAAAGATAACTTCGTACAAGTCAGAATATAATTATTCCCTTGTTAAACACGTAATTGTTTCATTGGTAAATGATAAACAGTGGTTAAGTAGTAACTTTTCCACTGGTGCAGCTATAACAACCCCCATCAAAGAACCGAATTCCACTCCAAAGACAGCTAGCCCCATGGCAAACTCCCTCTTTCTCTTATCATCCATTTCTCCAAATATCACACTTATGTTAGAAAATGGCGCTTCTGCAAATACTCCTAATGTAAAGACCATCACTAAAACATACCATCCGTTAGGTAAAAATCTATAGAAGGAAGCAAGAATCAATATGATCACGTGGCACGTTGATATCACTCCTAACAACCACGTATGACGTAAAAGACACTTATTTGACAGACCAGGTCTGATATAGTCTGCCAGTCCAAGATATGAACGGCCAATAAATAGCCCAATAAATGACATAATGAGATAATATTTGTAATGGTCTGCTGGGGGGAAGGGTGAGTTGGAAAAGGCTATTGTAGTAGTGACACCACTTAGCACAAAATCATGCGACAAAATACCAAAGAATATCTGAAAAATACTTGGGAAAATATAAACTGCTGCGTGGAGCTTCTCAAAAAACGTGAGATATTCAGTTGAATGTTGTTGTTCTGTCTTCTTTTCGTCTTCTTGGGTGACCACGTGATATCCCTCTCTGGTGTTCCCTCGACGGTTTTCAAGCAACGAGTAACCGAGAAGAGAAATGACTGGTTGCGCTATGAGAACAGCCGCGATAGCACTTTTGTAGGAAAGGTGAATCCAGCTTGTAACCGCTGTAAAATAAAGTATAGGATATTAAACAGTAAATGAGCTGACCAGCTACAACTACTGTTAAAGTTAATGAGCTAAAATCCACACTCGAAGATCAGCATTCATATCTAACTACTATTAAAGTGTTTTCATAGCAACCTTAATTTGTTTCTATAACAACCTTAACCTGTTTCTAAAGCAACCTATAGTTGGTATAATAACATTTGTTACTATACAAAACTTTTTTAATTTTTTCTTACAACACGATTTTTTTTTGTTACTATAGCAACCTTCATCAATTTCCATAGCAACCCGGCTTTAGTTTCTATATAGAAACTTTGATTAGTGTGTAAAGCAACAATAAATTCCTGTAGCCCAACTTTGGTAAATAGCAACCTTCATTCGTTTCTATGGAAACGTCCTATGACATAGTTTCTATGGCAACAGTGTATGTTTCTTTGGTAGGTCCTTCATATATGGTACATTATAATGGGTTCTATTGTATATAACATAATATTAATAATAATAGTATTTTGTTATATACAATAGGACCCATTATAATTTACCATATATGAAAATCTACCGTTTCTTTCACGTGAATCCACTGTACCTGTTACATATAAAGGACCAAACACCAAAGCAACTCCTGTACCAGCACAGTAGGACGATATGGTTATCTTGTCAAAATAAGCCGTTAGTGATAACCCAGTAACGTCTAATATTGCTGAACCCGATCCAATCAGACCAATACCAAGGTACTTTAACCAGAGTCTTGTCCCAGCCAATAACAGACATACCAGGGCAGCATTATTGATAGGAAAGATCATCAAGATGAACACAAGAGGTGGTATTCGGTCATATATGAAAGGGATTATGACTGGAAGAACGGTGGATGGTATCATGAGGGAAATCCAAACCGTGCCTAGAAGTGAAAAGAAAAGTTGTTTTGTCAGCCATCAGTCAGTCAGTCGGTCGGTTGGTCGGTCGGTAGGTCAGTCGGTCGGTCAGTCAGTCGGTCAGTCGATCGGTCGATCGGTCGATCGGTCAGTCGGTCGGTCGGTCGGTCGGTCAGTCGGTCGGTCGGTCAGTCGGTCGGTCAGTCGGTCGGTCGGTCGGTCGGTCGGTCGGTCAGTCAGTCAGTCTCTCACTCACTCACCTACTCACTCACTCACTCACTCACTCACTCACTCACTCACACACTCACACACTCAATCAATCAGTCAGTTTGTTTGTCTCTTTGTTGTTTGTTTATTTGTTTGTTTGTTTGTTTGCTTGCTTCAGTTCTTTCATTTATTGGGATGGAATCAAAAATAGAGTAAAAAAGAAAAGTAAAGCAACCATATTTAACGTCGATAACTCGTGAGAGTAATTCAACTGATAAACTTGAGATCGACGATGCGCTCATTTTACTCCCCTCTTTCCATCAGTGCTCCGTTTTAAGGGTATTTAAAGCTACTTAAAGCTACACAGAAAGGAAAGAAGTTAAAACAAGGATGTGAGATTTGGGGATCAAACTATGTCCTCTTGCCCCAAAGGCCGCGCACTAACCAACTGTGCCATCCTTGCTCCTATAGCAAGAAATTGTCATCTGGTGTAGTCAGGAGTAGCCACAGCTGCACATATTTGTGTCGTATAGTCCAATACAGTGCAGTTATGTAACCATACAACACTTAGAGTAATTTTCGTATGATTGGTTGCGACAGGAATTCTGAATGCTTTTAGCGCACGTCAAAAATCAAATTTTATTGTTTGAGAGCCTTGCGCGCGAGATGACGTTGTCACTCAAAATAAACTTAGATACCAAGATCATCGCACAGACATCAATACCGAGTTTCGCTCTCTTACTATTATGGTGTCGTGGGTTACGTCAATTCCATGTGCGTAAAGAATATTTCGCGCAAGAAACGGATATCCAATAAGACACGGATAGATTATCGATGTGTTTTGGACACTCGGAGTTATGAAAGTTAGTACGTATAATGATGTAATTTCTTACTTGTGGATACTGCATGACCAGTAAGTATCTCTTCTGCGCCGGATACTACCGCACCAAACGATATATACGACAAGAATCCAAACAGAGTAAAGATAAACACAGTTTTTACGTTCTCCGGCCTAATCTTCTCATTCTGACCCATGGGCCTAAGCTCCTCTTTCTGATTTTCCTTGTCCATGGCGTTCGGAATAGGTGAATGGCTGCATCTGATGTACAAAGACATGAAATTAGCGGAGTTGCATACACATAGAAAATCAAAAAGGGCCTGGATTCAGGTACACTCGCGCCAAAACTTTTTTTTTTAAATTTTAATTCAATATTTTAACAGGAGCATCTAATTTAGCTGTAGCTAGTTTAAATAGAGTCCTGTGTAACACAATAGAATCACAATAGAATCACAACTTAGTTACCTAATATGCCGTGTGTGTGTGTGTGTACTTGATCAACTCAAAAAAAGATTGAGTATGTTCAGTGCCGCAGCTAAGACCAGAGATCGGAAATATCCCAAACTTTTAACAAATCGATCCTAGTTGGGGAAATGTGAAATTTTAGGTTTTTCTATCATCGGAAATTCATCATTTTTACTCCAAAACCGCTTACCAACTTTGCGTTCTCAATTAAAACCGGATCGTGTTTCCGTATTAGCAAAATATAAGGAGTAACACAGCCCCCTAAAACCATTCGACATCCTATACGTCACTTTGTGGCACCGGGGGATGGGGGAGCTGGGGGGCTAGATTTTGCTCAATCGTGGCATCTCAATCCTGGTCTTCAAACTGCATATATGGTCAAAGACCCGAAGAAAGAAGTCCCATTAACAAGACACTCATCGGTAGCGTTATGCTGCTGGTAACACCAGGGGCAGCAATAAGTACCACCTTAGTCACCACGACATTGTCTACTCACCTCTGGTTGGCAGCTGATGAGGGCCGGGTGTCGAGCAGCCGCATGCTGTATGTATCTTCCAATTCTTTTCCAGAAAATTCAGAAAAAGAATCGAACAAACATTCTGTTTATTGGGAAAAAATGAAATACTATTAAACCGGAGAAAATGTTAACATTGAGATTTCAGCTTCATTTACATATAAATCGCGTTGCTGTATATCCTTTCAGTTTTTCCATGAAGTACTAGAATGAGAATAGAATAGAATGAGTGATTTTTGGGGTAAATAAATATCCAAGAAGTAGTAATGAAATTTGCCAAGGGGAGTGTGGTCTTCAATTTTTGCATAAATTATACCCTTGATTTGAAAGGACCTAAAATATATGGGAAGGCAAACATCCAAGGTATATGAAGCATCGAACATTTCCTTAGCAAATGCATTTGAGAGCCAAAATTCGACCCGAAGCAAAAACGCATTTGACGTCATTATCACGTCATATTCCGTCCGATCTCCCCAAAACATATTGAATATATTTTTCCAGTCTATATGTAACCAATGTGTTATAATAGATATGAAAGTAAAGTCAATCTGCTTAGGCATGAGAGTTTCAAAGTTGGAAGTTGTTCATGCAAAAATATTGGGTCAAGCCATCTTAAGTAAAGAGACTGTGCCTCCAATGATGTCTTTAATTAATAATAACACATTTCGTTTTTTGGAATATCGTTAGAACTGAGTGTTTTCGAGTAGTCGTTCTTGGCAGAGTTCGATTGTCAGTTATATTTATTATCATGAGAACTGAACAGAATATTATTCATTCGCGGCAGGAGTCATCAAGGTCAAGAATTATGTACTGACGTTTCCAGGCAAAGACAAACTTGGCCCTGCTATGTGTGCTCAAATTTATTAGCCACTTTCATACCGTGAAGACTGGGTACGAGTTAATATAAAACTATATTGCTAATTATTATTCAAACCAAGATTGCTCCTTACCTTACTCATTAAATATTTAAAAGTACGATTTGAAAACTGATTAATACTTAAACAACTTCTAATTAGTTGTGGCAAAACTATTCAAACTATTTGAATCCTAATCCTGGAATATATGTGATAAAGAGTATTTTAGGTTACAATGCTGCATTAAATAGGAAATTAATATACAATTATATTGCTATAATTATTATTCAAACCAAGATTGCTCCTCACCTTACTCATTAAATATTTAAAAGTACGATTTGAAAACTGATTAATACTTAAACAACTTCTAATTAGTTGTGGCAATTGCAAACTATTAAAACTATTTGCAGCCTGATCCTGAAATATATGTGGTATAAGAGGTATTTTAAGATGGAATGCTGCATTAGATCTGAGAGTCCCACTGTGCTTAATTTGTTCTAACACTAAGTAACGTGGCCAATGGGAACAACAAATTGCTTTATGAACTAAATTATTCAAAATGCTCGTTAACAGGCAGCCAGCCAATTAAGCTTAATAATATCTTCAGTATTAACAAATTAACCTAAAAGTTGGATTGGTCAGCCCAATCTTGTAATTTCTCCATATCAACCTTTACTGAAGACAAAGTGGCACAAAGTAGTGCCATCTGCATATTGATAACAGGTGTCATCTAGATCTCCCGGTAAAACGGCTACATACAAGTTGAAGATTAAAGGACCCATTATGGAGCCTTGTGGTACTCCAAAGGTAACTTTAACAGGCTTTGATTGACGATCATCAATTTGCGCAAATTGCTCTCTACCACAAAAGTAATTTACAGACCACAGTTAAGGAATAACTTTGAAAAACCAAGGGAACTCATTTTCTCGAGGACAGACTTGAATATATAATACTTACTTGAATAATTGAAGATACTCAAACTGTTACAAAGATTTACTTTATAATATAATATAAGAGTTGATTTGTCATTAAGGGGGTGTCTACATGGCACTAGGATCATCCTAGCAGGCGAATCATCCGGTTACCTGCTATACATTTACTGCATTTTGTTTTCTTCACCCGAAGTGAAGGCACAAATTTCCATGTAAACAGAATGCAGTATATGTATAGCAGGTAGCTAGGATGATTCATCGGCTAGGATGATCCTAGTGCCATGTAAACACCCCCTAAGCTGTTTGGATTGACTTAGTGTTTATCTTTTCAACATCAAAAATTGAGTTCCTTCATAATAAAAGAGAACTATAAATTTGTAAGTTTCTTGTAATTTCGTTTTCATTTTTCATACTTCTTATTTGCACGACTCGCAGCCATTCACTTTTGGCCAAAAACCATTAGTACATAGATTTTTTCATACATTTATATATATTGATTTTTATCTTTATTTCATCCGAAAAAGTAGCTATTGTTAGAGCTGAACCAGTAGTGTTGGCAGTAATGCCATAGTGGTCGACAAAGATTCTGTTCTTTTACTCTGCGGGACTAGGATTTAGTGAGCGGTTTATTGATGTTACGCGACAGTACATAGGAATGTAAAACAAAGAATGCGGTTCTACTTGTGAATATCGTATCCTATGAATACACTGGCCAGTTTCTAAAACTGTCAGAACTAAATTAGAAAACTGAGATCAAGAAGATATAATATAAAAATTAGGTACTACCTAATAGCGGAGCTCCCATTTAAATATAAAAATAATTTTAAATACTTTGTTTTATTTTTTGATGTTTTTGATTTAAATGAATTGGGCTTCCTGTGGTAATAGGCAAACAAAGATTGCATTTTGTTGTAAAAGTCGAAATAAAGATTATAGGTCAAGCTTTATTTCTTGCCCTTCAGTCTCCTGAAAATTATAAGGCTTTCAGCCTCAGTCACCATAGTGATGCTTATTCAGATTCAGTCAGATTTTATAATTGACTTTGAAGTAGTGGTTCATAATTCGCAGAAATAGAATGCAAAAATCCCTCAAACTGATTTCATTCACATAAATACTGTTCAACCTGATTTCAACATCCTTCAATTAAACAATTTAACATTGCAGAACATTATATTTAGATTTTTCTGTCTTGACAGTATTGTGGCATCTGGTTTTTGTACTATGTACAATAGAATGACACAGATAAATAGTTGTCTTTACACAAAACAAGAATTCTCTCTTCCAGGTTCCACTAATTATGACTTTAGATGAAATTGTAAAACAACTCAAAACAACTACTACCTAAAAGCAGAGCTCCAATTTCAATTTCAATATTTTTATGTTCTTGATTCAAATGAATTGGATTTCCTGTGGTAATTGTAAAAGCATTTTTAAAATAAGTTTTGGTTTTGGTTTGTATAGTGGGCTTGTAAGCTCAGTGACCTTTATTACAGTGAATTTTAATATTCAGATTCACTGTCAGATTTCATAACTGACTTTGTAGTGGTTCATAATTTTCAGAAATATAAAGCAAAATCTCCAAACCCTTTTTTAAATTGATACAAGTAATTAAACCTTTTCAACATCCTGAATATTACAGAACAACATATCTTCATGTGTCTGTCTTTACTATATTAAATTTGTGACATATCTTGTTTTTTTGTGGTTGTTGTTGTTGTTTTGTTATTTAATGTGGAATAGAATGACACACTAGCTAGGTGAATACTTGTCTCCCACTTGTCTCTTCCAGATTACACTGATAATACAGTTTTAAGTGACTATAAAAACAGCCACTCGACATTACAAGAAAACAAGGAATTAAGCATTTTCAGTCTGCATTTAAGGTCTCGTAGGGTTCACTGACAGAGCATGCAAAATTCCTTCTTTTATTCCTGTCAATTTTTTTCATTAAATTCCAGACCCAAACTTGAGCTGTATTTACACATTAGTGGGGTTGAAATAAGTTCAAAATCATTTTTTTACTTATTTTATTATTATTAGAACTAGTGCAAAAAGTTCACCGTAAAACAAATGTCGTTGTACATTTTATGTAAGCTTACTTGATCGAGTGTTTCTTTAAACTTGGCCACAGTTCAACGTGCATAAAAGTTTATTTTTTTAAAGACATCAATCCCAAATAAAAGATAAAAGATCAAATATAGGTACAAGAGACGTTTTGACATCATTTTCTGGCCAAGGTCTTTACCTTGAAGTGCTTTCCTAATTGTTGTCTTTAGAAGCATAGTCCTAGATCCTTGTTTCACGCTCAATGCAGATGATTCTTGATTGCCAACTTTGGCTAGATTTTTAAGCAGCTTTACTGAAGGCATCTTCACGAAACGAAGAATACACGACCTCGATGACTCGTTCATTATGAGAAGTTTTTTGAAGCTACAAATCCAACTAAAAAGTCGTCCAACTTTGAAAATGCTCTCTGTGTCCTTCGTCTTTCGAGCAGTTTTTGAAATGACACCGGGCCCGAAAAAATTCAAATGCACGTTGTTTTTCGCTTTAACCTGTCAAGATTGGCACAGATTAATGATCATGAAAATCGCTAAATTTTTACGAGGTTTCTAGAGTAATATTTTTAAGTTTTGCAAGTTAAAACTGCAAGGAAACTGTAAATTGGCCAGCGGTTACCCCTGTGGGATGTACAGGGACGTATGTACGTACGTACGTACGGACACTGGGCTTCCTGTGTCGGTCCATGAAAAATCAACTCGATGGGTTACCATTTTTTCTTAGGTATGGTGCTCCGCTCGCGCGGGCCTTCGGCCCGCGCGGGAGCTCCGCTACTAATAACTTCACAAGGGTTAATAGAACCATCCATTCCATACTCTATTAACTCTAAAAACATTCATTGCTTTAGAATAAGCTATTTTCTTAAGTGCGAACAACAATATTTGAAAAGAACAGTATGGAGTTGGTCTCCTTTCCTTAGTCGGAGTGGCTGTCAGAAGGAATTCCTTACTCGACCCGGCCCTTTCCTTACTTAGGGCTGTACTTTGGCCCTGTACTTTACACTGAGTCGTACCCCGAACTTGCCTCACTAGTTTGTGAAAGACTTAGTTAATGTGCGAGTGTCACAAATATCGACAGTCCTTATATAACAACTAAGCTATATCTGATTTCCTGCTGTTTACCTCACATTTCTAGTGAAGCGAATCTATACGTTGGTCTTATGTTTAGGTTATCGTGCGTGGAAGAGGATGTGTCACACAGGAAACTCAAAGCAAATCCTATATATGATCAAAACAGTCAAGGTTACGACACTTAAAATGCTTAACTAGTAAAATTACTCAAAAATACATTGAGGTTAATAGATAGATAGATGAATAAATCGTTTATTAATCAAAACACTTTGCAGTCATACAGCTGAATTACGTGTTGGAGGCGAAAAAAAGTTTTATATATATATGCACATAAAATGAAAAATATAAGATAAGATAAAAAAGATTGCCGTCCTAAATATCAAAAATACGATATATATATAGATATAATTTTAAAATCTCTTATGTACTAAAATTCATTACTATGGCTTATAATGAAAGAATTCTTAAATCGTTCAGTTCTACATACAGGAGTATATAAATCTGTAGCGTAACACTAGTTAAACCCGGCTTGAACATGCGTCGTCCTCTGTCTGGAACCCTCATCTAAAAAACATACCGAAGATCTCAAAAAATCCAAAGACGGGCAGCACGTTTCGTCACTAAATGCTACATCTACCAACCAGGAATAGTCACGAACCAAGAGACCATAATACTAAGAGAGCGAAGCTCAGTATTGATGTCTGTGCCATGTTCGTGGCGGCTAAGGCTATTTTTAGTAACTTCGCCATCGCGCGCGCAAGTCCCTCAACCAATAGAATTTGATTTTTGACGTGCGCGCGGACGGGACCGTTTGAATTCTATTGTTTAAGAGCCTTGCGCGCGCGATGGCGAAGTTACTAAAAATAACCTTAGCCGCCACGAACATGCATAGCAAACTTTATTATCAATTAATTTTGTCTTTTTCTTTATATGCGTTTTAATATTCTCTGGATGCCAAACCCCTTTGCGAAATTACGATATAAATACAAGAGAGCTTGTTCGGTGCATGGACAATGAAAACGACGACCATATCAACACTTAGTTGTCTATTCACTTTCGATTTCAGATGAGTTGTAGACTCATTAGAGTGATGTTTATCTATATGTTAACTGTTTAGCTTACCTTCTTCGAAACGTTTGGCAGCTAGGAAGTTCAGTAGCTCGATAGAGTATCTATCAGCAGAATCCGTTTTAAGACTCAATACATTATTCAGTCAATGTGGGAGTCGAAGCTGTAGCTGCAGGGAGTTACTGATGTACGGTCTATTGCTTACGAGAATCTATAAACAATATTTCAATTAAATCAATAATTGTTTTCAGCTATTATATATAACTAGAATTCTATACATAAACCATCCCAATAAAATTCTCTAAGCTTTCTATTTCCCCGGTGAAAAAAGCAATACGTCCAATCAGCGTCGCCGGTACAACACTTTTTACTGTGAAAAATATAACCAATCAGAATCAAGGTTTGAAAATTTCCGCCAATCAGACATCGAGAAATAACACTTGATTGGTTTCCCGGGCGGCAGAGAATGTCGTCGAGCCGCTTTGTGCCACTTGAATGCTCTCTTGACGAGTTTATTGAAAAACAATCAAAGAAAATTACTTTGAGTAAAATAATGAGAGAACTACTGATCATGACCCCTTGCTGGAAGAGTTTTTGAAGACAAAACAAGTAGTCATGAAGACAAAGACGTCGAAACTATTAAACAGAATGAATTAATTGGTTTCTGCTCTTTTTGTCGAAGCAAAGAAAAAAGATGGACAAGACTAGTATGAGCCAACGACTTTCAGACAACGGCTTGAGTTCGTAGTTTGTTCGTCGAAGTCTCGTAGACATTCCATAACCCCCCAAAAAACACAAATTTATTGAAAATGTCTTACTTTTCACTCAAATGGTAATATTAAACCAGATATAAAATCAAAACGAAATAAAAAATGGTGAAAATCGAACATACAAGAACTCACTACAACTCTTGGCAATTGCTTTAGAAAAGCCCGAAAAAAATTCGGGGCTTCAACGGGATTTGAACCCATGACCTTTGCGATACCGGTGCAATGCTCTGCCATACTGAGCTATGAAGCCACATATGTTGGGAGCAGGCCATTTTGTTGGGTTCATACTATACCACATAGGAATGTAAATGAATATGTATATGGATTGATCCGCGGTAATGGAACTAGAAATATTGAAAGATCATCACGGAAATGTAAGCAATTTAAGCAATTGCTTTAGAAAAGCCCGAAAAAAATTCGGGGCTTCAACGGGATTTGAACCCATGACCTTTGCGATACCGGTGCAATGCTCTGCCAACTGAGCTATGAAGCCACATATGTTGGGAGCAGGCCCCCTTGTGTGAGCCGAACTTTAATCAGAATTAATATCAGGGTTGGTTTGTTTAACAAATAGATTCCATTTTCCGTACGTCTGTACTCTAATAGTGCACAGATGATGTCAAAATGTGGTGAGAACAAAAATGTACGTGCCACGAGACAAAATCGAGTCGATGTCACATTTCAACCAATCAGAGCGCGCATAAGATTCAATGATGTAATCTATGCGCGTGTCACTGTACTTTGATTACATCACATAGTTCTCGACCAACCAAAGCACGCGTAATATACAAATTATTATATATATATATATATATATATATATTTATTACAATTAATACTTCGTACAAGTCAGAATATAATTATTCCCTTGTTAAACACGTAATTGTTTCATTGGTAAATGATAAACAGTGGTTAAGTAGTAACTTTTCTACTGGTGCAGCTATAACAACCCCCATCAAAGAACCGAATTCCACTCCAAAGATAGCTAGCCCCATGGCAAACTCCATCTTTCTCTTATCATCCATTTCTCCAAATATCACACTTATGTTAGAAAATGGCGCTTCAGCAAATACTCCTAATGTAAAGACCATCACTAAAACACACCATATGTTAGGTAAAAATCTATAGAAGGAAGCAATAATCAATATGATCACGTGGCACGTTGATATCACTCCTAACAACCACGTATGACGTAAAAGACACTTATTTGACAGACCAGGTCTCATATAGTCTGCCAGTCCAAGATATGAACGGCCAATAAATAGCCCAATAAAAGACATAATGAGATAATATTTGTAATGGTCTGCTGGGGGGAAGGGTGAGTTGGAAAAGGCTATTGTAGTAGTGACACCACTTAGCACAAAATCATGGGACAGAATGCCAAAGAATATCTGAAAAATATACGGGAAAATATAAAGTGCTGTGTGGAGCTTCTCAGCAAACATGAGATATTCAGGTGAATGTTGTTCTTCTGCCTTCTTTTCGTCTTCTTGGGTGACCACTTGATATCCCTCTCTGGTGTTCCCTCGACGGTTTTCAAGCAATGAGTAACCGAGAAGAGAAATGACTGGTTGCGCTATGAGAACAGCCGTGATAGCACTTTTGTAGGAAAGGTGAATCCAGCTTGTAACCGCTGTAAAATATAGTATAGGATATTAAACAGTAAATGAGCTGACCAGCTACAACTACTATTAAAGTTAATGAGCTCAAATCCACACTCGAAGAATTAAGCATTCATATCTAACTACTATATTTAAGTGTTTCCATAGCAACCTTAATTTGTTTCTATAACAACCTTAACCTGTTTCTATAGCAACCTATAGTTGGTATAATAACATTTGTTTCTATACAAAACTTTGTTAATTTTTCTTACAATACGATTTCTTTTTGTTACTATAGCAACCTTCATCAATTTCCATAGCAACCTTAAGTTTCTACATAGAAATAAAGCAACAATAAATTCCTGTAGCCCAACTTTGGTAAATAGCAACCATCATTCGTTTCTATGGAAACGTCCTATAACATAGTTTCTATGGCAACAGTGTATCAGTTCTCTCACGTGAATCCACCGTACCTGTTACATATAAAGGACCAAACACCATAGCAACTCCTGTACCAGCACAGTAAGAAGATACAGTTATCTTGTCAAAATAAGCTGTTAGAGATAACCCAGTCACGTCTAATATTGCTGAACTCGATCCAATCAGACCAATACCAAGGTACTTTAACCAGAGTCTTGTCCCAGCCAATAACAGACATACCAAGGCAGCATTATTGATAGGAAAGATCGTCAAGATGAATACAAGAGGTGGTATCCGGTCAAATATGAAAGGGATTATGACTGGAAGAACGGTGGATGGTATCACGAAAGAAATCCAAACCGTGCCTAAAAGTGAAAAGAAAAGTTGTTTTGTCAGCCATCAGTCAGTCAGTCGGTCAGTCGATCGTTCGGTCGGTCGATCGGTCAGTCAGTCAGTCAGTCAGTCTCACTCACTCACCTACTCACTCACACACACACTCACCTACTCACCTACTCACCTACTCAATCAATCAATAAATCAGTCAGTCAGTCAGTGAGAGTAAGAGCGAGTAATTCAACTGATAAACTTGAGGTCGATGATGCGCTCATTTTACTCCCCTCTTTCCATCAGTGCTCCGTTTTAAGGGTATTTAAAGCTACTTAAAGCTACACAGAAAGGAAAGAACTCGAAACAAGGATGTGAGTTCTGGGGATCGAACTAGGGACCTCTTGCACCGAAGGCCGCGCACTAACCAACTGTGCCATCCTTGCTCCTATAGCAAGAAATTGTCATCTGGTGTAGTCAGGAGTAGCCACAGCATATTTGTGTCGTATAGTTCAATGCAGTGCAGTTGTAACAATACAACACTTAGAGTAATTTTCGTATGATTGTGAGCTAACGCTAGCCTCCTCCGCAGGCAACCTTTTGGGCTTCCTGTGCGAAATTTTGAGAAGAAAAAAGACTGGGAGCGAAAAGGAGGAGGGAAAAAAGGAGGCCCAGCGAAAAAGCGAACAGTTGTCTGCGGAGGAGGCTAAGCTAACGCCACGATTGCGACAGGAATTCTGAATGCACACGTCAAGAATCAAATTTTATTGTTTGAGAGCCTTGCGCGCGAGATGACGTTGTCACTCAAAATAACCTTATAAGATCATCGCACAGACATCAATACCGAGTTTCGCTCTCTTACTATCATGGTGTCGTGGGTTACGTCAATTCCATGTGCGTAAAGAATATTTTGCGCAAGAAACGGATATCCAATAAGACACGGATAGATTATCGATGTGTTTTGGACACATATCAAGAAATCGTTGCGGTTTTTGGGCTTCCTGTTTTAAACAAGCCGCGGGTCCCTGTTCCTACACTGTCTCAGTCCTTTTTCGGCCAAAATCAAGATGGCTGACTTGGTTTTATTATTATTATTATTATTTTATTTATCTCCAAAAATGAAGAAAGGGCAAAATATAGTAAACTAATCATATGCCCTTTAAAATGATAATAATGATGACAGTATTAATATATACATATACATACACACACATAAATTATATCTAAATTACAAGTTTGCAAAATTAAGGTTTTCTATAAATATAATTAAGTTACAACACTAAATGCAAAAGTATTTATATATTTCTAAATAATAGAAATAGGATAGAGAAGAGGATTGCTGTGGATCAGTTAATATTGTGACAAATAATTTTTTTTGAGAGTCTTTTTAAAACAAGATTTAGATGAAATTTTACGAATCAAGAGGGGGATGTCATTCCATAAATATTTACCTATAACAGTTGGACAAAATTTTCGAATGTTTATTCTGAAAGACGATTTTTTTAGATGCTCCGAAGATGTACTTCGGGTAAAGTAGTTGTGTTGCTCAGAAACTAGGGAAAATTCCAAGTTAGAGGACTTATGGTCACAAAGATGGTCATAAAAAAATAAGCAAGTTTGTAATTTAACTATATCCGCAAGTTTCAGTAGTCCAAGTTTTACATAGTACGGAGTAATGTGTTCTGAAAGTGAAACGTCACAAATAATTCTGACAGCCTTGTTTTGCAATTTGACTAGATCAGATAAGGGGGTATCATAGTTATTGCCCCATAAAATGCAACCATAAATTAGATAGGGATATATGAGAGAATAGTAAACACATACTAAGGAATGCCAGTCAAGAAAACACTTAAGTTTAGATAGTATATTAATATTCTTACTTATCTTGTTGCATATATAATCAAGATGGTCGTGCCATGATAGGTGACAATCAATAATAACACCGAGATACTTAACACTAGAGGATTGTTCTAGGTATTGATTAGCAATCGAAAGAGGAATATGCATGTTAAAATTAGCCTTTTGACGAGGTTGAAAGACTATATACTTAGTTTTACTTAGGTTGAGGGTAAGTTTGTTGGCACATAGCCATTCGTAAATGTTTGGTAATTCAGAATTTGCTTTTAGTAAGAGTTCATCTAAATCCTTGCCAAAGGCTGTTAAAGAGGTATCATCAGCAAAGAGTCTTATCGAGAAGTAATCAGAAGCTTTATCGAAGTCATTTATATACAATAAGAACAATAGTGGTCCTAATATGGAGCCTTGTGGGACTCCATAATTTAGAATAAGTAGATCAGATGTAACACCATTAACAAAAAGTTTTTGTTTCCTTTTGTCTAAATATGACTTGAACCATTCAATTTCCTTGTTTTTTATGCCGTAATAGAAAAGTTTATCTAGTAATACAGAATGGTTTACAGTATCAAATGCTTTGCTTAGATCTAAAAATAAAGTTATAACATAGTCACTCTGGTCAAGTTTTTTAGTAATTTCCTCTATGAGATCAACGAGACAGTCTGTTGTTGTGCGTTCAGTTCTAAAACCATATTGATTAGGACTAATGGCGTTTTCGATAGATAGATGTAGGATGAGCTGATTAAATATACATTTTTCAAATACTTTACTGAAGACAGGTAAGATAGATATAGGTCTATAATTGGAGCAAGATAGCCGACTACCCTGCTTGAAAACAGGGGTAACCTTTGCTACTTTTAAGGCGTCCGGAAAAGTACTTTGTTCTAAAGATAAATTTATGATATAAGTAAGCGGACGGAAGATTTCAAGTGCAGCAGTAGATGCCAACAAAGGATGAACTGTGTCTGCACCAAAAGATTTTTTAGGATCCAGATTTTCGAGGAGTAAAAATACTTCAGTTTCATTCACAGCAGTAAGTCTGAATTTGTGATATTCCTTAAGATATGATGAATAGTGATTAGTTGCTGTCGGTAGTTCCTCAGCAAGAGCAGAGGGAATGTCACGAAAGTATCTGTTTAAGGTGTTGGATATTGATGAAGGTTGTTGAATGTTTTTATCGTTTATTTCTAGTTCATCGATATGCGAGGAGGGCTTTCTCTTGTTTATGATGAGATTAATATTATCCCACATTTTTTTAGTATTTTTTGAGTTGGTCAACACATCCTTGTAAAACATGTCGCGATATGCTTTATTAATTGAAGTAATTATGTTACGATATAGCTTATATTTTTCAAGAAAGATACTGTTTTTTGTAATCAGCCATTGTTTATAGAGCTTGTCTCGTGTCTTGATTGATTTTTTTAGTCCTGAAGTTATCCAGGGTTTTTGAGATTTATTTACTTGGTTAGCAAGTTTTCACTCGAATGGCTGTAAATTTGGATGACATTTTTGAAGAAAATCGCTTTTTTTCGCGACAAAAATTTATTCCACCTTCCAAATATGATAATTACAAATCTCCTTATATGGAAGAAGAAACTCGTGCGAAAACAGCACCTTTTTATAAAAACAATTCTTGATAAGGCGTTTATGAAAGTTAGTACGTATAATGATGTAATTTCTTACTTGTGGATACTGCATGACCATTAAGCATCTCTTCTGCGCCGGACACTACCGCACCAAAGGATATATACGACAAGAATCCAAACAGAGTAAAGATAAACACAGTTTTTACGTTCTCCGGCCTAATCTTCTCATTCTCACCCATGGGCCTAAGCTCCTCTTTCTGATTTTCCTTGTCCATGGTGTTCGGAATAGGTGACTGGTTCACCTGATATACAAAGACATATTAGCATATTAGACATATCATCGATCGAAGCAAGACTCGTAAGACGTTAAGCTGACTGCTCGAATGTTTTCCTCTTCAAAGGGGTAAAATCTTTTTTGAAGCCCATGTGATATCGCTAAAGTTTCTGGTGAATCGAAGTTTTGCTTACGCATGGTATTCTCTGGCAGTTGTTCAGTGTCTTCAGTTAAATTTATAATTACGCATAAACTGTACTGTGGTTAACAGCAATTCATATATAGCTATTTCAATTAACGTTGTCGCTGAAAAAAGCCTAAAGGCTTTCAACTATCTTTTGTTTACTAACAAACTTCGCTGTAGGCTATCTAAGAAATTAAGGAATATGTGTCCAAGTTGTAGAATTTGCAAGCATACAGTGAGTTTCTTATTGTAATGATGTCACGCAGGCGGTGGGCGCACTACGATCGCAAAGCACTATGGTCATATTCAAAAATCTTCGTCATTTGCTTTCAACCGTAGAGTAGAACAGAGCTCCGACAAATTTTCATCTAGCATTCTCGCCCCTCGAAATTCACATTTTGATTAGAAAAAATACATTTTGTCTTTTCTTGACAGATTAGACGAAGAAGGAACGTTTTCTGAGAAGAGAAATTTGAGTTAGAATGTTTGTATAAATCCAGTGAGCTGTTTGTTTAGACCCGGTAATCAGTGGCTGTCCAGACTAAAAATATTATTTAATGTCCTCACTATTATAATCAGGATCTGTGGCCATGAAAACCTACAGATACTTTTAAAAGAAATATAAATTTATGGGCTTTATGTTGAAGTTCGTTGGAATATACTTATAGTCGTTCCAATTAGTAAAACGACTGATTCGCAAAGCCCGATGATCGCTAGGTGACACTGTGACATGGAGGTCGATCCAACGCAAACTTATAAAATGTGATTCCAAACTTCAGTTCTCTCTAGAAATGTACCCATATAATAATTGAAAGCCTAATTGTTAATAAGAATTTACTGCTGCTTTATTTCTCTCAAGTTCAAGTGTGTAAAGCGGACTGAAGTGAAGTATTGTGTTGAATGAGTCTATTCGTCACGCAATTCAGTCTAAAATTCAGAGAATATCTTCTTCTTGGTACTGAAGTCCATCACTCCCGGCCATCACTTTACATCGATCCTACTCTATGGAACTTTTATTTATTTGCTGTTTCTGTAACAAAAGAGGAAGAATTTAGACAAATGTTTACAACAATCTTGACATTTATTAAATATTTCTTTCGGGGCTTGAAGCAGTGTATAAGTAGTGCATAGCGTTAATACGCGCAGCAAATTAGGTAAAATTCGACGCCAATTTTCTACCTGATGCAGTGGGGAGCGTTGGGGAGCGTTTATACTGCGTGATAAAGTGATCTTCTAAGAGTTATATTTGAACAATTTTAACAGTTGAGCGTGAGCTTTAAAGAAACTGCGAGGCAGAAACACTAGGCTCATCAAATTACAAAGAGAAAGAGCAAAAACAGGTAATTCATCTTCTCAGGCTATAAATCAATCAAATGGACATTTTTTCTCAATTCTTTCCATAAAACAGCTATATCAGATGACTAAAAATTATTCAGAATTATAGATGGTATTTGAAAGCACAGTATTAACTATGAAATTAGTCCTCAAACTTACCCAAATTTTCTACAGTCCGCCATCTTTTTTCTCGAAGAGGTGAAATTGTCGTACCATAGTGCTTTGCGATCGTAGTGCGCCCACCGCCTGGATGTCACGGTGATAAACATTTTTCACGATTCCGCTCTCAAAGCTTTAGGCTTTAGGCTTTTTTCAGCGACAACGTTAATTGAATTAGCTATATTTATCAAATACTCTTTTAGCTGCTAGGGACAGATTCGAATCTTTTCCTCTGTTAGTTCTATAATTATTGCTAACACTAACTATTTCATTGATTTCAATAAAATGTTCTTGCGCATTTCTAAAACCACTGTTGTCTGTTGTCGTATCAAGCGCTGGTCTGCCCGTTTGTAAACAGCTGCAAATCGCTCGTTCAAGTAGATAAAAACGTTTTCTGAAAACTAAGATTTGAAAAGATCGTATGCAAGAAGTTACTCTTTAAAAATGAACTTTATGTGTCCGACAACAACGCTGGAGAATTATGACGTCTTTAGCTCAATAGTGAAAGGTCAACTAACACTGAGTGTCCGTCACACAACGCACAGGAGGAAACAAGAAAAATTTATATATCAAAGAAAGCCGTGTCAGTGATCTAGCTTTCATAAGTTTTTTTGGGGAAAAATTCCACTAACGCGGATATGCGTACCGACTGTTTTTCTGCTCGCAGCATTTCACTTCTTATTAGAAACGGCTAGTTTTTATGTCTGTAAGATGTGGATATCAAATTATAGTCGACAAAAATAAATTGTGAAAGCCCAAACACAAGATTTATTAACACTAGCTGGACTGCTTTTAAATTACAACTGATAAGTTTTTGGTACGTTTTTCATGTAAGGGACCGTTTAGTATCAATCATTTTATTTCCATTTGAAAAAATACACGTATAAATATTTCACAGTTGACGTATTCGTAGTTCATTTACATTACCCTGCATGGGCACACCAGGGTATTATTCGCTTTATTTTCAGTGTGAGTCAGGCAAGCGCCGAAGCCGGGCGCAAGAAGCGAAGAAGTGGAGATTTCTCGTTGTGCAACTCTCTATAATATATTGACCGTTTGCCGGTCAAAGACCTCGAAATACTATTTGACCGGCAGTTTTCAAAGTTCCTTTTCCCTTGGTGAATAAGCAAAATTTCAGAAAAATTATTTCCAAAAGCTTTTAAAATCTCAAAATAATAAATAATAAATTACTGTTTATTTGCTAGTGTCCTTAAGTCACCTTATAGCGCTCCCCAACTAATTGGGGAAATTGTCATTTTTCTTTTTGTAGATATATATGTAAAACACCTAATGTAAGCACAACTCCTGATATGAATTGAGTTTGCTTCACGGTACTGAGACTTATAGAAAACAGTACGTGTATTTAATTTAGGATCAAGGTGTAGCGGCTGGAGTTATCCTCAACGATGAATATAACAATATAACTCCCGTTGCGCCACTTTCAAGGGAGAATTTACTGATACTTCGGTGAATTTATAACGATGATTTAATGACGATTCGATTACATTAAGACACGGTAATTATAAGCCACGTAAAGACTGTAGATACAATACAAAGGAAGTAACATGATCACTAGGGTGATGATGGGTAATTGAGGTGTTGAGCTCTGGGCATGCGGCCAGGTCATCTGGGTAGGTGTTTGCACGAGGCTCACTTTGCTTTGACCTTCGCGTCGTCCAGATCAGCTCTGAATTCAAGTTAATAGTATTAGCCCCAAGGTACCTTTGCGAAGTGACCTCGATTTGCAGGCTGGCGGAGCCACATTAACTATCCGTGAAACTAAGACAATTCAATTTAAACAACGCCGCCTCGTTATTCCTCTGCCTTTTATTCGCGATTCTCTTCTGTGCCCAGTTACAGCACTCAAGAATCATATAGAGGTTAATAAGCTCACGCAAGAGGACGCTAGTATACCTTTGTTTTCTGTATTTATAGATCGCACAAGCGAACACGAGCCACTGACATACGCGAATTTTCGTGCCTTTATTAAGCGGGTGACTAAACTTTTAGGATTAGACTCGCGTCAGTTCTCTCCACACAGCTTTAGGCGAGGAGGAGCCACCTTTGCATTTTCTTGTTCAGTTCCTGCAGAGCTTATTCAACATCTCGGAGACTGGCGTAGCGATGCATATTTAGTTTACCTTGATATGTCAAAAGATCAAAAGTTGCAAGCAACAGGCGCTATGGCTCAACGTATTCACGCCTTGTTTCCATAGTCTTATTATTATTGTCATTTGTATTAGTTATGGTTATAGTTATCTTAATATTTTAGCCTTTATATCTTTTTAATCATCCCCACCACACTCACAAGGGTTTGGCGATTTTTGGGGGTCTTATTGAACGTTTTCTCCTGCGGTAGTTCAATAAACAATTTTTGCCAAACCCTTGTCTCTTGTGGTGAATATAACCGAATTGTAACATGATCACTAGGGTGATGATGGGTAATTGAGGTGTTGAGCTCTGGGCATGCGGCCAGGTCATCTGGGTAGGTGTTTGCACGAGGCTCACTTTGCTTTGACCTTCGCGTCGTCCAGATCAGCTCTGAATTACCCACCCACCTCTCCCCATAGGGGGGTCTTATTGAACGTTTTCTCCTGCGGTAGTTCAATAAACAATTTTGCCAAACCCTTGTCTCTTGTGGTGAATATAACCGAATTCTGTACTAAATATAAAGCCACAAAACTTATGTAGTAGTTCATACACTTCAAACATACTAATTATACCAATCATGACCAAATGTAAACTTACCTAATATATATATTATATAATCAAAGATCATACCTTTATCCTCCGTTAAACTCTGTTAATTACACCCTAAATCAAGTAAAACAACCACGATATACACAACCACGATGCAAAGTAAGTCGAAACCCACAAGAATTACAACACAAGGCTTATGTAAACATGTAATATCGAGCTACAGATACTAACAATACAAGTTTAGTGGTCTCCCCTTAGGGGACAAGGGGGCACAGCTTAGGGGATGTCCTTGGCAATCCCTTAAGGGACAAGGGATAGGAATGGCACACAAGTTTAGTTGTCTCCCCTTAGGGACAAGGGGACATGTAGGGGTATGTCCTGGACAATCCCTTAAGGGACAAGGGGATGGGAGTGACACCCTTGTCTTGGGTCTATGCCAGGGACAAGGGGACAGTTAGGGGATGTCCCTGACAATCCCTTAAGGGACAAGGGATGGGAGTGACACCCTTGTCTGGGTTCTATGCCAGGGACAAGGGGACACGTAGGGGTATGTCCCGGACAATCCTTAAGGGACAAGGGATAGGAATGGCACACTAGTTTAGTGGTTTCCCCTTAGGGGACAAAGGGACAGTTAGGGGATGTCCTTGGCAATCCCTTAAGGGACAATTCAAGGGATAGGAATGGCACACTATAGTTTAGTGATCTACCCTTAGGGGACAAAGGGATAGTTAGGGGATATTCTTGGCAATCCCTTAGGGGACAAGGGATAGGAATGGCACACTAGTTTAGTGGTCTCCCCTTAGGGGACAAGGGGGCACTTAGGGGATATTCTTGGCAATCCCTTAAGGGACAAGGGATAGGAATGGCACACTAGTTTAGTGGTTTCCCCTTAGGGGACAAAGGGACAGTTAGGGGATGTCCTTGGCAATCCCTTAGGGGACAAGGGATAGGAATGGCACACAAGTTTAGTGGTCTACCCTTAGGGGACAAAGGGACAGTTAGGGGATGTCCTTGGTAATCCCTTAAGAGACAAGGGATAGGAATGGGCACACAAGTTTAGTGGTCTACCCTTAGGACACAAGGGGACAGTTAGGGGATGTCCTTGGCAATCCCTTAAGAGACAAGGGATAGGAATGACAGACAAGTTTAGTGGTCTACCCTTGCAGGACACAAGGGGACAGTTAGGGGATGTCCTTGGCAATCCCTTAAGGGACAAGGGATAGGAATGGCATACTAGTTTAGTGGTCTACCCTTAGGGGACAAAGGGACAGTTATGGGATGTCCTTGGCAATCCCTTAGGGGACAAGGGATAGGAATGGCACACTAGTTTAGTGGTCTACCCTTAGGGGACAAAGGGACAGTTAGGGGATATTCTTGGCAATCCCTTAAGGGACAAGGGGATGGGAGGTGACACCCTTGTCTAGGGTCTATGCCAGGGACAAGGGGACACTTAGGGGTATGTCCTGGGCAATCCCTTAAGGGACAGGGGGAGGGAGAGTGACAACCCCTTCTCCAGTATCTACCCGTAAGAGACAAGGGGACATGTAGGTGATGTCGTGGTCAATCCCTTAAGGGGACAAGGGGACATGTAGGAAGGACAGGGGACACCATAGGCCAGTACTGGACATATCTCGGTGCTCATGCAAAAATATTGGGTCGAGCCACCTTAAGTAAAGAGACTCTGCCTGCTGTGATGTCTTTAATAATAACACATTTTGTTTTTTGGAATGTCGTTAGAACTGTTTGTTTTCGAGTAGTCGTTCTTGGCAGAGTTCGATTGTCAGTTATATATATATTATCATGAGAGCGGAACAGAATATTATTCATTCGCGGCAGGAGTCATCAAGGTCACGAGTTATGTACTGACGTTTCCGGGCAAAGACAATCTTGGCCCTGCTATGTGTGCTCAAATTAAATCCATTAGCTACTTTAATACCGTGACGACTGGGTACGAGTTAATATAAAACTATATTGCTAATTATTATTCAAACCAAGATTGCTCCTTACCTTAATTGCTCATTAAATATTTAAAAGTACGATTTGAAAACTGATTAATACTTAAACAACTTCTAATTAGTTGTAGCCAACTATTCAAACTATTTGCATCCTAATCCTGGAATATATGTGATAAAGATAGAGTATTTTAGGTTGCTATGCTGCATTAAATAGGAAATTAATATACAATTATATTGCTAATCATTATTCAAACGAAGATTGCTCCTTACCTTACTCATTAAATATTTAAAAGTACGATTTGAAAACTGATTAATACTTAAACAACTTCTAATTAGTTGTGGCAAACTATTATAACTATTTGCAGCCTAATCCTGAAATATATGTGATAGAAGAAGTATTTTGAGTTGGAATGCTGCATTAGATCTAAGAGTTCTACTGTGCTTAATTTGTTCTAACTCTATGTAACGTGGCCAATGGGAACAACAAATTGCTTTATGAACTAAATTCAATAACTGCCATTCAAAATGCTCGTTAACAGGCAGCCAGCCAATTAAGCTTAATAATATCTTCGGTATTAACAAATTAACCTAAAAGTTGGATTGGTCAGCCCAATCTTGTAATTTCTCCATATCAGCCTTTACTGAAGACAAAGTGGTACACAGTAGTGTCATCTGCATATTGATAACAGGTGTCATCTAGATCTCCCGGTAAATCGGCTACATACAAGTTGAAGATTAAAGGACCCATTATGGAGCCTTGTGGTACTCCAAAGGTAACTTTAACAGGCTTTGATTGACGATCATCAATTTGCGCAAATTGCTCTCTACCACAAAAGTAATTTACAGACCACAGTTAAGGAATAACTTTGAAAAACCAAGGGAACTCATTTTCTCGAGGACAGACTTGAATAATACTTACTTGAATAATTGAAGATACTCAAACTGTTACAAAGATTTACTTTATAATATAATATAAGAGTTGATTTGTCATTAAGGGGGTGTTTACATGGCACTAGGATCATCCTAGCAGGCGAATCATCCGGTTACCTGCTATACATTTACTGCATTCTGTTTAGTAGGATGATCCTAGTACCCGAATTAAGTGAAGGCACAAATTTCCATGTAAACAGAATGCAGTATATGTATAGCAGGTAGGATGATTCGCCTGCTAGGATGATCCTAGTGCCATGTAAACACCCCCTAAGATGTTTGGATTGACTTAGTGTTTATTTTTTCAACATCAAAAATTGAGTTCCTTCTTAATAAAAGAGAACTAAATTTGTAAACCCATTTACGTTTCTTGTAATTTCGTCTTCACATTTCATACTTCTTATTTGCACGACTCGCAGCCATTCACTATTGGCAAAAACCGTTAGTACATAGATTTTTTCATACATTTATATATATTGATTTTTATCTTTAAATTTATTTCATCCGAAAAAGTAGTTATTGTTAGAGCTGAACCAGTAGTGTTCCAGTAATGCCATAGTGGTCGACAAAGATTCTGTTCTTTTACTCTGCGGGACTAGGATTTAGTGAGCGGTTTATTGATGTTACGCGACAGTACATAGGAATGTAAAACAAAGAATGCGGTTCTACTTGTGAATATCGTATCCTATGATTACACTGGCCAGTTTACGTTTCTAAAACTGTCAGAACTAAATTAGAAAACTGAGATCAAGAAGATATACTAATAACTTCACAAGGGTTAATAGAACCATGCATTCCATACTCTATTAACTCTAAAAACATTCATTGCTTTAGAATAAGCTATTTTCTTAAGTGCGAAGAGCAATATTTGAAAAGAACAGTATGGAGTTGGTCTCCTTTCCTTAGTCGGTGTGGCTGTCAGAAGGAATTCCTTACTCGACCCGGCCCTTTCTTAGGGCTGTACTTTGGCCCTGTACTTTACACTGAGTCGTACCCCGAACTTGCCTCACTAGTTTGTGAAAGACTTAGTTAATGTGCGAGTGTCACAAATATCGACAGTCCTTATATAACAACTAAGCTATATCTGATTTCCTGCTGTTTACATCACATTTCTAGTGAAGCGAATCTATACGTTGGTCTTATGTTTAGGTTATCGTGCGTGGAAGAGGATGTGTCACACAGGAAACTCAAAGCAAATCCTATATATGATCAAAACAGTCAAGGTTACGACACTTAAAATGCTTAACTAGTAAAATTACTCAAAAATACATTGAGGTTAATAGATAGATAGGTGAATAAATCGTTTATTAATCAAAACACTTTGCAGTCATACAGCTGAATTACGTGTTGGAGGCGAAAAAAAGTTATATATATATATGCACATAAAATGAAAAATATAAGATAAGATAAAAAAGATTGCCGTCCTAAATATCAAAAATACGATATATATTTATAAGTAATATAGCATGGCTATGAGGTTGATTAGTGATTAAATGTCCCCGAAGCCGAGGGAGGTTTAGTGGAAGTCCCGAGGCCGTAGGCCGAGGGACTTTTACTAAACCTCCCGAGGCTGAGGGGACATTTAATCACTAATCAACCGAAATAGCCATGCTATTACTTTGTAATAGTATGGTTGCCGAGGAAGTATATGGGAAAACTAGAACGATTTGGACCATGTAACAAGTTACAAACGAATAAATTAAAAGTGCTGTTATTACTCTAGGGAACTCTATTTAGACACTATCACTCAACCAGAACAGTACAAAACTAGAGTGGTTTTCATAAACCTGTGAAACAAAAGTTTTTTATTAGCTAGTAATAGCCAGATTCAAACAATAGAAAACAAAGGAATTAGAGACTAATAGTACTAAATACACTAAAATGTATTTCACGGGTTTATGAAAATCACTCTAGTGCAAGAAAGACCAAACACAAAGAAAACAATGCCTCATTACAACTGCACTTGTCTGACTAGTTATTTATATTCACCAAATAGATCTAATATTTTATGCTTTTAGTGTTTGCACTCTACTGCATTTTAGTATAAAAAGAGAGTTTTGAGTAACGTATTCGCAGCACAAGTATGGCAGAGCAGCTATTATTTAAATAAAAAAAGTTGTGTGATAACATTGTCGTGCCACGCATGCGCAAGATTATTTCAGTCCATTCCAAATGTGACAAGCATGCTCAATAGTATTGTAATCCATCCCACATGGTTTAGACTACACTGAAAGGTGACTTGAAGCTAATTTGCATAATTCAAGTACTGCTAGCTGCGGATGTGTCCTCAAGAAATTTCTCAGGGACGTATCCATAGCTGGACCTCTTGCATAAACATGAGGTACGATTAGTTACCAATCGTACCTCATGTTTTATGCATTAGGTACGATTAGTTACTAATCGTACCTCATGCTTATGCATGAGGTTCGATTAGTAGCAGTGAGGGGGCATTTAGCCATTAAATGCTCCTCTCGGAACAATAGAATCCGAGGCAGTCATGCTATTAATATAGATATAATTTTAAAATCTCTTATGTACTAAAATTCATTACTATGGCTTATAATGAAAGAATTCTTATAATAAATACATAATTACTAGCTGGAAATCTGTAGCGTGATACCAGTTAAACCCGGCTTGAACATGCGTCCTCTGTCTGGGATCCTCATCTAAAAAACATACCGAAGATCTCGAAAAAATTCAAAGACGGGCAGCACGTTTCGTCACTAAATGCTACATCTACCAACCAGGAATAGTCACGAACCTTCAACAAGAATTGAAATGGCCGGCCTACACTCGAAGAAAGACGGAGAATGACAAGGCTGACTACCCTATACAAGATTATCTCTGGCGAACTGGGTGTAGAAATTCCACCGTATATAAAAAGGCCCACCAGAGCGACACGTACTATGGGCAGCTCAACAAATATTTACAAATACTCTTTCTATTAAAGAATGGAATCTGTTGCCGAATGAAATTACTGAGAAAGAAAGCGTCAACGCAGTTAAAACTGTTTTAGCAAACTTTATTATCAATTAATTTTGTCTTTTAATATTCTCTGGATGCCAAACCCCTTTGCGAAATTACGATATAAATACAAGAGAGCTTGTTCGGTGCATGGACAATGAAAACGACGACCATATCAACACTTCCTTAGTTGTCTGTTCACTTTCGATTTCAGATGAGTTGTAGACTCATTAGAGTGATGTTTATCTATCAGTTAACTGTTTAGCTTACCTTCTTCGAAACGTTTGGCAGCTAGGAAGTTCAGTAGCTCGATAGAGTATCTATCAGCAGAATCCGTTTTAAGACTCAATACATTATTGAGTCAATGTGGGAGTCGAAGCTGTAGCTGCAGGGAGTTACTGATGTACGGTCTATTGCTTACGAGAACGTATAAACAATATTTCAATTAAATCAATAATTGTTTTCAGCTATTATAACTAGAATTCTATACATAAACCATCCCAATAAAATTCTCTAAGCTTTCTATTTCCCCGGTGAAAAAAGCAATACGTCCAATCAGCGTCGCGTATAACGGGGCATGTGATGGATCACGGGGATTCCTTCTCTTACCTCATTTTCTCTTTGTCACAGGGCATCTCTATTTTCTCTCTAACTAGCGCCTAGTCCCTCTCCATCAGCAACACAGGAGACCATTATAGAGACGCCTGCGTAGGAGGCTGTAATGATGTGTTTTTTTTTATCCAAACAGACAATTCTGGTTCCATTTACCCAAGAATAAAGCTGTGATTACACAACACTTTTTACTGTGAAAAATATAACCAATCAGAATCAAGGTTTGAAAATTTCCGCCAATCAGACATCGAGAAATAACACTTGATTAATTAGTTTCCCGGGCGGCAGAGAATGTCGTCGAGCCGCTTTGTGCCACTTGAATGCTCTCTTGACGAGTTTATTGAAAAACAATCAAAGAAAATTACTTTGAGTAAAATAATGAGAGAACTACTGATCATGACCCCTTGCTGGAAGAGTTTTTGAAGACAAAACAAGTAGTCATGAAGACAAAGACGTCGAAACTATTAAACAGAATGAATTAATTGGTTTCTGCTCTTTTTGTCGAAGCAAAGAAAAAAGATGGACAAGACTAGTACGAGCCAACGACTTTCAGACAACGGCTTGAGTTCGTAGTTTGTTCGTCGAAGTCTCGTAGACATTCCATAACCCCCCAAAAAACACAAATTTATTGAAAATGTCTTACTTTCACTCAAATGGTAATATTAAACCAGATATCAAAACGAAATAAAAAATGGTGAAAATCGAACATACAAGAACTCACTACACCTCTTGTTTTTTTCGATCTCTCATCGTTCTCACTTCGTGATACTTCGTGCTTTCGGGAGTCACGGACATTCTTACACACCCGATGACATATAGTGCATGCGTTCCTGCCTTTACAAGGCAGTAACCACAAAAATCATTAAGGGAAGCCATTCAAATGTTAACCAATTAAAAATCGAGACGCGGCACTTTTATGCAGACAATTTTCCGGACTGAAAAATATTCTACATAAATACGCGACACACTCTTTCAGCCACGCAAATACTCACATTTCGTTTCTATCAAAGCAAGAAGCCTCCAAAGCGAACACTTGATTTCTTTTTTGGGGAAAAAATAAAACATAAAAAACAGCAAAAGAACAAAAGTCGAAAATGACAAAAGCCAATAGTATGGCAGAGGATGCTCCGAATGAAGAAGTGATTTTGAATGTTCAGACGGATTCATGTGAGTCAAGTGTTGCTCCATTGTTGTGTAATCAAGAGTGTTGTTCTAGTTCTCAGCTCAAAACTCCACATCAACCAGCAACTTTCAAAGCACCAAAACAAGGGTCGGACATTCCAGGAAAAGTGGAACAAAGATTTTCCTTGGATAACAGTTTGCAATACAACCATTTAAGTTACGGCTGTAAGGACCGTTGGTGAAGCCTTCATGATCAACAATTCGCCGGTCATAAAGAATATGCTATGTGAAGTCCACAAACTGCTGAGGCTATATTTGACTGTCTCTGTTTCTTAAGCAACATCTGAACGAAGCTTTTCCTCTCTTCGACGACTAAAGACATATCTACTGTTGGGGGACACTCGGTAGAGGCTTTTACTTGATCTTGTTTAATTAAGCTCAACTTTCAACTCAACGCTTTTACTCTTCTAACTAACTACAACCAAGAATCAAGGAATGAACACACGGTAACAACTACAGGGATTTACAGAGCCAGTAGAGCTTGAAAGAGTTTTCCCAGAGACAGCGCGGCTTGTCGTTGGTAATCCAAACTAGGCTAGTTTCATCGCCAGTTTTCTGTACTCGGAGTCCACTCAGTTCAGCTCACTGTGTTGCTGTAGTCCCTCTTCAAGCGAGTAGGAGTGTGTTCGTGATATCGTGCAAGTGTTAGAAAGGTAGTCCTATTTATACTGCTCAATTAATATTTAACTTTGTTCAGTAACCTGCTAAAGATGAGATAATGTAAAGTTAAGGAATGCGTAAAACGGTACAAGTAACTTTTAGCACTTCTGGATCAACGAAGTCACAACAGTTATGACTAGCATTACTAAAATATTCATAGCTTGTAACAGGTGTTTTTGAGGTTGAACAAAAAATCAGTAAAACATCAAAAATCTGCTCTGTAACACTACGAAGTACTATGGAGCAAAAGGGTCTGAAAAGTTGTCTTTTGTTGCACTGCCACCAGTCATTTACAGACACGCCCGACATTGTTCACATTGCCAAAGAATTTGTTAATGTGAATGAACAAGGTTCAATGTATTTTGGACATTTTTCAAAATGAGTCACCCCACGATTCAAAGGGCTCCGCCGCCTCTGAGAACAAGAACAAGAACAAGAACAAGAACAAGATCATCTTCCTTCATCCCACTTGTTGTCCCGCGATTTTAATTTGTTCTTCTACAATTAAATCTTCTATAAATCTTCTATAAATCTTCTATAAATCTTCTCTATATAAGAAGAAGAAGAAACACGTAGTATCCGAAATTAGGGACCGTCCGGAATAGAGGGGTTTCACGGCAGACATATGTTTGTAGTCAAAACAATAGTGATTTTCTTCCAAGAGAAATAAAACCTTTTGTTATTCAAAAACTTTCTATTGTACTTGCCCACAAACATGGCTGCGATGAAATCCCTCTGTTAGGGCAACGCACTATAGCATGATTTGCACTATATAAAACTGTTAAGTCTGCGATTTTATGTGCCAGTGCGTCAAACCAACTACAGGCAGTCCTGCAAAAATATAGAATAGTTTGAGCTTTGTAAAATGAATAGGCCTTTTGCATGAAACGGTCACATGGCATGGCACTAGCTAAATCCGCCATACTGGATGGCAAAATACGCATTGCGACGTTGAAAACAAAGACAAGTCAAGGTTAACTAGCTGGGGTCCTTTTGTTTTTGAGGCTGTTTACATTCCTTTGCCATCCAACATGGTGGAATTTATACATGTGACCGTTTCGTGCAAAAGGCCTATTGAAAACTAATGTCGATGAGTCACGGTTTGTAAATTCATAAAGATGCTAAAGAGATTTTTCACTGTATGACGGTACATTTCTAGACCAACTCCACACTGTTCTTTTTAAAATTGCTCATCGTACTCAAGAAAATAGCTTACGCCGCTAAGTACTGTACGCAACGCTGATTGGAGTATTGCTTTTTTCACCGGTGAAATATAAAGCGTAATTATTAGAGAATATTATTTGGATGGTTTATGATATTGAATTCTGGTTATATATATAATAAATAGCTGAAAACATCTATCGACTTAATTAACAGATTAATTGAAATATTGTTTATAGATCTCGTAAGCAATAGACCGTAACTCAGTAACTCCCTGCAGCTTCGACTCACACATTGACTCAATAATGTATTGAGTCATAAAACGGATTCTGCTGATAGATACTCTATCGAGCTACTAAACTTCCTAGCTGCCAAACGTGTTATGTTCAAGAAGGTAAGCTAAACTGTTAACATATAGGTAAACATCACTCTAATGGGTCTACAACTCATCCGAAATCGAAATGAATAGACAACTAAGGAAGTGTTGATATGGTCGTTTTTATTTTCCAAACACCGAACAAGTTCTATTTCTGACTAGCAAATCATTATGATGAATCAACACACTTGACTCGAAAGTCGTCTAAGTTTTTATATTTATTTGATGGCCTGTTAAGACTAATTTTCTGTGCTGCATGCAATCAGTGAAACTGCAATGCAACTGAAAAGCTGTTGAACGGCATACAATGGAAACGTTTACCTCCAAGAAACAGACGGATCTCCAAAGGTAGCTCTAGAGTCCTTAACTGCATTCAACGAGTGTATAAGAATAATTATGATTACTAAGGCCAAGTTCAGACGTCGAACTTTTGCCGTGTCGAATCTAATAGTTGCATTTTGTAAATGAGAAGTGCGGCGTCTGAACCTATTGTATTTGACAGATTTGATTAAGTATTAAAGTGAAAAATTCAGTTTAAATCAAATTTGTCAAATTCATTTCGTTCAGAAGCCGCACTTCTCATCTACAAAATGCAATTATTAGATTCGACGCGAAAAAAGTTCGACGTCTGAACTGGGCCTAATATGCATGATTACTAATTGGCATGTTTATTACTGTTGAACCTTTCTAAAACACGAGTCCATCATGACGTCTTGTTTTCTCAACAACGCTTTACCATTCTGTAATCTCGAGGATGAGGAGTTTCATTCGATTCTGTTTGAATTACAAAATGGTACCGTGAACTTCAATCGGGACAGATTAGAATCTTTGATTTTTAACCCGATCTCACTTAGCGCGCACCTAACATTATCTAGTGACATTGATCCAGACTGGAATTTATTTGATAATATCAAGAGTTCATGTGATTACTTTATTGAAGATCAATTCAACGATATGTTAATTAGTTAAGGAAACTAGATCTCTCAAACACAGTTTGTCCTTGATTTATTATAATATTAGAAGCATTAATTAATATTTAATTTTCCTCAACTCACTGATCTTTTGTCTAACCTAGCCTCCTCCGCAGGCAACTGTTCGCTTTTTCGCTGGGCCTCCTGTGTTAAAGACACGTAGTGGCCTGGACACCAGGCGAGAATCTTCTCAAAATTTCGCACAGGAAGCCCAAAAGGTTATATAAAAGGTTGCCTGCGGAGGAGGCTAGTCTAACCTAGAGTTTAAATTCAATTTTAGACCCTTGTGCAAGGGTTTGCGTAACTGCCCAATAGCGTGGTTTAAAGGAACTGAATGTACGCAGTGAAGCAAGAGATTATAATACTAAGAGAGTGAAACTCAGTATTGATGTCTGTGCGATGTTCGCGGCGGCTAAGGCTATTTTTAGTAATTTTGCCATCGCGCACGCAAGGCTATGAAACAATAGAATTCAAAAGCCGAAAGCAAACGGTCCCGTCCGCGCGCATGTTAAAAGTCAAATTCTATTGTTTGAGAGCCTTAATGGACTTGCGCGTGCGATGGCGAAGTTACTAAAAATATCCTTCGGGACAGGCACGAGTAATTATAGGGCTTAGTGAAACTTGGTTAAAAGAAAATAAATAATAATTTATTCATTTCTAAAGCGCAAACATCAATGTAAGTATTTTTAAATGCGCCGATTTTTAGCTGAGTTTTCTCTCCAATAGAAGAAGGAAAGAACGGAAGGCTTCGTCAGACCAACGGACTGACCCACTCTCGAAAATTGTTCGATTCTCAGGCTAAACCACGTCCCCTTGCTTCGATACTCTGCATCTCAAAAGCCAGAAAGTTGTCCTTCAAGCTTATTGGAAAGTCTGAAAAATATCCCACAAAAGTTCTGTTTTCGGAGAAACAATCACGAAGGTCTCCCTTTCTTCCTTTTGTTCGTGGAGAAGGTAAAGGGAGACTCTGCTCACAGGGTATACGTACAATCCATTAACGTAGACATAAATTTTGTCGACTGTGGCATTAAACTTTTACAGGATACACAGCATCGTTTAAGACGATATGGCTTAGTTCGAGTTGTGCGCTCATCGCGTAACTCGAAGTCACTAACCTTTCCTAAAGACATCGAGTTACGCGCTGGGTGTGGCACAGGCAAAAATGGGTGTGGCACAGCGCGTAACTCGAAAAGCGCGTAACTCAAGCGCGTAACTCGAAGCGCACAACTCGAGCTTTACCCGATCCCCCTGAGAAGAGTTAGCAAGAAGTTCTTGTTTGAAACGTGCGAAGATGGCGAAGAAAACGGCCAGATTTCTCATTGAATTGTTGAGTCTCAAAGCTTTTCATTTTAATAATATTCGGGCTTGTAAGCTTAGACTGAAAACAGACTTGAAAAATAAAACGAAATTTCATGTAATTGCCTGGAGTTTAAAAGATTGAGTAAACTGATGCTTGATCTTCTTAGAAACCAACATAGAGGACCTAAAACGCCAAATTTACGTCCAATAATTTATAAATTTGATTAGTTCTTGCAAAAAGTCCTTTGAAAAGGCATTAAAAAACTTCTTAATTAAGAATCTCTTTTCAACCGGCTTCATTATTTTCCGAAACTAGTCGACGTTGAGACTAAAAGTTGGGGGGAGAATGCTTTCTGAAGATACATTGGAGGGAGGGGTGGGAAGGCCGTAGGGGAAACACAAAACACTTGTTACGCGACACTTTTCCATGCATTTCATGCTCCTAGTGATTTTGTAGTCTATTAATAAGTTTGGCAAGGGACTTTTTGTGACGTAGATTTCTTATGACAATTTTGTTATGGCTAGTTGTTGGACCTCGCAGGGCAGGACCAACTACACAAAAATGTGCTAACTTAGGCAATTATCTTAGATTTTATATTTCATCTCAGTTCTAGATTTGTAGATTCGGAATAGTCCCAAGCCTTTTATTACCAAATGGTTTTGTAGGTTTAGTACGTTAATGTGTGAAAGAATCTTAGTTAATGCTCCCAACCCATTAGAAAAGACAGCTGACAACAATTTGTGGGATAATGGGGAATGGCAACTAGGTCTCCGTCTGCAGTCACAGCGGACAACATACTGGTCAGTGCATGGCGAGGAGAGGTAAACAACCCTCTCTCCAGGGGTGAAGAGCCCCGTGGCCACTGAGAGGTGAAAGTCACATTCAACCTCTACTAAGAGGGTGATCATCCCTTATGCTCATCCGAAGTCACATCAGATAGCATTGCATGGCAAGGAGAGGTATCCTCTCTCCAGGAGGGTAAACCCCCCTGGGCCGCTAAGGGGAGAAAGTCACATTCTACCCCTACTTAAGGGTGATACTCCCTACCTTAGCCTCATTGTTCCCATGGCAACTGAGAAGGGGGGTGACAATCTGATAATCCCCAGTAATATCAGTAAACCATGAGTCTATGGGGCAAGGCGTGACCAGTATGGGAGAGCCTAATCCCCATCCCTTAGTTTATTAAAACATGGTTTAAAATAAGACTAGCATATTGTATTACATATATTAACTAGCAACTTTCGATTGTTCTTTTCCAGCTAATGCTGGGATTGTTCATGATAATACTTCTACCTCATGTCTAAAAAATTAACGGTACAAACTGTAACAAACATTTGGTACTCAGATATACTAAATAATGCTAATGTATATAATATTATCAAATACACAAATAATTCACAAAGGGGTTTTTGCATTAAATATGCTACTAGGACAGAGAGGGTAAGGGTGGGTGGGAAAAATGCTTGTATCAAGTTGGTTCTTATACCAGAATGAATGAAAACTTTGGCTGATCAATTACAAGTGATACACAACTTAATTGACAGCTTGCAGTGCTGTAATGTGATTGGCTAAGATAAATTAGGCATGTTTAGTCATTATTACAGAAGCAACCCTTAAGCTCCATTCATTGGACTAGCAGCATATTTAACTTGCGGATTACAGCTATTGTTTACCCTGGACAACAAAGCCACTTTGTCCTAATTGATAATTAATACCCCTAAAAACAACCATTGAGCAACTCTTAAGCTTCATTCATTGTCAAGCACCATATTACATTTCCGGACTACAGCTGTGTTTACACTTGGGAACAAGACCGCTTTGTCCAGATCAATAACAGTTTACATTCCATTGCATCTTGAGCGTAGCTAATGGTTGTATCATTAACTTTAATTGCTGCAAGCGTAGCGAGCAGCGACTCTAATCTCGGTGGGCTTCCTGTCGCCGAGAGTATATAGGCAAAGCAAGCTCGATTTTTTCAACTGGAGATGATTTTTTTACGTCACAAAACGTCATCATAATGTTATGTATAGTCAGCGGTATCAGTTATGCCAACAAGTTCGGGTAACGACTGCGCACACCACGTTCTTCGAACGTTCTTGGGTGAATAGCGTTTTGTAGTGAGAGCCTGTTGTTAGAGGCAAGTTTCATTCTTGTTTTGAGAAACACCACATTATACATACGTGGAAGTATTAGGCTTCGACGTTTATCCTCTTCACTTGATGCAGGAACGTTACAGTCATTAAAGATCAATGGTATTTTGAAATACAGGGGAAAACGTAGTGGTCTACATAAGAAGAGGAAAAATCCCCGTTTCAAGAGCCTCTCCCTTCAAGATTCATCGAATATCGCATGTCAACAACAGGACACCTCAAGATCTACGACAAGTAATTATGCAGTTCCCAAGTGTTTGTTTGCAAACCTGTGTAGTTTGGTTAAAACTAAGAACCACGTCAAAGCCGTTACAGCGTTGGAAAGTGATCTTTATTCTATGGATATCGATGTTTGTGTTATCTCTAAAACACACTTAAAGCCAGATATACCAGATACAGTGGTTGGAATTCCAAACTATTCTATCTACAGGAGAGACAGGAACTGTTTCAACAACGATAATCGTAAAAATGGTGGAGTGGCTATCTACATTCGTAATAACCTAAAAGTTATTTGTGTCAGTCGTTCTGATTGTTTCGAGTGTATCAGCATAACTGTAGAACTCCCTTCACACCATGAAATGCTAATCTGTGGAATATATCACCCACCCAAGCCGAAATATAATGACTGGCGGACCTAATTGACTTCCTCTCGGATTTGGTGGACTCGTTTCTAGAAGAAAACCCAGATGGCAATGTTGTATGTGGAGGAGACCTGAACCAATTAGATGTCCTGCAGTTATCCTCTATCACTGGTCTGACTGTTCTAGTCGATTTCCCTACGCGTGAAGATGCAATACTTGACAACTGTCTCACTAACTGTTCTGATCTTTATGGAAAGTGCTTCCCTGTTGACATGCTTATTAAAACTGATCACAAGGGCGTAGTGCTACCGGCTGCCAAGAAGTTAAAACCGATCAGATATAAGTATAAGCTTAGAGATAAAAGGGAACATAGGAAACTACGCTTTGTGCGTGAGATAAAGAGCTTTAATTGGTACTCCCTAGATGTTGATATTTGCGTTAATCGACTACAATCTACCATCATTGGCCTTATGGAACGATGCTTTCCAGTTAGGGTGGTTCCTATGTCTAGCAGAGATCCATCTTGGATGTCGCCAGTCATG
Organism: Telmatactis stephensoni; assembly: GCA_029948255.1. Taxonomy (NCBI): domain Eukaryota; kingdom Metazoa; phylum Cnidaria; class Anthozoa; order Actiniaria; family Isophelliidae; genus Telmatactis; species Telmatactis stephensoni. The sequence continues at coordinate 56,906 of JALIZF010001757.1, forward strand.
AAGTTGTTGTTGCGAAAGAGAGCAAAGTTGTCATCTCAGGGAAAAACCGCAAAGTTAGAAGAGCTTAATGGTAGAATAACGACAATGATCAAGAAAGCGAGGAATGCCCCTAGATCTTTGGTTGGATCTGGAAAATGGTGGAAAAGAACGGATATGTTAACAAACAGGAAACTTGGATGTCAGTCCAACGTAGAATCAAACTTTGTCTGTGAACTGAACGAATACTTTGCTGAACTTTGCTACGATGACAATTACTCCGCTCCAGCCCTAATGTCTGTGGATGTAAATGCTTCTATCCCAAGATTAGAGGAGTATGATGTTCTTATGGCTCTATCAAAAGTCAACAAAACAGCTACTGGACCAGATAACATCCCTGTTTGGATATGGAATGAGTATGCGGACATTTTAGCGCCAATTTTAAAAGAAATTTGGAACATCTCATTGAAGACATCAAAATGGCCAAGTAAGTGGAAAAAAGCCAATATTCAACCTATTCCAAAAGTCGAACTGCCTTAAGTACACTCAGACTACAGAGGAATTAACATCACCCCTGTAATTGCTCGTATTTTCGAACGAGTTGTGTACAACAAATTTGTAAAGGTTGCCATTGAATCCAATCTATCATCAACACAATTTGCATATCGCACCGGAGGGAATTGTACAGATGCTTTAATATGCATGCAACACTTTACTCTAAAAGCCCTTGATGAGGTCAACAATACAGCTGTGAAACTATTCTCTATGGACTTTTCCAAAGCATTTGATAGTGTGAGACACTGTCTACTTGGCAAAAAATTAAACAAATGGCCTGGTCTGAGTCCATACATAGTAAACTGGTACCTGAACTTTCTACTAGACCGAAAGCAACGCGTAACCTTTCAAGGAATAAGCTGCGACTGGAAATCTGTTAACCAAGGTACCACACAAGGCAGCGTAAGTGGACCATACTTGTTTAATATCTTTATGAACGATCTAGAGACAATAGACAACAACCTAGCCATGATAACAAAATATGCTGATGACTCCAATTTGTTAATCACCATCAAGAAATCTACTCCCGATCTGTCCACCCAAGCCATTGACCATTTTCTAGATTGGTCGTCTTTGAATGAAATGACTTGCAACCCGTCTAAATGCAAATCTCTAACCTTTAGGAAAAAAGGTAGTGCGCCAACTGATAGAGTCATTGTTCACAACATAAAGGAGCATGATCAACTGAAGCTACTTGGGATCACCTTCCAGTCAGACTGTAAATTCACTACTCATGTGACCGAGAAGCTAAAAGAAGCAAATAAGTGTTTATATGTCATCAGAAGTCTTAGAAAAGAAGGATATAATCAGAATGAAATTGACCATTTATTTAAAAGTTTGGTACTCCCAAAGATCACATATGGTATATCTGTGTACGGAAGCAGTAAGTCCGACCTGAGCATCATTGATCGCTTCTTGAAGAGATGCTACAAGAGAAAATACTCATCTGATCTGTACACAGCCAGCGGATTACTGGAACAAAGCGACAGAGCGATTTTCAAGAAGGTAACCCAACAAGAACGCCATCCACTCAGAGCCCTCCTACCAAGATGCAAGACTACAAAGTACCCGCTGAGGAAAGACACTTCCTTAAAACCCAAAGTTAACACAGAACGTTTCATGAACTCGTTTATTAATAGAATAATCTTCAAATATAATTTAGCAATTTTGCAATGTAATTGTTGTGTGTAAGCTGGCGCATCTGGATACGTACTATATCCAGTGAATAAAGATTATTGTTATTGTTTGTTATTTTGTTTGTTGTTAGGTGATGAACGATTTAGTGCCGCTTCTCGTGGAAGGCAATGTTCTTTTATGAGTTTTTTAGCTTTGCTGTATGCTCAAGTTCATCGTAAATCAGATACTTATTGAAGGAGATCGTATGTACTTGAATGCTCTAGAAAAATGTGAAATACCAGATGCTCAATCGATATCACTGCAGTATCTTCCCAGCCGAATCGATTGGTCTTCGCTCTTTGTTATTACTTTTAGTCATAGATACTTGTATATTATGCTTTTCTTAGTTTATGTTCGCCCTATCATCAGAGGCTAGCCGGAGAATTGTCACATTTTGAAGCATTAAAATGATTAATTCGCTAAGCCGGGACTTTGACCTATGGTATTAGGTTACATGATAGCGTCTTATATTTACACGTGGCCTCATTCCGGAATCATTTCCGATTCATTGTTGTTTGTACTTTAATTAGTGTATTCACTTGGCAAAAGGTATAATTATCTACTTGAAGAATAGTTTACTTTCCCTATTATCTGATTTAGAAATACAAAATCATTTATTAAAATTATTGATTGTGAATAATAATGGTGTTTGTCATATTGAGAATTAGATTTACCTCCAACAGCCAGTCACAAACTATCCGGCAATTTACTATGTACTCATGAATACAGCCTCGTTGACTTTTTGATTATTATGGTGTCAGATAGTATCACTTAACTATTTCCTAATATGAATGTTTGAAAATCTATTGAAAAAGTCACTTAGGTTATTATCATAAACAACCCTTCAAATACCAGAATAAATTACCAAATGCTTAGTTTCATATACTGTAACATATTTCAGTTTCCATTGTTTAATGTACTCGCAGCACTTCGCTTTTGCTAAAAACCGCTAGTTTATATAAATATAAATTGGCTTATATACTCCAGTTTTTTACATTATGACGCAATTATAGGGTGTGATTGAAATCCAAGCAAGATTGACATTTAGAAAGTAGAGTCCATAGTACAAATGAGACTCCATGGTCAAGGTTGTGCAAGAAAGTTTAATTGGCCGGTTCAGATCTGAAGATTCTGGTGTACACCTTGATTGGATACTGCCTGACAGTGTAACGTGAGTCTTGTTTGGGTTATGGCTCTACCTACTACTAGAACTATTGGTTTAATAAGCTTTGTAGGTCAGTCGAGTGTAAGTTGCTTGCGAGTCGTTGCTTAATTGGTGGCTAATAATTGTCAGTCGTTAGTGGTTATCGTATTGTACATTGTTCAAGCTTTAAAGGCCGTTCAAATACAAAGGCCTACAAATTAACAAAGGTATGATTTGATGTTGCCGTCAAAGTGATCCCGGACTAGTTCCGTAACACACTAGTGCCCAGTGTTCCGGGGAACACAAAACTCGGGGGAACACAAATCCCTGTGACACCGGTCTAGCTCTGTAGACTTCTTCAGGGAGTTTACAATAAACTAGTTAAAACTCCTGTATTAAAAGACTAACTATCCTTAACTACGTATAGGATGTAGGAAACTTTAAATACAGGATTTTTAACTTGATCAGTGTTTATTGTAAAACTCCCTGAAGAAGTCTACAGAGTTACAAAAACCTAGCATCCATAGTGCTGCTCACTGGTGCTCTTGAAAAAAATTGAACAGAAATTGAAAAAATTATTTAATGGTCTTAAAAAACTTCAATGCCTTTGTAATTTACACACCTTACTGGTAAAGGATTCAATATTTAATATCGAGAAATAAAAAAAAATTGATCTACTAGTTTTCAAGAAACAGTATTATTGACGTGGATGTCGAAATTCCGAGATAAACGCGGCAATTTAGTGCTTTACATACAGTCGTCTCAACGGCGATCAAAAATAGCAAATACGATGACATCTTCACAGAATAAAGAACCATGCCTTGGTATTATTTAGAACCAAAAATATTGCAACTTTTCTTTGGAAAATTATTGTTATAAAATTAATTTAGTAGAGCACCCGCGGTTTTAAATTTCTTCAAAGTTAAATAATTGCTCCGTTTTTACTCAAAATCGGCTTAATAGAATTTCTTTAAACGCTCTCACATTATAGACAAACATTTGATTTACAAAGTCTCATAAATCGTTTTGCTCGTCGAGGTCTAGATTTTGAGAAAATTGGCAAAATTTCAAATCCAGTGTATAACAATTTCGATGTTAAAAAAGCTCCGATTTCAATCAAACTAGCATCATTATAAAATTTGGTCCATTTGTAGTAGGTGTGCGTAAAAAGTTTCGTCAACTTAATTCTGTAACGCAATTAATAGCCGCTTCAATTCGACTACCCGCGCACTGGCGAAATAGGGTCCAGCCACCTTAAGTGATTCGTTTGCGGTGTACTGTATGATGTGAAATACGAGTCGTGAACAAACTTCACTGGCCAGTTTTAAAGTGATTATGAATGAGTAATGTTGGATATCAAACAATAGGCCATATGCACTAACAGGTCACGTGACCCCATCTCCCCTAAATCAAGTAGCATCATCAAAATGATTTCCAAACAATGAAAGAGTACCTCGATATTAGTAAATGTGAAAAGTTTCAGATCATAAGATGTAATACAGGAGAAATGACAGTAAATCTAAGATGGGACATTTTCTTAAGATTCGTTTGGAAAAACCATTTGGATGGCAAGGTCGTGCCATCCAACGCGCTTTTCCGATCGAATCTTAAGAAAATATCTAATCTTAAATTTACTGCTATTTTTTCTCTTATTCATCTTATAAACTGAAACTTTGCACTTTTACTAATATTGAGGTGCTCTTTCATTTTTTGGAGTTCATTTTCATGCTTATACTTGCTTTAGGGGAGATGGGGTCACGTGACCTGTTAGTGCATATGGCCTATTGTTACCAGGTTACCTTCATGGCATTGAAACCAATTTTTTCTTGAGGTTTTGCCATTTTAAAACTTAGGACTAGTATTACCTTATTTCATGAAATAGTAAATAAAAATATTAAAAAGAAGAAGAAGAAGAAAAGCCACGAGAAAGCAGACTATTCGTTCACAAGCTTTTTCTTGTACGAACTTTCGCGCCATTTTCACGTTTTGATCACGTGATAAATCACGTGCTCGTTGACGCCGAAAAGGTGAATTGTTGCCTTTCGCGGGCTTCCTGTGTTTTTACCATTGGGTTTCCTGTTTATTGAAAAGCGAGGTTTCTAAGCAATTTTCAAGATGGTGGACAATGATGTGTTTCATAGCTACAATTTCTGCAAGTTTTGGTCAAATTTTCGACCGTTTTGCCGAAAAATCAGCAAAAATGGATCAACGTGACTTCCAAATAAGTTAATGCCTGCCCAAATATGGAATAGAGTTGACTGCCGAGCGAATGATAAATTACTATTCCGAAAGTTTCGATCTCTGATTGCTGTTGATTTGACTACGGATCCCGATCCCACGTCTGTGATCTCTGATCCCATGGTTTGTGATCCCCGATCCCATGGTTTGTGATCCCGATCCCAAGCCTGAGATCCCTGATCCCACGTACCATGTCACGGCCTGGTCAGCCGGTTTACACAATATCGCAATCAGTACCTTTGTCATTAGGGACCGGTCATTATTTACAGGGAGGGGCTGGTGGAAATGAGAAATGTGATGCACAATTTTTGATGGCCCCACCCCCCTTTCCACATACATTCTCTTATAACAATAATGCAGTGTGTGCATGAAAAATGATGCCCCCCCATATTTCCACCAGCCCCCCCCTCCCTGTAAATAATGACTGGTCCTTTAGGTCATTACCTGGTCTTCTTGCACGTTTTAGGTATCCGCTACTTCGAAGGAGAAACATCAAGTTAGCTTCCGAGGGACATATCACCGTTGTGAAGGTAAGTACACCTATCGTATAGGTGAAGGATTTTGATATTAATTTTGCATTCTGACTTTTATTCGCATTAGTTCAGTTGAAAATTTAAAGATTTTTGACAAACTAATTTGGATAGTCTAGACGCCGTCAGCCATACATGGAGTACTACCCGGAGTACTACTAACGACCTGATACCTGTTATATGAACCGGGCTAGCCCGGTTAAGCGGGCTGACTTCTTTTGCTTTATGGCCCCAAGGAAAAAGACTAAACAAAAGAATTCAGCCCGTTTATGAACCAAACCGGTTCATATATAAAGGTTCAAGACATAGGGCTAATTCCGTACATATTAAGGCACTGTTGTGTATTCCTTAGTACTATTCGGCACTAGTACGTTCGTACGTCCGTACATATTAAGGCACTGCTGTGTATTCCTTAGTACTATTCGGCACTAGTACGTTAGTACGTTCGTACACAGTAAGGCACTGCTGTATATTTCTCAGTACCATTGGACCAAACTGAAACCCAACTTCTCTTTTACCTTTTCCAGTGTAGCGGTACTTTTATTGTTATTGAAAATGTCGTTAGTCAGGTTTTCCGCTGTACTTACGAAAAAATTGCGAGAACTCATTCCTATTTTGGGCATGGTATATTTACTCGCACGTTTTTGTACTGCAGTGAAGGTCCAATGGTAACGTATTATTGAGGAATGACGTTTTTAAACAAAACAAAAACAACGAAAAAAACATATATAATACTTCAGTTCGTTGAACACTCTTAAAGACTTGTTCTGTCCCTGCCTTGTAAAACTAAAAACTAATAAACCAAAAACAGTTCAAAAATGGACTAGAGAAGCAATACTCCAATCCTCCCCAAGATTTCCTTGGTGTCTAATCATAATTCCCACGCGCTTGTATAATTCAACCTTACACGTTATGCATCTTCTATTTCTTTATTACTAAAAAAGACATTAACTTTATCACCAAGACACCATGTTAGACGTTAAAACTGGTCTCTGTGTAATTCCTGATGATTGGACCTTGGAAGATTTCTTGAAATCAAGAGTTTCTGCGCCTGGAAGACGGGTAATTATCCATATTCAGGCCTACTCTGTGCCCTAAAGTCGCCTCAAGTCGCACGTGCACAAAGTCGCCTTAAATCGCACAAAGTCGCCTTAAGTCTCATCGACTTTTTGGACAATTTTTGCTTAAATCGCCTAAAGTCGCCTTACGTTGTCCAAAGTCACGGCGATTTTAGGGCCCAGAGTAGGTTTATTTTTAACAAATAGAACAGCTTTTTCAGTGCCCCGTTCAATAATACGGCACTTAAGAAGTGAACAGAGCACGAAAGAAGAGTACGGAGAGTACGAGCTTTAGTCGTAGGCCAGTCTTCGGCTCCCGTTTGCTTTCTCTCTTCCCCAGTCCCCTCACGAGGGCCGTCACGCAGGCTACGAACACCAGAGAATTCTTGCCACAAACAAAAATGTTTATTTTTCTCTGTTCACACAGGACGAAGACGATGGTTTTTATGTTGCCAACATTGGTCAAATAATTGCGAAATACCACGAGGTAGGAAGCTAAAGTAGAAGCACTAAAAGCGTGCCAAACTTTGCACTAGGGTGGCTTTCATTAACCCGTGAAACAAAGTGTAATTATAATAGTTAGAGTGTAATAGTCAGATAAATACAATAGAAAACAAAGGAATTAGAGTGTAGTAGTGTCTAATACGTCAAAGTGCATTTCATGGGTTTATGAAAACCACTCTATTCAGTACTATCAAGAGACCATAATACTAAGAGAGCGAAGCTCAGTATTGATGTCTGTGCGATGTTCCTGGCGACTAAGGCTATTTTTAGTAATTTCGCCATCGCGCGCGCAAGGCTCTTAAATTCAAACTGTCCCGTCCGCGCGCACGTCAAAAATCAAATTCTATTGGTTGAGGGCCTTGCGCGCGCTATGGCGAAGTTACTAAAAATAGCCTTAGGCGCCACGAACATCGCACAGACATCAATACTGAGTTTCGCTCTCTTAGTATTATGGTCTCTTGGTACTATCTAGTAATAGTGCTAGTCAAACAATAGAAAATAGAATTAGCATAAAATATGACTAGTACTATTTATGTTGCACTCTTTTAATCTAGTGTTTGTACTCTAATTGTCATTGATGAATTTCCAATACATTCATGGATTGCCTTTCCAACCAGTTGACTGAAAATTTCAATCTTTGTTTTAATTTATTCCAGTGGACTGAGCATCTTCCAAGGGTTAAGCCTTATTATGGTTGGTGCAAATTTTACTGTGTAAAATCAAAACAAACAAACAAACAAACAAACAAACAAACATATAGAGGATATTACAAGGAGGCGCGAATATAAATTTATCTTCGAGTGGCAAAACATAAATAAATTTCATACCTTCAAGACGCCATGTAATCTTTTTATGATATAGACAGAAGTTAATTTTTTTTTACCCGTTTTTACTCACAAAATGACCGCGCGAAAGTGAAAATGACGTCTTCAATAACTTCATGCACTATTGAAAATATGGAAACTGTCATCCGAATATAGTTTTGTATGAAATCTGAGTAGCAATACATGCACAGATGACGTCAAAATGTGGTGAGAACAAAAGCACGCCACCAGAAGTCGAGTAGTGTGACTGTTGTTCTCACCACATTTTAACGTCTTCTGTGCATCCATTAGAGTACAGACCCACGGAAAAATGGAACCTATGTTTTATATAATATTCATCGAAACATTTCAACCAATCGGAGCGCGCGTAAGATTCAGTACATGACGTCATCTATGCGTGTGTACTGTAATCACGCACAGCTCTCGATCAATCAGAGCGCGCGTAATATACCAATTACATAATCCTCAGAAAACACTCGTGTCTATATAATAATATTGCTTATGCTACCAACAATGGAGTATTTTTATTTTCAGCGGTGAAGTGTAACGATGATCCCGTGCTTATCACTCTTCTGTATAATCTTGGAGCTGGTTTTGATTGTACCAGTAAGGTAATATACCCTTACGGAGTTTCTATGTATCAATGGGCCCTTTGCAACTAGAGGTCACGTGACCTTATCTCCCCTAAAATAAAGCAGCTTTGTTAAATTGAAATCCAGAAATGGAAAGAGTACCTAGTAAAACTGCAACAAAGTGTTAGCTTAATAAAGAAACAACACGAAAGATGACAGCAAATATAATGTTAGATAATTTCTTTTAAGAAAAAAAAAAAAAAAAAAGATTTGTTTGGAAAAATGCACTGGAGAGCAAGGCAAACATCCAAACTTGAACAAGCCGTCATTATGCTTCTATGACATCTCATGACCTGAAAATTTATACTTTGTACTAATTTCGAGGTGCTGTTTTCATTTTAGATTTCATTTGAATGATGCTGCTTGATTTAGGGGCGATGAGGTCACGTGACCTCTAACTGCAAAGGGCCTATTCTATTAGACAACAGAAAGCCGCGCGTCTATGGAGTTGTAGACCTGAAAACTATCAGTTGACAACCGATGAGACAGCTGCATTTGTATCTTTTTGATTCCTCAGTACGTATCCATTCTACTTCGTTCTATTTCTAAAAACTCATTTCGTAGTTTCTTTTTTATATTATTTCTCCATTTTTAGAAAGAGATTGCTCAGGTGATTGGGCTGGACATACCACCTTCTGAGATAATTTATGCCAACACTTGTAAAAAGATGTCTAGTATTCGGTAAGAGACATATACAACATATGACTTGTGAAAATTTTTTCAATAAGCCCGTAATCAGCCAATCATGGCACGCGTTAGATATATTGTAACTATGACGTAATCAGATGGGCGTGCAATAGGGAGTGTAAGCTTAAAAATATAATACCATTTTGATTTGTGTTAATGGTGTTTTCCCGCTGTTAATAGAGCAGATTTAATTTTGTATAAATGTGAAACGGACCGCGCCGTCCGTGCCATGACCGTGTCAGTACCGTGATGTTTATAAAAACATTCAAAGTTCGTGTCATGACCGTGCGGTGCACAGTCATACGAAATCTACACGACTAGTATCTTATTTCAGACTCAGTTTAGCTGCTTTGAATTGATCATTTCTTAAACTTGTTTTCAAGCTTTGCAAACATGAACGACGTCGACTTCATGACATTTGACAGCGAGAATGAACTGTACAAGATTAAGGAAACAAGCCCCACAGCAAGGTAAATATATCGATACATGAGAACGAACTATGAAATGACCATGAACACGTTGTATACCTATTTCAATTAATGTTGTCGGCAAAAGCTTACGCGACTCACCCGAAAGGAAGTATGGGTAGAACTTTACTGAAGCTATATAAAACCACACAAATCAGCCATACGACAACTCAAAATAGCTTACCTTGACCTTAAACACTAAAGAACTTCACTTGCTGATGCTAAAATCAAGACCAAACCTGAAAAAAGTCATTTCTTACCTACTACCCAAACTCCTTTTCGGCCTTGTCGCGTAGGCTTGAGACCTCTCGTACGACAACCAAGGAAACTCAAGCACCTTGAAAACAGACGGAACGCTTCTCGTAACTTATTTCTGTAACATTGCGTGCAGCAATATAGAGGCTTGCAAACATTACGTGATGGCAGCCATGACAGGAGGTACAACAATGAACAATAGAGTCTTTCGCCCCCTGGGAAACTGAGCTCTTTTTCATGTAAACCAGATTAGTGCAGACTCTATTGTTCCTGCCTCCTGTCATGGCTGCCATCACGTGATGGTACAAAGCCTCTACTCCACCGTGTGTCCAGCCCTGCAAGAGTTGCGCCCACTGCACCAGTTGCAGTTTTACGGTCAAGTTCTACTTATGCACAATTTTCTGCAACATTTCGCAAAAAATGCAGGGCTGGAAACAAGGTGCGACTAATTTCCGCGCAACAATTTTGCAGAAAATGTTGCGTCGTGTGGCCGACCTTTTTATGACTAGAGAGCAGTTTATTTCTTTTATTGGAATTTCATGTCTGTTCTTTCAGACTTCTTCTTCGACTGCGTCCACAAAATTCAAAGGCTTTGCATGCATTTGTAAGTAAAACTATAAATACAAGCAAGAGACCATAATACTAAGAGAGCGAAACTCAGTATTGATGTCTGTGCGATGTTTGTGGCAACTAAGGTTATTTTTAGTAACAACGCCATCGCGCGCGCAAGGCTCTCAAACAACAAAATATGACAACCTCGTTCCCAGGGCCCTCTCACCGAAGGAGAGAGAAAAAGAAAAAGAAAAGAAAAGAAAAAGAAAAGACCCTGGGAACGAGGTTGAAAATATGATTGCCAAAAGGAAACGGTCCCGTCCGCGCGCACGTCAAAAATCAAATAATTCGAGAGCCTTGCGCGCGCGATGGCGTTGTTACTAAAAATAACCTAAGTCGCCAAGAACATAGCACAGGCATCAATACCGAGTTTCACTTCTTACTATATATTATGGTCTCTTGATACAAGCCGATTAAAAAAACAAGAAATAGAAAAATTATACAAAACAGACTCGATGTAAACTAACGTTTCTGCATTAATCGAGTCTACTCAAAATACCTATACGTTTTGGAGGGTAGCTATTGTAATTCAATTCAAACAAAATCACATCAATGACCAAGCAGCTCATAAACCTTATAAAGATATCTACAAAGCTAAAAACATAGCCGACCTACACTTCACCGAGATACACTTTACTTGCCACATACATAAGTATCAAGACGAAGCTATGTGCATAAAGCTCAGTCGTTCGTAACAAGACAAGTTTTAGCACGTAACCTCGTTCTAAATCCTTTGTATGTGGCAGGTGAAGCATGTCTCGTAACTGGATTATTGTAACAGTCATGTTCAGTGTATATTGAAAAGTCTATAAGCAAAACTTGAATGACTATCTAAACAGTGGCGCAAGGCATTATGGGTATGGAAAACAGGGGCGTATCCAGTATATTTCAAAGGGGGGGTCACACTTTCCATTTTCCACCAAAGGGGGGTCACACTTCCAATTTCTCAATCTTTCTCCAGTCAGATTCTTTTATTTCTATCATCTTTTTGTTTTCAAAGGGGGTCACGGGCACCCTGGGACCCCCCTGGATACGCCCCTGGGAAAAGTAAAGTGATTGCTATAAACCCGTGAAATAGTTAGTAGACAGACAGACACTAGTAGACCATTTTCCCAGTGTTTTTGTCTGTATTTTTGTGTGTCTATTAAACTATTACACATGAAAATTCAAATTTTATTTCACATGTACAGGTTTATACACCGAATCGAAATATGGCGGCAAATTTGAATAACTATTGTTCAGCTGGACTGACTAGCCTCGTGTTCACGTGGAAACACAAAAGCGTTTTCACATGAATGAGAGGCTAGTCAGTATAAAACAATAGTTATTCAAATTTGCCGCCATATTTCGATTCGGTCAATTGTAATCCCTTTAAAACGTTTGTTTTGTTATCAGGATAATGCCAAATTTGGATGTACTTTAGAAAGCGCTAGTGCTTTGTTGAGTACTGCAAAGTCTCTAAATTTAAACGTTATTGGAGTAAGGTAAGAGGACGAACATTAAATTGAAACGTCGGTCAGACGTACCATGCATTATCATGTAATAGTGCACTCGAGGAAAAGTAAATGAGTGCAAAAAATCGGGGGTGAATAGCGAAGGGGAGTTTCAAGACCTAACGCTGAATACTGAAGAATATCTATCATTCATACAAACCCTTCGCTATAAATGATTGCCGCTGAGCCCCTCGAACCCTGACCCTGTTCCAAAAATTTCCAAAATTGATACCCTGTTTCAGAGTGAATGCCTGCCTCATTTCATTGCTTCCGGCCAAGTTGACGAACTTTGTTAAATAGATACCCTGTTCCAGAGAGTAATTACGATTTTTATATACCCTGTTCCAGAGTAAAATCGCTGAAAACCCTACCCTGTTTGGCGGCACGTACCCGTATAGCGAATATAGGGGAACCCCCCCCCCCCCCCCCGGGGTGCAATGTCTTGTTTGCTTGCTTGTTTAATTGTTTGTTTGTTTGTTTGTTTGTTTGTTTGAAATAGCTTTACATGACGGAGAACATGTATATCCAGAAAGTGTTTAACTATCTAACAAAGATTTCAAGCTGTGGCGACGGGTTGTTTGTATATATTCCAACCTCTTTTTCTCTTCATTTTTAGTTTTCACGTGGGTACTGGTTGCTATGATGCAACCACCTTTATTGAGCCAATTGAGTCTACACGACATGTCTTTGATATTGCCGTAAGTATTTATTTATTTATTATTTATTAACTTATATAGCGCGAATATCAATTGGGATATTTTCATCCGCGAAGTAAGTCAAATGATTGGGCAGTTTTCGTATGACTGTGAAACTGCACGACACGGTAGCACTGACGCGGTCATTTCACGGCGCGGTCCGTTTCACACTCATACGAAAACTGCTCTATCTAATACAATTGATTTGAGAAATGCTTCCCTTCGGTCTCCTTCACGCCCCCTTCCCTTCCAACTCCGCCTTCTCCTCCTCCACCCAAAAACATGACTAGCAATCGGTATTGTCATGACTGAGAAAGCTACAATAATACAATATTCGAAACGTGGTTTTTTTCCGTTCATGAAATAGAACCTTTCATCTTTCATCATTATATTCTGGCAGTTAGTCTATGGTGATCTTTTTCACTTTCAGAAAGGAAAATTAACCCAAAAATCTGAGTAAATTTACCATTTTCAGGTTAAATATGATTTCGACTTTACCATGTTGGACATAGGTGGTGGATTTCCAGGTGATGACAGCGAGTATTCCTTTGAAAAGGTAACGAGATTCCTCTAAACCCGCGTCCTGTGTTTTTGCTATTTCTGAGCCATTTTCAAGATGGTGGACAATGTGATGTGTTTCATCGCTACAATATCTGCAAGTTTTGATGGAATTTTCGACCGTCCGACATTATAATTTTCGACCGACCGTTTTTTAACATGGCAGCAAAATCAACAAAATGGATCTACTTGACTTCCAAACAATGTAATGCATGCCCAAATATGGAATAGAGTTGATAGCCGCGAGAACGAAACATTTTTATTAGGAAATGTCTGATATGAATCATTCAGTTTCTCAAGATTAATCTTTCCAGAAAGACTTGCAAAAAAGCTTTCACATCTGACATAGATTGTTCTTATATATAGATGTGTGACATTATCAATAAAAGTTTGGATAAACATTTTCCAGCAAGTAGTGGAGTGAAAGTGATTGGAGAACCTGGTAGATTTTTTCCTGCCTCAGCTTACTATCTTGTTACAAATATCACGACCAAAAAGACATGCGCAGTGAAAGACATAAAAGACGAAAATAACAGCAATGGGTGCACTACTCAATTTACCAACAATGACAAGGTAACCATGGAAACATGAAATTGTTTTGTGTTTAGGGTCTAAGTGCTAGTGATGTTAACTGGCAAATGAGAAATAGCTTTAGTACAGCCGTCCACCACCCCTCCCCCCTACGGGAAAACAGAAGGTCTCTATCTAAACCCCTATAAAGCTATCTGTTCGGGGTAACTATATTCTGTGCTGTGAGAAAACGCTAACACTCTCGAAGCTGTAGAGCACTCCAAAACAGTCTAGCAATTACTGGCTTCTTCTCGGCCCCTTTTTAACTCTTTCTCTCTCCCTTCCCCCTCCCCTCCCCTCCCTAAACCGCCATCTACGCAGGCTAAAGTTCGTTGGTTTGGAATATATAGCTAAACCTTGTTTATTTGTTGAATAATAAACTCAAAAATAAAGTGTCGTTTCAGTTTTCTTTAATATTACTCGTTAGGTTTTCATGTACTTTGTCGATGATGGCATCGCAAACTCGTTTGCTGAAACTGTTTGGTTATCGGACTACGAGTACAGCAAACCTTTACCCCTTATCACTAGCAAGTCTTCCAAGAGAGATGTAAAACTTCATCTCAGCAGCGTATGGGGCCAAACCTGTGCAAGTAGAGATTATATAACAAAAGAATGTCTATTGCCTGAGGTAAATGGGAATCCAGAGTGGAAAGAACTATGTTATTCTTGTTTGTTTCCTCCCTTCTTCAATTCCCTTCCTCCTTTCCTCCATTCCTTCCTTCCTTCCTTTCTTGCTTGCTCGCTTGTTTCCTTAGTTGATCATTCTCTCCGTGCTTCTTTCCTTCCTTGCTTGCTTCTTTCCTTGCTTAATTTCTCACTTCCACCCTTTCTTGTGCATTTGTTTACTTGCTCTGTATCCCTTGTTAACCTTTTCCTTCCTTAATTTCTTCCTCCTTGCTTGCTTGTTTCCTTCCTTCTTGTTTATTTTCTTCCATTCTTTCTTTCCGCTTCGCTTGCTTGTTTGCTTGCTTGAGTTAGGGGTGACGAATCAAAGGGAAATGTAAATAATCGGCTAAAAATCGTTTTGTGGTTTTAGTCTTTAACATCAAAATATTTTTAATTATTTTAGATTTGCTAATACAGTCTGATCCTAGACCTTATATAAGTGACTGAACTGTACCAGTTGAGAGGACAAAGTAAACTAGTGTATCCTGTCAGGAGCCCTGATCCTGTAAATATACTGTTCAGCATATTTCATAATCCAATTCCTTCCTTCCTTCCTTCCTTCCTTCCTTCCTTCCTTCCTTCCTTCCTTCCTTCCTTCCTTCCTTCCTTCCTTCCTTCCTTCCTTCCTTCCTTCCTTCCTTCCTTTCTTTCTGTCTGTGTCTGTCTTTCTTTTCTTCTTTCTTTCTTTGCTTCTTTCTTTCTTTTTCTTTCTTTCTTTCTGGTTACGTCCATTTCTATTTTGCTCAGTTTTTCTGATATATCTGATATATATATATATATATATTCAATATATTGTATTCTTCCAGATGTTCGTCGGAGAATGGTTATATTACAGCAACATGGGAGCTTATGGAAAAGTACATGCCAGTGGTTTCAATGGATATACCACCGACAAATGCGTTTATCATTTTATTTCACATTCAAAATGGTATGACATTTTGATGGCTTACTGACATTTTATTGGCTTACTGACATTTTACTGGCTTACTGACATTTTATTGGCTTACTGACATTTTATTGGCTTACTGACATTTTATTGGCTTACTGGCATTTTATTGGCTTACTGACATTTTACTGGCCTACTGACATTTTACTGGCTTACTGACATTTTACTGGCTTACTGACATTTTACTGGCCTACTGACATTTTGATGGCTTACTGACATTTTACTGGCTTACTAACATTTTACTGGCTTACTTACATTACTGGCTTACTTACTGCTTTGACAACGCGCTCACTTACTTCCAACACGAGCTGAAAACGGCTACTAGCGCGCGGCTTTCAACATAAGTAAAAGAAAAGGGGGCTTGCTCGTTCCAGATGTAATTCCTAAACTTAATGAACTTATGCCACGGACGGTTCAATCCGTACCGACAGGATACGGAAAGTACTGCTAGCTGAATTAAAAGTACTGTACGACTTTCAGTACGGTCAAAATCTTACTATAACCTATCTGCAATACAATTGCAGTTGGTATTAGGGAGCCGTCACGCGTACGTTTTTATCGGCGCGCGCCGTCATAGATGAAATCTAGAACGTGAGAAAGCCTCAAATGGCGTTCTAGCGACAACGGGAATCTCATCTCATTAATTTGAAACTGATATCATAAAATGAGAATGTAAGAGCTCTTCCTATAGTCTTGACTATATATACTTTATAATTTGATTGAGGTTTGAATTTTTTGTTTTCAGGCAAGGATTCTGTCAATTCTTCAAAGAAGTAAAAGTACAGCACCTCTAGTTAGCTAATTTCAATACCAATTTCACCAAAAATATAATATTTAAGAAACAATTAAGAGCCTCGAGATGACACTATGTCATGAATGAAAACAGTTCCGTGTTGAGGAATGTGGCCTAAGATGATTATAAATCTATAATAAAACGATTCAAATAACTAGTGTAGTCAAAGATGGTGCAAAACAACAAAACCGTTTATCAGATATGCACACTAACAGTCAAAGATGGTGCAAAAAAACAAACCGTTTATCAGACATGCATACTAACAGTCAAAGATGGTGCAAAAAGCAAAACCGTTTATCAGACATGCATACTAACAGTCAAATTAAAGATGGTGCAAAAAACAAACCGTTTATCAGACATGCATACTAACAGTCAAAGATGGTGCAAAAAGCAAAACCGTTTATCAGACATGCATACTAGCAGTAAAAGATGGTGCCAAAATACAAACCGTTTATCAGACATGCACACTAACAGTCAAAGATGATGCAAAAAAACAAACCGTTTATCAGACATGCATACTAACAGTCAAAGATGGTGCAAAAAACAAACCGTTTATCAGACATGCATACTAACAGTCAAAGATGGTGCAAAAAACAAACCGTTTATCAGACATGCATACTAACAGTCAAAGATGGTGCAAAAAGCAAAACCGTTTATCAGACATGCATACTAGCAGTCAAAGATGGTGCAAAAAACAAAACCGTTTATCAGACATGCATACTAACAGTCAAATTAAAGATGGTGCAAAAAACAAAACCGTTTATCAGACATGCATACTAACAGTCAAAGATGGTGCAAAACAACAAAACCGTTTATCAGACGTGCATACTAACAGTCAAAGATGGTGCAAAAAAACAAAACCGTTTATCAGACGTGCATACTAACAGTCAAAGATGGTGCAAAAAAACAAACCGTTTATCAGACATGCACACTAACAGTCAAATTAAAGATGGTGCAAAAAAACAAACCGTTTATCAGACATGCACACTAACAGTCAAAGATGGTGCAAAAAAACAAACCGTTTATCAGACATGCATACTAACAGTCAAAGATGGTGCAAAAAACAAACCGTTTATCAGACATGTGTACTAACGTCAAATATGGTACAACTCCATGGATGCTACAGAAAATGAAAAGGGTTTATCAAACATGGAATCTAATGCTTAAAATTGGTATCATTCTATGAATCTGACACAAAAGAGGAACTGTTTGAAATGAAAAAAAAAATCATAGCATGGATTTGATAGAAAAGGAAAAAACAGTGTCTCAAAAAGCTCGATGTAGTTGATTTTAGTGAATGTACATACGTCTACAAGTCGAATATAATTGAACGCTACACTAAAAGGCCAAAAGCGATGATCCCTTTTGTCGACAATCTACAGAATCCCCCGGGAGGGGGGGGATACTCCCATATATTTGCTATACGGGTATGTGCCGCTGGATAGGGTATGGTTTTTGGCCCTGTTGTCTTAAACAGGGTATACATTTTACCCGAAATTGTCTTAAACAGGATATCCAATTGTGACAAGAAAATCACAAGCCATATCATGTTTTTGTGTCTTAGATAGGGCACTGTTCTTAAAATAAGCAAAAAAGCGCCTCGCAGTGCGAGATTACCACTGACTTGCTGACAAAGTATATCGTAGTTGACGGTTCTGTTATCTCTTTCGTAGCCGTTTTTCATCTCGTCACGCGACGGGTGGATTTTCTTCTCATTTGTCTTTAATAGGGTAGGATTTTTTCACTTTAGAGTGTATTAGATAAGGTATCACGTTTCTAGAGCTCCGGTGACACACCCCTATCCAAAAGGGGGCAGAGTACCCCCCCCCCCCCCGTGCCTAGCTCAGTTTGCAGCTTATTATTTATTCATAGAATGATTCATGAAGGGACTGCCACTGGCTTTTTAAGCTTAGAGAATACAGAGTAGCAAAGATGTTTGATGTGACCAAATGCAATGTAAAGGAACAGAAGGTCCGGGTATTCAAATTCTCATGGAATAAAAAAGAATGTCACCTATGCATGAGTAGATAACATCTTTTCCAGTGTTTGCATGCTTTTTCTCTGTTTGAGCCTTTTTACGTTGTTGTATTTTTCCTTCTAATTCCCCCCTAGCTTTCCCTTCTCCCCTCCCCTTCCCCTCCCCTTTCGCCCTGGGTTTCCTGGGGCGATTTACATGGCAGAAACGGCAAGAGCCGTATTGCTAATCATGCAACGATCCCTAAAGTCTAAAATACCCTTATTGGATTCAATTCACACAGTAACGTGTTGGTACTGCTTAATGTACCTTACATTTAAATTCAGCGCCCACAATATAACTCGAAAGTGCGGCGTTCTGGTCCTTCTCACAACTTTATACTGACTTCGACGCGCGATATTTTCCCATCTGGGGTGCCTTCGATTTAAATAATTATTCAAAGCGCACTA
The DNA here is from genome assembly GCA_029948255.1 of Telmatactis stephensoni. Taxonomy (NCBI): domain Eukaryota; kingdom Metazoa; phylum Cnidaria; class Anthozoa; order Actiniaria; family Isophelliidae; genus Telmatactis; species Telmatactis stephensoni. The sequence continues at coordinate 75,709 of JALIZF010001757.1, forward strand.
GCGGTAGGTAGACTGCTTATGTCTCAGTTGTCTCAGTATTTCGGTAGTTGAACATAATTTTCATAAAATTTCTTGCATTCGATTTGCAAATGAATTTCAAGCCAAAAACACAGACATGCGCAGACAAACTGTATACATGCTACACTTGAGTAATTGATCGAACGGTCGTCACGAACTCTATCTCGTGGATCGTGGATTTTGCACGACTTATCATCTAAACCAAGTTGTTAAACTTTAAAAAAAGAGGAATCAAACAAAGGCTTTCAGCTATCCAGATGGCTGAATTGAAATCGGTAAGTAGAATTTACGCAAAATCTAGTTACTAAGTTATGAACTGTTTGCCCTCACTATACATATGTTAACAATTATGTCAACTTGACTCGACCAGCAGTTTTAGCCATGTTGTCCTTTAAATGCATAAATTTGTTTATAAAGTCGCTTTAAAATACTGATAATGAAGAGTTAGAGCCTAAGATATTTCAACGGTAATTGTTTTTATTTATTTATCTTGCTCACAGAACCATGCCAGCAATTTCTTGTATGTTTAATTTTACGTTTAATTCAATTATTATGAATACTTAATTGGGTGTGTAAAATCAACATTCGAGTGTTTTTGAAACCAAAGTTATCTCTTTTATGGAGAAACTAAACAATTGAGTCATTTGATAATAAACTTGAGCTCTACAAACTACATAAAGAACGACGCAGATGATTAATCTTGTGGACGAGTTGACAGCAGACGTGTAATAACTGTTTAATGTCTTTAATGTTTCGCCAAATTATACCAAAATGAGCTCATTTTTGCGATATTAAATACTCAATCAAGATAAGGTGAAAACATTTGAATATTAATAATAAACCGATGTCTAAAGTACTCAGAGCAAAAACGATTTACCTTGAAATTTGAATATTGAGTATTGAGTATTTGAATATTAGTTATGCATGTACATGGCACCAAATGTTTCAGAACAACACTGAGTTTTATGTAGTTTTTTGTACATGATAAAATGGTAATAGTTTATTTGCTTTAAATAATTTGCTTTTAAATAAGAGCGTTTTAGCTCTTTTTCTAAAATAGACACAACTAATTTATAAATTCAATGCAAATTACTGCTTGTACAGTTTTTTGCGGTATTTTGATAAGTCGAAATTTCATGATATTGATATTGCAAAACAGCGGTTCAACTGACTGAATCAAACTGAAACAATACAACTGAAACATCAGGAATTTTTTCATCTTTAATATAATATATTATAATATGATTAGTAATTTCTATGTATATTATTGTATGTAATTGTGTAATCTGATCCCCCTTAAATTATTATTATTATTATTAACAAATTAATTAATTTGGTGTCTAATTTGAGCCTCTCGTTGTTCTGGACTGACTAGCCTCTTGTTCGCGCCAACTTTGCCAGGGTCGTTATTGAGAGTGGAGAGACTGGGACAAAATTGTGTGGTAGTAGGGGAGGGGAGGGTACAGTTACTTCGGAAGAAAATGGTTGGGCATCGTTGCGCGCGGTTCCATGGCTCGGACCGTCAACCGGAGGAGTTAAAAAACATGCAACCCAAATCTGGAAATACGCTTTTTGTTACTGGAAATGAAATCCTTTTTATTAGGTTCCATTTGTTGGTCTCGCAATCTGGCGGTCCCAGGTTCGATACCCGCTCTGGCCACTAGCTGAGACTGGATTTGTTCCGATTTCGATTAGTTCAAATTCAGTTTCTCGGCCATGCTTGTAATATAGCCAACTGGTTCGCCTCCTTGCCAGTTGGGATTCTTAAACACTTTATGTTTGATTTACATTATTTAGTTGTGATTAATTCAGTGGAGTGCCTGGAAACTAGCTGGATAGCTAAGTGCTCTTCCACTATAAACAAAGCATTTACATTTTTTTTTTTAAGTTTCAGCTTACAATGACGGACGATCCACAGTTAGAGGACAACCCTACGGAGAAGATCAATGATATTTCATCCAGTGAACAAGTCAAAGAAAACGATTTGAAGCAAAGAGTTAGCCAGTTTCTATCCCGGTATTCTTTTCAAGTTAAAGTGGTTGCTATAGCAAAAGTATTACTAACACTAGCTGTGTCAGGCAAGTTTATTTTTCCTTCTTTATTCTTTGTAGCCTTTTAGATTTTTGTCTTAGTTCTGAACGAAGGTCAACTTTGTTTTTGATTTAGCTATCATTGTGAGTGGCTTTGAAAAGGCGCTTCCATTGTTTGTGGTTGCCGTGGTGATGTGGTTCTTTGTGATATATATGTTCGTACGGGATTCCTGTGGTGAAAAGATCTACATTACGTGTATTTTGCCAGTGGTAGTGACGCTCAAGAGAAGATGGAAGATTTTAAAGTGGTAAGTTATCATGACTAAAGTCATAAAATATCTATCCTTCATGCAATATCAATTTTTTACAAGACCACTCCTAAACGTCGCACATAGCTTGCGTTGTTAGCGATTTGGAGTTTCTAACGCAAAATGGACGGATTTTTGCAGACGCAACGCGAGTGAGAATGGCACGTGAGATTACAAATATTGTACTAGCTACAACGGCGTGCAGAACCTGTTGAGACGCTGCCCCCATTTTGGTCGAAATTCGCCACCCCTGTTTTAGACTCCCCCTCCCCCCTCTCTCAGTGTTGAGTAGGCCTGGGAGATTCCTGCTAGGTCCAAGACCCGTCCCAACCAACATTGTGTCGGGGGGAGGAGGGGGGGGGGGGTCGAAATACATACCCATTTCAAGATTACATGGTGGGAATTGAATCACATTGTGTTCATTTGAGAGGACAGTGTCTCAACTATTCTGCGTGCCGTTGTAGCTGCGTGTACTAGCTGCGTGTACTAGCTGCGTGTACGTACTAGCTGTGTGTACTAGCTGCGTGTACTAGCTGCGTGTACGTACTAGCTGTGTGTACTAGCGTGGTGTATATCAGATATTTGGTAAACCTATTTGTGATACTTATTCTAGGGTTTCATTTGTAATTGTGTTAACTAGCTGCGTGTACTAACTACATGTACTAGCGCGGTGTATATCAGATATTTGATTTGTGATATCTATTCTAGGGTTTTACTGGTAATTGTACTAGCACTGTTTGCAGTATGGCTGTGGTACGACACTTCTAAGAAACCCCGTAAACTGATCTCACTGCTCGGAATGGTCGTCTTTCTGGGATTGTGCTATCTCTTTTCTGCCAATAGAAGGAAGGTAAAAATTGGTCAATGATCGTTATAATTTGTTTTGTTTTTCTTCATTTGTTCCTCATCTTCACAAATTCGTGTCCGGTTACAAAAAATGTCTGACGTTTCGACAACACGATCCGTTGTTGCGGGTAACTTAATCACAGTTGGTAGTGAGTCAAAAAATGACTCCGTCAATCAGTCTGCCAATCCATCTGTCCGTCAGTCAGTAAGTCGGTCAGTCGACCGACTGACTGTCTGACTGACGAGCGGATAGACGGACGGACGGTCGGTCGGTCGACTGACTGACTGTACTGTCTGACTGACTGACGGACGGATGGACGGACGGACGGACGGTCGACTGACTGACTGACTGACTGACTGACTGACTGACTGACTATACTGTCTGACTGACGGACAGATGGACGGTCGGTCGGTTGTGTTGGTCGGCGATTATTATTCATTCGAATATTTTTGTAATCAACCCTTTACCCTCATCTTTTTGTTTTTTAGGTTCGTTGGCGACCAGTGTTATGGGGCATTGCTTTACAAGTCTTCTTTGCTTTTATTATTTTACGAACCAAACACGGATACTCAGCATTTGATTTTGTTGGCAAACAAGTCACAACTTTTCTTGAATATACAAACCAGGGATCGAAGTTTCTGTTCGGTAAAGACTACGAAAGGCATGAAATTGCTTTCAAGGTCAGCGGTTTAACCTAATGGTAACAATAGCAACAAAATATATTTTTATCGATTTTTTTGATATTTTCCTTATTTGCTCATGAAATCTTAAATTATACGGAGCTACAACATGACATTTCTGAGCAGGAAAGTAAAATACTGCTCAAAGTGGACGGGCTGAAGATATTTTTACCCCAAAAATGTACCAATAAAACAAGCAAACTTTGAAATTCAAATGGTATCGGTTTCTGTAAAATTACCAGCGTCCGATAAGCACGATGATCATACCTGTCCAAAATAGGGGTTAAAGCTAGCAGTAGTACATTAAATTATTGTTTGTTTGTTTGTTTGTTTGTTTGCTTGCTTGTTTGTTTGTTTGCTTGCTTGCTTGTTTGCTTGCTTGCTTGTTTGTTTGTTTGCTTGCTTGCTTGCTTGCTTGTTTGTTTGTTTGTTTGCTTGCTTGCTTGCTTGCTTGCTTGCTTGCTTGCTTGTTTGTTTGCTTGCTTGTTTGTTTGTTTGCTTGCTTGCTTGTTTGCTTGCTTGTTTGCTTGCTTGCTTGCTTGCTTGCTTGCTTGTTTGCTTGCTTGCTTGTTTGTTTGCTTGCTTGCTTGCTTGCTTGCTTGCTTGTTTGTTTGTTTGTTTGTTTGTTTGTTTTTACGAATCTGTTGTATACAATTCCGAATTATCTTGTACTTTTTACCGTTTTTCTAGGTACTTCCTGTCATTATTTTCTTCAGTTCAGTGATATCAGTGCTCTATCACCTGGGTATTATGCCTTTAATCATTTCAAAACTCGCATGGCTTATGCAAATTACTATGAAGACATCTGGTGTCGAGTCCCTCACTGCCGCAGGCAATATCTTTGTTGGTCAGGTTGGTTGATCATCTAATCTCTTATTTGTTACCTTGGGTAACAGAAGCAACCTATCATAATCTATCGTAATACAAGAAGCAATCTATCATAATACACGCATATTGCTCAGTAAGACTCGATAACGTGTTCAAGAGACATAGACGTACGTGTGTCGGAAATGCACCGACCAATACAGAAATAGATTGCATATTTATACTATAATCACTGTGATCCATGATCATACCTTGCTTCAGGCCTTTATCCAACACCATAGAAAATACAGCCAAGCAGAAAGAAGGAAAACAGTCGATCAAAAAGAAGGAAAACCGTTGTATATTTGGCAGTATTAAACTGTCTCTTCCCGAGAGACATTTCGGTTCAACTTTCCCGCCATTGATCTTAGTCATCGCCAACTATTTGGGACTTTTGTGAGCCCACGGTCCTCAGCGGAGTTATTCATGAGTAACTCAAAAATGCATAAAATAAGTAAAGATACATATATATTGATTAAATAAGTGATAACTCCACGTTAAAAAAACACAACATCAACCACTACAGAAAAATCCGAGCCCCAGGTGGGAACCGAACCCACGACCTTCCCATTCAAAAATGGTGTAAAATACATAGAAAATGCATAGGTTCAGAAAATTGAAAAATAAATAAAAACATTGTTATACATGATGTATTTTTTGCCCCCATGCCATCGAATTATACTTAAGCATGTCTACAGTTTTGAAAAATAAATCAATTTGCCTACTTGAAGTACTAAACTACATTACCTTCGCTCTCAGCTCAATAAATATGAACGAACTGTATGGGCGATTCGTGTTTCGCGTTTTCCCTCGTAAAAATATCTTCTTTTGAGTTCGATGATATGTGATCCACGGCATGTTGAAGTTGCCAACCCTCCCATCTAATAAGATATTCGAAGCCCTTTACACCAAAAAAAATCACAAAAGTTTGTTTATAGCTTCATCACTCGAAACAACTGAATGAAACCGGGAATGGATATGTTAGATATCAAAAAATGCTACAACACTCACATGTTTCGCTTTCCTTCGGTGAATAATCCTCTCCACCATAAACTTTTGACTGTATGCTTTTCATTTTTTGCCTTTACAGTCATCATACAAAACAACACTGGACAAATTATGCAGTTGTTTATAGTCACATCCAGGATGTGACTCCCACTCGTTTGGCCGCCATTTTGAATTTGAGTCAGAAACCGCGGACCACAATGATTGCATAAGTCCCAAATAGTTGGCGATGTCTCTATTAGTCGTCGTTTTGGTTCATGTCAGATCCAACTTTGACTGTGAAAAGTCAGGAGACGAAAATATAAGAAAACAAGTAATGACTGACCAGGAAGCACGCTGTCATTCAAGCTTTCATTTGCATATTCAACTTATATAGAGGGATTTCATGGCAGCCATGTTTGTGGGCAAGTATAATAGAAAGTTTTTGAATTTATTAGAAAATATTTCATTTCCCATGAGAGAAAAGGTCTATTATTTTGACCACAAACATGGCTGCCGTGAAATCCCTCAATTGGAAGCAAGGAGTGGGATAAAATAGTTATACAATGGTTTCTCGTGGCATACTGTCGAATATCCCACTCAGCACTTGTATTTTCTTTGTAGACACTATACTAGGTCGAAAATATAAGTTACTCGTGCATGGGGTAGTAGACGGTATTCCACGAGAAAGCACTGTATACTGGTATTTATTATACAATTGTGACGTAAATTTACCAAATAAGGTATCGTTTGAGGGCCAATATGGGACGGTAATACCCTCTAGAAAACCGGTTTGCGTATTCGGCCCTGTATGACCTCAAGGCTTCAAACCGGTTTCTTTTTCCCGCGCGCACGCTGGTTTGCAAAAATGACTGTTTAGACATCCGGTTTGCGTATTTATAATCAAAATACTGTTAAAAACAAAGCGAAAAAGCAATTGTATTTATTTAACGTGTTTGTTTTATTTTTAAGACTGAAGCTCCTCTTATGATAAGGCCATTTCTGGAACACCTTACCAACTCTGAGCTCCACGCGGTCATGACAAGCGGCCTGGCTACAGTAGCTGGGGGTGTCTTGGCGATTTACATATCGTTTGGGGTCCAGGCCTCTCATCTTATGACTGCCTCGGTCATGTCTGCCCCAGCAGCCTTAGCGGTCTCAAAGCTATTGTATCCTGAGACCGAAATACCAGAGACGCTGTCGGAAGAAGGAATTCACATTGACGAAGGGTAAGGATAATAATAATAATAATAATATTTATTACTTATAACGCGCATTTTCCATGTGGATATGATCAAATTTTAGCATTTTAAACTTTGTCTGTTTTATTGAAGACTCCAAGAGATTTCATATCACTTTATGACGTCATCAAAGATGGCCGTCTTCTTCGGTGTACACCTGACCTGACTTGATTCAAATTGTACGCTGTACGTTATTGCTTAGTCTTTTTTCACAGGGGCGAAAAGAATGTGATCGAGGCTGCTGCTAAAGGTGCTTCCACTGCAATTTCACTAGTTGCCAACGTCGGCGCCATGTTGCTTACCTTCTTCGCATACATCGCGTTTTTTAACGCAGTACTTGGCTGGCTCGGAGGGCTGTATGGATATCCTGAACTCAGTTTTGAGGTAATCCTGGAGATCATTCAAAATTTCAAACTTAAAGTGTTGCACAAGTAAGCGTAAGTGGTTGGGTCCCATTGCCTCACCCTTTGACAGACATCGTTCCCATGGAAACAAGGGAAGACTGGGGAGGGAACATAGCTCAGGGAAAAGCAAAAGGTTAAAAACCAAATCACAGACAACTGTGCTTTTCTCCCAAAAGCAGCAAATGATTAGAAATCTGCCGAATTGTGTTCTGGCTAGATCGTGTCATACAGTCTATATGTTGCGCAGGTGATTTGAGTTTGGATAAAACTAAAAAGCGCAGGACTGATAGAACTTGAGTCACTCTTTCATCTTCTTTTATTTCTTGAGATAGAATTCAAATCTACGAGCAGTACAGCGAAATAAAGTCGCGAATCGAATCTCGAGCAATCCTTCCGGGTTTCCCCTGGAAATTCCCATAAATATATTGCGGAAAAAAATCTTGATCTTGCAGCACGTTAAAGCCCTTGTACGCTCCTGTTAACTTCAGTCATAACTTTTTACTCGGCGAGCAAAAGTCATACTAGTAATGTACATTTTTTTCCGCCACCACAAAATGCAAACATGTCTTTTTTTTTTTTTTTTTTTTGGAAATTTTATTTAACCACGGTATGATTACAATTCAGTCAATAAGCTAAAATATATTATCTACAAATGTTAAAACTATTATTTATCTACAAATATAAAATATATATATGCTCTAGTTACTGTTTTACATGTAGGCCAGACGATTAGGTCTCTACAGCGCATGCTCAGCCGAGGGAGGTCGACCCGCCGAGTGAATGCTCTTGTTGATTACAGACGATCTGTTCGTACGTCTTTGTACCGGTGGCTTTGTACCGGTCTCAAACATGTCTCTACAGCGCATGCTCAGCCGAGAGAGGTCGACCCGCCGAGTGAATGCTCTCATATCTTGTTCATTATGACCTTATTTTCATTACAGACGATTTGTTCGTACGTCTTTGTACCGGTGGCTTTCCTCATGGGTGTAGAATGGAACGATTGTCGCGCTGTTTCTAAGTTTCTTGGTATTAAAGTGTTTCTTAATGAGTTGGTTGGTTACATTGAGATGTCATCACACATCAAGAACAGATCTATCTCGGTATGTTGTCATATAAAACCCAACTTTCGGTTTTTGGATGAGTGGCAGAGAACAATAGTAAGAGCGATAACACTAAAACCGTGAAATAACTTAGCAACTAAATAGAGACAAATAGTAGCAAAACCCTTTGTTTTCTATTGTTTCATTAGTACTATTTGTACTTTTTAGTTAGTACTTGTTTCACGGTTTTAGTGTTATCGCTCTAGGGTCAAGTCGGGCTCAGAGGGAATAAAATGCTTATTCCGATTTTTCCATTGTTTGACCCGAGCCTCGGCGTTTTGAATGGCTTTGTGCGCGATCTCTCAACCAAAATATCAAAGGTTCGCTATTTAAGCATCTTATTGGCGAACCATTATATGGATATTGAATGAAAATGATGAAATATCAAAATGAGACCACGTTTGTTCTTTGGTAATATTTAGTGAGTAAAAATGCGATTTCCTTATTACTAAATCCACTGAATGGAAACTCGTATCTAAGCAGCTTACAGTCCCTTATTTCATTGCATGATACCAAGGTTATTTCTATAACTTCGTTCTTTCTTTTTTTCAGAAACAGTCTGAGGTAATTGCAACGTACGCCCTGTGTGGATTCAGTAACTTTATAGGACTTGGAGTTCTTCTTGGGGGCCTGGGACCAATGGCACCAAATAGGAAAGGTGACATGGCAAAGATAGCAATAAGGACCCTAATAGGTGCCAATATTGCATGTTTTTTAACTGCTTCAATAGCGGGTAAGTGCATGTTTGTGGGTTGCAGTGAACTTCATCCAGAGATTTCTCTTTAAAGCCGCAGGAACCGTCCGTTTTATGTTTGTTATTGTTTTATGTAAATGTAAACGAAAAAAAAGTTCTCCATCCACACGATCGTTTTCACTTCGTTTTTGCCTGTCCTTATGAGATCGATGTAAAGGCTGTAAAAATGGCCTGGGCACTAATGAACATGCGCAAACTGTGTTTATCTTACTTCAATAGAACTGGATTATATAAAATGAGTCACATGGTCCAGTGTTTTCGAAAAGATACGTTTACGGAGAAAACGATAAGCGTTTCCGTTTAGACGGGATACGTAAATTAAACTCTCAAAAATAAGCGTTTACAAATGATAGCGTTTTCCTGTAGAGGGGCCCCCAGTCTTGCAGATTTAAGTGTCTGCACATGGCGATGACACCGCGACAAAACGACTACGCATGCGCGGGCTTTCGCGCTTCCACGTCTTGATCACAATTTTTTCCCATTTCATATCTTTGAGCTTAATTCTGAGTACTGGAGAAAACAGAAACGTATTGTGAGAAAAAGACAGGCAATAGAATATACTACAAAGTCCTTCACCTCAGTTTTTTGGGACTAGGTTTTGCTTCTGTGGCTTGAGTTTCGCCAGCAAAGTTTTGTTTGTTTCACTGCCGAATGTTTTCATTGAGGCCAACACTGAGGAGGACTGGGGAGGCACGCATGCGTGATAAATTTTACCGCGGTGTCCATGGTGATGTAAATTATTTGACCATTTTCACGGGCAGAACAATTTGACGTAGAGAATTTTCTTGTGTGGACAGGCCTTAAGAGTTATGTTTTTCTTTGCAGGTTTTCTGTACGATAGCTCAATGGAATCCATTGGTTTACCAAACACGAACTCGACGATTGGCAATAACACTTCATACAACTCCACTTTATAAACGCTGTAAATATTTTTATTTGAAGAAACATTATGATTTATAGCTATGCAACATGTAAATATTTGCCATTGACCTTTGCTTTTTTAACATAAGAATAATCGTTATAAAGTGTATATAGTCTATAGGCTATAGGCGGAGCTCGTAAATTATTCATATTGATTTTTTGGCGGGAGGGGCGGGAGAAGGAAGGGGTAAAGAGACCTAATTCAATTATTATTGGGGAGGGAATTTTGACTCCACTGAAAATCCTAACAGTGTTCTGAATTCCGAGTGCGTGGTTACTTTCAGTGTCCAACTTAGAGCAGACTTCCTATGTGACTGGGAAAACGACACGGTCACTGCACTGTTACGGCAGGAATTTTGAATGTTTTTTTAGGCAACACGGCACTGAAACGGTTTGAGTTTTCCACTCATACTACAACAGTTCAATCTGTTTGTAGGGTATATCCGTACATAAGTTAATCCATGATATAGGTTAATGATTTGGTTTGTATTTTGAAAGTATCTGCCGGAATGAATAATAATCTTTGTTCAGCACTTTTCGCAATATTTACACAAGTTCAAACTACATATCAAAGATTCACTTTTGGGCAGGCTTAAAGCTGACGTACGTACAGGCGTTTAACAGATTCGTCATGTCCATAGCGTTTTAGCGCATGTAAAAGGCAGTCCCGAAAAGCTAACGGGTGGCACGGATTTTTTGGAGGAGTCTTGTATCGCGCCGCTACTTTTTCAAATACGCGGCATCACCCTCGAGTACGATCACTCACCACTCAGCCAGTTTAGAAAGAAAGAAAGAAATAGAATACATTTATATTTAATTCAGTAAAAACACTGAATTTCACGGAATCGTTTTCCACGTCTACGTGCGCGCGCGTCGTGGCGTTTCAAAGTCTGCTGGAAATAAAAGAACAAGCGCCCTCACAATTTTTGCACCGGTTTTCAGCCGTTTATAATCTAATTGCTGAGAGCGAAGCGAACACCAACACTGTTTGTGACGAAGGATTACCTGTGTTGCATACGACCGAAGTGGCCTAGGCAATTTGTGGGCTGGAAATTTTGGTATGTAGACATGTAGAGTGAACGATGATTTGTGACATTATCGAAATATGCTTGGAATGATCGAAATTCATGGTCAGCGGTGAATCACTTAATACTATGCAAAGACGACAACTGCATGCGTTGACCACGCGATTTCTCGATCAAGTTGGAGTGGCTAAGTTGTCATTGTTATTCAGATTTATCATATCCCGGAAATCCACTAAATCCACTCTTTATGTTCGTGGAAGTCATTCATTAAGGCCACGAACTGTTTAGTGATATTTCTCGGGGCAGACAATGTTCTTTTATGAGTTTTTCATCGCCGTTGTGTGCTCGAGGCAAGACGATATAAAGTTGCATTCCAATGTTCTCCTCTTCAAAGAGGTAAAATCTCTTTAGAAGGCCACATGGTATCGCTGAAATTTCTGGTGAATCGAAATTGTGCTTTCTTTACGCAGACTACTGCCAGCATATCAGACGTATTGTGTCGTTCGTGCGCGCGGGCTTCCTTTGTGTCTAGCTACTATTGGGTTTCCTATTTACCGAAATGCGAGGTTTCTAAGCCAATTTCAAGATGGTGGACAATGTGGTGTATTTCATACAATATCTGAAAGTTTTGATGGAATTTTGACAGTTTGAGGCTCCAAATCGCAGGAAAATCAACAAAAACAAATCTACGCGACTTCCAAATATATTTAGCATTGTTTGGTTTGGAAAGGTCAAAATCACACTCATGATCACCCACGCATCTCTTTCCTAATTGTTCGCGCTAGCTGCCAAATGCAAATTGACAAGCAATGCGAGAGGACATGCGCACTAAGTCTCTGAGCTTCCGCTATCGTTTCAGACTCGAACCATTTCAAATACTTTTCCCTTGGCGTTTTACTGAATTTCCTGTCCTTTGTCGTTGTAACTGATTGTAACATAGAATAACGCGAAGGCAGAGACATTCTAGTCAAAGTTCTTTGGTCTTTCGCTTCTGCCCAAGCCGGAAGAAGTCCTCTCCAAGGCTAGGTAAGGCTTGTTGACGTTGCGTATATTACTTCTAAAATTTGACCAATTTACATCTTACCTTAGTATCAACAACAATGAATTTATATCTTACCTTAGTTTGAGTTAAAATCGGTCTATGTAAGAAGTGCAATGTTTTACTCTACGGACCTAATTAGTTGTTATAAAAAAACGTTCGCGAGACTTTGTTTGACAGTCAATCCAAGACATTCAATATGATATGACGTTTGTAAATACAATTCCATTCCATCCCTGATGATGGACCGTAGGTCCGAAAGTTCGGAATAAAAAACCGTAATTTTAATGTGGAGGAAACATATTTCAGCATTAAAAAACACATTAGTCTCGGAATAAACTTTGCATCGATGAATCCTTTGATGCGAATAGTTCTGAGAAGAAAGACTTGAATGCGTTTTGATTTTAACAAAAGGAGCAAAACAAAAGGATTTTAACAAGGAGCAAGGATGGCACAGTTGGTTAGTGCGCGGCCTTCGGTGCGAGAGGTCCCGAGTTCGATCCTCCCAGAGCTCACATGCTTGTTTCGACTTCTTTCCAATCTGTGTAGCTTTGATTAGCTTTAAATACCCTTAAAACGGAGCACTGATGAAGAGAGGGGAGTAAAATGAGCGCACTGTCGACCTCAGGTTTGTCAGTTGAATTACTGTTACGAGTTATCGACGTTAAATATGGTCGCTTTACTTTAGTTTTTACTTTTAACAAAAATAAATCGTGAATTATGGTATCGGACAAAGTAAGATCGATCTATATTTGGACTTGCTTACAATTCATTGTTGTCTGAAATAGCGTTGAGTGGTGTCATAGCATTGGTGAGCGAGTTCTATTAATATGATCGTTAAGACCGTGGTAGCCACTAGATTCGCTGTCTAGATGCCCGGCAGCCGGTCACAACCTTCAAAAGACTAAAGCCCGGTAGTCTGAATTTAACACTTTTATCTTTCTTAAGAAATGTCAAGCGCTTGTCGTGAGCTCGATGGATTTGAAACTGAGCAAATTTTTCAACCTGGGCACAGAATACGAAACACTTATTTGAGCTACTAAATTTTAATTGTCGCTTGACTGGCTGCTAGTCACAACATTCAAATTGCTAAATGCATGCCCGGGAGTCGAATTTCTTTCAAAAAATCAATAAGACAACTAAGATTCAAGGTATCCACACTCTCTATTTTTGTTGAGAAATGTCAAGCGCTTCATACGAGCTTGATGGATTTGGAACAGAGCAAATTCTCTGTGATCAGTATGAGTTCACTGGGAAGCTAATCAGTTTTATAGACTAGCAGTAACTCCAGGGTCCCCTATACCTTTTGTGTGAAACGTGAATGGCTGATTTATTAATTTGACGTGAAACGTGACTTGTCTAAAATATTTTTGCGTCCACGTGAAAGCAACTTTTGATTTTTTTCTTTTGTGAACGCGAAGAGATTTTTTCTTTTGTGAAGAGATTTTTTAATTATCCGTGATGCGAAAAAAGACCTAGCCTGCATGCCTACAGGCTCTCCAGGGGGAGGGGGAGGGGAGAGGGGAGATGGGAGGGGAGAGGAAAGGAAGGGAGAGCTCTCCCTTCCTTTCCTCTCCCCTCCCCTCTCCCCATGGAGAGCATGTAGGCAGGCAAATAAAGACCAAATATTTTTGCGCGATTTCATTTTGTAAAGGGGTATAGGGGATCCTGTAACTCCTGCTGACGAAGAAATACGGTAAATTAGGGAGTGTTTACAAGGCACTAGCTAATAAGGATCATCCTAGCAAGCGAATCATCCTACCTGCTATACATTTACTACATTCTGTTTAGTAGGATGATCCTAATACCGGAAGTGAAGACACAAATTTTCATGTAAACAGAATGCAGTAAATGTATAGCAGGTAGGATGATTTGCCTGCATGCTAGGATGATCCTATAGTGTGCTAGGATGAACCTAGTGCCATGTAAACACCCCCTGAGCTTTCTATATAATTGGACTTTTTCGAAAAATTCGTGAAAAGATATGTCCTAACTGGACTTTTTGAATCTTAGTTCTTTTATTTACTTAAATAAGAATAATGATTTAGATAGCCAGGGCGGCATTTAGAAATTTGAAGGTTGTGACCGGCAGTCAAGCGTTTTTCTGCGTCCAACTGGAGCGGGTTGAGTTTACTCAGTAAGTTCCAAATCCACCGAGCTCGTATAAAGTATGCATGAGTATTAATAAGGATGAAACACCACTATACCAAACTGAACTGTTTGCAATCTCACCCGCGGACGTTTTATGATTAAAAAAGATTGAATTACAAAAAGGAAACATGGAAAAAGCTCATGTTTTCTTGGTGCAGGTTGTCTAAAAATGACGAATATTCAAAGTGAATTGCAAGAATTTTTCTCTAAAATGCAAATTAATCAGCCGATATTTGAAGATTATCGCAGCCAAAAGTGTGCAGATCCAAATGAGAAATAATAAATATAAAGACAATTGGCGTGGTAATCATGATTTCTGTTAAAAGTTTTACATTGCAGATGGCTTCAATACGCGAAACGTTACCGGAAAATAGGCGATATTTGCACTTCTTCTGAGTTTGGACTAATGTTGAGCAGTGATATAATGTACCCTCGATAAAACTTTTTTTAACACAGTACTCTAGCGGGAGGTAGACTTTTACATCTCTGCAATGCTGTACTTGAACACAGTTTTTTAGAATGAGATCGCCAACAAAATGTTCTGTGTCAACATAAATTTCTTGCGTTAATCGATATGCAAATTAATTTCAAAATAAAAATATGCGCATGCCCAGACAAATTATCTGTATGTTTTTCTGGGTATATCGTCAATCATATGTTAGAGACCCAGCAGCAGAGTTTCCTGCAACAAAACTTTTACCTGCGAGAGAAGAAAAGAAGTTGAATGAGATCATTTTCTTGTTGCAGGTCAACAAGCATGGCAACGAGCAATAATATCCCGGATTTAGGGCCATCAACAGATAGGGACAACTATATTCGACTAACTAGGCTTCTAATCTCTGGAGGAACACCGATTCTCAGAGAATTACTTTACAGTTATTATCCTCCCCATGAAATATCTACAGAGTTATTTTCTCTAAAAAAGAACCTAGAAAAAAGAAGAAACTTGACAAAGCCTCAAAAAGAGTTGTTATTTCCAACATCGGGTCTTCCTGACGCCAAAAACTTTGATTTGACACTTCTGATTACTTTAATGCGAAACATTTGTTTCACTAAGCAGCCCACCCGTGGATGGGACAAATTCCCTGAAGAAAATGATGTCTCTGTTGAAGATGACGTTTCCCGTATACGTCTGTATCGAAACGAAATCTATGCACATGTGCAAGAGCAAATGGCTTTATCAACTGATGCCTTTGAAAAGTATTGGGAAGTAATTTCTAGTTCCTTGATCCGGATTGCCTCTAAATCTGGAACGATCAATGTGGATGAGCTAAAGGAGGAAATACAACAACTTAGAGATTCCAGACTGACGGATGATGATATTTCAAAGTGCTTGGAAGAGATTCAGGGCACATTGGCTCGTCAAGAAGAGAAATTTGCTCGTCACGAAGAGATGCTGTTTCATCTTGATGAGGCTTTGTCTAGGATTGACGCCCAAGGAAGTCAAACCCAAAATGAAGTGAAAATCCTAGAAGAGAAACTTTTCCAGTTGGCACTCGCACAAATCTACGCCAAGCAAAGTTCAGAAAAACTAATACAGAACAATATCACTTATAATTTGTATCAGTATTCACAGCAATACGACAATTTCCAAACAGCATCCAATCAAACTGAGAGATCGATGTCGTTGCCTGACTTTCACAGCGTGGGAACGGAACTTCAATTTCCAACGAGTCCAAGTGGGACAGTTTTTTCTTCATCGTCTGTTCTAGGATCTCCAACGTCTGTTCCAGTATTTCCAACGAGTCCAAGTGGGACAGTTTTTTCTTCATCGTCTGTTCCAGGATCTCCAACATCTGTTCCAGTATTTCCAACGAGTCCAAGTGGGACAGTTTTTTCTTCATCGTCTGTTCCAGGATCTCCAACGTCTGTTACAGTATTTCCAACAAGTCCAAGTGGGACAGGTTTTTCTTCATCGTCTGTTCCAGGATCTCCTGACTTTCACAGCGTGGCCGGAACGGAACTTCAATTTCCAACGAGTCCAAGTAGGTCAGTTTTTTCTTCATCGTCTGTTCCAATATCTTCGCAGCTTAGAGTAAGAAACCAAACGTTCAATCAAGAACAAAGTGGAATTGGTGATTCAGCTGGTATCCCAGCGTTTTTGTCAACAGATAGCAATCAACAAATGGGTCAAGAACACCTAAGAGAATCTTACCCTGAATGTGCACCTTTTTCATCTCAAACACAAATGTCATCTCGGTCCCAGTGTTCAGTTTTGCTGCAGAAATCCCAGTCGCCCACCACCAAGCCACCACCTGAATCTTACGGCACAAACAGACAGTCAAGCCCTGAAAATCAGCATGCATCCCTGTCAATCCAAAAGCAAAAACAGGAAAACAACGGTGAGAAGATAAATCACTTTCTTTTACCTCGATTATTTCGACTACTAACAGTAGGAATCCACTGCGAACAGCAAAGTAAAGATCTACTGAACTAACAAAAGTACTAGTTTAATAAACAAGATGGGACTCAGTAGTGACTGTCGCTGCTCGTTCAAAGTTGGCTTTAATCATTTATGTAATAAAAAGCCTTTGAGATTTTCCTTTTGTTGTTGTTGTTGTTGTTGTTGTCTTGATGGTTAGTGGTCATCATAAAAACTACCATCAAAACTACAAATCTCGAACGAAAAGGGACAGCCCACTCCTTGTTTGTTTATGCAACTTGTAATTTTGTAGTGCGATAGAGTTGCACTATACTGTTCGTATGCAGTGGATGACTGCAGATAGTCGAAATACTCGAGGTTTTCAATGTTATATACATATTTCTTACGTATGCAACTATTAAGATTCGTTTATTTATTGCTTACATCGACTTTAGTAAATCATTACTGCTTAGTTCGTTATTGGAGTTGTCAATTTTGTTTTGATTCAGATGAAGATGAAGAAGAAGAAGAAGAAGAATTATTGATATTTGGACTCTATATATGAAAAAAATATACATTCAAAATATATGTACAGAACATATATCATCTACATGTTAGAATAAGAATATAGTTATTGAGCACAGCTACTTTTAATAGCTAACTGAAAAGCTAATGAGGCAAAGCAGCTATGGACAGGTCGTTTTTCTATTGTGTAGCATAGTTAATGGAGTGAGACCCCTCCACTAACTATAATTGCAGTTAGCTGACACACACACATATACACACTAATGAAAAAGAAACACACACAAACGTAAGGTATATCAGATGATCCGGTTCTTCATATCATGGTTCACGTTCTTGGAAACACAAAATTTCACCGTTTGGACGACTGATCTCGAACCATTTGATGAGGACATATTCTGATGATGATGATGGATTGCGTAATTACTTAGAATGCAAAAGGCACCTTAGAATTACGGAGGTATGTAAAACTGGATCTTTAATATTTGGATAAGGCACATTCTGCGGTCCAGGCTCAGGGCCCCCGAGTCTGGACCGCAGAATGTGCCTTATCCAAATATTAAAGATCAAATGAAAAAGAGGGGCGAACGAGGGCCCTGAGTCAGGGCCCTCCTTCGCCCCTCTTTTTCATTTGGGCTTCCTGTGTCATGGTAAGGGCATCCACATTTCAAAACATGAGCTCACGGTCCTTCGTGTCACAAGAAACCCAAATGAAAAAAAAAAAAAAAAAAAAAAAAAAAAAACCCGACTGGCGAAGGAGGGCCTCTAGAGTCTGGACTAATTCTGTATGAACTAAATAAACTCGCCACACGCATATCGCATGGTTGTAGTCATCAAATAAAAAACATTGAGTACGAACAATTATGAGAACTTCCAGTTCGAAGGCAGCTTAGTTTTGCCGGGACACTGAACAAAGTACGGTCTCCCTCCCCCGTGCGTCTGAGATTTGAATGTCATTTCACCGTTGGTTCACGCGACTTATGGTTCAAGCATCCTGCGATTGAGCAAAGGTCATAATTAGCCTCCCGAAATTCGCCTTTTTCGCTGTCGTCCATATGTATAAAGCAAACAGTAGATAATTTATCCAAGAAACTATATTTTGAATTTTGTGCCGATTGGAGAATTTTGATGGAATTTACGAGCATTTTTGTTCGGCCTATCTTGGTCGGCAAGTCTCCAACCTTGAAGTAATATTAAGACCATTGGGCAAAATTTTCAAATTGCTGTAAATCGCGCGATTTTGCTCAGAATCGCTTCAAACAATAATGATACAATAAATGAAAACATTCATACTGCGCAGTTCACAAAATGTGCAGATTCTGTGCTTCCGGTGTTGGGTTGTGCCAGAGCCTAGTATTTTTCTGCGAGCGTGCGCAGTAAAAAAATCGGCTCTGGGGACGAGATTTTAACCTGTTCCAATCGCCTACAAATAAGACATGATTTGGTAATTTTAAAATATGACCTTTAATTTTGGCTTTTGAGCCTTTTATATATTGCGTTTGGTCGGGAAAAGGAAAGCCAATGTCAATCACAAACACCCACGCATTGTCCGCGCTGCGTCATACAGTGTGACTGACGCCGCGGGATGACATGTATGCATGCGCACTAAGTCCTTCTGACCTTCCGCCTTCATTTCTGACTCTAACGTAACTACCTTTTAGAGCTTTCTTTCTTTTGGCGTTTCACTGAATTGCTTGCCATACGGCGTTGTAACTGCATGGATATGGAATAACACGAAAGCAGAGACATTCTCGAGTGGAAGTTCTGAGGCATTTTTCTCGATACTCTCACTAGTCCACTAGTGGTTTCAGTTTCACTTCTGTGGCTTTAAGCCGGGTTGCCGAGTGAGGCTCGTTGTTATTGCGTATTATCAGGTAAGATCTTACCTCGTTTTCTCTCGATTATTACTTCGAAAATCTGATAAATTTACACGTTGTCTTAGTTCCAACACGACAAATTCAAGATCAACAGTTTGAGTTTTAAAATTGATCTTACAATGTAAGAAATTTATAATGTTTTACACTACGGACTGTGTGGTTCTCAAAAAACAACAACAATCGATTAGTAATTATTACTGTAAAAAAAACTTGAAACTTATATATCGTCTCGGCAAATGACTCGAACCTAGCTTGTCGGCTTTGATTAATGCTTTGATCCTCCTAGTTAGCAAAACAAAAATAAATCGTGAACTAGTATAAGCTAAGGATCTACATTTGGGCTATAAATGAAATGAAACGAGATGGCGTTATCCTTCCTTTTACAAACCACTCAAGAAAGGTACTGCTTGACGAGACAAGGTGCTTTATCGTTAAGGCTTTTGACATTGCTCCTACAGGGATAAATACAACTCGATAAAAAGGAAAAAAGGAACCTACCCAATATTTAACGATTCTCTGAGAAAGATAAGCGTCTGTGGAGTCGATCAAGGAACTTTCACTACTGATGATCTGATCGCCAATATCGAACATCAAGCTTTCTTTTTCAGACCATTATATCAGTCAAAAGTGGAATGTTCCATAGTGATAAACTGAGAAAAGTCCAATACTACGCTTCTTTCGATCAGTTTGAATTGTGATAACATATTGATAGTTGCTATTCTATATGTTCCATCGAAAATGAAATTGTCTCATAAATTGCATAAATTTGGTGTTTACAAATAAACGGCACGAGCTGAGTGAACGAATTGTACAAAAATCAAAACCAGCTGATTTTGTTGATTAAAGTTTTTCAAAATACAAACCTAGACAAATTTGGTTAGTTAAAATTTTTTCTTTTAGAGTGAAAATTTGTTTTGTCTAAGTCATTATATTATGTGTGCCTTAAGGACCGTGACGGAGTTCCAGGAATGTGACCTTTTTTCCAAACATGAGCATGATGTCGAACAGTTGTGGGTTGTGATTGGTTCTTGGATAGTACATGAGTCATATATGGTCGATACTCTTTAGTCATGCTAATTACATTAGCTCAAAATATCACAGACTACTCATTTCATTTTAAAATAGGCTATGCCGGCGAGCATAAATGCGAGAAAACTGAGAGAGTTTGAGTAAATTTGCTTTCCTCGTTGCAGGGTCTTCCAGGTACTGAGCAAGCATGGCAACGAGCTCTACTATCAATCTAAGGCCATCAAGCGATAGGGACAACTCTGTTCGACTAAATAGGCTGCTCATCGCTGGAGGAACACCGATTATTAGAGAATTATTTGACAGCTATCATCCACCTCATCTTCTGAAATCAAGGTTAAGTTCTCGAAAAACATTCCTAGAAACAGTTGCAAAATTGACAAGGCCTCAAAAAGAAATGTTATTTCCAGCATTTGGAAATCCAAACTCCAAAACCTTTGACTTGACTCTTTTAATCAAGTTGCTGCGTAGCATTTGTTTCACGAAGCAGCCCACTCGTGGATGGGATAAATTCCCTGGCAATAACGATATCTTTCTTGAAGATGATGTTTCTAGAATACATCTGTATCGTAACACGATCTATGGTCATGTGCTCGAGGAAATGGCTATATCACCAGAAAATTTTGAAAAGTACTGGAACGAAATTTCTAACGTCTTGATCCGTATTGCCTCTCAAATTGAAGCAATAAATTTGTATCAAGTAGAGGAGCAAATTTATCAGCTTAAATATTCTAAATTGACGGATGATGACATTTCAAAGTGCCTAGAAGAGATTCAAGACATGTTAGCTAGTCACGAAGAGTCACTAGCTCATCATGAAGAGACACTGATTCGTCATGATGAGAAATTTTCTAGGATTGACGCCCAAGAAAATCAAATTCAAACAGAAGTAAAAGACTTGCAAGACAAAGTCTTCCAAAACGCAGTTGCTCGAACGTCAAAGCACACCAACTCCACTAAAATTACTTCAGCCGATAAACTAACACAAAACATAAATAATAACTTGACGTTATATGTCAATGACCCACGACTGTTAGAAAATGTATTTAAGATGTCGAAGCAAACTGGCGTCAATCAACCATCTAAAACTTTGAAACAACGGGACTTTGAGGAAATTGGAGCAGGCTTATCGTCACAGCCATTAGTCGAAAGACAAACTTCCTGCCCTGTAAATTTCAATGATTTTCACGGTCAAATAATGGATAGCCAGTTCCAATTTCCAACAAGCTTTAGAGGGGCATCTGTTTCCTCTGTGCCACAATCTCCACAGCGTACCGTTAGAAACCAAACGTTCAACCAAGAACAACGTGGGGGTGATTATTTAGCTGGTACCTCACCAACCATGCCAGCGAAAAGTTGGTCAAAAGGGAACAATCAACCAATGGATCAAGCCTTCAGAAGGGGATCTTACCCTGAATGTGCAAGCTCTAGATCTCGCACACAAAGGTCATCCCAGTTCATTCCAGATCGACCGAATAGTGAAGGTTTGTTCGATGATGTCTTTTCTCCAACAACATCAAAGCCTGAATGGCTTTTCCCTCAGCAATCCCAGTCGTTCGCCACCAAGCCCGCATCTGCACCAATCTACCAAGACTTCAACCCTCGATCTTATGGCACAAACTGGCAGTCAAGCCCTAAAAATCAGCATGCATTCTATAATGACCAAGGTAATCTTTCATTTAGCCCTCAAATGTCTGGATTAACAGGGTATCCCGCACAAGTAATGGGGGATTTTTATTCACCAATGAGCCCCCTGCTGCTAATTTCAGTGCAGCAAAGCAATGACAGCGGTAAGAATGATGTTTTATAGCTGAACTAGAAATTTCATCGTTATTCATCTCATGTTTATGCATCTATCAATGTACGTCCCGTGGGGAGATTGAACTCGGGCAATGGGTGGGGATTTGACAAAAATTATTGCATGATTTTTTTAAATGCCCGGTGGTGGGGATGTAGTCATCAATCAAATTTCACGAAATTACCCCATCCTGGGGAGAAAGTTCATCAGAACTGACCCAGTAAGTTATTCCATTTGTATAGTCATGTAACTGCACATAAAATCAACTAAAAGGATTGTTCCGACATTTTCCGAAATTGCCACAGTTCGAACTGTTAATTATCGACGATCATTTTGCTTAGCAACGTCCTAAAACTTTCCACAGACAACTTAACTAAATCAAATTTTCCGCCTCTTGGGAATATTTTTGTGATCAAATGCCCAAACCAACGGTCACATGTTTGCTATCAAATTCCCACCAATTGCCCGAGTACCCCAATCCCGGGACATACATCGATAGCTGTATTACAACTTAGTCAGGTTTTATAACGATTCCGGATTTTTTTTTTCGGGGGGGGGGGGGGGAGATTTTTGTTCAATTTCTAAACAAGTTTAAAGTCACTTTTTTCAACAAATTCAGATGATCCAGTTCTGCACATCAATGTTCGTGTTATTGGAATCCCTTCTATAACAAATTTTCATCTTGGACAACTGATCTCCATGTCTTTGAGAAGGACATCATCTGATGATAATGATGGATTCCGCGATTACTTAGAACGCAAAAGACAGCTTAGAATTACAGAGGTACGTAGAAGTAAATCTTTGGTACAGTGTAGCCTCTCGGTACGGACACCTCTATAATACGAACACCTCTACAATACGAACACCTCTATAATACGAACACCTCTACAATACGAACACCTCTATAATACGAACACCTCTATATTATGGACAGATCTTTCAGATCTTTTGGTCCCGGCAAACTCTCCATATATTCTTTGTTAAAATACCTCTAGATATATATTACGGACTCTCTATTACGGACAACGGACACCAAATCTCGGCCTCAGATGGTAAAATTCATTCAAATTATACCTCTTTATTACGGACAGTGTGGACCTTTCTGACATCTTGTAAGTTGAAATATTGCACTGATTGTAAAAGTGTGAATACGGAAAGCACTGTAATGTATAACTGATGCACATAGTGATTGGGCCCACAAGACATCAAGTGAATCTCCACCGTCTTTTTGATCACAATAAGACCCAAAAACAACACTAGATACTGTACCTGTCATATGAATAAAAAGTACGTCATAAGCCCGATGTCTGAATACGGACACTTTTCTCCGGCTCCTCGGGGTCTGTATTAGAGAGAATCCACTGCAGGGCCGTAGCCACCGGTACGGTTAGTCAGGTTTCAACCGGACCAACTTTTACCGTTAGAACCATTGTCATTGCAGTTTTGAAGCATGAATTCGTGTAGGAAAATGAAAAACCAGACCAACTTTTAAAAACCGTACCAATGTTTAAATGGTGACTACGGCCCTGCACTATATCTGGATAGCAGTACATTATGCCTGAATATGAAGTTATGTTGACGTTACAATGTTACACTGGAAAAATTGAATCACTTTATCTGAAAAGAATAAATTGTTGTTGCTGTTGTTGTTGTTGTTGTTGTTGTTGTTGTTGTTGTTGTTGCTGTTGTTGTTGTTGTTGTGTAAAATTCATGTAGTACAAACCATGCCAAGATCCTGCAGTACGAACCTAAAGAAGTTAACTTTATTTATTTATTTAAACTATTCCTTAAGATTGATGACAACCAAAGTGGGTTCTGCTCCATTGGCGTGTCCACGCGAAATATGTCCTCTCTAGAGGATTTATGGCGGGATTGTATGTCCACCAATGACTTAAAACTGTACCTCAAAGGAACAGTTTTGCCTCAAGACTTTGGTGCCGACATCGAAGTTAGTATTGATGGGAAAGAGTATGGAGCTTGTTGTAAAAGACTCAAGCCAAGAGGTAAATATTAGTTAGATTTGAAGGCATATTCATTCAGCTTGCTTGAAACCTGTTTTTAATTTAGAGTGCGTAACATAATTGTAATGTAAAAATGAAAACGCATTACCATTTTCCATAAATATATATATAACTAACAGATGGATTAATTGCTTTTAACACAGATTTTAAAGATACAGTGAAAACATCACACTCTCAAAGCTTCAGCCACACAGAGGAAGACCTGTTCGAGGAGGAAAATGACCCAAGATCAAAAAGCATGGAAGAACTGTCATCATCCAAGAGAGCTTTTGATGAACTTTTCTTGATCATCTGTAAAAATGGGGGTAGGATGAAACAAGTTAATTACTGCATTTCGGCAGCTTTCCCCAAGCAGTAAAACAGAAATCAGCAAGGCTATCCAACAGGGAAAATTGGAAGATCGTTTTAGAATTCTCGAGGAGGGAGTCATTTTAGCAAGGTTTACTTTTTGCCATAAGCGTAGTAATGGTAGTTGTAATGATCCATACTGTCCCAATCTTCACCTTTGCCCGTACTATCTCTTAGATGGATGCACGTTTCCAGGCAAATGTAAGAATTCGCATGATGTTAGTGATGAGCATACTGACAGAATCTTCAGAAAAGTAAATCTTTCTTCGCTGAATTCGAAGGAACGTTTGGTGTTGTTGAAGAACATAGCTTACACAGTTCCAGAAATTTGTACTCACTATATCAACAATAGGTGTAGAAATGGCGATCAATGTTCTTTTCTGCATGTCTGCAAGTTCTGGGTACTCGGTAATTGTGCATTTAAAAGCAAGTGCCGCCATGCCCACACTTTTAAAGATCCACACTCCCAAAGAATTTTACGGGAGAGAAATCTTCATGAACTGAATAACCTGGAAATTAAGGAAAAGATCAAAACGCAGTTTGCCATCAGCTAAAAAAGCGTTCAGTTTATTTAGGTAGGGTTTCCTCCAAGTTGTGATTTTCGAGCCCAGTTCGAAATCTGTGCGTAACTCGATCACAAACATCGTTCAAATCAAAATCGATTATGTAACTCGAACTCGACCAGTAAAACTTTATTTTCGCGTTACGGCGCGCTAAAAGCGTACGTCAAACTTGCGTTATCAGTATGTGCATATCTGTATGGGGTCAAGATAGTGGGAAAATAATCTTTAATACGCAATTATACTCATTTCAAAAAACGTTGTCGGGCAAAGACCAAATCACTACACTCATCATAAAAAGATTAGGTTAAATTAAGATAAAAATATAGACAATTAAAGATAAAATAAAGACAATAAAATTGAAATAATGTATTGACATTAAAGGAAAATAAAGTGATAGATCATCAATCAATTTTCAAGTTTTATTGAACGTGGCATGGGTATCAGCATTCTCGGGGACCCAGAGCATATCAAACAATCAGTTGTGTTTCGCGTAGTCTACCTGTGCTTTTAGTATTGAGCTTCCGGTTTACCAAAATTCCAGGTTTCTAAGCCATTTTTAGGATGGCGGACAAATGTTTCGTCGCTACAGTATCTGCAAGTTTTGATTCAAATTCAATTTTCGACAGTTTACGCGGTTTTAAATTGCAGAAAAATCAACAAAAATGAATCTACGTTGACTTTCAAATAAGGTAAACTGTCGAAATACGGATATAGAGGGAGTGAACGGGACAACGTTTTATGGGAATTGTTTGATATGTTTGATATTTCTGGGCTTCCTGTGTAGAAAAAGTGTAAAAGAAGAGGAGGACTGAGGAAAGGATAAGGGAGAGGAGAAAAGAGATGTCGAACTCTCCAACTCTCCGTTTTTTCTCTCCTCCTCTAGCCTCTAGTTTCCCTCAGCTTTCTAGGACCACAGGAAGCCCAAGGAAAATGAGTTGCCTACCGAGGAGGCTAGCGCTAATCCTGGGATGAAATGAATGGTTTTTCTTCGAGATTTAATCCTGGGTTAATTAATTAAAGCTGATCGTTTTTCGAATACCCTGGGAATCAGAGGGTGTTTTCTATCTCGCTTTATCGTTTGTAAATTTGACAGTAGATCCCAGCCTTACCGCCAAACGACTAGTCTCCTACGCAGCCGCACTAAGCCCTAGCGTGACAACAAAACTGCGGCTGCGTAGGAAACTATCAAACGACAGAGTGAAATAGATCTAGACCGAAAAGTCTCCTTTGATTCCCGCTTCGCTTTCAGTAGTATAGCACCGGTAAATGTAATAACGCAGCATACATCTCCCAGCACTTCTCTTTCTGTGGGAAACTGCTATTTTTGTGGCTACAGCCTCGAAGAGGCGAAGCCACTTAGTCATCGGGTTGTAAGTAAGTAAGTAAGTAAGAGTGTGCGTAACTCCACAGGAAGCCCAATAATAAACTTCGGAACCAATCATTGATCGATTTTAAACGAGTAGACAATGATCGATAATGATAAACAAAGGACACTTTGAAATAAAATAATTTCGATTCAGTGTTAAAGTAAACAGAAATGAAAAGATTTTAAAAGCGAACTACTGCCTGAGTGTGTCAAGAAAACAACAAAAAGGCGTATTGAGTTTACCACCGATTGGAATTAATGCCATGCGCCGACAGATACAAGTTCGTGAAGATTCTCTTCCGTCAATCGACTAATACTTGATGCAAAAATTTGCTGTGGAAATTCTTACAATCAAGAACAAGTCCAAATTCATCTTTAAAAGAGTTACATTAAAAATTGTCAAAGAAATATATAATTTATGTATATGTGATGTTTTTCCGTAAATTACGAAACGTGCAGCATAAACTTTGCTCGCCGGAGACTTCAAAGCCGTGACCGACAGTGAATGAAAATGCTGCTTTATTTCAAGCCTAAGATATCCTTTTGGTAGCATTTCGTCAAAACTAACTAAATAAATGAGACAAGCACTGGTGTTTTGGCTCAATTTTCTATGTAAAGGAATATCTCGATATACCTGTTTTATGTTCCAATCGTCTGTTTGTTTACTAAATTAGAAGTGACTCAACCGATTGTGTTTCAAACACTTTTATGTCGGGCGCGTAGTAAGTTGTTTAGTGGCTGTGAATATTTAATTACATTTTGTTACATTATCTTCTACGAAAAAAAATTATTTTTGGCATTTGTTTGACAGCTACACTTTTACGTTTCTGGAGTTACAGCAAATTGACAATAAAAATTTATATACAAAAAAACAACCTTACTAGTCATCTAAGCGCTCAGTAGTCTGATGTAAGAAATTACAGTAAATAGCCAGTATTTCAACACTGTATCTCATTAACTTACTGACGCTTTAATTTCTATCCCATAAGCAGATAAGGCTGTAGCCACATGCGCTTAATAAGCGCCTATTTTTAATCTTGTATTCAAAACTTTTGATCATTCCGGGTTTTAGTTTTTCGGATTCCAGTTCCGTTCCGGTGTCCGGATTCCAAATTTTAAAACCACCTTCGCGTGACTAGTGCATCATGGCGGAGGCTTCCCTTCACAGTTCAAAACGAGTATTACAGACAAGAGAACATGAGCCGAGTACGAAAGTTTCTTATATGCCTTACGATTATTTCAGTATTGGTGGCTGTATATGTACACTTCACTCGCAAAAGTTATGCAAACTACACGAATCCACCATGGAATCGTGTTGTAAAATGCACCAACACCAAAGACGATTTATCTCAATTAATAGATTCAACTTACCAAGTCCAACGCATTTTGACGAACTTGAAAATTGATCACTGGCTGATGTACGGGTCGATTTTCGGTGCTATGCGAATGGAAGGTCCTCTACCTTGGGACAACGATGTCGACATCGGCTTCTGTGGTGACTGCGAAAGTTTCGCCTTGTTTAGAACCACTGAAGATTTTGCCAAGCCTTTCAGGGATTCTGGCTTTGTTGTCGAAAACAGATGGCTTCAAACTGGCTCAATAAAGTTATCACGACCAAATCAAAGGCTTACTATAGACTTGTTTGCCCTTTATGAACACAATGGTGTAAAAAAGAGAACAGGATTGGAATCGTGGTTGTTTTTCATTAACCATATGTATCACCATACTTTTCCTTCGTGGACAGTACAGCCTCCCTTACCTAGGGTTCGTTTTGGACATTTTAATATCTCTATACCTAAAGGAGGTTTTGAAATCTTAAAACACTTATATCCTGATAACTGGTGGAAAGTAGTGAAGCCTAGTGGCTGTTGATTATTGCAACTGAGCTACTTGGAAAATAGGGAGAGGATTGCCTGATTTTCTTCACATTTTCTGTCAACTTTCAATTCTCTTGAATTTTTAACTTTAGTTCCTATGTTATACAATTTTGAACTAGTTTTGTGGTTTTCTCTGGCTTACTCTTCTGACTTATATTCTCAGTCTGACTTACAGTAGTCAGGTTTTCTCTGACTTGTTCATAAATTAAACAACAGTGTATATGCACAGGTAGCCCAAGCTTATTATCTTATTGATTTACTAGAGATCTTATATAGCATACATACGTATATAATACATAACCTTTCTTTCAGTGTCAAGGTATTTAGATATATAACTAATTGGGGACACTATAAACATAATACAAAAGAAAAAAGGTTAATAAGCTATATAAATATAAAATTGAAATTTTAAAAATATATAAATATTGTAAAATATTTGTTAAACGACCTATCAATAAATATAAAATCATTTTGCATTTTTTATGTCTTATATGACCTTATCAGTAAGGTGTAACAATATGTAAAATATTGAAAAAGATTTCAGGATAGTTAAAAATCGAAGATAATGGGAAACTGCATGTGATTACGAATGACATGAATTACAATTCCAACTTTTATCTAAAATGTTCAGAACATTAAGATTACGTACAGCTTTCTTAAATGCTGTGTAAGGCTTGTTTCACTCCTCAAGTCCGATCAACTTTTTCCCCATAGATAGGGACCTATAAATCTTAAACTATGTTTGCCATACTTAACAGAATTAACTGAACTAGGTATTAATAGGAAAATCGTTATTGGGTAAATAATAATGTTTGGATTGTTTAAGAAAAATTTCACAGACGCGCTATAGAATTCTTCAACCTTGTACATTAAAATTAATATATCCTGTAAACGTCTATTTGCTAGACTATAGGTAGCTTAGCCTTAATTCTTAATAAAATTGTCTGAAATACTTTAATACAGTGTCTTCTTGTTGCTCTTGATAACGGCCTGAGTGAGTTTCAGCGATTTTTGTTGGATTTTAGCTGCTTTCCCCTAGCCACTAATTAGTGTAATAAAGTGGAAAATAGCAACAAAAGAACACAATGGAAATTAGGATGTATTAAAGAGTGATACACTAAAGTGTGTTTCACGGGTTTATAGTGGTCTATGAAAACCACTATTATTAATATCATCATCATCATCATCATTATTACTATTATTGCTATTATTATTTTTATTAGCCATAAAAATTGCTCAACATATGATGCTCGATATATTCAATAGATATATTGTTGAAGGGTAGAATTGTGTATTCTAATGTATTCTAACCTATTGTGTTCTATTGTATTGTCGTTCTATAGAATTGAGCATATCTATATTTGTTTGAACAAAAGAAATTCCGATTCCGCATATATCGTGCATGGTATATTGCTCAAGGTGTTCAAAGGGCGTCAGTAGACTGGGAAAACTTCGAACATTATTTTTTCCCCGGCCGACCAGACTCTCTATTTGTCGGTCCTTCATTCAGAATTTCTTTGATCATTCATTACAGCCGAAATCATTGCATCGCGACCTGCAAATCACGCCCAGATCGGTTTGATTTTGTTCTTTTCTGCAATCTAACAATAGGCAGGTCGCAGAAAATACCAAAATCCACACAGCTTAGCGTAATTTCCAGGTCGTGATGCACAATTTCGGCTATATTAAATTCAAACTTTTTTTTACCATTGGTCGTTCATTCAGACTTTCAAACTTTTCAATTATATCGTCGCCGCACCCGATTAAACGGCTGTTTCTTGGTGTTGCAAGGCACCTGAGGCACAAAGACAATAAAACAATAGCCAAGAACAAAGAACTTTTTACGAAACAATACCCTACAATACAAAGAACTCGAACCCAGAAAACAATGCATCTTGCAACACCAAGAAAGACCCGATTAAACGCCGCCCTCGATAATGAAGCGCACTGCATTTGAAAGCAAAATTTTTAATAACCGCCGCCTTCGAATACGGCGGCCCACAGGGGCAAAACACAATGCAAAATTGCTTTGAAAATACAACAAAGTTTCGTAGAACACAACAATCTTTCACTGAACACAACAAAGTTTCGTGGAACACAACAATCTTTACATCTACATTTTATTGTTGATAAAATCGGTTAGATATCACATCAACTTTAAAAACATATATGTACATGTATATAAATACTAAAAATAGATAAGTTTATGAATTGTTCATTACGAATAAATAAATAAATAACTAGTAAATAATGCTTTAGAACTGAAAAATACTTATTTCTAATTGATATATTCAACACATCAAAGTTTCATAGAACACAACAAGCTTTCACTGAACACAACAGTTTCGTAGAACAACAAGCTTTCACTGAACACAGCAAAGTTTCGTGGAACACAACAATTTTTTCACAGAACACAACAATACACAACAGTACACAAGCAAGTCTTTCACAAGCAACTAATTAGTTAATGAGGATGAGAAATTTCTTTCAGATTTTTATATTAATGTCGTTTTGATTGAACATTTTTCAGGTCCGTGGACATGGAGCTTCAAAGTGGACGAACAACACTGCTAATTGTATTAGTCTCATTATGTTCTATATTGTATATAAATGATAATAACGCCGCTTGCTAAAGAAATAATGCAGCAGTTATAATACATGGTACTCGGATTTCAACCTTCTCCATTCAGAGATCGAAAAGGGTTGAAATTCGAACTATGTTCATATCTAGGCTATCACGAAAACGAAAACCACGTTTTATGTCGGATCTTTAACGATGTAAATCAGAAAACCGTTTTATCTATCAAACGCTTAATAGCGCTGCTTGCTAAAAATAATGCATCATTTAGAATACATAGTGCCATATTTCGACCTTCTCCATACAGTCCATCCAGAGAAGAAGGTTAAAATTCAGACTATGCTCATATCTAGCTAGGCTGTTAAGGAAACGATAGGTGTCAGTAGACAAGCACAAGGAAAAAGCATAAGGACTTTAAAGACGTTTATCAGAAAACGTTTTTTATCTATGATTATAAGTGTTCTATTTTAGAACATGCGTAAGAATTTTTGTTCGGCGACGTTTGAACTCTGGCCCTGCCCACAACAAAGTGTGTTTCACGGGTTTATAGATTAGTGGTCTATGAAAACCACTATTATTAATATTATCATCATCATCATTATTACTATTATTGCTATTATCATTTTTATTAGCCATAAAAATTGCTCAAGGTGTTCAGACGTATGCTTACTTGAGTAAAAGATCGAAAAATTCGTCGAAATTTATCCGAATGTTCGTTACTGAAGCTCCGCGCCATCTGGAATGTGTGCATTAGCTCTGGAAATGGTAGCCACTAAGGTTTGAAATACTAAAATCCAACTCATAACAATTTAAGTAGTCCAAAGTTATTGCAATGTTGCGCGCAACAGAACGTGTGTTAACCCCTGCAACAGGCGCGCGAAATGCGCCAGAAAAAGCTCGGTTGTACTTCTGTAGCTCAGTGTTGCGCAAAACGTTGCGCGATCTGTTGCAAGGTTGGTATGCCTTCAGAAAAAGAACTCGTTTCTATTCTCTAACTGTTGCGCGCATCTGTTACAGGGTCGGACACACGCACGATGCATGTTGTGTACTATGTTACAAGCTACAGGGAAAATAACATCTTGTGTTCTGGGTTTCTACAAATTAAGCAACAAGCCCCATTAACAATAGCCCCAGCGCAGGTCGCATGAGAAAGTCAGAGGGGTAGTGAAGGGTTCTAGTTCTTTCCCAAACCCACCCCACCCCCTTCCCCGCCCCAAGATTGATATGGGATATTAAAATAGGTACCGATTATAATTTTTGAAAAAACCAGCTTTGGACATCAGTTCTTCAGTTTTCGAAATTAGTTCCCGTTCCCTAACCACAAGACTAACATCAAATGAAATAACGAATAAATCCAGGACAGTATAATCAGGTGACTGACACACACCCTTATAAAAACCTTGACGTGTTGTCCCTCATTCGATTTCTTTTTAAAACACGATTCGAACGAATTCACCTCGCGCTGGAAGCAAATGAATGTAAATATTCGTTCAAAATTGACGAGTGCGCGTAAATGACCTGTGGTTTAAAAATAGCACAAATGCGGTGAAACATGTCAAATCACGTGACGTGCGTGTCTCAGTCTGGTGCTTACTCTGGTTTTTACAATCGTGTAATTTTAGTTATCTTGACTATGTATAGGATAATTCGTCAGGCAGAGCAGTGAATCACTTGAAAGATTTCATCATGTAATGAAAGCACTATGACAGATTTAAAAGGTTTACTTTTTTGTGTTATCATAGTTAAGTTTCTAGGCAGAAATGACATTTCCCAATATTTTCAATACGACAATATAAAAACTTTGTTGCGAGTTTGGCATTCTGCATTACGAGATTCTAGATCTCTGTGGAGTTTTCGGGGATACATTTTGACGAGATCAGTAATAATTCAATTTCTCGTCTACTTACACAATTAAACTCAAATCGACCATGGAACTAACAAATTTGGTGTTAATATTGATGAACAAACGCGTACATGTAAACAACTACGAACTTTGTTTTTTAAAAAACGATGAGCTAAAATCAATCCAAATTTTAAATCACCTTAACTCATAAAATAACTTACCTTTGCTGATGTCTTAATCTGATTAGCTCTAGGGATATTCCTGAAATAAGAAACCTGGATTCCAACTGAACATCTTCAGTGAGGCCGATCATTTCACTTTGGCCGGAACGGAAATAAAAATCCATAAGTAATAGCGTACGTAACGGCTTGAAGCTTGCTGTACTTAAAATAATCATGGAAATTTACTGATCCCCGGCCTCATCAATCGACTAGATTTTGATTGGTTCTTCTTTCTCCCTGGGGAGTTGGGACAAACCGATGGAGTAAAACAGTGCAAACAAGCTCGATGTTCCTGAAAACTTATTCTTTTTTCTCTTTCTATTTATTTACAAAACAGCTATTTTTTGATAGCTAGACTCTGATTGGTCCATTTCTTTCCCTGGGGAGTATTAGCATTACAATGAAACTTCGCCGAATAGACTACCCCAATTAGTCATTAAATTTATTAAGTGTCTAGGTAGCGCAGCGGTCTAAGGTGATATCTAAAGGTATGGATTAGGGTCCGGATATCGTCTCCCTCCCTGGCCTTCGGGCTAAGATAACTGTAATATGTAGCACCGGGATAGCGTGGATGGGGCCGAAATCTTCATCCGTAACGTAAGTCGATTCGATGTCTCAGCTTCTCAGAATGTCTCGGGAGAATCGTCTCAAAGTTTCATTTTCTTTTTCTTTTTTTCTTTTTACAATTATTCATTCAGTCTGTTATTTTATTTCCGGGGGGTGCTCTTTAAGGGGTTACAGGTTCGATCCTCGTCGACGCCGGATTCTTTTCTGACTTCTTTTTTCTTCATTTTTTCCGTTTCTTTCCCAAGCTTTAAGTTAAAATTACATCTTTTTGAACTTGTTTTTAAATGTTTGGTGTTTTTGATATTTTTTCTGATAAATTTCATTTTTTATTTTTAATTATAATTATTCATATATCTTACTGCATTGTTTCTGTAGGGTACATTTCATAGACATTACAAATTTCTTTCTTTTAATTTTTTATTTTTTTTTGCTTTTTTGCTTTTTTTTCGAATGTCTGGACGTTTTTTCCTTTTTTTTTTTTCTTTTTTCGAATATCAGGACCTTTTTTCTCACAATTGATAATATTTTTATACTTTTGAATACCTATTTGAATAATAAAATTGGGAACCATTTCTTACAAAATTCCTGACTCATTAGAATTTGTTCCCATAGCATGAATTCAAATCGCTTTGATTTGATTTTATGCGTCAGGTATGCGTCAAGAGGGTACGTAACAAATACATGCAATTATTTTATCCTTCACTAAGCCTTCACCATAGAAAATACAGCAAATAATGGCAATGCCTCATGGAAAGAGACAGTTGAATACAGCCGAATATACAACGGCTTGCCTGCTTTCTGATTGGCTGTATTTCCTATGGTGTGGGATAAAACACGATATAATGCCTGGTTCACGCTAACGACGCAAGACAACGGAAAACCACGCAAGATCACGCACGATGACTCAACACAACGCATGCAAGACGACGCAAGACAACGCAAGACGAAGCAAGACGAAGCAAGACGAAGCAAGACGACGCAAGACAACGAAAGATGACGCAAGACGACGCAAGACAACGCAAGACAACGAAACACAACGACAGACGACGCAAGACGAAGCAAGAAGACGAAAGACAACGAAAGACGACGCAAGACGAAGCAAGCCCGCGCAAGAAAAATAAAACTTTCCGTTCTTTTACGCTAGCGTTTATGCTTGCGTCGCTACTTTTACAAGTGGAAACTACGAGCTTGGCGTTGTCTTGCTGCGATAGTGAAAACCAGGCTATCGTTTTCACTGTTCTCCGATTGTGCTGTATGTGCCACCTGATCGACGTACACCAGAACGTTCCATTTTACAGTTACGTTTTGAACTACCTGTGTTATGGAAAACGAAAAACTGAAATAAAAAAGAACGATCGATAATTTCCCGATTCGTTGTCGAGGAAACGTTGCGACTCTGCAAGCATGAAACCCCATAAAGCCTTGCGCCTCAGACCGTGACGTCATTGCGTGTCATCCAAGATGGCGGTCGCTGTGTCCATGTTTCGTTGGTTAGATCTCCTAGAAAAAGAGTTTGACAAGGCTTTTGTAGACTTGGATCTCCTTTTAGGAGAGGTAGATCCTGATCAAAGTGAAATTACATACGATGGCAGGCAAAAAATGACCCAACTCTCATCGGCCTTCGCACAGCTGGTTCATAAAGCTCAGACGATATTTCAATCCAATGCAAAATTAGAGGTAAAGAAGTTGTTTAAAAATGTTTCACAAACTCTTACATCTCTCTTTCTTTTGAGTTTCCCAAAATTCTTACAACTCTCTTCCTTTTGAGTGTTTCTACTCTAGTTTTATCAATTGGTATCAATTGGTATTTATGTTTAAGTTTATGTATTCCTTGAGCTGACTTCTAAAGTTAAGCTTAACTTATATTTTGCAATTATTTATGGCTTGAATTAAAATAAGTTTGCGTGGCAGATCTTATGATTTTAATTACGTTTATGTGTTTATAAAAGAGATGTATTTAATTGCTATTATTATGCGTAGATATTTCAGAGTATGTTCATGTTGTCTAGTAACCGGTTTATCATGTGTTTGATAGCCATTCAGTCAGGCAAAATCAATGTGACACATTGTTTTTCAAATCACACACTACAAAACCTGCAGCACAGACAGGTCTATTTACTGATTCATTTGCTAAAAATTAATAGTTTTATACATCCTTCATTTTCTATCTGATACATTAAACATAGCAACTAATATTCCATTAATCTATAAGGATTGACCCTATTTTAACCTAATTTACGTGGCATACTAAAGATTTTATTAAGTATGAAAACTATGAATACATTAACTGCTTTCAAATAGCACAGACAATTTGTTTATATGTTTTGTTCACCATGCATAAGAAGGCTTGTTGCTTTATTTTATTCATAAAATAAATGCGGCATGGTTGAGTGGTCAGAGAGTCTGTCTCACAAGCCAGTGGTCCTAAGTCTGAGTACTGCTCTGGCCACTTGCCGAGGCTGAATTTGTTCAAAGTAGTATTAGTTTAAATTCAACTTGCTTGTAAATAGCCAACTGGTTTGCCTCTGGGCCTGTTGGGATTCTTAAATTAATTATGTTATATTTCAGTTATTTCAATTGTGTTAATTATCAGACTTTGAATTAAGTGCTGTCACGTGCTACCCTCTTTAGATAAAGACAATTTATTTATGTAAAACGTTGAATCATAAATATCATAAGTTATTATAGTGAAATTATACACCTTTATCATGCTGACATGTGAAAAATGCAATTTACTGTCAAATTTGTCATAATGATAATAGTAAAAATGCAGAGTTTTGAGAAGATTGCCCTTCATTGCAAAAATGCACATTTTTGTACTGTGGAAACATTTTACTGTGAAAGTTCTATACTTTTATTCAATAGGGAACTAAAAAATTCTGCACTACAGAATCAAAAATGTTTCAAGATATGGATTTTGTGCAATAAGATAATTTCTGTAGTGCCAATTTTATTCATATTATGTGAATTGCTGCAGCTTTATGTTACAAAAAAATTATGAAAATATTTTACCATGTAATTTTGGAGTTTCGGTGCAAGAAAGATCACCTGTTTAGCATGACATCAAAAATATAAATTCTTCAAGTTCCAGTTTTGCAGATGCTCATGGCCTTGAACACATGCACATACTTAAAATTATCATGTTGAACCACCTTAAAATTACCTGCTTATCAAAAAGTGTTTTCAGCCTTGAAACTCTGAGATATTTTGCTAATATTTCGTTTCTGTTGTCAGGCTGAACTTGTTGCTCTACGACATGATGTAGTGGAAGAACAAGCGACAAGAAAAGTTATGGAAAAAGAAGTTAACAATCTACTGCTTCAGCTACATGCAGTTCAACTACAGCTGCATACTACAACAGGAAGTCATGCAGATTCAGAAACAATCAAACATAAATTAGTAAGCCATTTTTCTGAACTTTCTATAGACCACTTAATTCTCTTTTTATTTCAAGGATAAAGTAATGGTTCTTCTCTCTCCTGAGAACAGGGTTTGTGCTATTTCTTAAACTCGCTCAAAACTCCTTGAATTTCATTTTTGGGAAGCAGGGGTGGCAGAGCGGTGAGAGCACCAGTCTGTCACCGCTGTGGTCCCTCGTTCGATCCCTGGACGGGGCATCACACGTGGCTTGAGTTTCTTGTTCGTTCTCTCCCTTGCTTTGAGGGTTTTTTCTCCAGGTTCTCCAGTTTTTCCTCCCTCAGTAAAAACAAACTAGTTTCGATCTAAGTTGTGCTCCATGATCAGACATGGGTCGTATGGTGGCTGCTACGCGTATGTGTATGTAAATTTGTATGTAAATGTGTGATTGTTCAATTGTCTCATAATGAAAGTGCCTTTGTAAACCTTCGACTCAATCACATTGAGCTGCGCTCTTTGTAATTTAACAGCACTTAGCTGCAAGGAAGCCTTTTCTCCTTTCTCTCTGCAATACTTCCTTCTACAATTTATGCTTTATGCTATGTTTTATTTGTATTTGAAGCTAATCAAAGCTACTTAGAATAAATTGAAAAAGAAGTCAAAACAAGTGACGCGCAATATCACTACCTTGGTATCAAACTTGGGACCTCACACTTAGGTTCATGCACTTCCTAAACTCTTTTCTCAATAGACATCTTATTGTTGCATCATTGAACTTTTTTTCAAAGGAAGGTGAAATTTCAAAATATAAACAAGATGCTTCGAAAGAATCCAAGTTAGAAAGTCAAGCCAAGCAACTGGAGAAAGAAAACAATGCACTCAGAAAGCACATCTTTTCTTTACAAGGAGAGGTGTATGGGGCTAGACTGGCTGCTAAATATCTAGATAAAGAATTAGCTGGAAGGTAGGGCAAATACTAATACTATTATAGTTGGTATAGGGAATATTATATGGTTTCAAGTTCAATTTGGAATAAATCAAGTGGGATTTCAAAGAGTTCGAAATTGCATGAGCCTTTAGGCAAGTGAAAAATTGAGCATTTTGAAGTCCCACGAGTTAAAATGTATTCCAAATTGCATGAGAAAGCCATATGATTTCAAATGAGTTTTTTCTCTGCAAAAAGGTTGACATTGTTTAATAAAACCTGAGTGTGCTAGATGATGTGTGATGGTGTCAGTACCAAGATCTGCTAGTTTTACCTCTGATCTTTTTGCCTCAGTTTCGTCTATGCATTGTTAGTTCATTCATTCATTCATCTGTGTATTTTATTCATTTTTCCATCCATTCATTCATTAACTTATTAATTGATTGATTGATTGATTGATTCATATATTTATTTATTTACAGTGATTTGCAAAATTTCTGTAAATTTCAATTAATATGTAATATATATATTAAAACTGCCATTCATTCATTCATTCATTCATTCATTCATTCATTCATTCATTCATTTTTCAAATGTTACAGAATTCAACAGATCCAGCTTTTAGGAAGAGATATGAGAGGCAGTACACATGACAAACTATGGAATCAAATAGAAGCTGAAATCCATTTACACAGACATAAAACTGTAATAAGAGCCTGTCGAGGACGCAAAGACCCACACAATAAACCACCTAAACCACCATTACCAGAACCTACAGAACCTTCTAATGAGGAAGATGATGCTGCACTTAATAGAAAAAGACGTGGTATAGGTGAACCAAGGACAATTATTATACACAAAGATAAATCAGAAGGACTGGGAATTTCAATTACTGTAAGGAAATGAAAAATAGTGTTCTTATTGTTTGTCCTCTCCATTTTTTATAACTTTATAATTCTTTCTTTTATGTCTTCTTGTTGCACTTTCCCATCCGGCCTTCCTTCCTCCCTACCTCTCTTTCTTTCTTCCACCCACCCATCCATCCTTGCTTCCTTTCTTCCATCCTCCCTTCCTCCATTTTTCTTCCTTCCATTCATCCTTTGTTTCTCTTTGTTTCCCTCTCTTTCTCTCTCTTTCTTACCTTCCATCCTTCCTTCCATCCTTCCCTCCCTCCCTCCCTCCCTCCCTCCTTCCCTCCTTCCTTCCCTCTTTCCTTCATCCCTTCCTTCTTTGTCTCTATCTTTCTATTTCCTTCCTTCTTCCTTTTTCCTTTGTTTCTCTATCTATCCTTGTGCATCTTCCTTTCCTATATCATGCTTTCTATGCCCCTTACTATTTCTCATTTCCTTTCATCCTTAAGACTTTCCCCACATTTGGACTAAGGACAAAAAATGTTTACTATTCTATTCCTTGTTTGTGTTCAGGGAGGCAAAGAGCATGGTGTACCTATCCTAGTATCAGAAATCCATGAAGGAATGCCTGCTGCCCGTTCTGGTGGCTTGTATGTAGGGGATGCAATTCTTGCCGTTAATGGTACAGACCTACAAGAGGCTAAACACAATGAAGCTGTTAAAATCTTGTCTAGAGTGCATGGGGAAATCACACTAGAAGTGTTGTATGTGGCTCCTGATGATTCTAGTGACGAAGAAGATGGAGACTGGGAAGATGATGAGGCTAAAAGGTATGTCAAAGTTCTCTTCACTTTGATACTATCCTATCCTATCCTATCCTATCCTATCCTATCACATCCCATTCAATCCTGTTCCATCTTATCCCAGCCTAGCCCATCCTCTCTCATCCCATCTTCTACTATCCCATTCTGTCCCATTTCATCTTCCATCCCATCCCATATTCTCCCATCTTCTACCATACCATCTGTTCCCATACCATCCTTTCCCATCCTATCTTCTACAATTACATCCCATTGTCTCCCATCCTATCCTATTCTATTGTATTCTAAATTATCATGTCACATTGACATAATTTTTAAAA
The DNA here is from genome assembly GCA_029948255.1 of Telmatactis stephensoni. NCBI lineage: Eukaryota > Metazoa > Cnidaria > Anthozoa > Actiniaria > Isophelliidae > Telmatactis > Telmatactis stephensoni. The sequence goes on from JALIZF010001757.1 coordinate 115,318, forward strand.
CTCCTATTTTCTGTCACACCATATTTCTACTAGTTTTACTAGGACAAAACAGAACCACAAGACAATATTTATGCTTGTACATTTTTCTTTAAGATTCATATTTATATTTTATTCATCTTAATGCAGGTATAGTATGCTTGGTAAAATCGAAGATCCTGCAACAGATTTGGCCAATGGTGATGTTTACATGACAAATTCTACTGGTGATTCAACAAGGTATTTCAATAAATTGAAAAGATTTTCATAAAAATGGGATGATTACGGGAAAGAGAAGTGGAGTAGGTAGGGGAAAAGGGAAAAGTATCCTTCCTTTTTCAAGTTTTCTCACAGCAACCCAAAAATAATGGCATCAATTAACAAATACATTCTATTTTTTCTGTGCATCTGTACTCTAATAGATGCAGATGACATCAAAATGTGTTGAGAACAAAAAAGTACTGTTGCTCTCTGACACCACATTTTGACATCTTCAGTGCATGTATTAGAGTACAGACCCACAGAAAAATGGAATCTATTTATTATGAAAAATTCACCGAAACATTTCAACCAATCAGAGAGCATGTAAGATTTTATAATGTCATCTATGCCTGTTTACTGCAATCACACACGGCTCTTGACCAATCAGAGCATGCTTAATATACCAATTATTGTATAAAATGGTACTTAAGAAGACTTGAAAAGATCATTATAAAGATAACTTTATGGGCAACACTTTTTAAAATAGCTTATTCTCATGAGATTAGAAATATTTATATTTAACCATTTTTGTTATAAATTGTTTTAATATTCTCATAATTTGTTATTATGTTAAGAAATGCTCATCAAAATTCATCATCAACTCTTGCTGCGACATTACCATTCCTACCAGTTCATCCTGGACAAGCCAAACCAGACTACCATGCAACAACAGTGGTAACACCCACATCAAGTACAACCTCACCCACCTCCCCAAGGGATCGACCAATGGAAAGAGCAAATGATTCTTCTCGCTTATCTCATTCATCACGGTCAAGTTCACAATCATCTCTATCTCAAGGATCGACTCCGCTACACAGTTCTAAAGCCATCAATGTTGGGACAATATCACCTTCTGTACAAGCCCTTGATTATGCTGATGGAAGTGCATTATTCTCACCTACCACATAATAATAAGTTATCCATTGAAAAGGGTTGTAATTTTTGGTGTATTTTGCTTATTCTACATTGGGGCCTGGTTTGCCTTAATTATATTTCATTCTTTAGATACCTATGGATGTTGGTAATATGGATACAGATGATGGGCCATTATTTGAGCAATATAACATGCACATGCATATCTCTGTACTTTGATATAAACGTGATGGGAGATAAAGGAGCATAGGAACACAAAGCCAAATGTTTCTCTTGCTTTTCAAGTGCTTTACATCTTTCAGAGTGTTTGTAGCACAGAACAGAGACAATAGGGATCCATTTTTGTTGCTTTTATAAAATATTTTCAAGGTTTTTGTGTGAACCATGTCTCTTTCCTCTGATATAAACATGGTAGGCAGCCAATCAGCGTGCACGTTATATCTCAGATATTTCATATGGTATTGCACAAGATAAATATTTTTGTAGCTCTGAAAATATATTTTCTTTATAACAAGACAGTTTGAGATGTGTTCTTCAGTGACTTGCACTTCTCAAATTCTCTGGTTTCAAAGTTACAAGATCTATAAAGAGACCTCATCTTGTACCATTTTATAATGTACTTTTCTCATCACACTGACGTCATCTGTGCATCTATTAGAGTACAGACACACGGAAAAGTAGACGCTATTTGTTAATATTTATGTATATGCTTTTTTGAAGCTTTCACCATGATGAATGATGATGATGATGCCTGATTAATTATATTTTACCAATGATGGCAATGTCAAAGCTGCGTAACATACATAATGAAACTGTTATTATTCTAAGGACACTAGAGTGATTTTCTTTAAAATTTAAACTTTAATTCATGCACTATATGGAATTCTAGATGCTCATTGGCTCATTTCAGTGTGGTGTAAGCCAATAACCTATGAAACAAAAACTAATAGAAAATGTGTAATAGAGTGATTACAGTAAACCCGTAAAATACAATGTTATTTATCAATTAGACAACAGAAAGTCGCGCGCCCATGGCGTTATAGACGCACGAGAGAAAATATAAAGAACGATTGACAAACGTAAGAGTGGCACGAGGCGTAGCCGAGTGCGACTCTAGTTTGTTAAGAGTTCTTTATATTTTCTCAAGTGCGTCTATAACGCAATGGGCAAGCGGCTTTCTGTTGTCTAATTGATTTATAACAGAGCCTAGAACGGAGCCGTGCAGCCCATGGGGAAATAGTTCATAGATTTTTCAGCCAATCAGAGCGCGCGTTGTATGTGTCGCCATCTTAAAAACGAACGATTCGAAAAAGACGACGAAGATAGTGCGCGCGCAATGCAGCCCATGGGACCTAAAAAGTTCATAGCTTTCTGGCCAATCAGAGTGCGCGTAAGATTGTAGCTATGTTATAATATGTAATAGTTTAATAGACACACAAGAAAGCAATGGAAATAAGGTCTACCAGTGTCTATTAGTTTACTAACTATTTCACGGGTTTATTGCAATCACTCTACTTAACCGATAGCTACAATTTACAACAAAAAGGCGATTTTCAAACCATTTCAGTAATACCACTCTACCAGATTATAAATAAAATAGATACAAAAGGAAATTCATTGATAAAAGCACTTTAGAGGCTCATTATTATTAAAAATAGAAAGAAAATAGTATTTTTAGATCCTCTGAATTTCAAGGGAAGTAATAAAAGTAAAAAATTACAATTAAATCTACTTTATATCTAACGTGTTGTTACATCTCCTCGTTCAATCTCGTCACGCAACGCCTCCCTCGTTACATACGGGAGGCGTTGCGTGACGAGACAACGCGGCTGCGAAGGAGACTATCTCGATCAAGAAAGCATTCCCTCCCCTTCTCTACCCTTCACGGGCATATAATGTACAGAGCTGCGACGGTACGAAAAGGAACTGACGTAACTTCCGTTTTCTGACACTTTTGACCATACAACCGGTATATAATGATCGAGAATGATTTTGAAACATGATTGTTCAACTGCTTTTTCGGTTTCGAAGTTTTGTTATCTTAAGGTACAGTTCACTACATATTCACGATAGCAGTTCAGCCTGTATTGCTGTCTCCTCCAATAATCAGAAAATGTATCGATAAAAATCGGAATGATAAACCATCCGAGGATTTTCTTCAGTATCGCGAGGAGGCGAAAGATAAAAGGTTTATTGCTATCCCTCTGCTGCTTTGTATTTCTCTCTGTTGCTTTTCTCAATATCGGCCAAAGTAGACCTGGGAGAGTTTTACCAAGACTGTCCAATCAGTTCACTCTTATTTTACCTACCATCGCAGAACCAAAAATATCCAGTCAAGAAGATGTCGTCCTCGTAGTGGTAGTAAATTCCGATGCTTCGGGAGGAGATCATCGTCGACTGCGAGAAACTATTCGCCAGACATGGGGAAATTCCACAGCCTTATCTACTCCGCATTTCAAGAACTGGAAGCTGTTTTTTGCTCTTGGTGTCAGTAAAAATTCTAGCGACCATCAATTAAATTTAGAAGAAGCTTTGGAAAATCAGGACGTTATGATAGGTAACTTTAATGACAGTTACTTTAATCTGTTAACCAAAACGTTAATGAGTCATTACTGGACGATAACAAGAATTTCTTGCAAGTATATTCTAAAGACTGATGACGATGTCTTCGTTAGAGTTCCACAATTAATAAATTGGTTACAAGAGGCTGGGTCTCCCCAGCCATTTTATGGGGGATTCCTCAACCCAAATCTCGAAGTCTCAAGGGACCCGAAAAGTAAGTGGTTTATCACTAGAGAACAGTATAGCGAGGAAAAATGGCCACCGCTATGTTACGGAGCTTATCATGTCATCTCTACTGATATTATCCCAAAGATAATCAACTACACTAAAGTTGCTAGACCACATCATGTAGATGATGCATTCATTGCTGTAGCCTTGCATCATTACGGCATCAACGCAATACAGATTCCAAGGTTTGACTTTCAGCATCCGTTTAGAGATAGAACAGTCTGTGAATTGGACAATGCTATAGCTATCGCTCACCAACTGAGCTCTTCAGCAATGTTGAAATATCACGAATTTTATCGACACAAAAACTCGTCGAACGGAATCAAATGCTTGACGTCATTATCTGCAAGTATCCACAATCCAAACTTGCTGTTAACAGCTTGGTACTTTTTCTATTTCTTTCTGGCTTAATTTGTTGAGTAACTGGATTTTTTAATTATCGAGAAAATAAAGATACGTTGGCAAAATAATGATTGTGTAATACATTTAACAATGGATCTCATTGATAAAAGAGATTGACGAGGTTTCGATATCATTTCATCTTTGTGCACCGAAACTTTAAAAGAGGTTTTTGGTTTTCACGTGCTATGTCGTTTCAGTTTAAGCTTCAACTGAAAATCGTATTTATTTAACTTCTTAAGTCCCGATAATGCGCCAAATAATGTATAAAAAAGCAAAACAGAAGTTTTTCTTATAATGATATTATTGAAAATTATAAAATAACTATTATATAACGAGCGCTCTGATTGGCCGAAAACTGTGCTTGATGAGAGTATCAAACACGCTCATGTCACCTTTTCGAATTTTTCGTAAATTTGTGCGCTGTATGTTATTTTATGAAAGCTAGAAGTCAAAAACTGTTTTTAAATCAGTCAGTAAAATATATCCCTCTCTCCTAGATAATTATGGTTTTCAATTCTAATGGCTTCAAATCACTCTAAAGCCTGGTTTCACTTGCGACGCACAAGCACAAGCATAATGCTCCGTTTTTACTGATCTTGAAAGTCACTAAAGGCCCGGACACACGGTGCCACATTTCTTGAAACATTTGCTGAAACATCGTGCGCAACACAATGTTATCGAGTTCTACTTCTGCAACTGTCCAGAACTGTTGCGCGCAACATTGCACAAGATGTTTCAGTGGTGGATACACGGTGCAACCGTGTTGCGTGTAGTGTTTCAGCAAATGTTTCGGGAAAAGTTGCACAGTGTGTCTTAAAATTTTCATTTTAAGTATACAACTGAAGCCAATGTTTATAAACTACTTTGCTCTTTGTCGGTATCTAAGTCTACCGGCATTGATAATATACCAGCAAGAGTCTTGAAATTATCAGCATCAGTCATTGCGCAACCACTAGCAAATATCTTCAATGGCTCGATTGCGTCGCATTCCTTTCCCTCAGAGTGGAAAGTGGCTAGATTATTCCACTAAAAAAAAGGCTCAAGTAATATGCTTGACAATTATACAGACCAATATCATTTCTTCCCATAAGAAGTAAAATTTATGAAAAACATTATACGATCAGATGATGGAATATCTTCATGCCGAGAATATATTATCTGAATACCAATTCGGGTTTAGACACCAACATTCAACTGCGTCAGCCTTATTAGATTGTACTAGTGAGTGGTATGTCAACATGGATCGTGGCCTATATAACTTAGTAGTATTTCTTGACCTCAAGAAGGTCTTTGATACCGCGGATCATGAAATGTTGTTAGCTAAGCTCATGGCTTACGGTATCAAACGGAATTCTCTTAAACTGCTTAGCTCTTACTTTAATGATCGAATGCAAACATGCCAAGCGAACGGCATCCATTTCAAAATGACAACTTGTGGAATTCCCCGGCTCAAGCTCAAATCCGGGCCCATTATTCTTTCTTTTATACATAAATAATTTGCCAAATTGTTTAAAATGTACACCTAGAACGTTTGCTGACGACACTAATATTACGGCAACAGGAAAATCAATAAATGAAATAGAAAACTCTTTGAACCTCGACCTGAACAGTAGAAAGACGTGGCTGTCAGCAAATAAACTAAGCCTTAACATAGCTAAGACGGAATATGTTCTGATCTGAACCAAATATAGTAATTGGAAATAATGTAGTTAAAAGAGTTCAAAGTACCAAAGAATTGGGAGTACATATAGATGAAAAGCTTACTTGGGAAAAACATCTTGACGAAATAGCAAGAAAAGTATCCGGAATTGGTGCTATTAAAAGGCTTTAGAGAGTTTGCAAAACAAGAAGCACTGGTATCTGCTTACAATGCTATTATACGACCCCACTTTGAATACTGTTCAGAAGTATGGGACACACTAGGTATTAGACTTTCTGATCGGTTGCAAAGACTTTAAAGCAGGTGCGCTAGGGTAATTATGCATTGTCCGAATGAGACTGGCCAGTCTGTTTGCAATGCGATCGCTGGGTTGGACCCCTCTGGCCAAGCTTAGAACTCAGATTAAGGCTGAGGTAATGTTTAAAGTCCTCCATAATCAGGCACCAAATAGGCTTGTACAAATATTTTAGGAGTCACATGCAAATCAACTGTACTTATAACTTGTGTGATTCTTCAAATAAGGTTGCCATCTGTGCCACTTCCAAAAACTGATTTTTTGAAAACAAGTTTTGGATACAGTAGTGCCAAATTATGAAATTATTTATCCAGTGACCTACGCAATTGTAAATGCCCAGTCTCTTTTCGCAACAAACTCTTATCTCTCGGCACATAATAAATCTTTTTAAGCATTAGTTTTATCTTATATTTTTATATTATATCTAATATATTATATCATACTGATTGCATTTAACTCTATTTATTATAAACATATTATCTTGTAAGCACGCATGCGCGACTATTATTATCAGCATAATATTTTGTAATAAGCTTATATTATTATTTTTTTTGTAATTCAGCACGCCCATATTGGAAATCAGCTTTATTAGTTGTATATGTTAGCGTGTCGAAATAAAGTTCTACTACTACTACTACTACGCCGACTTTTGCCGTTTCGTGCAACTGCGGGATCAGTCGATTTTAATTTCTGCCGAACTTAATCGAATTTGTCAAATTCAATTGGTTCTGACGTCGTATTTCTCATGTGCGAAATGCCACTATTAAATTCAACGCGGCTAAAGTTCGACGTATGAATTGAGCCTATAAGGAGCTGTTTATATGGAGGCTAGCCAGCCCGGTAAGCGGGCTGAATTCCTTTGTTTTCCTTTCCCTGGGGGCCACAGAACAAAAGAAGTCAGCCCGCTTACCGGGCTGGCTCGCCTCCATATAAACAGCCCCCAAGGCTATTTCTAGTTATTTCGCCATCGCGCGCGCAAGCGAAGGCTCTATTATTGAGGATGAAACATAAAGAAAATGAGTAAAAACAGCCATTTTTGCTTGTCCTTAACGTGTCAGCGTTTCTCCTTTTAGTCAAACGTAAAACTGTGAAAGAAACGTCTGGACGGTTTTCTGTTCTGTTCCTGTATTGTCTTACATATCAGTAAAGCATCATTTATATTACCAAAACGATGACATTTTCATACGATAAATAACAATAAAAACTTCACAAACTTTACGCGCCTTTTGCACTTCCATTGAGCAAAAATTTGATTTGGACCCGGAAGTGACGTCGGGGGAATGTGACGTCACACTTATTTAGGCCCCATAGAAGTCGAATGCCGAAAGCAAACGGTCCCGTCCGCACGCACGTCAACAATCAAATTCTATTGTTTGAGAGACTTGAGAGCCTTGCGCGCGCGATGGCGAAATTCCTAAAAATAGCCCTAGTCGCCACGGAGTAGATTTTGCATGACTGTGCAAACGGCACCGCACGGTTACGTCAGAAATTTCGAATGTTTTTAGAGCTGTGTTTTTATAGAGATCACGGCACTGACACAGTTACGGCACGGCGCGGTCCGTTTCACACTCATACGAAATCTGCTCTACTGAGTTTCGCTCTCTTAATATCTGGCACATACTCAATTTTTAAATTTCACTAGTACTACACCAAGTTTAGAGAAAAAAATGATACTGCTGCAGAGATTTTCCGCAGTACGTTTGTCATCACGCAAAGCAGTTTAGCTTTGCGTGACAAAACAAACCGTTTCCTACTACAAGAGAATTTTTTTGAAAATGTTAAAATGCATGCACCGAAATTTTTTAAGAAACTTAAAACAATGAAAATTTTAGACTTAATTTTAGAATTGATTTGCGGCAGACACTGTTTTCATCTCATCTGTACTGTCGCTGTTGCGTGATAGATTGTCACGCTCGTTGTGTGACAGAAGACAGCTGCCACTATGAAAGTGTACATGCATAAACAGAAGCAGCTGACATAGTGACGATGAAGTTTGCATCTCTGATCGTAACTTTTTCTCGCAGTATCTTGGTTTTCCTCGCATTTATAAACTTGATACAATGCCAAGAAAGGGGAGAAAATCTCAAAGGACACTTACAGCCAATATTTATCTATGGCGACCGTAAAACAGCTTCATTCTTTCAAGGATTTCCAACTCCGTTAAAGTTCTTTCAGGACTACGTCTCAGAAGGGAAACCCGTATTGTTACAAGACGCTGCCAAGTCGTTTCCTGCTTTTGAGAAATGGAGCGATGAGTATTTTTTGTCCTTCCCAGAAAGCAACAAATTTAAAGTCAATGTTGAAACGAAAAAGAAAGAGAATCGTTCTCAACCGACAGACGAAGTACCTTTCGGTACATTCTTGAACTATTACCACAAGAAAGACATTTACTTCGTGGACAATATACCACAATATTTAAGGTAATTTATCTCCAAAAATCTAAAAGAATTCTTAAATATTCTTTTTAGGTTGATATATAAAAAAGGATAAGAAATTCATAAATTAAATTGGTTGATTTGAAACAAAAGTCTGACATTTGAAGCCGGTATTTTCTTGTAAATGTATTGTTTGTGTTAAGGTCACATTTTAAATTTTAAAACAGATCTTTGTAATTACCAACCCTCAAATAAAAATTTTCATGCATTTTTTGGCCAGTTTTAAAAATTCCATACCGCCGAAAAATCATATTTGTATCACTGAGCTCTAACTTTAACCTATTCAAATTGCGTTAACTTTTCTTTTATCAGCTTTTTAAATTAATCTGAACTTAAATTATTTATGAAATTTGCGAATATTCCCTGGTGTGTTCAATACGGATGCTTTTAAAACACTTATTTACCGTGTTTTCATTCAACACGAGTTACAATAAGTACTCAGTTTAGAATCCGGAAATAAATACTTTTTATAAAATCTAACTTCAAAATGGCTTTTCCTGTTTTCAAGAATATTTAATTTAAAAGCATATGGCTAATAATTTTTATAACTCCTACACGTACCAGGAAACACCCCACAACATATTATGACTTCCTGTAAACACAGAAAACTTTGACATTATTATTCTTGTGCAGCCACGGAACTAGACTGCCATGTATCATATCTATCGACTCCGCGGCGCGAGTTTCGCGGGCTTACGCGCGTCCGCATCTTGACCACAGGAACCCCAAGCAATATTTGTAAAATTTTACCATGTCATAACTTTAAGCTTAATTTTGACCATTGGTGCAAACAGGAAAGTACTTGGTGCAAGAGGAAGGTGAAAGAATACACTACAAAGTCCTCAAACTGATCGATTTTTTGGGGGACTAACTTTGGCTACTGTGGCTTAGTTCACTTGCAAAGTACACGGCCGAATGTTTTTATCGGGAATCGTTTCATATGTCGCGCATGTGTGGTATATTTTGCCGCGGTGCAATCTCGTAAGGCGGGCTCTGGGTACCAGATTGGGTAGGTCCTTCATATATGGTACATTATAATGGGTCCTATTGTATATAGCATAATAATAATAATAATAATAGTATTTCGTTATATACAATAGGACCCATTATAATGTACCATATATGAAGGACCTACCCGAGATTGGCCGCGCTGACCCTTTGACATCGCATTGACAGCAAATTGCATAAACATCTACCCTTTCAAAATCGTTGAGTCTTGTTTATCTCAACAATTTAGGTCCCTCCTAAAGTTATATTTATAAAATATTCCTTCGTTAAATTTTTCTTTCTTTTCTCTCTCTTTCCTTAAAGAAAAGATGTTCTGATTCCCTCGTGTCTATCATGTCAAGATATCATCAAGGGGAATATGATAAGTGTTGTAAGTAAAAGAACCTGTAAAATGCAGTGCAAAATGTGGTGAGAACAAAAAAGTATGCCAGGAGATGGAGTCGAGTGACGTGACTGTTGTTTTGACCATAATTGACGTCATCTGTATGTGCGTCTTTAGAGTATAGACGCACGGAAATGGAACAATCTGTTTTATATATTCCGAAATGTTTCAACGAATCAGAGAACACGTACGATTCTGTGACGTCATGCGTACATCTGTACTTTAATCACACACGGCTCTCGACCAATCAGAGCGCGCGTAATATACCAATTATTCTATTCTATTGATTTTAGATGATGTGGATGAGCAATGGTGGGACTAAATCCGTATTACACAATGATCATGCTGAGAACATAAACTGTGTGTTCAAAGGAACGAAAACGTTTTACTTGGTGAACAGGAAGTACATGGATATTGTAAGTGCTGGAATTCTAAATATTTATATGATAATAGACTTACCACCAGCAATTGTACATCAGTACCCTTTTGTAATTCTTGTCAGCCGTCGTCGTCGTCGTCGTCGTCGTCGTCGTCGTCGTCGTCTTCTTCTGCTTCTGCTTCTGCTCGTGCTTCTTCCCCTGCTTCTTCTAATTCTTCTTCTTCTAATTCTGCTTCTTCTTTTTCTTCTTCTCCTTCTCCTTCTTCTTCTTCTTCTTCTTCTTCTTCTTCTTCTTCTTCTTCTTCTTCTTCTAGTTCTGCTCCTGTTTCTCCTCCTCCTCCTCCTCCTCCTCCTCCTCCTCCTCCTCCTCCTCCTCCTCCTCCTCCTCCTCCTCCTCCTCCTCCTCCTCCTCCTCCTCCTTCTTCTTGTTCTTCCTCTGCTTCATTCTCCGTTTTTACAATCCTTCCGTTCGTTTCTACAATTCTTCATAAGAATTTGTTTTTCAATTTAAATTAAAATTCTTCGTTCGTTCTGCTAATGCATGTTTCGGCTTTTGCCTTCTCTTTCTTTTTCTTCTTCTTCTTCTAATTCTGCTGCGGCTTCTTCGTCTTCTTTTTTCCTTCTTCTTCTAATTCAGCTGCTCCTGTTTCTGCTTCTGCTTTTTCTTCTTCTTCTTCTTCTTCTTCTTCTTCTTCTTCTTCTTCTTCTTCTTCTTCTTCTTCTTCTTCTTCTTTATCTTCTTCTTCTTCTTTTTCTTCTGCTTCATTCTCCGTTTTTACAATCCTTCGTTTCTACAATTCTTCACGAGAATTTGTTTGTAAAATTCTTCGTTCGTTTTTACAGTTGTTCCTTTTTACAATAGTTCAAATCTTCTTCACGATTATTCTTTTTATTTCCATTTCAGTTAAATGTCACAGAATTGGGATATTCTGATGTCGATGTGGAAAGGTAAAGCACGCGCAATTCATACCTCAAACCAACTTCGTTTTGTTATACAATAGTGCATCTTCTCAAACAAATTATCAATCACCGTAGTTTTTTTGAATGGTTTACAACAGTTCAGGCAATAGCCCAAGAAAATTAAACAGTCAAATGTGAGCAAAAACCGAAAACACGGCCGTTTTCTCAGGGTAGATCTAAAAAACTAACCATAAAACACTTTAATTGGCTTAAATAAAACAAATAGATTCCATTTTTGCACCTATAATAGATGCACAGATGACGTCAAAATGAGGCGTGAACAAAAAAGTGCGTCACGAGGCCAAGTTATATCTATCAAAATATTTCCACAAATCAGAGCACGCGTAAGATTCTGCGACGTCATCTGTTCTTGTGTAATGTAATAACACACGGTTCTGGACCAATCAGAGCGTGCGTAATACCAACTGTTATACAATGACTATACTGTTATACTGTAATTACACATGGTTCTGGACCAATCAGAACGTGTGTAATACCAACTGTTATACAATGACTATACTGTTATATTGTAATTACACATGGTTCTGGACCAATCACAACGTGTGTAATACCAACTGTTATACAATGACTATACTGTTATATTGTAATTACACATGGTTCTGGACCAATCAGAGCGTGCGTAATATACCAATTATCATATGATTATTTTTGTTTTATAGTGTTGATCTTAACAAGTACCCCGGTCTGTACAACATCGAACACTATAAAGTCACGATGCAAGCAGGAGACTGTCTGTACATTCCATTCCTCTGGTAAGTTTAAAGATTCTTGTGGCTCTATGTTTGCAAAAAGCGGCGGAACGGATTGAAAAATGGTGGTACCGAAACGGGTGAAAAACGGATTGCGCATACTTGGAAGTTTGAAATAAAGCCATTGGAGGTTTAGTAAATCTGTTCGTGGAAAGTTAGTGCTTATTTTTTCCTAGGACATCGCCTATTTAGTTGTTCTCTTTCCCTGGTCAAATAATGCACAAAATTCGCATAATACACGACAGTTGAATCGACGGTACTTTTAATTTGTAAACACGAACGCGTCCACGACTTCCCGCCGAAATTTCGAGCACGCGCAATGCGTTTTTCACCCGTGTCGGTTGGTACCTGAGTAAGTTGAGGAGCACAGGAGCAAATGTAGCTCGGTTGGTTAATGCGTGGCTTTCTGATGTGAGAGGTCCCGAGTTTGATCCCCAATCACCTCACACTTGTTTCGACTTCTTTCCATTCTGTACAACTTTAAGTAACTTTATTTAAATACCCTTAAAACGGAGCAGTGATGGAAAGAGAGTGTATTTAAAGAGGACACTGTCAGCTTCCTGGGAGACCAGCTTAATCCTAGCTATAGCTGAAGGAACTTCCGACGCTAAATATAGTACTTTTTTAAAACATTCTCGGTTCTACCTATGCCATTCCCTTTTATCGACCTGGTAAATAGTTCATTGTGAAGAGTACGTATACTTTCCAGTCGAAAGACCTAAAATACACTCTGGAACCCTGGGGTTGTTGTGGAGAGTTTGATTGTAGACACTTCCTATATGGCCATTGTAAAGAGGTTTCACCGAAAATAGAGTAATAATGTATGGATTGGGTCGACGACGGGGAGGGAAAATGCTGGCCGTTGTGGAGAAAACTGGTTGTTGTATAGGTTTCAATATAGAGTAAATGTATGGATTGAAATCATGATGGCGGGAACGGAAATGCTGCATGAACGTCATAGATAGGTGGTCATTGTAAAGAGATTTCAATAGGAGTTAATTCATGTCAGAGAGGGACTGAATGATGCCCGTCGGGGAGTTCCGACCGTAAGTGAAAGTCCGACAGTATCTCTATAGAGTCGTTTTCGTATGAGTGGGAACACTGTACGGTTACGATACGATACAGTTACGGCATGAATTTCGAATGTTTTTATAGGCATTACGGCACTGACACGGTCACGGTACGGCGCGGTAAGTTTCCCACTCATACGAAAACGACTCTAATTCTAACTTGTCCCTACCTTTGACTTGATACCACAGGGTACACCAAGTCACCTCATATGACTACAACATAGCTGTGAATTTCTGGTGGAAAGAAAAAGCTAAAGTCAACTTTGATAAGTGTGACCCAACTGAAACGATGACTGTCAATGATGTTAGCTTTATTGGATTTGACAATCTTCATGATGCACAGTACAAAATGATAAGGTGTGACTATGACCATTCTTGGAAATCCAGGGCGTTGGGGGAACGGGGAGCGAGGGGAGGGGTAGGGAAAGATTAAGTACAGGGGAGGAAAAAGGAAACAGGGGGGGGGGGGGGGGAAGTAGGGGAGGGGAGGAGAGGGGGAGGGGATGTGCATGTAGTACTGAATTACCTATACTTTCATTAAACTCAATCTTTTGAACTGGTTTCTTTCCACCTTTTCTGCTTACCACAGCTTCAGTTCATGGCCGAACCATTTCCACTGTGACTTTATTTACTACCTTCCCTGGTAGTTCCAGATTTTCCTTTTTCTTTTTGACTCTCATTTTTAAGAAGTCATTCCTGATGACTTCCACATTTGAAAGTTTGAATGTCATAACCAACCATTTTAATTCAATGTTTCAGGGGTCGCCTTCTTCGTAGAATCAGACAAAAGGGACCTATGATTTTTGAAGATTTGGTTGAAGTTGTTCAGAAAGAGGTGTGTAGTCTGCAGGATTTTTAATTTTATCCTAAGGTTCTTTCTAATCGCCACATTTCCAGCGAGCGATGGTAAAACCTTTGGACTTTTTATGCTCGAAGGTGACGTAGGAAGACGCCATTTTCGCGCCAAATTCTTGACATATCCGTCGCACCGTGGCGTGAATATTCGTTTGAGTTCCGTAAACGAGCGAAGTTGTCATGCGGATGCAAACATTTCTATCCAAGAAATATCTTTATCTCTTCTCAATTTTGTTCAAATTTATACTTCTTTATACAATTCATATTTAAGGTGGCTCGATATAGTTTTTTATTGACCACGTTTCCGTTTTTCATTCCACGAATTGAGCAACTTACTCTTGACCAACCAAAGCGGTTTTCACACTAGTTATTGGAATTAAATCAAAGTTTATATTTTTGTCTATATTTGTGTTGCCATAGCGACAGTAAACAAAGATGGCTGAAATCAATTTTTCTAAAATATCTTTCAAACTCGAGCAGCTCTAGACAAGGGACTATATGGGCAACAAACTACACACTTTGTACAAACTACACACTTTATACAATTCAAAAGACTTTTTTAAATTGGGATTGCATCTTAGTAGATCAATTCCTAACTGATAAAAAATGCAACTGATAAAAATATAAAGCTTGCGCGAATGCCTAGTTTTTGGCACTTTTAGTCATAACTTCTTGATATATTAAAAAAAATCCCCTCTTATAATTCGTTCAGTAATATTGCATAAAACTGGGGTTGAATAGCCAAGTAAACTGATTCCTTTTCTTTAAGGTAGCAGAAATTAATGAAAATGATCATGGTCCCGAAATTGATCAAAAGATGAGACAAGATTTAAAAAAGGTGAGTTTCGCCGTATGTCTCTTTCTGCGTTTCTTTGATTGTTGGCTTGTTTGTCATTCAGTTTGTTGGCCTGTCGTCAGATGCTCCATTTTTCTTGTCTGTTTGTCAGTTTATGTTTTAGCCTGCGTTGCTGGCGGTCCGCGGTTTTTGAGACGGAGGAAGTCTTTCATTTCTTTCTTGTCCCGAAAACCGCAGACCGCCAGTAACGCAGACTATTTATGTTTGTGCATGTCAGTTTGTTTGTTGTTAGTTAGGGATTTCATGGCAGCCATGTCTGTGGGCAAGTACAATAGAAAGTTTTTGAATGACAAAAGACTTCATTTCTCATGGGAGAAAAGGTCTATTATTTTGACCACAAACATGGCTGCCGTGAAATCCCTCTATTTTCGTTTATTTGTCTGCCAGTGTGTTTATTTGTTCCATTGTCTATGTCTCTCTTTTTGGTTCTTTGTGTTTATTTGTTTGTAAGTTTGTTTGCGTCTGTCTCAGTTTGCTTGTTTGTTTGTTTGTTGTTGTTGTTGTTGTTGTTGTTGTTGTTGTTTTGGTCATTTTGTTTGTGTCTGTTAGCGTTTGCTTGTTTTCACTCTGAAAGTTTGTTTGTGTGCTAGTTTGTTTGTTACACTAAGCCCGAATTACACGACAACCTTTGTATTGTACGGCAATTTAGGACACGTGAACCCTCATTTATATTTTTGGCACGGTACGCGTAATGACTATTGTGTGAACAGAAAATGTGTTGGCATGATAGGGATGCCGTACCCAAAATAACTGGCCCGCGTGCCAAGATTTTGGGGGTACCGTGAATAAAAAAATGATGATGTCTTGTAAATTAAGCTAAATTATTCTACTATAAGGTCGCTTTCTTTCACAGTTTCTCCAGATATTTACTACTGGCATATGCCTACTGCTTTTTCTTTGTAGATATTTCATCTTCTAGACTCGTTCCCAACCGATGGCATTATAACAAAAGAAGAAGTAGATCGTGTTCGTTATGAAGTAAGAAAACTATTTTTATGTGCTGAGAAAGCCTGTAATTTCAGCCGAACACAACAACTTTCTCGACGGGGAAAGGAGTGGCAACTTAAATTAGATATCTATAGAAAAATAATTGCCATAGACTAGCTAGGGAAAGAGCACGTTAAAATTTTGCAAGATGACCTTTACTGGTAGGCATCTGGCTTGCCTGCTTGCCTATATACTATCAAAGAATGCTTTCATACAAGATTTCGGTTTTTGAAAATTCATATCTTCGTGAGTTTTGAAGTTACTTTTGAAGTTACTTCATCATAAAAGCTAATTCGAGTATAAATTAACGGCGAAGCACATAGAGGAAATAACATGGTGGCGCGAAGATATGAATTATATTTTCGAGTGGTGAAAATATTTTACGAACGAGCGCATGCAGTAAAGCCCTGAATAGCCCGCAAATACGACTGCAAGAGAGCTTGTTTCTTACCTCTAAAAGCTCTCTGTCGTGAAGAATTGAAGCCCGAGAACTGTTTCTGTTTAGGTAGCGATCAATACTTTGAACAATATCTCTGACTGACGATAGCTCGTCCTCATTTGTTTTCTTTAATGCCGTCAAGATGACCTTCATAATGATATTTTGCCAAGCTCGAAAAACGGGTAATGTTTCGATTTCTCGTTCCTCTTTATCGCTGCCAGGTCTTTCCTGAAGACTCCAAGATCACATTTTGTTTTCTTTGCTGTATTTTGTTTTCATTTTCCGTTGAAAACCTAAGTAAATCGGCGTCCGAAATCTCGACGAGAATTCGAGAAGCCGCCATTGTTTGAATGAACAAGCGACAAGAAGCAGAAACCAAAAGGCGGGAAAAAGCAACGCGCGAGCGCACATCCGGGACCTGTGGTATATTTCACTCAGTAAAAACCATTTTCGAACCAAGTCCCCCTCCCGGTCTCTACATCTTCATTGCTCAAACATGACATAAATATTGGAAATTTTAATTTGTCTTTTTTTTTCGTTAGGATCTTGAAACCCTACGCAAACAAATATCCAGTGTTATTGAAATACAGCAACAAAGGATAGAACAAATGCAGTTATTGGACAAAGAAGAGGTTGATGCAAAAGAACCGGCTCCAGACTGGGTCAAGGAAGAGATGTCCCCCACGACAACAGATTGGAAAAAGATCGACCCCCGACCAGAACAATATTCGAATCAGCCACCCAAAGAGGCAGCTCATTGGAATGGCCAACCACCCGACTTTATGAAGGATGGAGTACGCATGTCCACAGAGAGGCTAGAAAATAATGGTGAAAAGAAAATGGAATTTCTAGAGATGCAATGGAAAGAAATGGTTAAAAAACGAAGACTAAATATTGACAAGCGAGAAGAATTATGACACTCGATAACGTCACTTTGTAGTAGAGATTTTTGTTTAGAGAGAATTCGAGCATATTTCATATGTCAATTAATGATTAAGAATTGGTACATATTTAACGTGCAACTATGGAGTTTTTGGTGCATGCGGGGGGTTGCTAAGCTCGAGAGAAGCGAAAGAGTAGCATGAGGGACGATGAGGGACGTCTTCCGAGTGCAACTCTAACTTCTTTAGTGCTTAAGCAACCGACCAAGGGCAGCCAACACGCTAAGTGTGTAACAATCCTTTTGCAACATAGCTGAACGCTAAAAGGACAAGTTTTCAGTACGATTAGCGCGCGCATCTTTGTCCTCATTAGGAAGTAAATTTTGTCCTCAATTACTTCATCAACCTGCGTGAACAACAAGTCAACTGGCCTGCGTGCATCCGGAATTTACTCGCATTACTCGTAAAAAAACCCGGAAAAAACCGGATGCAGCGCAGGCTACAAGTCAACGTACTAGCAGAGGTTGGTAGAGTATGGAATCTTTATTTGACGCTCGAAGTTCTACTCGTTATCGTTTTAATTAACTGAAAAAGTGGATCACTCAACTACAAGAGGAACTGATCTCATGAATTACTAGCCATGACATCCCGGCAAAATGACTGCGCATGCGCGAGATTTCGCGGAATTTTAAATATCACAGTACTCAATACTTAGCTTACTTAATTAAACAGCTCGCAGCACTTCACTTTTCGTTAGAAACGGCTAGTTATTTAAGAAATTGCCAGAGCACTATGTGCATTTTAGTGAGCATTGGTCACGAAGGTCCCCTGTTACCTTAGTAACTGAGCAACATACGGCTAAAAGTTGCTAGGTAAACAAACAAATCTCAAGGGACGCCAAAATATCGACTGTTCCTAGAAAATCACTGCTGCGCAGGACTCGAACTGGTTTTGTGAGCGGCTGCGGAATTGTGTCAACTATATAAGCCTTCGAACGTTTTCGATTCAATAGACGACTTTCAAAATTGGCGGCCTTGTACATGATAACGAGGCCACAAAGGCCTTGTTACCAGAAAATAAACGTGGCGACACTTCTATTGCTATCAAAGACGTGTCCCTCTTCCTTTTGAAATACCTATTTTCTGTGCATTTTAAAGGATATACTTAGACTCATTTGATTCCATGATGATTTTAGAGGCCTTTCTGGCCTCGTTCTCGTGAACAACGAGCCGGCCATTAATTGTCTATAAAACTAAATTTGTCATAAAGGTGTTTACAGAGTCAACACGTTATTAAAAATGGTTTTGTTTTTTAACTGGAATATCGTTCACAGAACTGTCGTTACCATAGAAACCTAGTTAGAAAATGTACTTTTGAGGTTTCATGACATGCACTTCAATAATCTACAGATATGTTTAATTTTACCAAAAATTAAACCTAAACCTGAAATTTGCTCGTGGAGACAATTGGTCAAAGCAAGCACTGAGGGGCAACTCCCAAGTTCCATCCCCTTGGACATTTTTTTCAGTCATCCGCTGTCTGAAAACCAGTGTGGGCTCATAGCGAAGGATACTTGCCTAGGGAAAAATGCTTTTTTGTTCGATAAACCTTCAGCAGCTTATTTTATTATAAGAAAGTAAACAAAAGCAAAAAAGCATTTTTAGCATGTCAGTCATGGTTATTTTAATGTTGTCATTCTATAATAACTATAAATTGAACAGTACCTTTGTAAATTTACCATTACCTAAAAAAGGCAAGTATTGACTAGCCGGCGAAATATCGTAAATTGAAATGTTTGACATCCACTGGGTTTCCTTTCAAGTGAAAATTTCTAGTTTTTTATATCTAGTAATGGAATTGTGAATCGTGGAATCGTGTATTTCAGATAGTAAATATTATAAAAAGAGGATAAAAAATCGCTTTGTGTGCACTTTAGGCCATTCCATGCCATGCATGCGAGCAAATTTTCTATTACAAAATGTCTTTGACTAATATTATAGAGTACTCTATGTTCGTGTGGATGAGAAATACATTTTGACACCAGTGAAATTTCGTATGACAGATTGTTTGTTAAGCCGGCGATACACGCTGCAATTTTTTCTCGCGCTGGCAACGCAATTTTAGATTTTGTTGCAGAGAAAAATTGCAGCGTCTATCATCACTCTTCAACAATCAGTACGAGCGTGCAATGTTGCAGAGAAAAGTTCAAACTTTTGAACTTTCTGCAACATTTTTGTTGTTGCGAGACATCGTTGCCGCCCATGTTGCCAGACATGATATATACACTCGGCAATTTCGCTCTCGCAACAAAATCTCTAAAATTGCATTGCAGGCGCGAGAAAAAATTGCAGCGTGTATCGCCGACTTTATACCAATTTACGCTCGTGTCAGAGACGGAGAAAGTACGGATGTCATAGAAAATTTGTCCAAGACAATTCGCTCGTTTGGAAAGACCTTTAAGGCGCTGTTACACTGTGCAATTTTCCCAGCAACTTGTCTCGCAACGGCGTTGCGAAACAAGTTACAGAGAAAATTTATGCGCTGTTACACTGTGCAATTTTCCCCAGCAACTTGCAATATTTTGGCCAGTTGCTGGACAAAATTGCACAGTGTAACAGCGCATGAATTTTCTCTGCAATTTGTTTTGAAACGCTGTTGCGAGACAAGTTGCTGGGAAAATTGCACAGTGTAACAGCGCCTTTAGTTTGAAATTCGTACTAATGTTGTTGAAATCAAGTATATTTAATTAAAGCTAATGTTAATGGAAATACGGGAAAACCTACACCCTCTATACCCCTTTGCTAAATGAAATCACGCAAAAATATTTGGTCTTTTCACGCGTCACGGATAATTAAAAAACCTCTTTCACGTTTACAAAAAAGTCAAGTTGCTTTCACGTAGACGCAAAAAGATTTTAGACCTTAAATCACGTTTCACGTCAAAATAAATTAGCCATTCACGTTTCACGCAAAAGGTATAGGAGACCCTGCTCAGTTGATGTAATATATTCATAAAAATTATTAAAATTATTGTAAAAGTTAAAATTATATTGTCGTTCTATCTATTGTTTTTTGTGTTATTCATTATAAAATTATATTGTCGTTCTTATGTTTTTTTTGTGTTAGAGTACACGCACTTAATCCGTGAAGCATAAATAGTGCAAAATAGTGCTAAATTATGGTAATTCCTTTGTTTCCTATTGTCTAATCAACACTATTTACTACTAATTAGTAGTGTTTGTTTCACGGATTAAGTGCATGCACTCTATTCATTATAAAATTATATTGTCGTTCTATCTATTGCTTTATTTTTATGAATATATTACATCAACTGAGTGCTACGTAGGTTCTCCTGGGCGATATTGGCAACACCATTGCATTTGTTTGCAGCTGTGTTGCGCTTTGGTGAATAACCGCAGACAAACGATATGCTTTTTTGACATATATAGATTCATATGAAAATTCATGAATATACGAAAAAATGATTTCACGAAAATGTTTGACATTTTCATAAAGCGAAAGTTATACTTTGTAAAAACATGAAAGTTCTTTTATTATGATAAATACCTAGCTAGCTAAATCCGCAGTATTTAGAAGGCGCAGTCTTCCATGACCCAAGTACGTTTTTGGCAGACATAATTCACTCTTAATATGCAAATACACAACGCGAGCGGCTAGCGTTTGAAATTAACAACCTCTTGGCTTTACTTCTTTCCACCAGTTATCACGATATAAGTGTTTTAAGATTTCAAAACCTCCTTTAGGTATAGAGATATTAAAATGTCCAAAACGAACCTTAGGTAAGGGAGGCTGCACTGTCCACGAAGGAAAAGTATGATGATAATTGTAGTTAATAAAAAACAACCACGATTCCAATCCTGTTCTCTTTTTTACACCATTGTGTTCGTAAAGGGCAAACAAGTCTATAGTAAGCGTTTGATTTGGTCGCGATAACTTTATTGTGCCACTTTGAAGCCATTTGTTTTCGATAATAAAGCCAGAATCCCTGAAAGACTTGATAAAATCTTCAATGGTTCTAAATGAGGCGAAACTTTCGCAGTCACCACAGAAGCCGATGTCCACGTCGTTGTCCCAAGGTAGAGGACCTTCCATTCGCATAGCACCGAAAATCGACCCGTACATCAGCCAGTGATCAATTTTCAAGTTAGTCAAAATGCGGTGGACTCGGTAAGTTGAATCTATTAATTGAGACAATTCAGAATCGGTGTTGCTGCATTTCATAACGTTTCTCCATGGCGGATTCATATAGTTTGAATAGCTTTTATAATTAAAATGAACATACAAAGCCACCATCGAAAGAACCGTAAGACTTACAAGGACATTTCTCTTAGTGCTTCCCGGTCTCATATTTGCTCGTGACTATGAACACTTCCAGTAGGTGTAGCCTGGGTAGCCAGGCTCTCAATAGCAGGCCCGGCTCAACTGATGTGCTCAACCGTACGTTAGTCGTTATATTAGACGTTAAAAAAAATGATATTAGAGACTTTAAGATTGGCGTTTTTGGCAAACCGCTAACGCCAAAAATCGACTGATCCTTAAATCAATTCAACAAGTAAATATAGGACAAATCTCTTAATGACAGAAAATACAAATATCATAACTTTAGTGTACAAACGGCTGAGGACGGATAGCTAAAGTTAAAGTTAATCATAAGGTACACTCGCAACGGCAGACGACAGAGGATCACGTGACCTACTTTTTTCGTACCTGGCGTTTCCGTTCAAACGTAGAAATGAGTTGTCTCGCGTTTGCCGTTAACGCGAAAACAGGGCCGTATATAGCCACCATTTAAACATTGGTACGGTTTTTAAAAGCTGATCCGGTTTTTTCGTTTTCCTACACGAATTCATGCTATTAAAACTACAATGGCAATGGTTCTAGCGGTAAAAGTTGGTCTGGTTGAAGCCTGACTAACCGTACCGGTGGCTACGGCCCTGAAAAAGTCGTCACACTCATTTTTAAGTGCCAAACACATCGTCATCGGGCGCAAAAAAAAAGCCGATCACGTGATCGTCTTTGCCGTCTGCCGTTGACGTATACGTGAAACTTAAGCTTCCTAATCCTCAAATAGTTACCCCTGTTTATGACCAAAAAACTCAGACAAATTCCCATACCCTGTGATTAAGGTTGATAGAAAATAGATACCCTGAATATGACAAGAAACTAAAAAAAGTTGGGAAATGGATACGCTGTTCATGACAAGAAACTCAAAAGACCATACCCTGTTCAGCGGATCAGCCTGTATAGTCCATATATGGGAGTACTCCCTCATCCCCCTCTGGGAGGGGAGGGGCTTATTCAGTCATTTATGCTATAAAAATACGGAAAATGTTTCAAAGTTCAGATTTTGTTTCCTCTTTTTCTTCTGAGCGTACTTCTATGAGTATTTTTCCTGTATTTAAATTATCTTCCATTCTCTTGTGTGCATCACTGATCTTCTCCAGAGGAAACACGCTGTCTATGATGGGTTCTAGTTTGCCTGAACTGAAGTGAGGCAAAGCATCTCTTGTGAAAGAGCTTATTAAGTCTGCCTTGTACTATAAAACAATTAAAAAAGTTTGGTGTTACATAAAACTCTGAGCAAAAAGGACTAAGCAATACTTCTTAGAAGCACGTGGAGATCAAGCTACGTTATACAATAAAGTTCGTTTACGCATTCTTTAAATCACTGATTGACTGACTGATTGATCGATTGATCGATTGATTGATTGATTGATTGATTGATTGATTGATTGATTTGTTCATACATTCATTTCTTGATTTCTCCACCCACCCACTCATTCATTCATTCATTCATTCACTCATTCATTCATTCATTCACTCATTCATTCCTCTACCATCAACCCATTTTTTCATTCATTTATATTATTTTATCCATCAGCTAGGCCATCCATCCATATATCCTTCAATTCATTCATTAATTCATTCATACATTTATTCACTCATCAATAATTGATTCACAGGGGTGGATTTAGGGGTGGGGTGCAGGGGGTGCACACCACCTCCTAAGACAACTTTGAGTCCTTTTTTTCTCAATATTTAAATTCCAAAATATCCTCTCAGCAGTTTCCAATTTATATGATGGTGCACCCCTGCCTGAAGATAATCCTGGATCCACCCCTGATTCGCACATTCATTCATCTGTGCATCCATTCCTCATTCATTTATTCATCCATTCATTTACACATTCATTCATTTATTCATTCATTTATCAATTCATTTGCTCACCAATCCATCCACCCATTCATTTATTTGTCCATTGGTCCATTTGTTTTCACATTCATTTATTCATCTTTCATTCATCCATCCATCCATCCATTCATTCATTCACTCATTCATTCATTCATTTATTGGAATTCATTCATTCATTTCCACAACAAAAAATATTGGGCTCTCAGGGACTGCAAATGAAAGCTTTATGTCCACATCATTTTCTCCTGAGAGAAAAATGGCATTCAGGTATATTTTGTAACTTTATCAAGATTACTAACCTCTTTAGATCTAGTTCGTAGAGTTGTGCCCATGATTGTAGCTCGTTTCCCTAGCAACTGACGAAGAATATCACCATTAACATTACCACCACCTAACAGCCCATAAACAACCCATCGACCTTCCTTTGCAAGGCTTTTGGCATTTTGTTCCCAAAATGAACCTCCAACACAGTCTGTAATGATATCTACTCCTTTTCCTAAAAGAGAAAATGCACAAAATGAGTTTACTTCCATGAAGACGACATACATAAATTTCAAGGAATTACTTTAAAGATTCATAATTTTATTACTCAAAGGGTACAGTTGTGGTGAGTATAGGTTTGCCTTGTCTTTGTCAACATAGTAGTCTCAAGGTAGTTAAGGCCTGGGTTTGACCTTGCTTGACCTTGGAACGTTTTTGTTATGCTATGTGAGATATAACAATGAAAAACTTATTTCACTTGGCACAATGTTAAATAATAACTAGTTGAGTGACCTTAACTCAGTGTTCTCAATGTAGGGTAGTCACATGACCAATTACAACAAAAATTCGTTTTTCTGGAATCCACAATTCAACTTCACTTAAAGAACAGAAATAACACCTCTAATGTATAAAGAAAGCTCAACCTTAAATAGTTATGTGTAGACATCTGGACTTTAAACAATTAGCTGTGAGCAAAGAATTATTTAAAGTTTTGGTCACATTACATTGTCTTTTGCTAAAAATCACTTTAATGAAAATTGATTGTCATGTTCTCTACTCAAAATGGAATAGACTCACATAAAAGAACTACATCTCAAGCATTTGCTATTTTTTCTGCTAAAACTCAAGTGCGGACAATTTTTTAAACATTTTGTTACAAATTATAAACGACCTATCTGGTCACATGACAGCTGAATTCACAAATTAAACACTTAAGATTCATTATTTTATGAATATCTAACATTGTGACAAATATCACTTATTTCTGGTTTAACATTCGTGCTACAGCACAAAACACATATTTCGCCCCATCTAGCCAATGACCAAGGCCTTAACTACCTTGAGGTGGTCATCTTGTTTATCTCCCGGGGATAAAAAAACTAATGACATTATAATGAGAAAATGACTACAAACAAATTATCAAACAAAATGGAAACCTGCATAAAAATTGATAACACTAATTTACTTAAAATGAGGAATTTCCTTATTCAAACTATAAAAATTGTTCAAACATATGATACGCAAACCTGCAAGAGACAGTCCTTAATTTTAACATTTACAACATATTTAATAGATATTAACCTTGTGTTTGTTTAAGAATCCAATCAGAAAAGTTCCCAGTTTTGTAGTTAAACCCAGCCGCAGCACCCAAATTAACAGCAGCACTAATTTTCTTTTCACTTCCTGCTGTTACAAATGGTATGGCTTTGGCCAGTTTTGTCAGTTGTACCAATGATGTCCCAACACCACTACCCCCAGCATGTATTAGAACATTTTCCCCCTCTTTCACTTTGCCAAGAAAATGTAGAAGTTGATAGGCTGTAAGCCAGACTTCTGGTATTGCAGCAGATTTGGAGAAGGGGTAGGAACGTGGTACTGGCATGACATGAGTTTCATGGACAGTAACATACTTAGCATATCCACCACCTAAAATAAATAAATGACCAAACAAATGAATAAAAGGAAGAAAGAAAAAGAGGGAAAGGAACAAAGAAAGGGAGAACAAAGGCATCAGTGAAAAGATGACAGTAAGAAAGGAAAGAAGGGAAAAGGGAGAGAGGGTGAGAACTTTAGGTTAACTGTACCTGCCACGAGGGCCATGACTTTATCCCCTTTCCTGTTAAAAAAAGAAAAAAGGAAAAATTGATGAACTGCATAGGTCAGATTTTTTATGAGTGTGAAAAGAGTGGAAAGGCCGCGGCACGGTCGCGGCGTGGCTACGGCAGAATTTTTGAATGTTTTGATAGGAAACACGGCACTGACACAGTCATGGCACGGCGCGGTCCTTTTCACACTCATACGAAATCTGCACCATACATGTTATTGTTTAGGTTGTGCATTAGGAAACTGATAGAAGTCATTCATGCTTCATATGTTTTAGGTTGGGCAAGTGAGTTCCAATGACTTAACAGCTAGCTAATTTGCATGTTTGGCTACAGTATCTACAGTTGGTCACAGATATTAAGCCTATTATACTATAAAACAAAGACTTTATCAAATAAGCTCATTTTGGGGGGTTTTGAACAGTGTCCATGCTGAGATACATCTACAACAAATTATGTAAAACTCCAGAAGAATTTAAGGAGTGTCAAGGACCCCAAAATGATTTCTCAAGGATGATACAGCTGACTAATATTATCTGCATTTACAGAGTGTTTTTTTACTGACAGTTTAACTGAAATGCTTAGACTTACTATTAAAACATTCATTATAATTTCCCATTACATTCAACAAGCCCCTAGTATCAATTCAAGGAGTTGAGCAGAAGTTCAAGAGAGTTATTAGTCTCCTTTGCAGCCATTTTTTGTATCGGGACAAAAAACATATTAGCTTGAATGAATTTCAAGGAGTTTTAATTTCTTAATTTAATTAAGGAGTGTAGCATATTAAACCCTCTTGGAAATCCAATTTATTGAGTGCAAAATAATACAATAAAATGACAAACATTTTGGTGCATTAAAATGATTGAATTGACTGGTGATTTTTTCCCCCTCGGAACACTAAATCAGATTTTGAATTAATTTATTAATTAATCTATTAATTTAGATATTTTTGCAGAAAATTGCAGCATCTTAACCATCATTCAATATCTTGTAAAGAAAAGTTTCTGCAACCAGTTTTTATTGCGGGAAATCGTTGGAGGCGTTGTTGCACAGACATATACATTCGGCAATTTCGGTCTCGCAACAATATCTCTAAAAATTCCACTGACAGCGCAAGGAAAAAATTGCAGCGTCATCTAGCGTATTAATTACAACCTCTTTCTTGTTTCTTCCATTGGATATACCTTGCTCGCAAGGATGTTAAGACTGTCCCGTGTTTTAAAGAATAGTTTATTACCTCCATTCTAGACGACACGAGGGACCAATTTCTTCTACAACTCCTGCAACTTCGAGTCCAAGGATCTCAGACTCTCCTGGCGGTGGTGGGTATGAGCCTTTTCTCTGCAACGTGTCGGCTCTGTTCACAGCGCTGTAATATACACGAATCAGAAGCTCGTTTAAACCAACAGACGGCCTTGGAACCTCCTCAACTCTCATTTTTTCAGGTCCCCCATGTTCATGGACTACTGCTCGCATAGTCTGTGAGGCCATTGTAGGGATGAAGAGGAGAAAGAAGTGAATTATCGTCCGAATAATCCTGAACTCTGAAAACATCGTGACAGCAGGGGTTAAAAGGGTGCTTATGGGTAATGGAACAGAACTACAGGTGCCCCAAAACAAAACAAAAAATTCACAAATAAAATCAAGATATTTTTGGGAGAAATTTGTTGAGTTTTAGTTGCTTGTTTATATTACATAACTTCAGACAACAATAATAAAAACAATAGCAAAAATGACTTAATTAACTCAAGTGCTAGAATTAGTTGGGATTCCTGTGTTAAAAGTAGGGTTGCGTGACCGGAAGCCACGAGTTACAGTGCGACGCGACGTGCGACGCACCTAAACGTGGATACCCAATTAACCTTTTTACAAGATGTTTAACGAGGCATATTAGGCCAAAAAGAGACTAAAATCAATATCGTTGAGGTAAAGGTTCGAATTTTGAGAAGATATCTCGCCAAATTATTTCAACTTGGCATGTTTTTGGTCGTTTCTGTTGCAAATATAAATAAAATCTTTGTTGACACGACTTTGACCTCATGTGACAATGTACAAATTCTTGTTCACTGATTGGCTAACTTCTAAAAAAAATTCATTGGGTGGCCATGGGTTAGGCGCGTCGCACTATAATCGCGTTGCGCAGCGATACTAAAAATAACGCGCGTATTCTAGATGCATGAACTCAGATAAACATTATGAATCTGTAATCGTACTGAATAGAACACGGAGAAAAATCCAAAGTACCGAAACTGGGCTCAAGGAAATGAAAAATTCGGTTTGTTTGTCCGAGTCACTGTTGCGCTTCGCTATTGTACTGAAAAATCGTTCCATTAATCTCGTACCCAGAGCCTGCGCGGTTTTTCTCGGTCGCTGACCAAGAAGAACGCAGGCTCTGGGTACGAGATTGATGTTGTTCAAATCATCAAGTATAAGGTTGATTATCTGTCCAGCAACAAGATGAAATCATGGATCTTCAAACTTTATGGCTTTCTTGTGATCGGTTGTTTAATAGCTACTCTAGTTTATCTAGATATTCCATTTTTTAACATGCATTGGTGAGTATTTCCTAATTTATAAATCAATTTATAGATCGATCCTCCTCCAGACTCCGTACTGTACCTTACTGTTACTCGGTTGATCACTTTATATCTTGAAAACCTGGGAGCATATTTCGCGAGACTTAATTTTGGCGATTTGTCAGAAAATTGTAAAGCGGGTAAAGACAATATATCGTATTTATCGGAAAAAACGAATACACTGTCAAAATCACTACATCGATATTAGTAAAACTGCAGAGTCAGTTTCGTAAAGAGTGCCCTTAAACGGACTATTCATGACGAGTTATTATCTTGTACAAAAGTCTCAAACTCGAGCTAAAATGTCTCCGTCAAGCGTTTTGCCTCGAGCGGGTCTTGGTTGTGTTCTCAAGCGTAAGAAGCATTTTTTCTTTCTTTAGCAAATTGAAATGGATTATTATAACAATTCATCTGCCTCATTCCCGCCACTGGATAACTTATTAATTTGTGGATATATTCATCCAAATCGTGGATACGGTACCCTGTAATTCTTCGGCATGTGAGAAGGCAAAAAAACCCCAGATATTAAAAATGGTAATTTTGATGTCATATGAGCTGCCTTGAAAGGCTATGGTAATTAAGTTGCGCCCAGCGGGAGGCCAATGTGCTTTATTGTGCGGGAATCTTTTCTGCAATGTTAAAGAAGTGCTTGTTTCAAGGTTGTTTTTCACAACTTCTATTGTCGTGGTATATTGTGCTGGAGAATTTGGCGCATTCTAAAGGCGCTGTTACACTGTGCAATTTTCCGCAGCATCTATATCTCCACATGAACTTTCTCTTGCCGCCATCTTGAAAATTACTCGTACCCAGAGATCCTCAGCGCGAAATGAGAAATTGCGCATGCGCTCGTAGAAAACGTGCCTCAAAAATTGCGAGGAAAGTTGCTGGAGGGGTGATACACTGTGCAATGGTATTGCAAGTTGCTGCAATGCGTTGCGAAAAGTAGACCTGAGTACTACTTCGTGCAACGCTACGCGTAGCGAACAAAAAAAATTGCGAGACAACCCCTGTTACACGGTGCAATCCTCCAGCAACTTGTTTCGCAACGCCGTTGCGAGACAAGTTGCTAAGGAAATTGCACAGTGTAACAGCGCCTTTATAGAAATGTTTTTGTTTCCTGAATGTACTACTAGTTAATCAGAGTCAGACTTTGAAGAAGGAAGCCGAAATTGTCACTATGCAAATGTCGGTGGCCCAGAAGGCCCAACACAAACAAAATATGAATGCAGCAAATAGAAAATCAACACAAACAAAAAATACAGCTAAGAAAAAAATTCATAGAATTGAACGGCACGACAAAAGAAATTTATAGATGTAAAGAAACAGTGCAACAAAAAAGAACAACGCGAAAACAAAACAGAAAGCAACGCAAACAAAAAATAATGTTTTTGTTATAAATGCGACAAAATTTTTTGTTGCAAGTTGAGAAATTTTGTTGCAGAATGTAGGTCCTTCTACTTCTTGCAACAAAATTTTAAAATGTTGCACGCATTACCACTTCGCGACTCAACTCATGTTGCAGCAAATGATCTTCTCGGCCACTGAGAATGCAAAATTCTCTTAACTTGTTGCGATACAAGTTTGTATTCGCGTGGAAAAACGCACAGCATTGCTTTTCAACTCGTCTCGAAGCAATGTTGCGAAACAAGCTGAGTGATTTTGTTGCGTATTACCGTACGTAAGTTTAATTTAGGGCGGTCTGGTTCCGTCTAAGAACTGACATATATCATATATATTATATAAGAACGTCAACTGGTTCCACTAGCTAAATAAATAGAAAAATACCATAAACTTCATTCTTTATTTCAGTCGTAGGAAGGCGTGTAATTGCGACGACAGCATTACCAGACAAAATCTCAAGACGGAGCTCCAAGAAATTTATACCAAATTGGTTGAGTTGGCAGTGGAAAAGAAAGTTCTTTCCGATAAAGTGCTCATGCGTATGGAAGAAATCTTACAACGTTTGGATGTTAGAGTACATGAACGTTCCACCCAAAAGCCTAAAACCACGGATGGAGATTTGCAACTGGATGTGTGCCCAGAGGTTTTCTTGGGAACACAAAACGGCTACCCTTACTATACCAAAGGATGGCAGATCACTAACTGCACAAATGCTCGACCAATCAAATCAGTCATTACCATACTTATCAATGCATTGGCTTATTCTAAGGATGATTTGATCCAACTCGAGTTTGTTTTGAGTGGAATTAGAGACGTTTACCCAGCTGTTGGTGTTTATGTTGCAGTTAAAAGCAAACAAGATGTTAAGTATCTCGAAAAGTACAAAAATGTTGAAATACTCGAGCAGCATAGTTACTCAAAAGTGTCAAACTTAGGAAAGACGTGGAATACCCTCATCAACAAAGCATCTACGCCTTATGTCTTGATCGCTCGTGATGTTGTTCATTTTTCATGGCTCTCTCAAATTGAGCGACAGATTCGAGTGGTTAGTGAAATTCCCAATGTTGGGTTAGCGGGTGGTTCATATCGTAACTTGTCTGGACATTGGCAAGTGGGCTGCTTTCAGAGTACATTGAAAAATTATGTATTGGAGTACCAAGAAGGATATTTTCATTCCAAAAATGAATGCATGTTCTGCGATTATTTGCAAGGTCCTTTTGTAGCAAGGAAATCATTGTTAAAGTTTGATGAAAGTCTTAGCAATGAGGTCGTATTTGAAGACTTGTTTTTAAGTCTAACAAAACAAGGAACATTAATCATGGGTTGTCCAGATGCCATGTATTTTACTACCGATTATTCATCATATCCCAAGAGAAATGAAAGAAAAGTGTGGCAGGCGTTGGCCAAGAAGTGGATTCTGAATCGTGTATTTCTTGCTGATGGAGTAAAGCATTCATTTTCTTGCAAAGACATAGAGTTTAAATGCAGCAGCAAGCTTACTCGTTCATATCTGTTGCCAGTTTGCTGCCAAGAACAATATGCAGATGCATTGACATTTTTGCAAGCATTTTCCAAAACACATAACATTTCATTTGAGCTTGATACTGGATCTGTTCTGGGAATAGTCAAATTTAATGGACTTTTGCCATGGGATATAGATGGAGATCTGAGAGTTTTGATTTCAGAGTTACCAATATTTGCTAAAAGGGAAACAATTAACCATTTCAAAAAACATGGATATGTTTTGCGTTCATATAAGCAACCAGCAGCAAAAACCAAGATAGATTGGATCGATGGATATGTTAACATACAACTACCTGAACTGGATATAGAAGTGTGGGGAATATCTAGCTTAACTAGTTCTCAATTCCTTCCAGTGCAATTACGAAACCAAGTCACTCTTGCCAAGGTTCGAGACTCATGGATTAATACTGTATACAGTCCAGGTTTGTTTGCAAGAAATCGTTATGGACATGAAATTTTGAAACACTCGCAGTCATGGAGAATGAGGGGGTTAGTACACAGTTATGCCAACTACTCCTCTGGTACCTTTCTTCCATGCGAAAAACCAGAACATCATTCATGCTTGAGAAAATTCCCAGCAGATGGGAATATTCCGTTCTTGGTTTCTTGAATATCTCAAGGATCCTAAATCTAGTAATCTACTTATCGTTCTTCGATAACATTTTTAGGGTCGTTCCAAAGTAACGCTGAAACTTTCCTCTGAAACTTGCCTCAATCACCGTGGCGAGACAAGTTTCACAACGCGTCGCATTGCACCGTGTAACATGGTCATTTAGCTGAAACTTTCCCCGGGTCGGTTCCACGAGATGGTTTCACGAAAAATAGAACTACTTTCTACTCCTGCAACAGAAACGTGTGTCGCGAACAAGTTTCAGGACGAAATTTCAGCGTGCAACACCCCTTGTAAAAATTGTTCGCATCGGCGATCGAGACAAGTTTCAGATAAAAGTTTCAGCGTGTAACAGCGCCTTTAATTATCTGAATACTTCTCGACTGAATGACTAATTTACATCAAGATATTTTTTAGGATCTCTTGCGAGAGGATGGTTGAAGAAAGTCCCGAGCTGGTTAGCAAACAGTTAAGTTAATCGCCAGTTTTAGGTATAGCTCGTATTTCAGCGCGGAATTATCCTCGAAATCGACCTTTGTAGTGTTTAAAAGACCTCTTTTTTATAGAATTAAATAGTAAACAGTGTTGTCTTTGTATTTGTTTAATTGATACGTACTTCAGCCGGTAAGGCGTAGTCTACTTCGCAACCGTTTTTAGGTTCGTCACGCAACGCTTGGGGTTGTCGCGTAACGCTTCGATCCCTCCCCACAAACGGCATCTGTGGGGAGAGAGCGTTGCGTGACGAACCTGACCTGAAACTGCTGCGAAGGAGACAAGTAAATGCATCCCTGGGGGGGGGGAGGGGGGGATGGGGGGTACATTTTGTACGGGGATGCTCCGCCCACACGCTCGCCCCCTTTTCCCCGGCTTTAATATAGCTTTTAGCTTTTTTATACCTTTGGTGTTAACGATTATTTCTTTATTTTGGAAAACTATTTCTAAAACCGCTATATGTACATGAGCGTTTGCGCTTATGGTAGTTTTCGCAACCCTTTTTATATTAGGACCATTTTCGATACCCAAAGTCGCAAATTCCCTACACTTTGGTATACCAAAAATTGCAAATTCCCTAATCCCTTTCGGCCCCGTATAGCAAATTTATGCCTCCTCCCCCCCCCCCCCCCCCACACACACACACACACACCCAGGAAATGCACAGACAATATCAGAAGTCAACGTCAGCTTTAGACTAGAAAAGTACGCCACGAGACGAAGGCGAAAAACTGCATAAATTAATAGATACAATGTATCAGGGTCGTGGCATGGTACGTGGGATCAGGGATCACAGGCTCGGGATCGGGATCTCAAGCCATGGGATCGGGGTCACAAACGTGAGATCGGGAATAGTAGTCAAATCGACAGGATTCAGGGATCAAAATTTTCACAATTGGGATCAGGGATCAAAATAAGAGAACTTTTGGGATCAGGGATCAAAATTTTCGACCAAAAAACGGGATCACGAGCGAAAAAACGTACCATGTCACGACCCTGAATGTATTCATAAACACTTAGAAAGAAAACTAAGAAGAAGAAGAGCAACAAATTTAGCATCGACCGGGCTCGAACCTGTGACACCTAAATCGTTATCTCCGGAATAAAATAAACTATTTAAAAATAAAGATGAAAGATGAAGCTGAGACATCGAATCGACTTACGTAGAGGATGAATATTTCGGCTCCATCCGCGTTATACTGGTGCTACACATATAGCAGTTGTCTTAACCCGTAGGCCAGAGAGGAAGACAATGACCGAACCCTAATTCAGGTACCTTTAGCAGGAGTCCTGCCTTTAGACATCACCTTAGACCGCTACGCTATCTAGGCACTCAATGATTTTGATGTCTAGTCGGGGTAGTCTATTCGGAGAAGTGGATAAGAAGTGGATTCGGCAAGTACTTAAATATTATTTAAAGCTGAAGAACAACATTTAAAATTTTCGATCACGTCGAACCGTCCGAAACGACTCCCGAAACCACATGAGTTCACCTTTGTTCACGACAGACCATTTTCGTCGGTATTGGAGTTCCTGTGGTTTTCGTTTGTGTGCACGTGGTCAAGCCAATATGGCGGATGAGGTCCATGAAGAAGTTCCCAGTAAAAGGATAAAATTGTGCAATGATTCAAACACTAAAATACAAAGCAACGAATTAGAGTTATCTAAGGATAACAAAGAGACAGAGGAACATGCTAAACAACGAAATACTCCATGCGATCACGACTTATCTGTAGAAGTCAGCATCGAAAAGAACTCGTCGACTGAAAAGGTTTTTGCTGTTCATACTAAAGAAGAAGACGTAGGGATAATTGAGTACGTCAGCAAGCACAAAGGATTTCATGGGGTCTTAAAACAGAGATTTGTTGACTTCTTAGTCAATGAACGCGACACCAAAGGTAACTTGGTACAACTTACCAACACCAAAGTTCCTCCTTTGGAAGAGAGTGAAGAGACAAGCAATATTCTTAGTGAAGGAGAAATCAAACAAATCACAATTGTCTTAGAAAGCAAAGACAAGTCTTTATCTGTAACTTTGAGTCCAGATGATGATAAAGGGCACAGGACTTTGGTGCACAAGGCAATCAAGAAGATGTTTCCAGATTTAGGTTGGTATTGGAGTACAAACACTAAAAGTGTGCAACATAAATAGTACTAAATAGTGCTAAATTATGCAAATTCTTTTGTTTTCTATTGTTTGATTAGTGCTATTTGGTACTAAATAGTGCAAAGTATTGCACACTTTTAGTGTTTGTACTCTAATGTTTGGGTCATTATTAAATAGCCTGCAATTAAAAACAGGGACCGCAGAGGTCTTCCTGGTCTTTCTCAAACATTAATGATTACATTAACTAGGACTACCACTGTGTCTTTTATGATAGTGCCAGTTGAAAATATTTTATTTCTTTGGTTCATTTGTTTCATTTCATTTTCGTTTATCCATTCATTTTCTTATCAGATACAGAAACTGTAACAGTCAATGACCACAAAGCTGTTAAAGTATTCCGTTACCAGGGAAACCCAGCCAAAAAGAGGCGTGACAAATGGCCTTCAAACCGAGGCAACTACTGTAAGTTTGTTCTCCACAAAGAAAACAAGGACACTATGGAGGCAATTTGTTTACTTGCAAAACTTGTCCATGCCAAAAACAGTGATTTTAGTTATGCTGGCACTAAAGATCGTAGAGGAGTTACCACCCAAGAGATTACAGCCTATAGAGTCCAGGCACAAAGACTTAAAGGACTGAACAAGACCCTGAAAGGAATCTTACTAGGGAACTTTGAGTATGTCAAAGAAAAGTTACCTTTAGGGCAGTTAGCTGGAAATCATTTTGTGATCACACTTCGTGATGTTTGTGGAAGTCATGAGGAGATAGAAGAAGCAATGATGTCATTGAGAGATATTGGTTTTATTAATTATTTTGGGTTGCAAAGGTTTGGGACAGCTTCTGTGCCAACACATCACATAGGTAAGGAAGAGTTTTTATTTCTTGAAGATAAAGAGAGGGACTCTGGGGGAAACATATTTCTAAACTGCATGCAAAGAAAACCAAAAAGGTAACAAAAACTGGCCAACTCCCTCCAAAACTTAGAGGGAGTTTAAATAGCTACAGTTATGATCAATTACAAAAGTTTTATTGATGTTAATTGAAGCAAGTGTAGCTTAGTTGGTCAGTGTGCAGCTTTCTGATGCAAGAGGTCTGGTGTTCAATTCTCAGTGACCTCACAATAATTTTGACTTCTTTCAATTCTGTGTATAGCTTTAAGTACAGGGGCGTATCCAAGGGGGAGTCCCAGGGTGCCCGTGACCCCCCTTTGAAAACAAAAAGATGATAGAAATAAAAGAATCTGACTGGAGAAAGATTGAGAAATTGGAAGTGTGACCCCCCTTTGGTGGAAAATGGAAAGTGTGACCCCCCCCCCCTTTGAAATATTCTGGATACGTCCCTGAAGTAGTTTTAAATACTTTTAAAATGGAGCACTGATGGAGAGAGGGGGTAAAGAGTGCACTGTCAGCTTCCTGGAAGATAAATTAGCTTGTGCTAAAGAAACTAAGAACAACCAAATGTATAGTCCTTTATTGTTTCCTTTATGTTGTCCCTGTATTTTGGGGTAATACACTTAGAAAATTGAACAATAGCCAAAACAGTGTTTCTAAAACAATATTTTTATAGGTAAGGCTTTGCTTCTCAGCAAATGGTCAGATGCTGTTCATGCTATTCTAAGTCCCAAAACAGGCAAAGAACTTGAGTTCAATGATGCTCTTGAACTCTGGCGAGAAACTGGTGATGCAGCTAAAGCCCTACAAATTCTCTCTAGGCATAAATGCATTGAGAATAGTCTCTTACAAGGTCTGGTTAAACATGGCAACAAAGATTTGGTGAATGCATTGCAAATGATTCCTAGGAACACAAGACTTATGTATATCCATGCATACCAGAGTTACATATGGAATAATGCTGTCTCTTGGCGCATCAAGGTATTACTTTATCTGTTGATATTTTGATGACTCCATTGATTACTCCATTGCTTCTTCATTTGAAGGGTTTAAAATAAAAACAAAACAAGTTAAGTGCCCTTTTGGATGATACTATTATGCACAATAATTTATTGCGGCTGAAATTAAGCAAGATGTAACAGCTAGCTGGTCTGTTTCATCAAGAAAAAAATTCATTTTTAATATTAATACACACTTCCTTAGATCCACTTCTAGAATGATACTGACATACAACCACTGTCACATGTAGTATTCATGTGTCTGTCTGTCTGTGTGTCTATGACATTCAACAGCTTTACCGCTGCACATTGGAAGTGCATGAGTCATTGGTGTGTTAGATTACTGCACCTCTTGTTCAGTACCTCAGGTGTTTGGCAGGCTCTCTTATGGATTTGTAGCTAACTTACTTATTCATAGGGGGCCTCTTTGTTGCCTTAGACTGGACTGAGTAAGGGACATTCAAAGTTAAAATCATTCTAAGTTTCATATAATTTATATATTTATTCACTCCTTGCTTGCTTGCTTGCTTGCTTGCTTGCTTGCTTGCTTGCTTGCTTGCTTGCTTGCTTGCTTAAGCCCCAAACTTTTCTCCATTAATGATAGTTTTAGTAAGAATACAGCTAAAAAAGCTCTGTCACAATGAATTTTAAGTCAGCAAGGAGTTAGCCCCTGCACTGTCAAAAGTACTCCATCAATCCTGTCTTATCAGTCTGTAAGACACCTCACATTGCATGCTATCATGAGGCATCCGAGAGAGTCTGTGTATGTTATTGCCTGTACACTAACACTAATATAATTGTTATCATTTTGTTAGCAATATGGACTTTGCCCAATAGAGGGAGACTTGGTATTGTTAGAGGATCAGGCAGCCAGTGCTGGTTGTGGTAGTGGAAAAGAAAGTCTAGGTGAGCAGAACAATTACAGACCAGGGCTCAAAATTAACTTTTTAACTTAAAGAAAGAAAGAAAAATGAAAGAGAAAGAAATGAGGAATGAATGAATGCATGAATGAATGAGTTGACACATAAACAAATGTAAAATGTCAAGCTACCAGTACAGCAATATTCTTTTTTATATTTTTTTATTTTCATTTCTTTACAGATGATTCTAATCAGCTAGTAGACGATGCTGATGATTTTGCAACAACTTCTCGCAGTGCCTCTGTTCATACACTGATAGCTGAAGATGTTAAATCAGGGAAATACTCTATATATGATGTAGTAATGCCTTTGCCTGGTTATGATGTGAAATATCCTGGTTACAATGCTAAACACTTTTATAAAGACCTCATGTTGCAAGATGGCATTGACATTGATAACTTGCGTCATCGAGTAAAAGATTATTCACTAGTTGGTGCTTATAGGTGGGTATTAGTATTACTATTATTATTATAATATAATATTATTATATATTATTATTATTATTATATTATATTATGATTATTATGTTATTATTATTGTAATATTATATTATTATTTTTATAATATTATTATAATATTATTAGTTCCTAATTTTAGGAACCAAGCCAAATTTGTTAGAGGAAGTTATATATTCATCTGGCCATAACTCTGCTGCTTATTAACCGATTTCTGTGAAACTTGGCATACAAACTTCTTTTCTGACCATCTATCCAAATTGAGAATCAAAATTTGATAAATCAAAAATCTATTTTTTATGATGTTATCACTTTGGTACTCTATTTTCCCCAAAGATAAACAATTTTATAAAATGCTGTCCTTTATTGTATGTATTAAGAGATCTTAGTGGAAGCTTAGTAGAACCATTCATGTTGGCTGACTGTTTAAATAGCTTGCAGTTTTGGCTGATTTCTGGTTTATATGACAAACCTATAAACACCAGTTTAGGAGGCTGATAAATTAAGGTGTTGACTTTGAGAGAGTTTTAATTATTGTATTTGAAATTTAAACCTGACAATTCTGTTGCTTGTGTTCCCCTAGGCGAATGGTGATAAAACCTCAGCATACAACATGGTGTTTCCTTCATTACAATGATGTCAATCAGCCACTTGTATTAACTGACAGGGACAAATATGAAGGCAAAACTGCCTTAGAGGTCCCCCTTGAGGGGAAATATTTGGCCTTACAAGTAGAACTTACCCTACCCCCTTCGTGTTATGCTACAATGGCAGTAAGGGAGATGATGAAATGTGACACATCTTCATCTCATCAGGCTACTTTAAATAAAGTGTAAGAAAGTAATTTTAGGGATGTACAGTGCATACTTTAAATTACATGTACATTTAATCACTTGAGTCAATCAGATTATGAATAGTCCCCTTCACAGTTCTCTGTGCCATCTTGAAAGGTAGCCATGCCTTTACATCTAAGCGAGACAAACAGTGAGCGTGCCATGATAGACCTGTGAATAATTGTCCTAGGTGTTAAAAAAGGTATCTATCATTGCACGCTCACCTTTCATCTCGCTTCGATGCAAAGGCACGGCTACCTTTCAAGATGGCGCAGGGAACTGTTAAGGGGACTATTGAAAACAAAAAAAATTGAGTTTGAGAAGAACACCACACTTTTAATGTTGTAAAATTTTATAATAAATAATCTTCTACAGCAGATCCACGTTATGGTGGCTATTTTTCTTCTGGCGCTCACACTCACTACCTCTACATTAAATATTTTGCATATGTCGTCAGAGGTGGATCCAGGATTATCTTCAGGAGGGGGTGCACCGTCTTCAGGAGGGGAGTACACCATCATATAAATTGGAAACTGCTGAGAGCATATTTTGGAAAAATACTGAGTAAAAAGAACTCAAAGTCGTCTCAGGAGGGGGTGCGCTCACCCTGCACCCCTCCCCTAAATCCGCCCCTAATCGCGCAACTGACATGTTGATTTTTGCCGGGGGAAGAGAATCCAGGGGAGGAGAATCCAGGGGAGGAGAATCCAGGGGAGGAGAATCCAGGGGAGGAGAATCCAGGGGAGGAGAATCCAGGGGAGGAGAATCCAGGGGAGGAGAATCCAGGGGAGGAGAATCCAGTGGAGGAGATTCCAGGGGAGGAGATTCCTGGGGAGGAGAATCCAGGGAAGGAGAATCCAGGGAAGGAGAAACCAGAGAAAAAACCCTCGTGGCATGGTAGAGAATGTTCGAGGTATGTTCACTTTCGTTTGGCCATGTTTGGAGTTTTGATTGATCGACAGGAGCAAAAACGCCAATTGGCGATTGGTGTTTGAATGTAAGAGTTCGCACGATATCGAAAATCGCGGTAATATCACGCTTTCGTCCGCCATTTTGATTGGGGCAAGTGCGGCGAAATCTATTGAATCTAGATCGCTTTGACCTCCCGTAACTCAGCTCCATTTTGTTGGATTTTCAGAATAAATAAATTTTCCTAATCTGATAGTCAAAATGCAAGGAATCAAATAAAACCCAATGTCATTAATTCAAACAAACTGTCAATTTTGATAATCAAAATGCCGAATAATTTATCATCGGAAACAGGAACCCATCGCACGAGAACCCATCAAATAAAACCCATCGGAGGAGCACGCATGAAACGCAAACTCATCGATATAACTCATGAATTGCTGCCGGAAATCAATAATGGTAGGCTTTCAATCCTGAGTAACCTGAGTAAAATTGTTAACAACTATTAAGTCTCTTTATCAGAGCATTAACAGTTAATCCAAAATTTGCATAATTTAGCACTATTTAGTGCTATTTATGCAGCACGCTTTTAGTGTTTGTACTCTAGAGTGATTCAGTATCACCGGACTGAAATAGTTACTAAGCTAATAGACACTAATAGACTCTACACCCATTGTTTTCTTTTGTTGCAATACAACTATTAGACACTATTAAACACTGACTATTAGTAATTGTTTCACAGTCCGATGAAAATCACTCTAATAATAATGATAATAATAATAATAATAATGATGGTGATGATAATAATGGACAGATGGAAACTTTATTATATAATCTTTTACTTTAATTTACAATTATAAATTCAGGTAGTTTACAATCGTCTACTTGAATCATACAACTTTAGCATATATATGTGTATTTATGCTTTGATTATAGATACAGGAAAGATGTATACATGCTTTGATTATAGATACGGTATATTTGTATATATGTTTTGATTATAGATACTGTTACAAAAATGATAATAATGATAAGCTTTTTTCCACTGTTTATCAATAATAATAGTTATGTAAATCACTAAGTTGGGACACAAAGAAAGTAAATAAGAAATAAATTAGAATATAAACTTGTTGTTGTTGTTGTTGTTGTTTGTTTGTTGCTACAGTAACGGACCTCTCGTTTATTTTGATATCACAAATAATAAATCTGCCATTCGGATCGGAAAATGACCTTTTAAGCTGAAAAGCAAAATTGTTATTAAAGAGGATCATAACCCCTCCACTAATAATATAAACTAAAACCTAGAATATTCTTTTGAAGAACCAGCACACCTTTTTCTTTCGTGATATATGGATTTTCGACTGGTTTTCGTCAAATGATCATGAGTTTCCGTACGATCAGTTTTCGTTTGATGGGTTCTCGTCCCATTGGTTCCTGCTTCCGATGAGTCCACATACAATTAATTTGGCATTTTAACAATCAGATTTGACAGTTCGTTTGATGACAAAGAGTTTTAATTTGATTACTTATGGCATTTTGATTATCAAATTGGACAAATCTTGTCACTGATTTACCTCCATAAAAACTCATTCACAAGTTGTTAAAACCCCTCCATCAAACATCAAAGTAGCAGCTGCAAACCCCATACGATTGTTGTTGCAAAACAAAACAACAGCTCTAATAAAAGATCTTCTAGAAAAAGAAGTAGTCTTCGTAGCGGACCTAGCTTTGATAATAATAGCTGTAAATTCATACAATTACTGTGTACGCCCGTTCTCTCGACTTCGGTAGAAAACATCCTCATTCAACAACATTCTTATATCATACTAAGCCTCATCCAATAATTGTTTATTATTCGATATACAAGAAATTAATTTTGATATTGTTAGAACTGGGCCTCTGTAGACATGGTAGAAACTTATTGGTAAAGACGGCTGGAATGGGTCGGCGAAGAAAAATGAAAAGAGCCGAAAGATATGAAAAAAAGAACGAGTGGAAAAAAAGAAAGAAAGAAAGAGAAATAAAAAACAAACGAACGGACAAAGAGATTTAGCTAGATGGAGAAAGGAAAAAAGAACGAACGAAAGAAAGAAAGAAAGAACGAAAGAAAGAAAGAAAGAAAGAAAGAAAGAAAGAACGAAAGAAAGAAAGAAAGAACGAAAGAAAGAAAGAACGAAAGAAAGAAAAAAAGAAAG
This sequence comes from Telmatactis stephensoni, assembly GCA_029948255.1. NCBI lineage: Eukaryota > Metazoa > Cnidaria > Anthozoa > Actiniaria > Isophelliidae > Telmatactis > Telmatactis stephensoni. The sequence continues at coordinate 156,803 of JALIZF010001757.1, forward strand.
AAAGAACGAACGAAAGAAAGAAAGACACGCACACGTACATAACTGCATGAGCGAAATGAACATAGGTTGTGAAAAGATGCAAGATAATCGAAACTGAAAGAGAGAACTGAAGCAAAGAAGAAGACTGAAGAAGAAGAAGAAGACAAAAGGGAGAAAAAAGAGAACAATAAAATCAAAATAGAGGGGATGAAGGAAGATTAAAAACATGGAGAGAATATATATTATATAAATATGGTCAGAAATAAAAAGGAATGTGAAAGGGTGCAGTTCAAACCGGAGACCGGGAGAAAACAAGATTCTTCAAACCCCCGTCTGAAAAAAAATTAAACAACGAAGTATATGAAAAATATATATTTAGAGAGCTCTTTTGTTCTCTAGCACCGGAAAATTCATATATTTCGATTTTACTCCACAACCGGTTTTACCAATTTTGTAAAGATCAAATTTGGATCCGGTCGCGTAGATACATATTAGCGAGGTCCCACTCGTAATTGCCGATCTTCCGATCAGTTCCTTGATTATATATAGTCTCATGTTTATGTAGTCTTTTGTCAGTTTCACTCGTTTATTTGTTAGAGGCACCACTGGAGTTGGATTCAAAAGAAAAGTTAATTTAAGTAACCAGATATCCGTATCGCAAAGACTACAGCTACAAGGTAAAATTTTAGTAGCAAAAAGTTTTAAAAAGGTAGTTTTACGCCAGAGAATGTAATATCAAAACTTAGAGGGAGAACTAAAACATTAAACCCTTGAAAAAACAAAAATGACACAATTTTTGCACCCTTGTCATGAGTTTTCGAGTTCTTATCATGAAGATTGAAATTCTTGAAACTTTGAGAGTTATAACGTAGAAGTAATAACTTAATTTAATTTAATGACGAAAAAGCATATAAATAACTTCATCTTCAACTTGGATTTATTAGAACTACGGTGGCCTTAGGTCAAATAAGTGTAGATAGATAGAAGGATAGAAAAGACACATCACACACGTGTGGGTTCTTCAGTTTATACGGTCCTCCGATATCAGGTTTAGTGTATTTCTTACGCCATAGATCAGAGCATTAGTTCTTAAAAACTACGTCGATTCTCAATGAGACGCTTTCAAATTTTAATTTTTTTTATGTGTCTGAGAAATTTTAAGGTATGTTTCCCATTTCATGCTCATTATTAACGATGTATATAATAATAAACTTTCAAAGTTAGTTCTCATTCTTTTTAGATCACTTTTTGGGGAGTTTTTTTCGCCGACGGGTTGAGCCAAGTCCTCGAGGACTTAGCTGAACCCGTCGGCGAAAAAAACTCGCCGATATTGCTTCTCTGTTCAGTTCGGATTTTAAAATCCATTAATCAACATATAGCCATTGCGCGCTGAGCTGTTATAAATCATAAATGTATGTTATTTAATTCTGTTGTAAATAAGAGGAACAGCTAGGGAAATATACCATTAATGCATGCATTAGCAAAAGTAATCTGTCCCAAGGCATGTCGAAGTGCAGTGACAAAGAAAAAAGTCATTGAACGGAAATTCGATTGAAAGAAATTTAGAAATGAAATAATGAAAATGCAATAGACAACAGAGTAAACTGGATTTTATATTATAAATCATTCATTATTTCGCAAAAGGAAAATAAACACTCAGCAAGTTAATTAAGTAACACATTATAGAAAGCACTATTCTATATCAAGAGCCGAAAATGAGGTAAGACTCATAGTACTTTTTTTTCTTGATTCTACGGAAATAACAAGACTGTAAGCTACAGCTTCCACGTTATTTTCATGTCAATTCGTTGAAGAGGACTTTCATGAAGTTCTGAAAAAGAAGTTTCTAGAACCAAAGCTGAGTAGATAGCAAAGCAAAGTCGAGTGTGTCTAGAGAAAATGAGGTAAGACTCATAGTACTTTTTTTCTTGATTCTACGGAAATAACAAGACTGTAACTAAGCTACAGCTTCCACGTTATTTTCATGTCAATTCGTTGAAGAGGAAGCTAGAGGACTTTCATGAAGTTCTGAAACAGAAGTTTCTAGAACCAAACTGAGCTGAGTAGATAGCAAAGCAAAGTCGAGTGTATCTATTAATAATTTATAGTCAAGTCAAAATTGCTAGACTAACGAAAGGGCAACGGAAAATTGTCACAAACTGTCATGACAGGTAAGGTGTAAACACTTTAGGATAATTAGAGGGCTGATGAAAGGAGACGAAATGACTATCGAAAAGACATACAGCGACAAAATAACAATACAACACCTTCATTTGTTTGTATCTATCTTACGAAAGCGGTAGTCATAAACTAGTTAAAAAAGGAACTAATTTTAGTTCAACTTCCTTCATCAGATACAGTTGTTCAATAGTTATTACTGCTATTTACACGAAAAAGAACATATCTATAGCTTTCTCGGCAGGCGTTACAACTTTCAGTTTTCTTTTTTCTCGGGCTTCCTGCATGTGCTCGTCTTTAGCGAATGACGGTCTTCCTGTGCTTCCCTGGAAGGTCAACAAGGACAGAGAGAGTCAACTAAGGCAGAGAGAGAGAGAGAGAGAGCTAGGCTCGGATTTCAGCCGTCAGGGATTCGTGTGCCTGCGATACGATACTCATCGCGAACAGGATCTTTTTCTTCATCCTTCTTTTGCATGACTGATTCTTTTGCTTCTTTTTCTCTTCTTTTGCATGAATGATTCTTTTGCTTCTTTTTTCACTTTTGCTGAAGAAGCTACCTATATGTCAGTGTATATCTCCTCTCATTGACGAGAAAAATAGAAGTTGTGCACCTTATGATCAGAAAGAGATCAACTAACAATCCACAGTATTAGCCACTTTCATACCGTGAAGACTGGGTACTAGTCCCTTAAACTTTGATGATGGCAACACAAAACTTATGTAGTCAGAAAGAGCACATCGAGCTGTATATAATCCCGAGGTTTCAGTTGATGTTAATCGGATATACATTGAAAGAGATACAGCAGTTAAAACGAACATGCTAGATTTTACAAAGAAATGTATGGTTGTAAGGACAAAATGTCCCTACAACCATACACTTCTTTGTAAATTCTAGCATTTTTGCACGGCTGTTAGTCATTCAATATTAACCCGATTAACACCAAACTTCGGGATTTTATATAGCTCGATGTGCTCTTCCTGGCTATATGAGTTTTGTGTTACCATCGTCAAAATTTGAGGGACTCGTACCCAGTCTTCACGGTATGAAAGTGGCTAATAGGATCCGATTTCAGCCGTCCGGGTTTTGTGCGCCCGCGATACTCATCCTCGTCACGGGATAGTATCGCGGGCGCACGGACGGCTGAAATCTGGGTAAGTCCTTCATATATGGTACATTATAATGGGTCCTATTGTATATATATGTTTCTACAATGATCAACGCACTGGGATGGGAGTCCTTAGAACACCGAAGATTGGTCAACCAAGCGTGTATGTTTTATAAAATTTATAGTGGACTTGTTGGTATTACTCTCCCACCTGAAATAATTCCTGTTACAAGAGCCTCAAGGCACCCCAACTGTGCACCTTTCCAACAGCTTATCACATTGAACGATACGTATAAATATTCTTTCTATCCTAGAACTATAAGAACTTGGAACAATATACCTTTATCTACAATCCCAGATTCATTAGATAAATTTAAGGCTGTTGTTTCTGAAATGTAAGAGACTTAATGACTACGAGAACTGAAATCTATATATATTAATTTTATTTATTTATTCATATTTATAAGGCCGCTATATGATCTTTGATCTATGTTTTATTTTTTTAGATAAAATTTTGTATGTTAAATTACTGTATATATATTAGCTTATTTATTTAATATTATTAATTCTTATTTATTTATTTTAAACAACTCCTAGTATAGTCATTACTGAATTAGGAGTAAACCTATTAAAGTTATAACGAAATACTATTATTATTATTATTATGTTATATACAATAGGACCCATTATAATGTACCATATATGAAGGACCTACCGAAATCTGAGCCTATATCCACAGGTTATGCAAGTAGAGAATCAATCAATGGGAAGAGGCCTAGTCATGTGATGTGCTACGTCATATAAACGTAAACAGCTGTTCGATCTGATTTTTTTGAGTTTAACTTAATAAAGAAAAGCACTCAAAATTGAATAACTACTTGACAGCAAAAATTGATGTTTTGTCTGAGCAAGAGAAATGATATATTAGATTTTTTCGTTTTTTGTTATTTTCGTAATTTGTAGTATCGTCTCAAGTTTAATTGATCGAGTATGCCATACCAAGAGCAGACCCTTGACAAAAATTAATAATTATGTAGTTATAATCGTGTTCAACCTAATATTTACACTAAGAGGCTGACAGTTGACAAGTTTAACAAATGAATATATAGCATAGCTAGAAGGCAAAGCAAGTTAACGAGGTACTGATACGAGACTGATACAAAGCACTTCACTCGTGGGACACAAATATTTTACGAGGTGAGCAGAGATTTCTTCTTCTTCTTCGTCGTCGTCTTCTTCTTCTTCTTCATCTTCTTCTTCTTCTTCTTCTTCTTCTTCTTCTTCTTCTTCTTCTTCTTCTTCTTCTTCTTCTTCTTCTTCTTCTTCTTCTTCTTCTTCTTCTCCTCCCCTTCCTCCTCCTCCTCCTCCTCCTCCTCCTCCTCCTCCTCCTCCTCCTCCTCCTTCTTCTTCTTCTTCTTCTTCTTCTTCTTCTCGTCTCTCTTGTCCTCCTTCCATAATTCCTTCCATAATTCCTTTCATAATTCCTTCCTCCCTCCCTCCCTCCCTCCCTCCCTCCCTCCCTCCCTCCCTCCCTTCGTCCCTCCCTCTCTCCCTCGCTTCCTTCCTTCCTTCCTTCCTGTTTTCTTTCCTTTTCCGTTTTTTTTTTCAGTACTAACTACATAAGATTATATTTATTTTAAAAACAAAGTTTTTTCTGTGTTTAATTCCGTTTAATTCGTGTTTTTACACCACCACAATATCGCGTTTTTACTTTCAACAATACTCTCCAAGAGCGCTCTGAAGTATTCGTGAAAACCCAACGCAGAGCCATTGTTGACAGTCGAATATAGACAAACACAGATGGGCCCTCATTCATTCATATAAAAAATGCTAGTTTTTTACCAGCCTCATGCAAAGATAAAAAGTTTTCTAGTTTACAAAAAAACTTAAAAGGAAAATATTCTGCACCTTTATTTTAAGAAGTTCACTTTGTCCAAATCGTCAAAGAATCTGACTGAGCTTAAAATCTTGGGTTTTAGCCAAAACGGCTTTTTATAGGCAGCACCTAGTTTACAAAAAAGCTTAAAAGGAAAATATCCTGCACCTTTAATTTAAGAAGTTCACTTTGTCCAAATCGTCAAAGAATCTGACTGAGTTTAAAATCTTGGGTTTTAGCCAAAACGGCTTTTTATAGGCAGCACCACTTTATAAACAAGAATAAGTTATATTCATATTCACTGAGCATCTACTGCGGACTTCCTGTGGTAATCATCAGATCGAGGCTCATGCGGAGAAAGTTCTAGGTGTTAGATTATGATTTGGATGAACATTAAAAATGTCATAAAATTCATCCAAATCATCATCTTATTTCTAACAAGTAGACCATTTGGATCTGTACTCTACGACAAAGTTCTGTAGGTAAAATAATATATTGTATTACTGCAATTATTTAACGATTCAATATATCGCGTTTTGAATTTAATAAGATGCATAGTGGAAGATATATGCATCTGTAAAATCCCAACTTAAAGGCCGCTAAACACGAGGGAGCTTGCTCCCGCAACGCGCTCTTGGGTCATTTTGCACAACCATTTCACACGAGGGAGAATGCTGCGGGAGCTTGCTACATGTATAATATAATTTGCTCCCGGAGGTTGCTCCCTCACATTTAGCCACAGTTTGTTATCAGGGAGCATGATCAGGGAGCAAAACTTTTGGTGCACAACAAAATTTTTATGCGTGAAATCGTTGGTACACACGAGGAGAGTGTTGTAGGACAGTGTTGCGGGAGCGTGTTACGGGAGCGTGTTACGGGAGCGTGTTACGGGAGCGTGTTCCGGGAGCGTGTTGCGGGAGCATCCTCCCTTGTGTGTACCGGCCTGAACGCCTGTGTTGACAGTCAAACGGATGAGCGTGGATGGGCCACTCATTCATTCATCAAAAATTGCTAGTATTTATATCAGTCTCATGCTAAGATTAAAATTTTCTTGTTCACAAAATTACTCAAAAATGACTTGTGAAAAGTACCAATCGAATCTTGAAGATCTGCCACACGGGTTGAATATTTTCAAGTTGACTTTGCTACTTGAACGATCGAATTGAAGTGCTTGCATGTATATGCCAGCTTGAATGGGCTGTGAAATAACGGTGAAATCAAATTCTGATATTCTTCTAGTTCTACATATTGTTGCCTGTTAGTATACTGTTCAGAAACGTTAAAAAACGGAGAAATTCCCTGCTCTTAAGTATTTCGAATCCTTTTAGGATAAAAACAAAGTAAACTGCAACAATAAAGGACAAACAAGCAAACAAACAAACAAACACACACACACAAACACTCACACCCATACACAAAAAACACCAAACAAAACAAAAATTAGTTAAGAAAACCATGCACCAAAACTTTGCCTTGCTTCGCGCACGATTGTCAACCGGGCTTTTCGGTGTGAGCAGAAGTTATTCGTAAAAAATTGATTTCTCGAATTCTTAATTTGCATGTAATTTAGACAATAATTGATTTTGACAATTTGTAACTCTGCAACATAAATAATGTACAAAGACTTTGGTAAAGATAAAGAGGACAGGGGACGCACTGTGCAACTGTGTTCATTAAACACGTTTTTCAATGATTATTGATATTTCTTGCGTCTTCCGAATAAAAGGGATTTGAAAGAACGTGCAAAGCTGCGCAATAATAATAATAATAATAATAATAATAATAATAATAATAATAATAATAATAATAATAATAATAATAATAATAATAATAATAAAAACAATAATAATAATAATAATAAATCTCTGATTGGCGGCTAATGGCTAAAAAAACATATCATCTAACGCAATTGATTTGGAATTTGTAACATGAGCGAATGGCGACTGAAATGGTTCAGATCAGGAACAAAACAAATAACAAACGTAAAAAGCACAACTCGAGTTTTTAACGCATCTCAGTAAATGCATCGGGATGTAACTAAAAATTACAATGTATATAAAAAAACAGAATGCTGTCAAATTACAACTATTTCATCTAGAGATTTTGATGATCTATGGGATTTTTTTCAGATAAACCCGTTAAATTGACGGATTTTTATTAACAGCCATATATGCAGATGACGACGGATGTTCGCCGTATCCGCCGGGATAACAGAACTTGATCACTATGACAACAATACAAATGAAATACAAACGTTTAAAATAAATTGTATAATTTCATTGTATTAAATGAAGAAAAAGTTATTAGTTGTATTAGTTTAAGTGGTCCAACTGTCTGATAAAGAGATTGATTGAAAAACATAGTAAAAGAACTGAGTAAACACTGACAAGATCTAAGCATGGGCAGCGCAGACATTGATAATTAACATGAAGACACGTTTTGATCAAAATTAAAATCATGAAAGAAAGATGATCGTGAAATGAAAAGAATGTAATGCAGAGATACAATTAAAGGAAGGAAAGAGCGAAGAAAGAAAGAAAGAAAGAAGGAAAGAAGAAAGGAAGGAAAAGAAGAAAGACAAGATGTGTACACTTCAGTGAAAAGAAATAAAAATTGCAGCTTTAAAAATCTAGATACAAAATTCATAGCTTAACCAAAATCTCTGCTTAGTATCTCCCATTTCTTTCTTTCTTTTTTTTCTTTCTTGCTTGCTTGCTGGCTGGCTGGCTTGCTTGCTTAATTGCTTGCTTAATTGCTTGCTTGCTTGCTTGCTTGCTTGCTTGCTTGCTTGCTTGCTTGCTTGCTTGCTTGCTTGCTTGCTTGCTTGCTTGCTTGCTTTCCATTATTTAATTTTTCTTCTTTTTGAAACCACTTCAAACATTCCCAAAACCAAAAAGAGAATATTAAATTCGCTTAGTTAAGAGTTAAAAATTCACAAACGATTTTCATTAGTACAAGACAATCGAAGACAAACATTATATTCGTTTGATTACTTTTCATAACTCTCTTCGTCCCTTTCTTATCATATCTTGACAACACCAAGAGCATCAATATTAACACGACGCGTGATTTTAATAAGATCATTTACTGCATTTGCTTAGCCAAGACAAAAGAGAAACTTCTCATAGTAAGTAGGATAGTGTGCTCGTTTAACTTTGATAAAGAACAAAGGATTGAAGAGTTAACCTGTGTAGCAACACTGGCAAATTTGGACCATTTCCATCGGTTGGAAATTTGTCGGAAATATAAGATAAAAAGAAGTTATTTGGAGGTCCAAGTTTCCATGCTTCAAATTCAAAACCTATGGAAATTTTTCCCCCAAAGATTGAAATTGGTAGGAAATGTGAATGAAAAAGCGTTGGAAATCTGCTTTACAATCCTTGGAAATGGTCTAAATTTCCCCGCTGTTGCTACAGAAGCTCAAAGAGTGAATTTCCAGCCGTGAAACCTATGAATTGACTAATTCCTATCAGGATTCAAACCCGTAATTTTCTAGATATAAAAAGGGCAAGTATCCATAAATTATTGCCCATGATTTTGTGCTAGGACTAATTGAACTCTAAATTAAAGAACAGATTTTGATGGATTATATGAACCACAAAATGCGTATAATTAACCTCGATAACAGAAAAAATTGACGTATGGCGAGCACCTAATCTTTCAATAATGGCGGAGGATTTGGGGACAGAAATATTAACGACGACAAATTGAAAAGCAACATTCATTACAAGTTCAGTAGAATGAGGGGCCTCTCAAATTTCTGTTAATTTACTACGGAGAACTGAAAGGTCCGAACTTGTAGAACTAATTGAACTGCGAAGAAATATGGTAAGGTGATATTTCAGTGTTAATACTCAATGCGTTTGCTTAAAGTAGACGATTGAGAGAATGAAATTGCATGAGGATGTCCGAAAGGGGAAGAAATTTTATTGAACATGAATCACGACTTTTTGAGAGAGAGATTTATATTGATCAAGAATTAGAACTATTTCTCTTTTTGCATTGGGGGATTTATATTGAAGTAGAACTATATCATTTTTTTAGACAAAAAACAATTAAAATGAAAAATGAACCAGTGATTACATAAGTTCGTTATAAAAATGTCTAAAACGAAAACGAAATGTTTCAATTTTATGTCAAATATCATGAGGACTTTATTGTTTTCAAATAATGACAGTGTTCGAACTGCCGTAAGCTAAAAACTAATTGAATTGCATAGAATAATCGAATTCGATTCAACACGGGTGGCTCCAAACACACTTCAGGTGGTAGAATTTTGCGAAGCTCATCTGCGCGGGAACCCTATTGACACCCCATGTTCACTCTGACACCTTTCAAAATTTGAATCAGAAATCTGACTTACGGATCTAGCTATTGATGATTACGAACCAAAAAGTTTTGAAAGCTTTACTGATAAAGCATCTGTTCATTGGCTTGTATTTAATGTACTTTTTCAAGGGCGATTAGTACTCGAAGGGTGACGCAGTTTGCCATATCTTTTTAGTGCGGAATTTAACGTTTCGATTTGTTCACCTTGAGATATAGATCTCAAATAAGTACACTTCTCAGGACGTTAGCAAAGGTAAGAGTAAATTAAATCTCATTTTGCTAATAAAAGCAAAATCTACGATTAACAAAGATAACAGAAATTAATACAGTTGACCTGAGGTAAGATTTCAATACAAAACGCTAGCTAGTTCCACAAAGCAGATTTACAAAACAAAAGAGAAAAGGAAAGAAAGAAAGAAAGAAAAAATGAAACAGAAGGAAGGAAAAAGAAAGAAAGAGACCTGAGCATTTCAATGTTAACTGCAATTACAAGGCGATTAATAATCTACCTCTCCTCGTCAATGGCATGAATTTGTTGATCTGAACAGGTGAAAAAGAATTGTTCGTGAAAAAAAGAAGAACCGAGGAAAAAAGGAAAAGCTAGATCATCTCTTGTCAATGCTTTTGGGCACAAAACCTAGAAGAAATTCAATCTTCTTGATAGTTGCAATTAGTTCAGGGCCGTAGCTACCGGTACGGTTAGTCAGGTTTCAACCGGACCAACTTTACCGTTAGAACCATTGTATTGCAGTTTTGAAAGCATAAATTCGTGTAGGAAAACGAAAAAAACGGACCAACTTTTAAAAACCGTACCAAAGTTTAAATGGTGGCTACGGCCCTGAGTTCGACCGAGAAGCAACTCGAATATTGTCCTTTTAGTCTTGTTACATCGGTTTTTGTTCTTTGTTTTGTTTTATTTTGTTTTAAATTTGTTTTGTTTTGTTTCCAAGTGAAAATTTCTACATCTTTATGCATGTGGTATCAGTATTGGACTACGTCGTATAATTATAGTTAGGAGAATTCGCAAATTTACATATCCGGCCCATGCAGATGAAATTTTAATTTCACACCTCTTCAATTCCAATTCATGATCAGTAGCATCAAACAATTTCTACATATATATGATATATTTTTTTCACACAATATTTAATATTTTGTATGTTTTCCTAGACAATCTTTAATCATGCGATAATCAATTGTAATAAATTAAGATAATATCAATATATAACTTGGTTATGTATTTACGTTTATATATATTTATATATTTATATATATTTTTAAAGTTTATTTTTTTATAAAATTTCTTATGCAGATGAAATTTTCACACCTCTTCAATTCCAATTCATGATCAGCAGCATCAAACAATTTCTACATATACATGATATATTTTTTTCACACAATATTTAATATTTTGTATGTTTTCCTAGACAATCCTTATTCATGCGATAATCAATTGTGCGCGTTCTGTGCAGAATTGAATAATGAACAGGTTTTTTGAGTGTTTCTCCCCATATAACCATTACGTAATGTTCCTTTAAAAACTGTAGTACTTTTTATTGTTCTGCGGCATATCGCTTTCCCAACAAAATTTCAGTTTAAATTTTCCTACTTGCGATGTGTCAACCCTGATGGAGAACATGTTTTTGAAGGAATATTTTTTGAAAATTGTTTCAAAATTTCCAACCAATCACAAGAGTCAAACACAATAGAATAGAAAAGCTACCAATATGCAATGTTCTGGTTATATCATTTTCATCATTTTTGTTTCTTTTTATATTAGGGCTCCTAGTGATAACAGGGATTATTGTATATAGTCACTGATAGGATTACCCTTTGTAAATAAAGGAATCTATCTATCTATCTATGTTCCCTACATGTAATTTTCTCTAGTGTTTAAACCCAGAAGAGTTAAGGCGCCGTTACACTGCGATTTTCCCCAACAACTTGCAATAATTTTGGCCGAGGCAAGCTGGGAGCGAGATTCAAGATGGCCCCTCAGAGCGAAATGAGAAATTGCGCATGCGCTCGTAGAAAACGTGCCTCAAAAATTGCGAGGAAAGTTGCTGGAGGGGTGCATGATACACTGTGCAATGACATTGCAAGTTGCTTCAATGCGTTGCGAAAAGTAGACCTGAGTTCTACTTCATGCAACGCTACGCGCAACAAAAAACATTGCGAGACAACCCCTGTTACACTGTGCAATCCTCCAGCAACTTGTTTCGCAACGCCGTTGCGAGACAAGTTGCTGAGAAAATTGCACAGTGTAACAGCGTCTTTATCTGTAAAAGGTAATCATTCAGTGAATGTGCTCCCCTACATTTCTTAGGGGGTGTTACATGGCACTAGAATCATCCTAGCAGGCGAATCATCCTACCTGCTAAAAAAATGTATGAGTGCACCGTCGGCCTCCGGCCTGGAAGACTTATCTCCGGCTAAAGGATCGAACTACCGACGTTAAACAATGGCCTTTGACTTAACCTTTACCTAACAGTTATTTTTTGTTTTTTTCTCTACAGCCACAATGACAAGCAATAACACCACAGCAGAACCAGCTCTTGTTTTGTTTCACGATTGCACAAGCACAAGTAGCATTATCCAAATCCTCCTTATCGTTATTGTCATGGTTCTCTCCATCGTTGGTAACGGCGCAATCTGCGCTCTTCTTGCTCGTTTTCGAAGCCTACGCACCGTCCCAAATATTCTCGTTGCCAACCTGGCCTTCATTGACGTCATCAACGCGTTAATAAACATGCCTCTATTTATCATGTGGTACCAGTGTCAAGTCCGGTTTCTCACTGGACCAATGATTTCGTGGTTTATTGTCACTTTCTACGTACTTTTCATGTTTCTTTCTGTAGCATCCCTCTTAGTGTTGATGTTGGACCGTTATGGAGCAATAGTGCACGGACTACGATATCATACGTGGAAGACTAAAAACAAAGCCATGGTGGCTGTTATTTTCATATGGCTGGCTCCTTTGGGCTACAGCATCGGCATGTCCAGCCTTGGGCTTGATTTCGACGTTGGAGAAATGCCTGTATGGGTCTACCGTAACTATTACTTCAAAACCTTTGGTCGCTTTTTCCTCATCGCGGGCTACCTTGTTCCATTCGCTGCCATCGTCGTTCTTGGTTTCCTAATATGGAGAGCGGTTCACTTAAGCACACGTGTCATAGTACCGCAAAGCAATCTGGGAAGGAGAGTGAAAAATGATGTCCAAACCGCAAAGACACTTGGGATTGCAATCTTCGCGTATGTTTTGATGGGATGCTTTCCAGTCCTTCTCCACAGCATTTCAAGGCCTCATGGGTCTTGGATTCATTTTCTTGCTTATTTCTTTGTTTTTATGAACAGCATGGCAAATCCTGTTATTTACTCTCTAAGAACCAAAAGATTTCGTACGGCGCTCAAAATGCTGTTGCGGGATCCCTGTGGTGACAGCCAACCTTCAGGTATCAGAGTGCGACCAGCGGATTCTTCAACTGGGATGAAAACTGAGGAGTCGTCTGTTCAGCATTCGAATCTGGGTTTTGATGGAGATAATTGCATGTTCTAGGACACTGGAATATGTTTGGACAATGATACTCTGCTAATGGCACCTCTGAATTACCACGACGACCTCTTTACCATGACCACCTCTTTACAATTACCACCTCTGTACAATGACCAGCTCTGTACAATGACCAGCTCTGTACAATGACCACCTCTGTACAATGACCACCTCTGTACAATGACCACCTCTGTACAATGACCACCTCTGTACAATGACCACCTCTGTACAATGACCACCTCTGTACAATGACCACCTCTGTACAATGACCATCTCTGTACAATGACCATCTCTGTACAATGACCACTTCTGTACAATGACCACTTCTGTACAATGACCACTTCTGTACAATGACCACTTCTGTACAATGACCACTTCTGTACAATGACCACCTCTGTACAATGACCATCTCTGTACAATTACCACTTCTGTACAATTACCACTTCTGTACAATGACCACTTCTGTACAATGACCACCTCTGTACAGTAACCACCTCTGTACAATGACCACCTCTGTACAGTGATGACCACTTCTGTACAATGACCACCTCTTTACAATGACCATCTCTGTACAATGACCACCCCTTTTTGCAGATTCGATGAATTCGAATTTTGTTGGAGTCAAATTAACTTTAACCAAGATATATATTGACTTCATTTGATTGCTATGCGGTATGTAGAAACAAGAAACAAGGGCCGACAAAGATAATTTGTGCAAAAGCATAGACCTGTACAAAATTTAATGTAGTTTTCAAATCAACAGTTCCTCATTTACCAGCAAAATCCTTATTCTGTCAGTCGACTCTTTCAAATACTTCAGCTTTTTCAAACCGAAAGCACGACTTTCACTCATGTTGTATTCTACTTGATTCAACGAAAACACCATGTACGTCTACAGCCCGTGATTTTCAAATTTTTCTCGTGTCACTGGCACTGCTTTGGGCGACCCCTGCTATACTTATACTAGGGGTAATTGTTTTCTGTATTTACAAAAAAATAGAAAGAAAGAAAGAAAGAAAAGAAAAGAAAAGAAAAGAAAAGAAAAGAAAAGAAAAGAAAAGAAAAGAAAAGAAAAGAAAAGAAAAGAAAAGAAAAGAAAAGAAAAGAAAAGAAAAGAAAAGAAAAGAAAAGAAAAGAAAAGAAAAGAAAAGAAAAGAAAAGAAAAGAAAAGAAAAGAAAAGAAAAGAAAAGAAAAGAAAAGAAAAGAATAGAAAAGAAAAGAAAAAAGAACAAGAACAAGAACAAGAACAAGACGATCGTTTGGCCGTTTACTCAGCGGTTTTTCGACTCACCTTGGCTGAGCATGCGCTGTAGAGAAAAACACTCCATATTACGACTCAGCTGACGAGTAATAACGACTTTATGTGTACCAATATGATCCTTGAATAAACATTGAATACTAATAGAGACTAAGATCTGTGAACAATTAAATCTATCTCATATATACATATTTTTACATAGGTTTCGGCTAGTGTCTTATCAACATATACTTAGCAATTCTTCTCATCTTAATTGTATAAATCTTTGCGATATGTAACTAGTCTTTTTATTCTAACACAATTTTTTACTGATTAAGGACGAGGTCAAAACAATGGTCATCTCAAGGTATACCCAATTCAGGGGGGGTGGGGTGGTATTGACTTGCACCCACCACCTTTAAGAGTACAGGGCCGTAGCCACGGGAACGGTTAGTCAGGTTTCAACCGGACCAACTTTTACCTTTAGAACCATTGTCATTGCAGTTTTGAAGCATGAATTCGTGTAGGAAAACTAAAAAAAACGGACCAACTTTTAAAAACCGTACCAATGTTTAAATGAAGGCTACGCCGGCCCTGGAGTAAAATGTTGAACAAATATCTCGAAAAATAAATTTTAAATTGCAGTAATTGATGAACTGTACGTTCCAAGACATGCTAAACAACGTATTTCTAAATAGAAACTGTTACCACATGCAGGCAGTATTGAGATTTTCAAAGTACCTGGTATGACCCAGTAATCATCACTACACCTACAAAAATCGGGTCTCTACTATTGTTTTGACCTCTTCCCTAAATGTCAATGACTCTTTGCGAGGTATATCTACAGTCTTTTTATTCTAGCATTAATTCTTGTATAAATGTCAATAAATCTTTACGATGTTACTAAAAGTCGTTTTATTTTTGAACTGGAAGATACGTACCATGGTCAGACCTCACTGCAAAATGCCAGCCGGCCTGAGGAAATGCGAGCGGCCTCGTTGGCCTACATTTGGTGATAACTTGCTATCTAGCACATTTATTGTTTACCAAAACAAACAAACAAACAAACAAATAAGCAAACAAACAGCAAGCAAGGAAGCAAGCGCAAGCAAACAGCCCAACAATGAAACAAGCAAGCAAGAAGGCAAACAGACAGACAGACAGACAGATCTATTTTATTTGGTGTCTTATATATCCTGTATACATTGACGTAATCCAAATAAAATACAATAGTTTTTTTTTACATATTACACATATAATAAAAATAAATAAAGGATTCAATTAAGATCATTAATGTGATTGCTAATAATTCTATTCGAGGTTCTTTTAGTAAAACAGTCATAGACGTACTTTGTTACTGCTACTTGTAGGTTTGACGGAGGATCCATCAGTAGCAGGAACAAATCATCATCTGATAAAGATTGATAGTAATTATTTTCATGAAAGATTATTTTAAAAAGATCTGCCCTGAGATCAGAATACAGAGGACAGTAAATAAGGAAGTGTTTCTCGTCTTCAATAGCATTAGGACAATAGAAACACTTCCTTTCCTCTGGCTCTCTATAGCCCATACAAACATAAATATACAAACAAACAAGCAAGAAAGCAAGCAAGCAAACAAACAAACAACTACCATGTATGGAGATTCACTGACAATCATACTCTCCGCCCACCCATCGGACCAGCGACGAACCCCCCCACCCACCCCCCCCCCCCTCCGCAGAGGCTAATCCCTACCCCCCCCCCCCCTCTTTGCAGGGGCTAGTCCCTCTCTTTTTGTTTTTTGTTTTTGCTTTTTTGTTAGTTCTTTTCTTTTCTTTTCTTTTCTTTTCTTTTCTTTTCTTTTCTTTCTTTTCTTTTCTTTTCTTTTCTTTTCTTTTCTTTTCTTTTCTTTTCTTTTCTTTTCTTTTCTTTTCTTTTCTTTTTTCTTTTTATTGGGGGGGGGTTGTTTTCGTTTTTTTTCTTTCGTTACTCCTTTCACCTCTCACACTTGGACATTTTCACAAGTGAAAAGCAAGTGGCTCGAGGATGACTTATGATCATGAAGATATGCATCCTTGGGAAGCAAAGGTAAGTACTTGGTGTATGTTACACCAAGTGAATCACTAACCGATACATTCTTTCATACACTTGGGTTGCATACAACTGATGTTGCATACACGAAGTACTTACCGGAGCAAAGTTCTTTAACGTTCATGTATGTGGACAAAGACGAAAGACGTCCCTTTTGAGTCTATTTACCCTTTCCCTTCCCTAGCTGCCCTAAGCGCCCTGGGTCCCTAAACATCGTATATACGTTGACATGAGTTCTCATGGAATGGTCTTCTAGTAAAATGTTCCTCTGGTGAATTGTGAATTGTAACGACCACTGACCGTAGAGAATCTTGGGATTCATTACTGATATCGAATGTGGAGGAGGATTGACTGGCCTGTTGTTCTGCATCAAGTTCCGAAGGAAGAGCTGACACAGAAGGGGTGACACAGACGCCTTCCTGATCGATCCTGTCGTCACTTTGTTCATTAATATGTGCCTGTAGTATTGCTTGGCAGTCAATTCTTGTTTGTTCAGGAAAGTTATATAAGTGGAGTCGTGTGCAACACGGAAGGAGGCAGGGACATCCGTCATCACACATGAAGGGTGCTGGATTTTCTCCAATTCTTTCTAACTTCTCGATAACAATCTTGGCCCCAATAGGATTTTCAATTTTAGCGAACAAATTGATACTACGAAACCAGTGATGAAGAAGGCATCTATGCCGTAAAGCATCATAAAGCTCTATCAACAGTATAAAAAAACACTGCTCGATATTCTCTTCTACCCACAAGTTAGGGGGAGTTTTCTCCAGGGTGTTCAAAAGAATGGTCTTGAGGTGATATGAGGCGATGGCGAAAATTGGCTGCAAATGGTCCTTGGATATTATTTTCAGAGCCAAATAACATTTTCTGGCTGTTTGGGGTACAAGTTTGGAAAGCTCAAGCTCTGCCACAGAAAAGGAAAACCTCCAGCTTGTTTTCTCTTCATCAGATGGCGCAGGCTTAGGTACAAAATGACAACCAAGAGACACGATTCTCCTCACATCGTCTGGTCTTGGCCAGAATCGCTGTCTTGTAGGCCAATCACTAAATTGAATTGGCCACTCACGGCACTTGATACAAAGGGTAACATCGACCTGATCTTGTTGACCGGTAAATCCGACATCAGGAAATAGCCCTATAGCGGGTAATTTCTTCTTGGAGACTGCAAACGAACATCCAGTAATTGTAACAGCGCGTTTGACTTGTTCTATAACATCTTTTGAGCTGAATACCTCGTTCATGTACTTGAGTTGTGCAAAACCAAGAAAACCGATATCCGTAGGGATTAAAGGTTCGATACGAATGTCTGTTGTTCCATTGAAAGAAGCTTCGACGGACTGAAAACAGAACATGGCATCTAGATCCGCTTGTAGTTGGGGTCCCCAAAATTCTATATCACTATAGACGAAAGTCGGAAGACCATAACCCTCAGCTGCGCTCCCCACTAAAATGCTTTCGAATGTTGTCGTAGGTTCAATCTTGTTTTCTAAATCAGTTTTCAAACCATCAATAAGTGGCTGCGCTCTCATTTCGGTTTTTCTACAAAGTTCATTTCTTGGCATTGTAAAATCAATATTTAACATAATCTCCTTTAGAGTTTTCGAGCTTTTACCAGTAAAATGTTTAGCTCTGTGCCAACAAGCTACTGGAAAGAAGATTCCCTGAAAATAGATTATTAGCAGTTGATGAATTAACAATTTTGAATACGTGTACTCAAACAAACAAACAAACAAACAAACAAACAAACAAACAAACAAACAAACAAACAAACAAACAAACAAACAAACAAACAAACAAACAAACAAACAAACAATTAAACAAACAAACAAAACAAAACAAACTGAAACCAGCAAACAAACAAAAAATTCGAAATGAGTGCGAAATAACGATTCGGAAAAATCCGAGCCCATAGCGGAGATTGAATAAGTGCACCTTTTCGGCGAAGTTGGCTGTTTTGCTCCGGCTTTTAAATTTTTGTTAACAGCTTTCGTGTTCATATTCAAGATTTTCGAGTATTTGGTTCTTATCAAAGGCTTCCGGGCCTCAGCTCGGGAATATTCTATCGACGCGCGCAAGTTTTAGATTTTGCTTTTTGACTTTTGCTTTTTGCACTCTAATTTTGCCAATCCCAAGGTTCTTATGGAGCTGATTGGCAGGCTTCACTATAAACAACAACAATAACCTCTAGCTCATTTGTTTGGGATTCCTGTGGATGGAAAATCACTGGAGCGTGTAAATTTGCGATATGAAAAGCTTAAAGCAAAGTCGCTATAACAGCTTTCAATTTTGCAAATCGTATTAATTCCATATTTTGAGGGCCAAAACGAGATAAATACACTGTTTGATGCAAGTTGAAGGAGTGCAGCAGAGAACCAGAAACTACGGAAGTACGGTGGCCCGGAAGGGCCATACTTATAAGTGTCTATCGAAGCATGTATACAATTTGTCTGCGTATGTCTGTGTTTTGGGCTTGAAATTCATTTGCATATCGAATGCAAGAAATTTTATGTTGACACGGAATATTTGGCTGGCTATCTCGTTCTTCAAAATTATGTTCAACTACCGAAATACCGTGACAACTGACACATGAGCAGTCTACCTACCGCTAGTGCGTTGTGGATAACTATCCAGATCGGAGGCACCCCAGATGGAAAAATATCGCGCGTCAAAGTCAGTAGAAAGTTATGAGAAGAACCAGAACTCCGCACTTTCGAGTAATATTATATTGTGGGCGCTAAATTTATTTGTAAGGTACGTTAAGCAGTGGAAGCCATTAACAACAAGTTACTGTGTGGATTAGTCTTTCTTGCCGCTCCAGGACTCGCGGAGAAAGAGAGTCCAGTATAACTTGCATGCGCATGTGCAAAATGAGCCAATCAATTAATTAATTAGTATTTTGCGAGCTTGCAATATGCAAATGTCAGTGTTTGGTAGCAGTGGTAGTGATGCGTATCGAAAAATTCACAAATACGTCTTTCACAACTGTCCATCCGTAAATGGCCTGTAACTGCTCAAACTTTGGTAAAAGATTATAGTTGGTTTTTCCAAGTGCATAGCTCACTGAATCAACAAATGGCTTTCCGAAATGAGACTAATATCGTGTATACAAAACACTTTCTTCTTCAGCCATCTTGAATCATTAGATGACTTTAGGATTTGTAACCACGCGATCACCACATGAATGTGGTGATCGCGTGGTCACTAAACTGACATGCGCATGCAAGTTATACTGGACTCTCTTTCTCCGCGAGTCCTGGAGCGGCAAGAAAGAGAGTCTGGGACTGGACTATGTGTGGATTAGATCCGATAAGGGTATTTTAGACTCCATCGATCGTTTAATAATTAGCCATGTTTACTGGAATGTCGTACTTTTTTGCTCAAAATTCTTGCAATTCACTTTCAAAATTTGACATCTTAGACTGCGCCCCCCAGCAAATTTATTTAGTAATTCGCTTTTTCCACGTTTCTTTCTTGCAAAACTGAGCTTTTTTAGTCCAAACTCGTGGTCCCTACATGTGATCTAAAGCATTTTTGTGAACGTGTTTCCAAGCACGTTGTTTGCATGCAAATTTCAGCGATGAATTTATTGCTCTTTTATAAAGTATAAAACGCTGCTATTTTAACAAGGCTTGAACCCGGCTGTAAACATTGCTTGAAATCACATGGAGGGACCAGGAGTTTCCAGCAAGAAAGCTCTGGTTTACAAGAACAAAGCATGGAAAAAGCGTATTATTAAATAATTTTGCTGGGGGCACTGTCAAAGATGTAAATTTTTCAGAATGAATTGCAAGAATTTTGCGCGAAAAAATACGAGATTCCAGTAAACATGGCTAATTATTCAACAATCAATGAAGTCCAGAGTGCTCTTATTGGATCCAGTTCACACAGTACCATGTTGGTAATGACATCCATTACTAAATTTACCTTATACATGAATTCAACGCCAGCATTATAACTCGAAAGTGCGGAGTTCTGGTCGTTCTCACAACTTTCTACTGACTTTGACGCGTGATATTTTCCCATCTGGGGTGCCTCCGATCTGGATAATTATCCACAGCTCACTAGCGGTAGGTAGACTGCTCATGTGTCAGTTGTCTCGGTATTTCGGTAGTTGAACATAATTTTGCAGAACGTGATAGCCAGCCAAATATTCCGTGTCAACATAACCAGGTGAACGGTGAACACGGCGTGCAAAGCATTATTGGACAAAATGAACGGCCCTGGTCCCCAGGTCCCTTGATGAACAAGCAAAATATCTGAAAATATATTTCTGAAAGCTTTTAATCACATAAATTAGCAAAAGAGTTTGAAAGAAGTCTCCCTTTAATTTTTTGACTGTTCCTGTCGCTTTGCCATCGTTTTATCAGCGATCAAAACTGTGTTACGCAATACCGTCACGATATGTTGAAGGAGCAAGAACTTATCATTCTGCGAAAATATTTCACTCCTAAAGTTAATGAGCGAATATATGTTTATGCATTTAAGAAAGATTTAGCCTAAAATATGAAAATAAGCTGTTGGTATCGTCATTTTAACGCTCAGTGTTTTGGCTGTTTTCTTTCTTATCAAACAATACGTGATTTTGAGAGTTGACCGAGGCGAGCGTGTTGATAGTGCGAGTCTCCCAAAGGAAATCGCTTTACAAATAGAATATCGTGCTTAACAGCACAGTAAATAAGGGCTATGATTTTAAAAATGAGTTTTTTCGATATGGAAGTATACTTGAGGGTTTTGGCGAGTCTACAACTGCATGAATTTGCTAATAACTTTAATTTTATATTTATCAACTGAACGGAATAATTAACTTAATTAAGTACAGTACACAATGCCAAATAAAAAGTTTATCATAAAAACTTACAAACATTTGTACAACAATAACTTACACGTTAGACTCAGGAAGAAGACTAAATTTACAGTTGTTCACCACATATCTTTATTGAAAACAATTTATTATAAACTCCAGTTGCAAAATGGCGGATTCTCATACTCGTCGACCGTGAAGTAAGTAGCCTGGGGACGAGGGCCGTTCGCAAAAATACTGAACGCGCTCTGATTGGTTGAAAATAAAATCTCCGTTCACCTGGAAAATTTCTTGCATTCGATATGCAAATCAATCTCGTACCCAGAGCCTGCGTTCCTCTTGGTCAGCGACCGAGAAACGAGAGGCTCTGGCCAACACAAATTTTTAGTCCGCTATTTGCGGACTTGGCTTAACTGCGCATGTCAAGCTCAATCTGTGACAGAAAATTGCTGATCGAGAGCTTATTTTTATGCACCGTATTTAGAAATACACTCAGAGGTAAAGAATGATATTTATGTGAGTCAATTGTGTGATTTATTTCACGTTTTGAAGCCTGTCAAGTGAATTTGAATCGATAGTCCAACGGCCCTCTTCGAAGCACGACCTTCAACGACCAACGGGCCACAAATCTCCTATTAAAACTGCACTAAATCTTATCGCTTGCTCACATCCTCTCGACATGAAGTAGTCTGACAATCCTTTTATATTCTGACAATGGTTCAGGCTACCCTGAACAATTTTACTTATCGAAAATCGATCTGGAAGTAATAATTTAGTATAATTCCGAGAAATTTCGATTCTCAAAATATGCGAAGAATGTAAAATTCAAACGCTCCTTCTATTGTTCTGTCAACCAATCAGAGTGCTCCAAATAACTGTATTGGCCAGAGCCTCTCGTTTCTCGGTCGCTGACCAAGAGGAACGCAGGCTCTGGGTACGAGATTGTATGCAAATGAATTTCAAGCCCAAAACACAGACATGCGCAGACAAATTGTATACATGCTGTCTATCGACAGTTATAAGTAGCGACGGATAGTTATAAGTGTCTATCGAGGAATCCCAAGATTGGAGTTTCGATGAAAATATTCATCCATGAAAGCAGAGCAAAAAAAAAAAAAAAAAAAAAAAAAAAATCAATAAATAAAAAAAGCCGATAAAACCAATAATGAAAACAACTATTCCATTCTAGGTGATTTCAGTCAGGAACTGATAATTTCTTAAACATTTTGGAAAGTTATTTCTTTAGTCCACACATTCTTCAGCCAACTCGTATTACTGACCACTCGGCCACTCTAATGGACAATATATATTTAAATTCAGTAACCCATCACACTATTAGTGGTAATATTGTCTATGACCTCACTGATCACCTTCCTAATTTTCTGATTATTATTCATAATTTCTCTGCACTCCCTAAGCATTGCAAGATCTTAAGAAGAGATTATTCTAAGTTTGATAAAACTCGCACGACGTTTTTCAATACTTACACACCATCCACATCCGATAATATCAACTAGTTTGTTTGCTACCCCTTTCACAAGTTTGAACATGCACAATCCATAGGCCAAGTATACGATTGCTACTATGCGAGGCACGAATTCTGCAACAGTCGCAGCCAAGTAGTACAGCAGACAAGCCCACAAAGGAAGTATCGACCATCTACAAATACTACACCCATAAAAGACGTACAAACATGCTGGATATACACATCTTCGTGCTTTCATGGGGCAACAACAACAACAACAAAGACGTGGTAAAGTACAGCACGTGGACCGTTCCTGAATTATCATATCTGTAGAAAAGGAAATACACAAACAATACATTATCATAATGCATGTTCATATTTGTACACCTTTTACATGTAGTAATATTAAGCTTCTGTCTTGATTGACATCATAGATCTTGTTTGTATTGCTGGTTTTTAATCGTTCGCTTGAGAGTCAAAATATAAAAGAGTGGCAGCCATGTTGGTTGAACGAACAAGAGACACTAATGAGCAATCTTTTGTTGAAGTTCAACCAAGATGGCCAGGTATAGGAAAAACGAAGACCGGAAAAACGAAGAGCCGACCTCGGAAAAACGAAGACCCCGGAAAAACGAAGACCCAACCGCGGAAAAACGAAGACCCCCTAAAATCTAAAAAAAAGAAGAGTTTTTTATTTACCCGACAGTTTACACGGTTCGAACGCATTTGTGATCGCCATTTTAGAAACCGACCTGCACAGGAGTTCCGCAACCCTGGAATACGTCTCACTCCATCGATTCATTACATTTTAATAGATTACACCTCATTTAATTGTTTTGACTCTTCTTTTTTTGTTTGATTTTTACTTAAAAGTTTAAAGAGAACATATGATAAGGTATAGAAGGTGAATACGTTGCTATTTGACCGTGTATATGAAATCGTCACGCAACAACACAAAAACGGTAAACACTGGCGAGTAGATAGTTTTTGCATTTATGAAAATATCCTATTTATTCAGTACATCTAATGAACTTGTCGATCTATTTTCTGTCGATCTGGCCTTTTTGACGAGATGAACAGAAAAGAAATTTACCAACAGTGTTGAGTTTGTGATCGAGTCTGTAACTCGTGTTCCAAGTTCATACTGATATATATATAAAGAACACGGTGTGTAATTCGAAGAGCAATCATTTCAAGATATTCTGAATGCATGCTAAATTCTTAATGCTTATGTCATTCCATTGGAAATGAGATTAATCTTAATACCCTCTGTAGACGCAGGCGGCCGAGATGACAACTTGAAATGTTGGGGGCTCCGCCCTCCCACATTTTAAGCCAAGGAATTTTAAATTCCCCTATTGAATTTTGAGCTTGTTGGGTTGCTTTTAAAGCTTGGATACGCTATGTTAACTTTCATTTTATTCCACTCATCAGAAACACATAAGGGAGTTGAAACGTGTAACACGGGTTCCATGCTCCGGAATATTCAAATTATGCAAATGAGGCAAAGGCGCTTTTTGACCATATTTGGAAAATGAAAACTTGGCCAAAAATATATTTTGTAGCTTTTATTTGTAATTTTTCGGTCATTATTAAAGTATATTTTGCATTTTTTATGACTTTGGACATCCTAAAGTGCAACTTCGTACTCTGAAAAGAAAGTTTACGATCAGCTCAAAATGTTGAGTTCTCCTGAAGGCAAACAATAAGCTTAAGTGGATTTACAAAGCATTTTATCGCTCTTTCAGCTACTTTAAACTACATTCAGAACAAACAAATCAACAACGTATTTAGTTTCTACCTAAGCGCTTCTATTTATTTGAATTTTTTTAAATAATGACTGTCTGTTTACAAGTATAAAATCTCTGTAAAATTACTTCACATTCGAGGTTTATTCAAGCGTTTCCTTACCAGAAAATTGCCCTGGCACGGGCTCCGAGTCTTCACAATTTAGTCAGTTACCTTGAAATAAAATTCCGTTTCCTTTGGAACATGATTTGATCACTATAAGCTGCTGAAAAGTGAGCAACATGTAGATTGGGAAATTGTTCCGCCATTTTTGAAGGTAATATCATTACCAAATATGGTCATAAAACGCTTGTTTTGCTCATTTGAATATTCCGGAGCATGGAACCAAAGAAATGTATTGTAGTTACACGTTTCAACCCCTTATGTGTTTCTGACTCATTTAATACGTTTTGGGAAATACGACAGTTCCAGTGTCTAGTTTCAAAGACGTGCAATTTGGAACCGTTTTGTTGAATTTACAAATACTGACAGAAACAATCGACCAGAGATCCATGCAAGACCCCTAAAATATAAGATACAATATAAGTCTCCAAAATTCGGTTTTAATCTTTCTTTGTGAAGCATTTTTAGAGCACCGTATCTTTAGATAATTGCACTTGCCAGAAACGAGCGGGAGATTGGAATCTACTTGGTCGCGCGAAGCCTGGGTAAGACTTCGGGTAGACTGGCTTCCAAAGCGTATGATGAATGTTCTCGGACGAAATCAAAAGTTTTTTTTAACGGAAAATGACATTCCTGGCGCGCGATTACCTCGCGAAAAGCCAGAAGAGTGTAATGTCGCCCAATTAAAACGTTGGTTACTTTGTAGAGGAGCATGTACAACTGGTAATAAGCCACAACTTATCGTCAGGTTAGTGTAGATTACTCTGATAACACCGGTGATTTTATCTTTTATGTGAATCCTAATGTCTGATCGAGAACTTTTTAGCTTAAAAGTTGACCTCAAACAAGTTGTGAAATACTAACAAAACCCTTCGGGTTTTTTTTTTCAAATTAAAGCACGCACACACACAAAACAAATCAAATAAAGCTAACAAACAAAAAAGGAATAAATAAACATAATTTTCCTACTTTTTTCTTCGAGTTTTGTGTTTAGCAGATGTCACGCAAGCAACTTGTCACACTAAGGTCGTCGCAAATAAACAAAGAGAAGACTCGGCGAAGCGCGTGTGTTGGGGTTCAAAACCAAAATTCTCAGACTTTCAAATATCTTATATTTGGGGTTTCTTGGATTTTCCAGGGTCTTCGTTTTTCCGGGTGGAAAAACGAAGACCTAACCCCGGAAAAACGAAGAGCCCCAAAATATACCAAATAATATAAGATACCAGGGTAGTAACAAGGTATATGGGATCAGGGATCAGCGTTATTTTGGGGCTCAGGGATCACATGAACGTTATCTTTTGGTCTCAGGGATCAGATTTTTAGCCTTGGGATCACTGAAAAAACTATATACCTGTCTCACGACCCTGAGATACAGTATAAGTCTTCGAATTTTGGTTTTGATCGTGTTTTATTATGATTAAAACCGAATTTTGGAGACTTATATTGTATCTTGTATTTGGGAGCATGTATACAATTTGTCTGCGCATGTCTGTGTTTTGGGCTTGAAATTCATTTGCATATCGAATGCAAGAAATTTTATGTTGACACGGAATATTTGGCTGGCTATCTCGTTCTTCAAAATTATGTTCAACTACCGAAATACTGAGACAACTAAAACATGAACAGTCTACCTACCGCTAGTGCGCTGTGGATAATTATCCAGATCGAAGGCACTCCAGATGGGAAAATATCGCGCGTCAAAGTCAGTAGAAAGTTGTGAGAAGGACCAGAACTCCGCACTTTCGAGTTATAATGCTGGCGTTGAATTCATGTATAAGGTAAATTTAGTAATGGATGTCATTACCAACATGGTACTCTGTGAATTGAATCCAATAAGAGTACTCTGGACTTCATTGATTGTTGAGTAATTAGCCATGTTTACTGGAATCTCGTACTATTTCGCGCAAAATTCTTGCAATTCATTCTGAAAATTTTACATCTTTGACAGTGCCCCAGCAAAATTATTTAATAATACGCTTTTTCCATGCTTTGTTCTTGTAAACCAGAGCTTTCTTGCTGGAAACTCCTGGTCCCTCCATGTGATTTCAAGCAATGTTTACAGCCGGGTTCAAGCCTTGTTAAAATTGACTAAATTCGGTAGCCTATATTTTATAATCTGCAACATTTATCTTGAAGTTAATGACCTATTTTTATACATGGTGAGGCATTCAGTTTGTGCCGTATGAAGCAGCGTTTTATACTTTATAAAAGAGCAATAAATTCATCGCTGAAATTTGCATGCAAACAACGTGCTTGGAAACACGTTCACAAAAATGCTTTAGATCACATGTAGGGACCACGAGTTTGGACTAAAAAAGCTCAGTTTTGCAAGAAAGAAACGTGGAAAAAGCGAATTACTAAATAAATTTGCTGGGGGGCGCAGTCTAAGATGTCAAATTTTGAAAGTGAATTTCACGAATTTTGAGCGAAAAAGTACGACATTCCAGTAAACATGGCTAATTATTAAACGATCGATGGAGTCTAAAATACCCTTATCGGGTCTAATCTGCACTGTAACTTGTTGTTAATGGCTTCCACTGCTTAACGTACCTTACATATATATTTAGCGCCCACAATATTACTCGAAAGTGCGGAGTTCTGGTCCTTCTCACAACTTTCTACTGACTTTGACGCACGATATTTTCCCATCTGGAGTGCCTTCAGTTTGGATAATCATCCACAACGCACTAGCGGTAGGTAGACTGCTCATGTTTTAGTTGTCTTGGTATTTCGGTAGTTGAACATAATTTTGAAGAACGAGATAGCCAGCCAAATATTCCATGTCAACATAAAATTTCTTGCATTCGATATGCAAATGAATTTCAAGCCCAAAACACAGACATGCGCAGACAAATTGTATACATGCTGTATTTGGGGGTCTTCGTTTTTCCGAGGATGGGTCTTCGTTTTTCCGGTCTTCGTTTTTCCTACACTCCAAGATGGCCGCCGTGACGTCAATTGAAAGCCAGCAATAGGCCATTTGCATGTTGGCGTCATTTACTACAACTTTGCCCACTTTCTTTTGTAAAATAATTAGTGCCAATTGTTCGACTATTCTCAAATTAAAGGGAATAAAAATCTGAATAATAAAGAAAATTCGTAAAGCATTCTGGTAGTTGTAGTAAAATGACGCCATCGTGCAAATGGCCGCAATTCTTGGAGTATTTACACAACTCCATGACAAATACAAACACTGTGAGGGGACCACCATTTATTTTTTTTGGAGTGGCTGAGTTTTTACGGCCATGCGCTGACGCACGAATCACGGCTTTTATTTCTCTCCGATCACAAAGAATCAAAAAATCAAGAAGGGTGTTCACGGCTTCACAGAAAAATCTCTTACCGGCCCTGTACAAATGCCATATTCTACAGAAACGCATTCTTCTGCATGAGTATCAGGCTGACAGAGGTGAAATCCCTTCCCCCTGGGAATTTTACTAGCTGTCTGTGTTGTTCAACTTTCACTTTCTTCAAGGAATAATCTAAATTTTGCGATATAACCAGTCTAGCTAAAAAAAATCTAGCTATCGAACGTTTGGAAGTGATTTGGTGGACTCGCACTGATAGTAAAGAAATCGCGATGCCGAAGACTTCGATCACGAGGTCCAATTTATAGAGCGGAGAGGAACAGGCATTTCAATATTCTTCCTCCTGATTTTAATGCCATTTTTCTCCCTCCTCTCTAATTAGTATAAGTTCCCAAAGTTTTATTGAAATTGCACGCGATTTTAAAATTTATGGTCAAAGCTAGACCTTAGTGTTATTTGCAAGCTACATACTTCAAGTCAATTCTCGACCATCCTCCTTATCAGGAACCAAGTCAAGATTGGATACAATGTGCAGTGGTGGGACACACTTTGATGGGCTACATAAAGTACATGCGTGCCGATGCTTTCTACCTTACCTTAGGATCCAGTAACGGCCTTGAATTATCCTTGAGCAGCTCGATCGTACGATTAGTTTACTGACTTGGTCTTTGTAAATAGCTCACTTGATGCCAACCTCATGTGAGCACGTCTGTGAATCGTATGATCTTCCGGTGACGCAAATGGGAAATTTCCCGACTGACAGGAATTGACAGGAAGTCTGGCTGTTGGTTTAGTCTGTTGTTGTTTCAAGGAAACGAAGCGCTGAGACATCAATCAATTTATTTCTAAGGTAAATAAAGGGCTCCCTGGAAATAGCGTTACGAGTTACAAAGTTATAGAGTTACGAAGTTACGAAGTTACAAAGTTACAGACACCTCAATAACACCTCGCGGTCACAAACAAGGCAAATGTCTGTCATCATCATGTACGGCATGTCACGATATTGATCCAGTGGGAGGGACAGAGGGTTTTTGCTCGTTTTAATTGTTGTTTATTTTTAAACACTAAAAAATGTCAATTTCCGTTTTTGTTTTAATTCGAATTGTGGCGGATTTGTCATTCTTTAAGGTGGCTCGACCCAGTTTCGCCAGTGCGCGGGTAGTCGAATTGAAGCGGCTATTAATCGCGTTACAGAATTAAGTTGACCAAACTTTTTACGCACACCTACTACAAATGGACCGAATTTTATAATTATACTAATTTGGTTGAAATCGGAGCTTTTTTAACATCGAAATTGTTATACACTGGATTTTAAATGCTACAGTAACAATTATCAGATATATTATTTTCTTAATGTCAATATCAATATATTACTTTTCGAGTAGTAAAGTAAAAATTTCTCTGCCTATTTTGTGCGTATCGAGGATACTAAGAATTTAGAAATTAAATAAAAAATTACATGCAATTTACCTCCTTTATCTGTTTTAAGTTTAACAATCAAATGTTCAGTTTAGAGAAAAGTCCGAGTCTGAATCCATAGCTATAGTCGATCTTCCTGGACACCGCAAATAATGTCGTAAAACGAATGGGAGTCATCCATTTAAAAAAGACATTGTGCAACTTTGCACCACGTGACGTATGTCGATTCAACCAATCCCGTTGTTAATTCGTCAATTATATTTGATTAGGTTACTGACGTTCAACATGATCACAAGAGAGTTTATTACGAAATGTTACGTTCCCATACTGTCACATGTACAAGCAGAATTCCGAATTTCTCGTACGATCGCTAGCCCAAAACGCTTCTGAGTAAATGAGGCACCGCAGGCTAGTTTTTTTAAATTATTATTATATTTACAAATACTTTCTGGCCTACGGCGCGCGGCTAATGAAGGCCACTTGACATATTGGCATTGGTTGTTTATGCATGATCCTCTGGCACCTAGGTCATCAAGTTTTCAGAATGAAAATATTCGTGACGGGTGGGATTCGGATTTTCTTTCTTGAATTTGAACTGAACAACAATTAATACGAGCAACCCCCCCCCCCCCCTCTCTCTCTCTCTCTCTCTCTCTATCTCTCTCTCTCTCTCTCTCTCTCTCGATCAATATCGTGACACGCCGTACATGATGATGACAGACATTTGCCTTGTTTGTGACCGCGAGGTGTTATTGAGGTGTCTGTAACTTTGTAACTTCGTAACTGCGTAACTCTGTAACTTTGTAACTCGTAACGCTATTTCCAGGGAGCCTAAATAAAGTGCTGAGAGTTGAAACAATTCTTTTTACTGTGGTTTTCGGTAGTCTGCGAACTCTGACCTTCAACACAGTCCGTTGGAATTTGGACCAATTTGGTTATTCGCTTCCGCCCACCTCAACAAAACATCGAAAAATCAATACTATAACTGTTACTAAAATCCTACCAAATGACCAAATATGATCTTTAGAGAGTATATATTAGTTATACTATCATTTTGGTATTAATAGTTCTTCATATTAGTGAAGTTACTTTTGATTGACAGAAGCAAAAACGCAAATTAGGTAAGCTTCATTTAATATGACGAGGGGGAGCATGAAGATTTGGAAATCTAACCAGTAAAATTTTCGTAGCCCCACATTTTGACCTTGTGGATTATTTTAGGCTCCCCCTCTTATATGAATAAAAACTTGCCCCCCCCCCCTTAACCATTCCAAAAATTCAGAAGCCCCCCCTTAACATCTTTTGAAAATCAAAGGGCCCCCCTTGCAATCTTCATGCCCCCCCATATTAAATGAACCTTGCCCTAGCGGTTGGCGTTTGAAAGTCAGAGTTCGCAGAATACCGAAAACCGCAGTAAAGACCGAGGTTTTTTTAGAAAGTTTTCAAATTCATATCATTATTAAGAAGTGTTTGCTTAAACCGATTAGATGATACTGGGATAGATTTTAACAAAAATGTCAAAAGAAATATGACTCTTTTTCAAACAACAATTCATTTATTTCGCCTATATGTTATTTTGAGGTTACGATATCTATATATTTTTCTTTGAAAGAGCGCAGCTGCTTGGAATAGCGGAGCTAATCCAGTCAAGCAGCTGTACTGAGGTTACCTCTGGCACCCAGGATAGTTACAGCTGGAACTGACAGTTTAATTTCTATTGCTGATAGTTGCTAGCTAAAGACTCAAGATTTTCAAGTACACTCATAAAACTCTCATATTCAATACCACTCTCAAGAAAAGAGTTATATTTCTTGATGTCTACTTGTTAGAGACATAACTTTACATGGTTGTTCCACCAACCAAGCAGCACTAACTCCTAAAGTGTTTCTTAACTCCCTCCTAGCTCCTCCTAGCTCCCCCTAGCACCCTGGATCCCCTAAACATCGTATATACGTTGATATGAGTTCTCATGGAATGGTCTTGTAGTAAAATGTTCCTCTGGTGAATTGTGAATTGTAACGACCACTGACCGTACAGAATCTTGGGATTCATTACTGATATCGAATGTGGAGGAGCATTGACTGGCCTGTTCACAAGGAAGAGCTGACACAGAAGGGGTGACACAGACGTCTTCCTGGTCGATCCTGTCGTCACTTTGTTCATTAATATGTGTATGTATTATTGCCTCAAGACACTCATTTCTTGTTTGTTCAGGAAAATCAAATAGTTGACGTCGTGTGCAACACGGAAGGAGCCAGGGATATCCGTCATCAAAAATGAAAGGTGCTGGATTTTCTCCAATTCTTTCTAACTTCTCGATAACAATCTTGGCCCCCATAGGATTTTCAATTTTAGCGAACAAATTAATACCACGGAACCAGTGATGAAGAAGGCATCTATGCCGTAAAGCATCATAAAGCTCTATCAACAGTATAAAAAAACACTGCTCAATATTCTCGTCTACCCACAAGTCAGGGGGAGTTTTCTCCAGGGTGTTCAAAAGAATGGTCTTGAGGTGATATGAGGCGATGGCGAAAATTGGCTGCAAATGGTCCTTGGATATTATTTTCAGAGCCAAATAACATTTTCTGGCTGTTTGGGGTACAAGTTTGGAAAGCTCAAGCTCTGCCACAGAAAAGGAAAACCTCCAGCTTGTTTTCTCTTCATCAGATGGCGCAGGCTTAGGTACAAAATGACAACCAAGAGACACGATTCTCCTCACATCGTCTGGGCTTGGCCAGAGTCGCTGCCTTGTAGACCAATCACTAAATTGAAGTGGCCACTCACGGCACTTGATACAAAGGGTAGCATCGACCTGATCACGTTGACTACATTCGATATGATATAGCCCTATAGCGGGTAATTTCTCTGTGGCGAGTGCAAACGAACATCCAGTAATTGTAACAGCGCGTTTGACTTGTTCTATAACATCTTTTGAGCTGAATATCTCGTTCATGAACTTGAGTTGTGCAAAACCAAGAAAACCAATATCATTAGGGATAAAAGGTTCGATACGAATGTCTGTTGTTCCATTGAAAGAAGCTTCCACGGACTGAAAACAGAACATGAAATCGAAATCCGCCAGTAAAGGAACGTGTCCACAAATTTTACAATCACGATATAAAATCGGGACACCATAACCCTCAGCTGCGCTGCCCACTAAAATGCTTTCGAACGTTGTCGTAGGTTCAATCTTGTTTTCTAACTCAGTTTTCAAACTATCAATAAGTGACTGCGCTTTCATTTCGGCTTTTTTACACATCTCATTGGTTTGCATCAAATCTTCAATCATATTTAACAGATTCTCTTTCAGAGTTTTCGAGCTTTTACCAGTAAAAGTTTCACGTTTGTGCCAACAATCTACTGGAAAGAAGATTCCCTGAAAATAGATCAATTAGCAGTTGATGAATTAACAATTAATACAACGTGTACTCAAACAAACAAACAAACAGAAGTAAAATGTTTGCTTTAATGACTGTGAAACCCGGGGGGGGACTCCATAAAAATAAAAAATAAAATAAAAATAAGTAATAAAATGAAGATAAATAAAAAATAAATAAAATAAGTAAAAAGTAAAAATAAAATAAATAAAAGGATCGGGTATGCTCGTCGGAAATTTTTAAAAAAAACCCTAAAAGATACCGGAAATCATTTAAGAAGGGCGTGGCTGGACGATTTTTTAACCCCTAATTGTCCCTTACAGGACCAAGTTGGAAAAAAGCATAGCTTTACTTGTCATATATCCTCAATAAATAAAGAGTTATTATTATCATCTTTATTAAAAATATTTGGACCTACTTGATGAATGTTTGTGCATTAGATTAATTCCATG
Source organism: Telmatactis stephensoni (assembly GCA_029948255.1). Classification (NCBI taxonomy): domain Eukaryota; kingdom Metazoa; phylum Cnidaria; class Anthozoa; order Actiniaria; family Isophelliidae; genus Telmatactis; species Telmatactis stephensoni. The sequence goes on from JALIZF010001757.1 coordinate 189,871, forward strand.
ACTGAAACTGAAGACGCCCATACGGCCGTATTTACTCGGCGGCTTTTTTGGAGGTAATCAGTCAGCCGATTTAGGCAAAGAAACTTTCGAAACCCTACGCCAGCCGAATAATAACATTTTTTGCTTACCGTCTTATAGGCAATCGTAGAATATGTATTTTAACTAATTTATGCACCGATTTTGATAACGATTGTCGGTTGGTCAAGCCCCCGCGCGCGCGAGTAGACTGAAAAGGAGTAAGGGCTTTAGTGTATAAGGACGTGACAAACAAGATGCGAGTGAAGTTGATTTTTCGTGCCATTTTATAGCTGGAGTAATTTCTACCCATACTCCCTTTAGGGTGGGTCACACGAGGCCTTTTGCACGACGTTTTTCAATACTTACACAACATCCACATCCGATAACATCAACTAGTTTGCTTGCTACCCAGCTGATCACAGCATAGACAAAGAACAAACCATATGCAAGGTATGGGGGTATTGATATGGAAATGAAGTACTTTGCCAAAAGAAAAGTGAAGACACCCACCACACCCATCCGCAAAGTGAATGCGGACGAACAAACAAAAGTATGAGAAAAACTGAAGCACCACCATACTAAATGTCCACATCGTCGTACTTTAGTGGGGCAACAACAACAACAAAAACACAACCAGCAATCCTCATCAGTGTCCATGTATCTGTTAAAAAAGAGATACACAAACAATGCATTATTAATTACAGTTTGAGGGGGCACCATTGAACTTTTTTGAGTGGCTGAGTAAAGATATATAAATACCCGGCAAATTTAGTATCGTGCTTGGTTCACATAGACACTGGCTGGTAAACAAAATTCCATGATATTTCCGTGTCTTTTTCATGATTTTTTGTCCAATTCGATGATCTGGAGCTAATTAAGATCGACATCAAATTTTAAAGCTGAAGACATTTATGGCGTAAATCTGAAATTCTATGCCGTTTCCATGACCTTAGTAAATTTATTTTCTTTAATATATTTCATGACTTTTTAGGTCTAGAATTAGGCCGACAAATCAGGGGCGGTAAGGGAGGGGGGCTCGGCACACTCAGTCACGAGTTTCTTAAAATGGGTAGAACGTTTCACGGAAATTAATTTTTTATCTTTTTTTTTTAATTTGTGGGTTGACGCACCAATCACGGCTTTTATTTCTCTCTGATCACTTTTGAAGACAAAGAACATCTAAATGAACGTTTTTCTTCTATAAGTTACTAAACTCGACGTCCTTAATTTTTTGAAGGAACGTTTGCGATGTCACGTGACCTGATGACGTCACAGTGATCAAATATTGTATTGTAAACTTCAAAGCAAAATGCGGTCGTGGGTATAACCCCAGTCTTGAAAGTAACCATGCTTAACTGTGAGCCCTAATGTGCTTCCAAACAAGCAGCCCGCAAAACCTGACTACAGTTTCTCTTTAGTGAGATAAAGCCCAAAACAGGTCACGTGACTTTCACTGATTTCTTTTAAAAATGGAAAAACTTAACAATGTCAAGTGGACGACAAGTTTTGCGGGCTGTATGTTGTGAAGCACGTTAAGGCTCACAGTTAAGCATGGTTACTTTCAAGACTGGGGTTATACCCGCGACCGCATTTTGCTTTGAAGTTTACAATACAATATTTGATCACTGTGACGTCATCAGGTCACGTGACATCGCAAACGTTCCTTCAAAAAATTAAGGACGTCGAGTTTAGTAACTTATGGAAGAAAAACGTTGATTTAGATGTTCTATGTCTTCAAAATAATTTTTATCCGTATTTTAAGTAATTAACGATTGACCCAGGCCTTAACATACTCGAGTTCACGGCTTCACAGAAAAATCCCTTACCGGCCCTGTACAAATGGAGAAACGCATTATTCTGAGTATCAGGCCGACAGAGGTGAAATCCCTTCCCCTGGGGTGTGGACTAGTCCTAATGAGACTAGGCGCAAAACTGAAAAAGTCGACCGCAAAAAGTGCAGAAGGCATTTTAGAGTAGAAGCTGGTATCATAACTATTCTAAACTAATTTTTCATGCTGAATCCGAATATGACAGTTACCAAGATGTATTCTGCAATCTTATACATGTAAATGACGTATTTTGTGAATTGCTACAGTCATTTCATGGATGTAAGTCGAAAAATCAAGGAGATGTGAATTTTCAACAATTAAAACTCGTTGGTATCTCTTGCATAACTGTAAGTGTTTTCATACAAAAAGATTTCGTTTTTTGAGAATCCGTATCTCCTTGATTTTTCAACTTATATCCTTCAAACTTCACAGTTTTACTGATTTTAGTGTGCTCTTTCCAGCTATGGCAAGAGACCATAATACTATTATGGTCTCTTGGCTATGGTCATTGTTTTTAAGTTTGGGAACTTTTGGAATTACATGATAAAAGCTCAGTATAACCGTGACCATGACCGTGACCATGTCAGTGCCGTGATGTCTATAAAAAACATTCGAAATTCCTGCCGTAACCGTGCCGTGACCGTGTGGTGCCGTTTTCGAAATACGAAATCTACTCTAAAGTAATAACTACTCAATTTTTCTCAGTAACTATTCAAACAGTGAGCTGACAGATCAGATATCAAAGACTAGAAGACAAAAGGTCATTCGATCATGCCACTGGGCTAGACAGGAAAATTATACTAGCTGTTTGAAGCAATGTGTTCAACTTTCACTTTCTTCAAGGAATAATCTAAATTGTGCGATACTGAACCAGTCTAGCTAAAAAAAGTCTAGCTATCGAACGTTTTGGATGGATAATGTATGAGTTATGGTCAAAGGTAGACCTTAGTGTTATTTGCAAGCTACATACTTCAAGTCAATCCTCGACCATCCTCATTATCAGGAACCGGAAGTCAAGATTGGATACAATGTGCAATGGTGGGACACACTTTGATGGGCTACATAAAGTACATGCCGATACTTTCTACCTTACCTTAGGATCTAACGGCCTTGAATTATCCTTGAGCAACTCGATCGTACGATTAGTTTACTGACTTGGTCTTTGTAAATAGCTCACTTGATGCCAACCTCATGTGAGCACAAATCATTTTCCGGTGACCCGAACATTTGGGGAATTCCCGGCTGACAGGAAGTCTGGCTCCCGGGGGGGGGGGGGGGGGGGGGGGGGGGGACTCCGATCGTAAATGGACGGAGATGTTCGTCGTACCTTTTAGGGGTCAAAATCTGCAATCTGGTACCTTTATGGGTGTCTCAGACTTAAGTGGACTACCAAAGACATAGCTGGTACCTTTTAGGGACTGTTTTGGGGGTAAATAAACTACCTAAAATAGGCATGAAAGGGACGATTTCGATGATCTGAATTGAATCTTCAAAGCACATTGATAACAATGTGTTTCATTACTTTAATTCTTTATTATTGTTTTTGAATTGGTACCTTTTAGGGGTAGAAATGAATTGTTGCCACTCCCACTCAGGTACCTTTTAGGGGTCATTTTGAAAATTTCCGATGAGCATCCCCGTCCTCATATAAAAGGAGTCCCCCCCCCCCCCCCCCCCCCCCCCCCCCCCCCCCGGGACAGGAAGTCTGGCTGTTGGTTTAGTCTCTTGTTATTTCTAGGAAACGCAGCGCTGAGACATCAATCAATTTATTTCTAAGTGAAAATAAAGCGCTGAGAGTTGAAACAGTTCTTTTTAAAGACCGAGGATTTTTTGGAAACTTTTCAAATTCGTATCATTATTTAGAAGTGTTTGCTTGAACCGATTAGATGATACTGGGATAGATTTTAACAAAAATGTCAAAAGAAATATGACTCTTTTTCAAACTAAAAGTAATGGTTACTTCAACCCTGTGGTTTATTTTCATCTTTAATAAACCGAGTTTTCGACTTTAGCGGTCATTATCGGGGTTACAGTTACCCTGGATACCAGAGGGGCTTGTCGTCTTTTGTAGGAGTCAAACGAGCCTCGAAGAAACAAGAAATTTACGATGGTCGAGTCGCGAGAAACTCCTCAAACCTCTGGGACCCAAGATAGGTTGCAGTTGGAACTGACAACTTTAATTTCTATTGCTGATAGTTGCTAGCCAAAGACTCAAGATTTTCAAGTACACTCATAAAACTCTCATATTCAATACCACTCTCAAGAAAAGAGTTATATTTCTTGATGTCTACTTGTCTTGAGATTTTCACCAGTGACTCTATCATTTTGCCAACAGATACTGATGTCCCAAGACTTGCTAACATATTGACCCATTCAACAATTGTCGTAGAATCTCGATGATAGCCTGTTTCCACCATTCCAGTTTTTGTTACAGAGGAAGAAAAAAAGTTAGGGTAAGGAGGCGAGACTTTACATGGTTGTTCAACCAACCAAGCAGCATTAACTCCTAAAGGGTTACTGGTTTGGCAAAAAGCATTCAGCATTTCCAAGCTAGAGTGACACCTATCAATCAAGCTTTTGGGCTTTTTTGTAGGCTGTTCCAATTCTGTCATCTGTTCATTTGGTGTGTCACCTTTGAGGACAGCGACTTGTGACATCAAGTGGTTGACTTGTGGTACATTTGGAGTAAGAGACACAAGCAAATTACTGTTCTTAGAGTTTAAAGCTGAGTTCAGTAAATATCTGAGTGGTTTATTAGAGGCCACTGGAAGAGGGAAGCTGCATGAAGCACTAGTGATCTTCCTTCCACCAAAAGTCAGTGCATTTGCAATGTCATCCATGTTGCATTTTAAAGGTGTATCAATGCGGTATAGAGTGGTTAAAGCATCAATAGTTGATGCCAAGACAGCACTTGTGTGGTAGGCTAGATGAGACTATGAAAATAGGACAAAAAGAAACAAGAACATTAATTCTTTCATATGTGATATAAGAGTTGTAAATGTCACAGATGACAAGGCTGTTCACTCATGGGTGGCGTAGTGGTTAAGCCACTCTTCTTTCACCACTGTGGTCTAGCGGTCTGAAGAGGTTCGCTGGTTCGAGCCCGCTGTGACCAGGATGTGAATTGAGTTTGTTTGATGTGTTGTTCTCTCCCTTGCCGCGAGGGTTTTTTCTCCGGTTCTCCGGTTTCCTCCCTCCATAAAAATCAACATGTGAGTTGAGTGTTGTATGCTTAAAACAGTCAATGTAGTGGTAGTGTGTGTGAGTGACAGCAGGCACACATCAGCCCAATGATTGCCAATTAGCCAAGCGTAATTAAACAAATAAAGCATTTATATATTTATGACCCTTAACCTTTGTTCCCCAAGTTCTCTTCCTTGACATACTGAGCACATTCACCAAAAGACAGTGTACTGAGTTTAATGGTAGTGAGTCTTGAGAGGTTTTTACTGGAAAGCTTTTGTAGGGCTGGTCATTATTTACAGGGATGAGGTTGGGTGGGGGCTGGTGTAATTACAGGGGACACAAGTCATATTTCCAAGCACACTCTCTATATATGTCAGGGGTCCTATATATGTGTGTGGGAAAGGAGAGCACAAGCAAAAGAAGAGCATTACATTTTTCATTTGCTTGAGCATTCCCCCTCCCCATAAAATTAATAATGACTGGTTCCTTACAGGAGTGTGAATATTTGAAAATATTTCATAAAGGGTTTGTGCTGATACGAAGAAGTGTTCAAGGACCCAAAATTGAATTTTCAATGAGTACTGTTAGCTGAATTTACAGGGCTGTGCTTTTTTCTTTTGTTTCTATTGTTTTCTTCTTTTTCTAGTTTTGAAATACTTGGATTTATTATATATCAATTCCCTCCTTTAATAATAGTAAATTTCTAAACTTCCAACCATTTTCAAGTCCTATTCTTTTCCTCCAAAATATAAATTCAAGGAGTTTTCAAGGAGTTTGAAGAGAATTTCTAAAATTCAACGGCCCTTCAAGTGTCCTTGAAAACCTAAATGAAATTCAAGGCATTTTCAAGGACTTTATGCACAATTCCTTTTCACACTTCCTTCTTTCCTCATTTCTCTCTACCTCCCTCCCTCTTTCCTTTCTTTCCTTTCTTTCTTCCTTTCTATTCCATGATCCACTTCCTTACACCAACTTACATGTGCTGACATGCATTTGGTAAACATTTTTACATTACATTTACCTTGTAAGTCAAATTTGGAAATATTGTTGGGCTTCCTGTCTTAAACCATCCTTGTTGAGCCAGTGATAGTGGTGTAAATACACTACTGAATTCACTGAGCTGATTATAGCTTAGTGCTATATTCAACAGCCTATGGGCAGTTTTACTATCGGTACTTCCAGGAAATGCTGAAGGAAGACAACCAAATGTTGTAATAGACTTAGAGCTGTATTCATCTGCCAAGTCTTCAATTACTTGAGAAGACAACCCTGCAAAGCCATCATGCACATCTGTAAGAATCTAAAATTAAGAGAAACAGATCTCATATAAAACTTTATTAATTAATCTGGTTTTAAATTTACACATAAGTATAAGCACCGGCAATTTCTATCAACTTAGTAATGTACTGCTCATTAGCGGTGCCTGTCTTTTCTCACATGCACAAGCAACATGCACAGACTCAGTAATGTATTGCTCATTAGCAGTGCTTGTCTTTTCTCACACAAGCAACATACACAGACTCAGTAATGTATTGCTCATTAGCAGTGCTTGTCTTTTCTCACACAAGCAACATACACAGACTCAGTAATGTACTGCTCATTAACAGTGCTTGTCTTCTCTCACACAAGCAACATGCACAGACTCAGTAATGTACTGCTCATTAGCAGTGCTTGTCTTTTCTCACACAAGTAACATACACACACTCAGTAATGTACTGCTCATGCTCATACTTGTCTTTTATTTAACAAGTAGTAACAGTCTTAGAAATGAACAGCTTAAAATATTTATTTGTGGATTGTGTTGATAACTGTTAATGATTATGTTGCTGATGATGATGATGATGATGATGATAAAAATGATTGTCAATCTCTGAAAGTTTAGTCATGCCTCTCCCAATAAATCTAGAAGTTTAGGCCTTTGTCTATCACAAATACCTGAAATCCTTGTAGCTGATCACACTCTTCTGCAAAAAAGTGTAAATTATCTTCAAAATCGTCTTTAAAGTCCTTATCAGTATAAAGACTCTGGCCATATCCAAATACATCAAACGCAAAATAATCAGCATTGTGTGAATATTCATTGATTATATTAACGCTTTTTGGGTGATATTGAGTTCCAACAAAATCAGACCACACAGAGACGTAGTCATCCAAATTATACCATTTAGTGCGAGTCGAAGCTGTGGCTTGTTCTGACAGAGAACTTGCGTCCTTCGAAGTAGAAGTATTCTCAAAAATGTCATCATCGATGTCCATTTGAAATTCATTTTTCGGTTCTACGTTGGACTTATGCACTGATAATCCACCTTCCCATTCCACGGATTTTGAAGAAGAGGAATATAGCGTGCCCTCTACGCTAAAGTTTCGAAGGCTTCCTTTCAAGTCAAACAACATCAAACGAGGAGTGTATGTTTCTTGTCCATCCAACGTTCTCCCGACACGAAATAAACAATCATGGTTGACCTCTGCCTTTTTAGTATCTCTAGGATCGTAGCTAAAGAGAGATTCCTGGATATTCCAAAAATGTGTCCCTACAAAGTTTGAATAATGTCCGAACTGCAGCGAAATTATTTCACGTGCAGCCGCCATTTTGGATTTGAAACAACGATTTTGGTGGACAGCAGATTTATTGAAAAAAATCACAGGAAGCCCAAGGCATGTCTATGTCAAAAAGAAGCCATAAAAATAAAAATAAATACAAAATCCCTTGCAATTTGATGTCAGGAGTTATAAAAATTGTAAAAGTCGAGCTAGAAAGAACTTAGCCGGATTTTCATAAAAGAAGAAAACAATTAGTTTGGGTTGCCTTTGGTACAATATGCGCAGCTCATACATTCCAACTATTATCTGCTGGCACCCGCAGGCTCAGAAGAAGTTACTTTCTCGAAGTGTTTAAATTTTTTTCGAAAACTTGTTTCCGAAATTTATTATTCTTGTAATGAATAGTGTTGGTAAAGAATGTAATGATTTAAAAAAAGAATATGACGCCTGTTTTAATTCATGGTACACCGACCACTTTCTGAAGGGAGACTTTCATACAGATCCTTGTAAGGAATTGTTCAAGGATTACAAGGCATGTGTTATGGTAGGTTTTGTGATCAAACGTTCTATACGATTATTTGTTCCATCTGATCATTCATTCGATATGGGAGAATCGCATTTGAAAGGCTTTCTTTGAATGTATTCAGGAATAATTTTGTATATAATATAATTATAAAAATTAAATATATGTAACTTGTGCATTCCCCCCAGAGGTCGTCTTGGGCATTTGTTCAAATGCTCAAACAAATCTTATCAAATTTTAACAAATTCTTCTGTGGACAACATGCAGTTACTGTTCAATTTCACAACAAAACCCAATTGACATTAGGTCAAAAGACATAGGGCAAATCTTGACAAATGCCCGGGGGGGGGGACTCTATTGTAAAAGGATCGGGTATGCTCGTCGTATCTCTTAGGGGTAAAAATCAGCGATTTGGTATCTTTTAGGGTGTTAAAATTGAAGTTTAGAGTTTTAGCATTTCCTGGTCTCTCTGAGGATATCAAAAGAGCCCATTGCTTAATATTTTGTTCTCAAATGGAAGAAATTTACCCAACAAAAGCGTGTCGACCATCAAATTTTGTGTTCATAATAATAATGTTCATTAGCTTGTTATCGCTGGTATCTCTTAGGGGTTAAAAAATCGTCTGGCCACGCCCATTTAAAAAGACTTCCGGTATCTTTTAGGGGTATTTTTGAAAATTTCCGACGAGCATACCCAATCCGTTTACAATGGAGTCCCCCCCCCGGGGACAAATGCCCCTTAATCCCAAGGGTGCTCCAGGGGTTGCATGGTGATCCCTGGGGGAAGCCACCAATTGATGCGTTATTCATTATCATTTAATAGGATCATTCAAACTTGAATGATATTGATGATAATGATATTCTAACTAAAGCCTAGTTCGTATGGAAAAATCCTTGACAGACAGCATTACAGGTTTTCACACTGTCTCAAACTATTGTCAGTATGTGATAATGCCAATATGTCTGTCTGTACTCATCTGAAATGATCTGGAATTTGTGTTCTATTTTGCCAAGTAAATTCCAGGTGATCTGATTGTAAATTGTCATGATATCTTCTTTTTTATTCTCACATTGTCAAGACAATCTGAGACAGATGGGGAACAACTTAATCTCCAATTGTCAGAAATTTTTCTGACTAATGAGACTTAAAAACTAAGTTGTCACTAACATTCCAATCATGTAGCATCATGGCAGGCATGCTTATCATACCTTTTAGGATGTCTTAAATAATTATTCTATGTGACTACTGTAGACTGAGGCTGGCACCTTTTAGGGTGTTTTCACTAAATAAGATGCCTTTCTAAACTTTACAAGTGGAGGGTTTTCAAGGATGCTGTCTTTAATACTATCAAAGCTAAAAAATATCACATTTATTATTTTTTGAGTTGGCACCTTTTAGGGGTAAAACATGTGTTGCCACACCCACCTGGATAAGACTCAGGTACCTTTGAGGGGCAATTTTCAAAAGTTCCAACAAGCATCCCCATCCTTCTATACATAGTAGTCCCACCCCACCCCCCAGGGTATCACCTTTCACCATTGCGGCAACATTGTTATATTTAAATTTTTTTAATTTTTTTTCTAAAATTCAGAAAGCCATCAAAGAAAAGAATATAAACATTGAAGAGCTCAATAAAGACGTCCTTGGTACTGAAGAAGAAAAACAAGTACCACCAAGTAACTGACTATAGGAGAACTTGTATTATCAACATGTACTATGAAATACAGAGCAATGACAGATAGCACATAATTTCTTGCATTGTGAATTCTTTTTTGGACTGATACTTCATGGAAAAAAGGTCCCAGATTAAAGATGTTCTAAAGAACTTCCAAGATTTTAACGAATAGATATTATATCTTCCTTATTCAAGATCTTCTTCTTCTTCACCAGCTAAAGTAACTTAGTCCAGTCCCAGACTCGCTCCAGGAGCGGCAAGAAAGAGAGACTGGGACTGGACTACAAGCTAACCAAGTGACAATAAGAGAACTTGGAAATGCAGAACATGGCAAAAAGATGATGTGAAATTTCTTGTACTATGGATTCTCTTTTTGGACTAATACTTCATGGAAGAAAGGCCTCAGATTAAAGTCCTTTTCACGCACAATCACTTTTATCTGTTTATATGAGAGATGGAATTCCTATGTCTACACAAGCAAGTTTCATGACAAATGCTTTTGTCACATGCAATATGATCAAATTTTCTCATCCGCATTAGCAAAAACATATTTGTTGAAAACGATTTGTCATAGGAATTTTGCTCATGTAGAAAGACCTTAAAGATCTTGCAAAGAACTTCCAAGATTTCAGTAATATTTTCACTAGAATAATATCAGGAAAGTAAGTTTCTGCTAACAGCTTGAAACATTTTGATAAGATTTTATATTGGATCTTGGCAAGATGATTTTAAAGTTGATTAGTATAAAAGGAGCAGCAAAGAATAAGCAATGGAAAAAGAAACGGCAATGGAAAAAGAAACGGCACAAATTTTATATATATATATTTCATGTTCTGGCTATCACATAAAAAGTGAAATGAAGGCTAAATCTACAAATTTCGAAATAAATTTCAAAATGGATCTTTTGTTCTTCATTTTTGCATTGTGCACAAAAGGAAAAGACCGTTTTCAGGGTGAATGACAAACCTAAATTGTAACAGACTCTTTTTTTTCTATTTTTTTTGGAACTGACCCAGATTTGTGGTGATATGGCCTAAGCCTGAGCAAGTCCTTAAATTTCACAAGAAAATGAAAAGATAAAAGAAATGAAAAAAAGATGAGAAAAACAAATCAAGTCCAAATGGCTGCTCAGTATTTTATATTTTTATTATGAATCATAAAATACTTAAGAAACAATATGGCAAAATGACAAACAAAAAGCTTATTTGCTATTCGTTCCTTATAGCCATACTTCATGTTTACAAACAAGCAATTTTTAAATGCTAATGTGCCAACCATTTTTACAATTTCTTTTCACAAGTTGCTTTGTTTAACAGGCTGACGTCACACGAATTAGACGCTGTAGTATATTTATTTTTGCCTTTTTCAATAAGACTAGATGCTTGGGGCTGTGATTGAATTTGTCCCCACGACCTCCACGACACTCCAACACGCTTTGACCGGCTATTTTGAATGACTTTATATCGTGCTTCGTGACAACTTAAAAAAGCAAAAGGACAAACCCTTGGGGATTGTTATATTTTTCACTTGTACCCTGAACAAGGCACCATAGGTAGTCATCCGCTCACGAAAAGGCCTTTTGTAAAAAACAGTAAAGGCGCCATTCACTTGAATGTGGTTCTTTGTATAAAAGTTGTTTTGCAAACTCAAACCAAACCAACGCACAAGCGGTCCCTAATGAGTAAGTTGTGAACAGTATTCAATCGAAAAAGCCAACGTTTAAGCTCCCGGCCGCGCTCATAAAGAGGCATAAACAACCTGGATACTCAACAATATAAAATTTCTACAATAAAGCTTAAATATTTCCGGATGACGCACAATACGTCATGGCTAGCTGTGTATACGCTTTCTCAACACTGACCTCACCGAATCATTTTAGCGAGCTATTTTTCTGCGAACTTTCGCTTTTCAAGAACAAATGTTATTTTTAAATAGTCTTAAAACTGGTTTTGATTGGATGATCAATAAGCCTATTCTTTCATTTGATTGGTTAGAAAAGAAGAGAGATGAAGATCTCAGATGTGTTTTGTAACAATGCGGTTAACGGCGTTCGACACGAGTTGTGGAGTACCCTAGCAACCGAGAATTTATTTTCTAAAGGGAGAAAAACTTTAAAATTTTTATAGGCGTCATTTTACCGTGGATTTTAAATACTCTTTAAAAGATGGCCAGCCAAATTTCTTTTACTGGGAAAAATATCCGAAGTTCACCAACCAAAGGAGAGCACATTCCGAAACTGAATTTGCAGATTGGTTCTCAAGAAAAATCAAAAGAAAATGAAAAATCTAACGGGAGTTTCCAACATTTTCCCGCCAGGCCGACTCAGCGTCCGAAGTCTTTGAAAAAAAGCTCTGATTTACCTTCAAGATCATCAACAAGAGCTGGCTCATCGACAAATGTAGAAAATCGTTTATTACGAAGAGCGACAGATGAAGGTAAAAGTATTGTTAAAAATTCAGTCGGCGAAAAAGAACGGAAAACAAATTCTGCTAAAGTCTACGGTCTTAACGAGTATATAAGAAATTACGCAAATGCCAGAATTATTGGATCTGAAACAGAATCCGGAGAAATAATCCTTTTAGAACGAAGGAAACTCAAAAACAGAAAAAACGATGCAAAAATAAAGTTGAATTTTACCCCCGAAGTTATCAACGAGAGAAGCGAGGTTCACTTACTTTCCTATCCCGGACCGAACAGAAAAGAATTATTCTCGTTCCCACTAAAAACAACCCAAAGACCTCAACGAAAACTTAAACCACTCGGCATTATTGCTAAACATCGAGTATGCCTTCCACAAGTCGACGAGAAAACTTTTTTCAGACCAGATATAAGCTATCTCCACAAAGCCAGAACAAGCGTCGAAGACGAAGACGTTTATTTCCAGTTCCCAAGCTCTACTACACTTTGGGAAAAATACGTACTGAGTTTGGTGTCAAAAAATACGGCGCAGTGGATAGCTAATCGATGCACTACTGGGGAACATAGAGACCGGTTAATTGAGTTTTTAGATGAAATGTACGAGGAGAATGAGCAGGACAGCGGCGCAGAAGGTGTTCGTAAATTGTTGGACAATAATGATGATTGTATTACAGTATCCAGAAAAGAGAACGAAAACAGTTAAAAATGGCAATTGAAACTGCTATCAATGAATATCCGATCCCGCAACCTATAGATACAGTTGCTACGTACATCCATAGTTAGTAGACAAGTCAAAACTGACACTCCATATTCAATTTTTGAAAACATTATGCTCTGATTGGTGCAACTACTGTTGTCGCAACAGTATAAGTGTTCCTCCGCGAGAAGTGTTAAAGTAGCACGATAGCTGAGTGCTTCTCAATGCTTCTCGGGTATTCTGATCAATCACCAAGTACTCTAAATCTGCACACAGCACAGCGGGCAAGTTTTCCACTTCTTTTATAAAATACATCGGTGTTTTCGTGTGCATTCCGCAGTATTTTCATTTACACTGACCAATCGAAAAGTACGCGCGCATGTTGTATGCAGAGTTCGCAGTATACGCGTTCTTCGGGCAACGAGAGCGCGCCTTCTATGATAGTTATTTTATAATATACTTCCAGTATTAAAAGGTGCCCCTTTCATACACCTTAAGTGTTAAAAAGGTAGCCCTCTCGGCCGGCCGTACCTCCAACCCATTCAAACGACCCGCGCGTTGTAAAAGAACACTTAAACTGAACAAGTTTTTACATTTAAAGATCTGTATGCGGAACAGTAATTGATACAATAAAACACATTTTTCCATTCGGAAAGTTAGTCTCGTTTTTTTTTCTGAGGCTCTTGGGAACTGACTGACACTGCTTTTTACATTTCACAGTAATACCAGACTTCAACGTTGAAAGAGAAAACATTTTTTACTATACATAATTAAATATACTATAAATTCGCCATACATATTTACAAATCGTTTTAAGTGCAATTTTATAATTCAGTTTTTAAGTTACAATTTTAAAATTCAGTTTTAAAATTACAATTTTAAAATTGTGATCTTTCATGAAATGTGGCCAACAGGCCCAGTGTTTTATGCTTCCAGCTTGTACTAGTTGGGGTTCAGTATGGTTTACAGATATGCAATCAGTTCTTTATTTAAAGTAAAGATTCATATACGCTTCACGGAATCTCTGTTTTCTGATATCATTTTCTGTTTTAAGCTGAAAAAGAGAAAAGGAGATAGCATTTTCAACCATTTTTACCAAATAAAACACATTTTTCACATCATCGGGGACTCAGGGTTGGCTTCCACAACTTATATTATTCCCGGGGGGTGGGGGGGGGGGGGGGGGGGGGGGGGGAAGAGTACTCCTATATATAAGAGGACGGGATGCTCATCGGAAATTTTGAAAATGACCCCTAAAAGGTACCTGAGTGGGAGTGGCAACAATTGATTTCTACCCCTAAAGGGTACCAATTCAAAAACAATAATAAAGAATTAAAGTAATGAAACATTATTTTGTTATCGGTGTGCTTAAAAGATTCAATTCAGATCATCGAAATCGTCCCTTTCATGCTTATTTTAGGTAGTTTATTTACCCCAAAACAGTCTCTAAAAGGTACCAGCTATGTCTCTGGTAGTCCACCTAAGTCTGAGACACCCTAAAAGGTACCAGATTGCAGATTCTGACCCCTAAAAGGTACGACAAGCATCCCCGTCCATTTACAAACGGAGTCCCCCCCCCCCGGGATATTATTTCACTACTTATTGTTATAGCAAGAAAAAGTTTGAAAAAAACATGAAATTAATGAAAGGTCACACTACTACTTTGCAAGTGAGAATGTGATTCAAAATGAAATACTACTCTCTGATTGGCTAACTAGTAAATAAGTTATGTTCAGTTGCCATGGTAGCATGACCTACACAATAAGTACTACATACCATGAGTTTAGCATTGGTGCCTTCATGATCATGTATCAGAGAGCAATCTCGAACTTTATAAAACTTTTCAAGATAGCTAAAAGAAAAAGAAAAATGCTTATAGTACATCAACATTGAGTTCAAACAGCCAGAAAATCAATAGCCTCATAGTGGCTGGCCAATAAATTGGCTTTGGCAATAGGCCCTCCCCTCTTCTTCCTTATCCCTCCCCTTTCCTGTACCCTGATGCTCTCCCCTGCCCTTGCCCCTTGAGGGACAGCTATGCATGCTACCCCGGGGGGGGGGGGGGGGGTACTCCCATATATTTACTATACAGGGATGATCCGCTGAACAGGGTATGGTTTTTCGAGTTCCCTGTTTTTCTAGGGCTTAGCCACAATAATTTATTTTCTGTGAATCTGGCTGGGAGGGGAGGCATCTTGGCTTAGGGAGAGGATCACAGGGGATCACAAGCACTCTAGGACTAAATCATAGCCCCACCCAGTTATCTACACTTCTGGCCATGTAGTATATTAACAAACCAATTTTCTCATCTCATCAGTATTGATTTATTGAAGTATGTTCTCTTACCTCTGAGGGTACTTGCCATTTGGACTTTCTAAGTGTTGATTGTAACATTTCCTACAGAAGTGTTTTTTCTTGTATTCAAAGTAATCTCCTATTGGATGGTTTTTACATGTATTGCACTGAAATTAAGAGGACATTTTTATTACCAAGGGGGGTGTGGTAGAATGTTCTTTTTTACTCTCTCTCTCTCTCTCTCTCTCTCTCTCTCTCTCTCTCTCTCTCTCTCTCTCTCTACTCTACTCTACTCTCTAGGAGTAGCTCATCACCCTTCCTTGCAGCTAAAGTCACTTAGGTCATTTTCAAAGAGAAGCCATCAATTTTGTTTGATATTTGACTTACAATATCTTTTTCTCCAAAGTCATTGCACTTGATTTTGACAGATGTAATAAGTGTTTGTGGTCCACCAAATGAACCATGATATTTGACCTTTCTATCAGTAGTGACATCATGGTCATATGTGCCTGGGCTATAAATGGAATAGATATCAAGTTTAGTGAAAGAGTTGTTAACTTATTTTACAAGTAAATTGCAGACTCAGTGTACTCCTCATTATATAGTCTCCTTTGTAGCCGTTTTTTGTATCGACCCCGACACAAAAAAACGGCAGAAAGAAGACTGTTCTCATTAGGGACCGGACATTATTTACATGGAGGGGGGCTGGTGCAAATAGAGGAGGGCACAGATTTTTACACTCACTTTGTAAGAAAGTTATGTGTGTATGTATGTAGTATGTAGAAAGAGGGGAGGGACCATCAAAAATTGAGCAGTTGCCTTTTTCATTTGCACCAGCCCCCCCTCCCTGTAAATAATGCCCAGTCCCTTAGCAGTGCTTCTCTTTCTCACAAAAGCATTACATACAGACTCAGTAATGTACTGCTCATTAGTAGTGCTTGTCTTTTCTCACACAGGCAACATACACAGACTCAGTAATGTATTGCTCATTAGCAGTGCTAATCTTTTCTCACAAAAGCAATATACATTACATGCATGCAGACTTTAATAAACAACCACTTATTCATTAACCTACCTAGGTTGTTGTGCACCATTATTACTCTGCAAAAAAGAAATGAAGAATATATAAAATAATGGATAAATTTGGGGACAGAATTTAAAATTTAATTATATAGTACTGTACATAATAAATAGTAAAAGAACTAATTAATGTAGAAGTAGTAGCAAAATTATTTAAAGTTCAATAAGTTTATACCTTTGATGGTTCACGAAATCTATTTGCACCAACACGGAATGGTTTGAAGTCTGCTTCAAACTCCCTTGGTTTACTTATGATTGCTTGGTGTGTGGGAGGACCAGGGACATCCATCTAACATACAAAATACACAAAATAAGAAGTAAATATTACAGCTGTAGTACTGTAAGCTCTTTCTTGAAAGTGCTCTTCTATGGGGTTGATAGCCTACTATATATAGAGCTGTTTCCAGATGAGTGTGAAACATACCACATTGTGCCATGGCCGTGTCATTGCCTGTGATGTCTACAAAAACATCTAAAATTCCTGCTGTAATCATATGGTGCTGTTTTCACAGTCATACGAAATCTACTCTAGTGCACCTGTCCCTCCCCTTCTCCTCTCTCACTGAGTTCCTCACTGAGAAGAGAAAAGTGAAATAAAATGACAAGAATACAAAAGATTTATATCCTGTGACTTTATACTTACATGACTTGGTTTAGGGAATCTTTCCGCTGTCCTGGCACCCAGAGAATACCCTCGACGACAAACTGGTTTTTGCTCTAGCTCATAAACAAATGTGCTGACCTGAAAAATGATGACAAAATCATCATCATGAAAAATTTAGTGACAGGCCAGCTGATTATCTCAATAATATAAATTCATGTATATTCACTGGCCCTACACTCATTATTAAATTGCATATTAACACAACGCCTGTATTACATCTTGAATTTTTAAGGGTGGAGACGAACAAACAACAAAACTTCGTGGAACGTGGTAAGGAAACAACACATGAAGCATACTTCCAGCCCTTTTTCAAAGCTCAGAAATAAACTTACATAATTAAACCTTGAATAGTAATTATAAGTTTTCTCAATATTTGCAACATTACCTCAGCATTATCGTAGCGTCCTGGTCCAGTAATAGGACTACCGCCAACTGCAAGCTGATTTCCAAATCGATTCTGTGGAATCTTCAGTGGTAGCATTTGACGATCGAGTGTCGTCCCGAACGATACATTTGTCTTATTGGCTAAAATATGATAAAAATGAAATCATTAGTGAATTATTGAGACAAAGTTTTAAGTAAAATATCATATGTTTTCTTACTTTCGTTGGGATACAACGAGAACATGTTGAAATCCTTCAAGAAAGAAAATGGCGTCTTGTTGCAAATTATTTTGTAACGGTTGTCACAGCAACAGCAGAATCTTGTGCAAAGCACAGGAAGCCCGTAGATGATGATAGCGTCGGATGATTTTTTCATTTTTTTTTATTTTTTTGGTATTTCTATTTTTTAAGAACAAAGGGATGATTAAACTGTTGATGAATGTGAAAATAGAGAAAAATGAGAGGAAGTAAGAAGTACATATTTCTTTGATTTTTTCCAAATGGCATTTTGGGTAAGATTTTGGGATCATTTTGGAATCAGAATCATTTCGGGTGCTGCCATAGATCGTTAAAAACCCTAATTCGACGAAAAACAATGGCATTCATCAAGTACAGAGGAAGGAGAAAATGCTGAGACAAAAACTATACAAAACACGACAGGAAACTTTGGAAACACACAAATGGAACGAAAAGTAGATAGTCATACATGCTGCTTTCGTTATCATTTTGCGGTTTCAGATAATTTTCCATATTTCGTCATTTTACACGGAAGCATGGGCTGTGGACAGAATATACAGAGCCAAATACAGTGTTTAACTGAACCATCAAACAAAACCTTGCCTGCGTAGTGGCCCTGGGGAGGGGAGGGGAGGGGAGGTCAAGGGGAGAGGGAAGGAGGCCTGACCAAAGTTTACGACACTTCGTGAATTTTTATCTATTTATTTATTTTATTCACTTAATTGTTTGGTTGGTTGTTTCTTTTTTGTTTGTTTGTGAAGTCTTTCCATAAACTAAATTGAAGAGATCTTTGAGAAAGATGATTTCCATCTACAAGATAGTTAAATTCTATCATTAATTACTGTTTTATTCTAGTTACAAAATAATAAACAAAAAATAAATTAAAATTAAGAAATCGTCTAGACAGATAACTTTCATCTAAGTTCTATTTTAAGATAGTTCTATTCTAGTTACAAAATCAGTTAAACAGAAAAATATAAATCAAAATATTCGTTCGAGTTGAATAAACTACCTACCTACATTCTACCATATAAGGTTATAATTTGTCCAATAACGTCATTATGTACGTGGTCGTGTTAACTAATTTCCTATTCTACTGACATCACTTGAAATTACTTCAGCCCCCGCGTTTTTACTAGTTTACGTGCCCAAGTGTCCACCACAGGCAGCCCAAAGAATTTATTTACAGTTCTTTCACTCAAAAGAAACTATCTAGAACATTAGCTGTTCATTTATAGACAAAAGAATGCATGTTTGAAACCAGTAGAGCAAGCTAGGTTCTGAATATGATTATATAAGTCATTTAATCAAGGTTTTCATTCACGAACTTTGCCGGCCTGTGTGAATAGCGTAGGATGTTTTGCCTTCACGCGCCATTACCTCGTTACTTGTGTTTTTGGGTGTGTTGGTTTGTAACCATTGTTGAAGGATTAACCTTGTACCTTGGCAAATATCGTTTCGTTGAGTGTAATGACCAAGATATGCACTGTTGGTTTTGATCTGCTCAGTAAGAGTAATATTGGAACATTTTGAGAAATTTGTGTATAAAGTTTGAACACTGATTATTTCGTTCTCTCCCTTACTTCGAGGGTTTTTTTCTCCGGGTACTCCGGTTTCAGTTTCCTCTCTCATCAGTAAAAACGAGTAGTTTCGATCTAAGCTGTGCTCCGTGATCAGACATGGCTCGTATGGTGGCTGCTACGTGTGCCGGTGTGTATGTAAATTTGTACGTAAATGTGTAAATGTGCAACTGTCTCGTAATGAAAGCGCCCTTGTATTCCTTCGACTCGATCACGTTGAGCTGCGCCCTTCGCAATTCAGCACTTGGCTGCGAGGAAGGGTGATGAGCTACCCAAAATGTATTTATTTATTTATAATTTATTTTTCATCAAAGAGAACAATTTGTTTTTTAAAGAACAGTTCTTGAACTGTATTAAGCTTTACAATCTCTCGACTTAGTCATTATTACCAAATTCCTTATAATAAGATAAATATAATAACAAGAAATTACGTAATTTAAGTAGATGACATGGACGAAAGCACAAATGCTAGCATAAGAAAAAAAATTACTCCATGTGCTCATGTGCTTGCGCTTATGCTCTGCATTGTGGTGAACACAAGCCCTACGTCAAATCTTGCGTAAAAACAGTTTAACTTCGACGTGGATGTTGACTCGTGAAAATACTTTTGCGTGAATGAATTTTGAAAAGGGGTATAGAGGACATGACTAGCTAAAGACTAGAACGACTATCCAATTAAGAATTTCCCCTTGTGAGTTTTTTTTGTGAAGCTGAAAAGTTTAGGGCGCCAGTCCCTTATTGGTGCGCGGAAGACGAAACAAAACCAAGACACGCTAGTCAACACCATACCGGGAAAATAGTTTCAAAACATGTTATCACACGCCTACACACTTCCAGCTTTAAAATAATGATATTCTATCAGCCCGAAAACATGCACTTAATTTCCAAAGCCGTTTCAAAATGCGGAATAATAGTTCTTATTGGGTTGGGCAATGTCAAGGTTAACGCTTCACGAAATTAAGGAAGACGGGCGCGGAGGAGTAAAGTTCACGGTAAACTATCGTACCTTTCCGATATTTTGTTAATAAGAAATACGACTGAGAACCGAAAAATTACCATAGTTTGGACTAAGAATTTTAAAACTTTTTTCAAGAAAAGAGAGAAACTTCAGATATTTTCTCAATTGAATCTCTGAGAGAGAGAAAGAGAATCTATCGAAACTTCAGTTAACAACTTTAAAATGCTATTCAATGACTGACAATAGTTCTATACCGGGCGCGGAGGAGTAAAGTTCACGGTAAACTATCGTACCTTTCCGATATTTTGTTAATAAGAAATACGACTGAGAACCGAAAAATTACCATAGTTTGGACTAAGAATTTTAAAACTTTTTTCAAGAAAAGAGAGAAACTTCAGATATTTTCTCAATTGAGTCTCTGAGAGAGAGAAAGAGAATCGAAACTTCAGTTAACAACTTTAAAGTGCTATTCAATGACTGACAATATTTCTATACCGTGTTTCGTAATTCCGGCGGAATTAAACTTCGATGATTCACCACTGAAACATTGTCCACTCAACTGTTACGTTGTCAACGTAACGTACGGTTGCCAAGAAAGAAAGAAAGAAATAAACTAGGGAAGAAAGAAATGAAGAAAGAAAGAAAGAAAGAAAGAAAGAAAGAAAGAAAGAAAGAAAGAAAGAAAGAAAGAAAGAAAGAAAGAAAGAAAGAAAGAAAGAAAGAAAGAAAGAAAGAAAGAAAGGAAGGAAGAAAGAAAGAAAGAAAGAAAGAAAGAATTAAAGAAAGAATTAAAGAAAGAATTAAAGAAAGAATTAAAGAAAGAATTAAAGAAAGAAAGAAAAAAAGAAAGAAAAAAAGAAAGAATTAAAGAAAGAATTAAAGAAAGAATTAAAGAAAGAATTAAAGAAAGAATTAAAGAAAGAATTAAAGAAAGAAAGAAAAAAAGAAAGAATTAAAGAAAGAAAGAAAGAAAGAAAGACAGACAGAAAGAATTAAAGAAAGAATCAAAGAAAGAAAGAAAGAAAGAAAGAAAGAAAGAAAGACAGACAGAAAGACAGACAGAAAGAAAGAAAGAAAGAAAGAAAGAAAGAAAGAAAGAAAGAGAGAAAGAAAGAAAGAAAGAAAGAAAATAAAAGACTAAAAATACATGCGACTACTGATATTTAGTTTTCTCGATCAAGACACGGAACAAAAATACATTTTTCCGCATATTTTGTGATGCAGTTTTTTCCTATGACCTTTCACAACTCAGTTGTAACTCAATTATGATCATATTAACATTCTTCACGTTGTACATCATCCACTGTATGTAACTAATTCAAAACTTATTCTCGCGTATCCTCTAACAATAAGTTTCATAACTAACTGAGACACTACCTAACGACAACCCCAACAAATTATTGCGAGATTGTGCTCACATGATTTCTAAGCTCCGCAGTTGATCTGTTATTGTCGTTATTCACTTTCTACTAAATAAGGAGGAACTGGCAAATCTGTGAGAGGCGTAAACTCAGATAGCCTTTTCTTCATCAAGTGCCAAGACAAAGCCCAATTCTTGTTTCTTTGAGTTTTATATATTTTTTAAAAAACTCATTAATAATTCATAAGGCAAACACAATGAAAATCGCCACCGTGACGAGTGTCTTTATATCTGATAAAGATTCGGCCTAATTTACATCAACTTTAACCTCGATTTTCTCCAAGATAAATGAAGATATTTTTGAATTTCTTTTAGAGAACCACTCTAATATGTGTTGGAGTTTTTTAAGCCGTATAAAGAACTCGAGATCGTGTTTTATCGGTATAAAGATCCTCGCCTACGGCTCGGATCTTTATATCCGATAAAACACTCTCTCTCGTTCTTTATACTATACTTAACTGGGCCCGGTGCTGGCCATGAGAGAATGGTGAAGAAATTTGGAGTCAAACATGCAAATATAAAAATATTAAATTCATGCGGTCACACTAGCTAACAGTAGCAAATCTTAATTTATTGATATTTTTGGGTCCCCTTTTAGAGTAATAGAGTGATCGTCTTCTCGATCCTTCTTCGCAGTTCTTCAGCAATATTCATCTTTGCAGTTTTTCTCCTTTCTAAGTTTTTGAAATTGTTCCACTTGTCAATTACCTCTTTTGATCCTTTAAGCGCTTTCTCATTCTTTAATCTCGTTTTTCTTCTTCGCTTGCAATTCTTTTTCTTAACTGATTTAGTTTGAATTAATTAATATTTCTTTTTGCAAGAGGCCTTGTGTTATCAATCGATTCAGCTGTAATAAACGCTATTATTACTATTATTTATTTTAATTAGTGGAAATTAAATAAACGACCCTTTGAACCTTTCTGAACATACATAGACAAAACATTATAATATTTTAGTTAAACAGAGTGGGTGGCGTAACCGGTTGCGCACGCTGTACTGTTAAAGTATAAACATGACTTGGGCACGCGTTCCATATCACGAGTCTCCTCCAGAATTCTTTTCTTTCTGTTCAGAAACAAATCCGTTTCTTAACCACTTACATCGCAAAGGGGGTTTAAATTGGAGCAGCCATAAAACTATACACAAAATATAAACACCTTTGTCACGCTTTTGAATAATGAGTTCCTCAGCGCAGTATATAATTATGGTGGTATTTTTGACAGTGATATATGACTAATGTTTATAGTATTCACCTCGGTGCATTTGCAAGGTCGCATGGAATGAGCTCCTGAGCGGGTGGTCAAGACTACCACGCCCTTAAGAATTCAATCTATGTTTAAATCATTATAAGGGTGGCCATTGGCCATACTATAGGGTACATTTATCACAGCATTGGTTTATAAGCATTTGCGTCGAATGTCATCAAAGCAGGACCCTGATAAACTTATCAGTTAAACTCTGTTGTTAACTTAGTTCGTTTGTTTGTCTGTTGGATAAGGAGTCTCGTTTCTTTGAGTTACCTTCCCTAGGGCGAAGTTTTATAAATAAATAAATAATGCTCTCCACATATGCTATAGGGAACATTCTGCAAGTGGACTAGTATGTTCCCATGGAAACTCATATTTCCACGTGTGTATTGGTCCCGTTTCCAGGGGGAAAGTAACTCCCATGTTTTTGGACGGGGTTTTCGTCGTACCTTTTAGGGATCAAACTCGCTATCGGAGATTTAGTACTTTACGCACTGTCAGACTGATACCTTTACTGAAATAGATACCAAATTGAGGTTTTGTACGTTTTGGTGGTACCTTTTAGGGATAAAATGGCTTGAACCACGCCAATTTTGGTAGCGTTTAAGATTGAAAGTGAACATTGCGAACGATCATCCCCCCATGCACCCCTCCCCCACCGCCATGAGTATTGGTCATGCAAAATGTTCCTTTGAGCCTACAACAAATGGCTTTATGCTTTAGCAAGTCATGAATGCGGACCTAAATGCCCAAAAATACTTCTGCAGTATACGATTATAACTACTATGATTACTGATGTAAAGTCTAATAGACTCTGAGGGCCGGCAGGAAGTATGCACTGTTTATTCATGCACTTCATGATTTCATTATAATTGCACAGTGAAGGGCATTGTTGATTTCGTGCTATGGAACACAAAGTTCAAATGGATAAAAATTAATGCATGATCTGCTAATCTTCTGATCTCCATATCTACACACAAAATGAAATGAAAATATCTAAGATTTTCAAAATACCGACACGACGATATCGAGCAGAATTGTAAATTGATCGATACGTTTGATGTTCCGCGAGCTCTAAAAATCTGCCCTCCCCAAAAAATGGGAGGAACTGGGTACCGTACTCTCGGAAATTTGCATGGATTGGATCTCCAGCTCGTTTTTGAACACCTTACCCTACTGAACGTCAGAATATGAGATTTTCTTATTACAGTGGATCAAGCTAATTCCAGACCTGACCTCAAATTTTGATACTATACTCTAGACCAATAAGTTCTTCCAGAGACATTTTTTTACCAAAACTCACCAAATCTAAACCCCATTTCAGGCTAAAACGGCTCATCACCTTTGGTACCGTATATACCATTACAGCATTTGAGAAGGGTTGTAGCAGCCCAGCGCGCGAGCAAGGCTTTAATAAAATCGAACAAAAAGTAAAAAATCCGTATAGATATAATTTTAGGCTTCCGATAAGTCGATTTTGGATTATACTCTCTAGTCTATGGTGGGAGGTGCTCCCGGAACGATTATTTTCGATATAGTACAAAATTGAGTAGGGTGTGCCAATCATTACTGCACAACGACCCCAGGGCGCTGAAACTCATCAAACTTTACATATACACGAAGTTGGGCTTCCAGCCAGACGACAGATGAAACGCAAAACAAATTCCAAACCAATTTTACGCGCGACTGAACTGTCCATCATCGACTTGGAAAATCTGTCGTGCCAATCATGAATGTTGTACGACAGGTTATATGGTTAATAAGACTGGTGATTGCAATCGGTTCGATATCAGGAAAGGAATTTATATAAAAACAGTCAAGATAAGATATTCAGTATCATTCAAGGACAGCGAGCAGCGTGGGGCGGATAACGCTCGCCCTCCCTCCGCCGTCCATCAGCGCTGTGGCTCGCGGGTACAGCGAACTCCTCAGTTTTAAGGCGGACACTGTCGGGACCACCTCTTAGTGTCAAGGCGGAAGGGTCTCGTTACAGGCAATATGAAACAAGTTAAAAGGACTGGACCAGGAAAATGTGTCCGTCTTAGAGGTAGTTTCGTTAATTACAAACAATATGTGGCATATCAAAAGGACGGGATCAGGCAAGTGTCCGTCTTAAAGAGGTGTTCGCCTGCCGCATTTAGGGAGTTCACTCTATTATTTTGAAACAGCCAAACTAGACTTGGACTGGAAAGAAGGATGGGATAATGTCAAGATAATTCAAAGAATCGTTTAAAAAGATCGCCATGCACCGCCAAAATAACACACAACTTTAAGATCCAAAAACTCGTTCTAGACACAGTTAGACACAGTAATAGAGCTAGTCGTAGCTGGAATAAGCTTTCATTACCTTTCTAGACGCAGTGGTGATGTTTCTCTATTGGACAAAAATATAAAAATAAAGTGATGATCAGTTAGCTTACTAAACGCAGTAGCCCAACTCACTAAGATCTCTCAGTAGACACCACTCCGATTCATGTGCCGTGCCAAAGAAAATAATTATCATTAGGTGGTGTTGGTTCGGCACTCCCCTCTCAGTTAGCTCACTAAACGCAGTAGTCCAACTCACTAAGATCTGATCTCAGTACAGTAGACGCAACTCTGTTATATGTGCCGTACCAAAGAAAATAATTCAGTATCATTAGGTGGTGTTGGTTCGGCACTCCCCTCTCAGTTAGCTCACTAAACGCAGTAGTCCAACTCACTAAGATCTGATCTGAGTAGACGCAACTCTATTCATGTGCCGAAGCAGGACTAGACTTGCAACTGGCTCTGGTTTCCTCGCTAAACGCAGTGTGTTAAAATAAAGAGAAGCGGTAGCATTTCGTCTCTCATATATTGTAATTCTGAAGCATTGAGAGTCTCTCTCTCTCGTCGTAATAGGAATTTTCCCAGTTCTGTCCCACTGACGCAGCAGTGTATTTGCATTTGTAACTGTGAAACGTGCGAGGTCAATTTACTTATTTGTTGTTTTCGCTCCACACGATTATGTGTTCACGAGCTTCGCACAAACAAATACAAGCAGTACAACGTTTTGCGTTGACTTGTCGATAGTTATCCGGAAGTCGTTAGCACCTTATAACTTGTCACGCAAAGAATATTTGATCAGAGAATCACTGTAGTAAATACCTGGACCTTTCATAGCGCAGAATTCTTTGATCAAATGTTCGAAATGAAATGAGCAAAATTCACACTAAGTCGAACAACAGATCGGAGTTCCGGTAACCATGTCTGTTCTTGTATGTTTGTTGTATAATCAAAACAAATATAAGAACGTGAATCTATGTTTGCAATGCTGTGTTCATGCTTGAGTGACCTCCATTGAATTTCATTGTATCATGGTATTTTTTGCATTAGAAAAATGCAGCTTCTCAAATCTACCTCGCTTGGACTAAAATTATTAAAATCTATAAATTGATAATTCGATAACTTATTCATTTCCCGGAAATCAATAGTCAACGATTTTTTGGGGAAAATATTCAAACCAACAAAAATCCAGTGTCCGCTGACCCTGGTCGTTGTTGTTATGACGTCACAAGGTGAACTAAAGCCAATCCGCGTTTAGAGATTGCTTGGAACGCGAACTATGTGTCATTTTGTGTCGGAGGGGAGGGCTAAGACTTGAAATACAAACGTCTAAACTTAGTAGGACCATTTTGTTCTTCGGTAGGCTTTTTACGTGGCGCTATATTTCCTAATTACGGTGGGTGAACAGTTAAAAATCGAGAACTTTAAATGCTGGAGTTAATTTCAAGACTCAAGGATTTATTCATGTTGACAAGAATTTGTTTGTCGTGTTGATTTCTTCGCGAAGCAGCAATCAGACCATATTTTGGATTCTCATCTCGCGACTGATGGTCGAACTGGGCCTTCACAATGGCATTTCACTTCAATAGTGGCTTTCTAGTTTACCGAACTGACTTATAAGGTATTTGAGTGGAAGGAAAAACAAGGATTCTTGTGGTCTTTGGGTATAATTTTTGCTCGCTGATCTCATCGGGTCAATAATCAAGAGCTTTATCATTGTGTATGTGTCTTTGACTTTCAAAAATGGCGCAAGAAGACAAGGAAAAGAAACGGCCTACTACAGCCATTATGAATCAGCAGTATATGTTGCGAGAGATCAGAGAAAGTTTGAAACATTTACAACGTGGAAAAGAGAATCCGGTGATTGGAATGTCGACAAGCGAAGCTCGTACGACTGGAGCGGTATCGTCTGAAAACTCAGTTACTTCAGTCAGTTCTACGCCATCTACTTCGACAAAATACCCTCTTCAAACTCGTAGATTTAGTGGAAGTGGTCATGCCGAGACCTTGGCTAAAATACGAAGCAGTTTAGAACCTTACGCCGCTTCAGAATCTGGGTATTCGTCTTGTTCCGAATCCACCGACATTAACAAGCAATATCTTCATCAACTTGTAGCAATTGGTTTTGATGAGGTATTTATTATTACATATTTTATATCAACCCATATCTGTATTTTATAGCATTTTTAGAAGACCCGAGTCCGCATACCTTTGGCGAAATAATTTCGACAGCATGTTGGAATTATTTTTAGTCGGAATTAGTGCCAATTGCAATGTCAGACTTATCGTTTATTTGAAGTATTGGAAAGATTTATGGATATATTTAGCTTTCTGAAGAGGGATTCATAGCAGAAAGTCTATAACATGTTTCGGAAAGGGCAAACATTTTTGGATTTCCTTCCGAACTTGAGATGATATCATTAGGAATTCCATCTCAGTAAAATATTTCGGGAGACAAATACGCGATCCGACAAAAAGCCGGTACGTTACTCAAAGTACATCGCATGGAAGTATTAATAACGAGAGGGAAGATATTTGCTTTTTCTAGCAGAACATCGTGGTTAAATTCGGATATATCAGAAAAGTAGCCGCTTTGAAAACTAGGTCGGATTCATAGAATGTGATATTTCTCTTTGATATAGCATTACATTCTTGTATAATACCGTGTCAACGTAAAATTATCTTTCAAAGATTTTCTGTTTGAGCTTTCACGCTTGACATTCACGGGACAAAAAATACTCAAGTAGCTGGAATATTTGAGGAGACCTTGAAGTCGCAGACCGACTAATTAGGTCAAATACTTCGGGGGCTCGTTCCATCTAGAACAATCAAAACGCCTGTTGTTTAGTCCCGATGAACTTCAGATTTTTACTGTGAACCAGCGATGAGTGATTTAATTCGCCAGTCAGTTCCATCACCTCTCTGTCTGATTAAAGATTTTCTGATCGGAATAGCTTAATGATAGCTTGGAATGTCAGAGATGCTGAAGGCATTGCTGAATAATGTAATATGGAGTAACGTATGTAAACAGGCAATGAATGATCAGAGATTGACAGTGTCATTGATCATCTGTTTCCAATTCTCTTTAGGAGTCTGCAGCAATGCACTGAGGGAGACATCAAGTCAAAGTGTGGAATCAGCCATAGACATTCTTACCAACATGACAAGCCAAGCCCAGGATCAACAATCTCCTCACATCCTCCCTGTTAGTACATTGTATCCCCAGGTGAAAATGAAATCACCCACCACCATATAATGCTGATTCACCGAAATTCGTGGAAGGGATCCCAAGAAGCTCTAAACATTCCAAAGCGTCCAGAGTCTCCATTAACACGAGATCCTTTTACAGGAAATTTGAGACCACTCCTCGCACATCTTCACCAGTGACAACATCTTTGGAAGTGCCATGTGCAAAGTGGGAAGTGTCTAAGAAAGATGGTCCAGGAATGCAGCATCGATACACAAGTGTGCCACAGCATTCTCTAGCAGCATCTAGTTATACGTCTAGTCAAGGTAGACAATCAGGAGTGAATCCTAGAATGTTTATGGGATGGAAACCTGCTCCCCCTGTTTCAAAAACCAACCACAAGTCTCTCAGTTTGCACAGCAACAAGGAATCCCACCCCAGAACCTCCCCCCACAGGCCCATGTGGGATCAGCACCACCCCCACCACAATTTCAAGTAACAGCACAAGTTAATTTGAGCACTGGGTCAAATAGAAATGAAGTTTATCCAACCAGTAAGACCTACAATTCTTCTACAGGAGGCAACAGTAAAAACACAGCAAGTCCTATGTCCTTCCATGTTCAAGTACACACCAATGTGTCCTCACCTCCATCAGTTCAGGTCCAAAACCCTCCACCTCAGATGTCTCCACAGAGCTTACGTGCCCTACAGGCAAGACGAGCAAAGAACAATCATGGAAGCCGTGAAGGCTCGGGTGATTCTCAAGCCCATCAGTGCCGGCATTCACCAGTGTTTAAAACTCATAATCAATGTGTGCCCCAAATTGGCTTGACTCCACAGGCTGACAGTTCTGTTCCTTATTTCGTGCAGTCTTTTGACACCAAAGTCCAGCCACCTCCATACGCTCCTGTTGCCCAGAGACCATTATCAGGGACTTCCGGGATAGGTTCTGACACAACATCAACTCTTGGCTGTTCTTCACTTTCCAGTGTATCTAGTCAATCTTATTTGTCATCACCAACTAATAATGAAAACTGGCGAAATTCCTGGAACACTGAAGCATCTTCAAACTCTTCGATGAGTGATGAACAGCCTTTTACCAGTTCTGTCTATGATTCCGGTCCTCCCTCACCATTTTCTGATTCCTCGTACAACTTAGCTGACACTCCCATGGTTGCCACAACCATACAAAACATGGGAGCAGCTGTAATAAATTACAATACATTTAAAGTAAGGCCCGATGAAATGACGGGGAGTTATCAGGAATCCATGGACCTAGATGATGACCATGAAAATGCGTCATCAGAGGAGGAGTGTGCTACAAGTTCTAAACAAAAGCTGGAAGTAATCAAAGGAAAGATAAAAAATTATACTCCTGAAGCTTTCAAGTTCTATATGGAACAGCATGTTGAAAATGTCATGAAGTCCCGGGAAGAAAGAGCCCAAAGACGAGCCCAACTTGAGGCCGAGATGGCAAAAGTAGGGCTCTCAGAGGAAGCACAATATCAAATGCGTGAAATTCTTAAGCAGAAAGAGACAAACTACATCAGGTTGAAACGAACAAAGATGGGGATCAACATGTTTGATAAAATTAAAATGCTTGGCATAGGTGCATTTGGGGAGGTCTGGCTTGTGCGGAAAAATTGACACTAACATGTTGTTTGCCATGAAAATTCTACGGAAGACTGATGTCTTAAGACGAAACCAGGCAGCTCATGTAAAGGCAGAAAGAGACATTTTAGCAGAAGCTGATGATGAATGGTTTGTGAAATTGTACTATTCATTCCAAGATGAGGAGTTTCTCTACTTTGTAATGGACTACATTCCTGGAGGTGATCTTATGAGCTTACTCATCAAATTTGGCATCTTCCCAGAAAATACTGCAAAATTTTACATTGCAGAATTAGTACTAGCAATTGAATCTGTACATAAGATGGGATTTGGACACAGAGACATAAAACCAGATAACATTTTAATTGATAAAGATGGACATATCAAATTAACTGACTTTGGACTTTGTACAGGATTTCGGTGGACACATGATTCAAAGTATTACCAGAAAGTACAACACACAAGACAGGATAGTGTCGAACCTGATGAACGAGAATGGGAAAACATTAAAGCACATTGTGAATGCGGTGAAATAAGTGTGGATAAACCATACCAGGAAATGAAACCACTGGAAAGACGGCACTTCAGGAAACATATGCGGTGCCAAGCACACTCATTAGTGGGGACCCCTAATTATATTGCTCCTGAAGTACTGCTACGAAGTGGTTATACCAAGAATTGTGATTGGTGGTCTGTTGGTGTAATACTATACGAGATGCTTGTTGGACAACCACCATTTCTGGCCTCAACTCCAGCGGAAACACAAATGAAGGTAGGAAGAAAAAGACATACACCATACTAAGTGAGTGAAACTCGTGGATTGATGTCTGCACATTGCACTGCATATAAATGCTATTTTTAGCAACAGGAAGTTGATGCCATATCGTAAATGCAGGCCGGGCTATCAAACAATGGAATCTGATTTTTACACATGCCGATATGAACCTTTTCTTCTCTGGCAATCAAATTTCATTGTTTCCAATATCAGTTTCACTCTCTTAGTATTATGGTCTCTCAAAGAAAATTAATTTTACATCATAGATGTTTCTGAGGCCTGGGACCCATTTCTTGAAAGATCCAATAAATTTGCAGGCCTGTTAACTTATGCGATAATGTTTTGGGGTGTTTCTCAATTTCTGCATTGCGAGCAAGTTTACGGGTACACATGCACTCCCATAATTGTTACCATAAATTAACAGGCCCGTAAAGTTGTTGGGTTTTACAAGAAATTGGCCCATAGTTTTCACGAAGGACCACTCATGAAAAACAGACTTGAGACTCGTTCAATAACTCTGGAATAATATGAAGTGTGGTGTCTTCAATATGAGATCAAATTCCAAGTTCTCCTCTATGATCTTTGAATTCTAATTGAGAAGTTGGAATTTGGTCAGAGATCTACATCATCACATTTTCATCAGCTAGCATTATTTTTATTTAGGTTATCAACTGGAGTTCAACATTGCATATCCCAAGAATAGCTGGCCTTTCTCCAGAAGCAGAAGATCTCATCTTCAGCCTATGTTGCAGTGCTGAAAGGCGATTAGGAGCAGCTGGAGCGTGGGAAATCAAACAGCACGCATTCTTTGCAGAAGTGGACTGGAATCTTTGTCGCACCAAAAGAGTACGGCCACCATATATTCCACTCATACGATATCCAACTGATACTTCGAACTTTGATCCAGTGGATCCCGACAGGTTGAAAACAAGTGACTCTGGTGACATCAGCCCTGATCGCCTTGTTCCAGACAACAGCAATCGACGCTCTGAGCATGCATTCTTTGAGTTCACATTCAGAAGATTTTTTGATGAATCTGCTCAAGCTCCTGGACTCTCCTGGACTCCACAAGATGATGACGATGATGGTAGTGGCAAGGCTCCAGTTTATGTTTGATATTGTTATCATTGGGTAACTAAGGGGACAGTGCAAAATCTATCAGATAAAGAGCTAAATTCTCCCATTCAGTTCATAGTCTTTTTCCAATTTCTAGGTAAGGAGAATTTGTGTTTGATTAATTATTGTGCTGGCCTTTTTAAAAAAAATTATCTATAAATACAACATACACAGTTATCTCAAAATATTTGTGTGCCAATATGTTGTAAATTTTAATTGTCAGAGCTTAATTCGAAGATACCTTGCATTATACTGTCTTAATCTACTCACATGGATAATTGAAGGAGTACTTGTCCTTGGAAATACATGTATACTTTCTAGTGACTTTCCGATGTCCAGGCATTGCAATTTTGGCACAGGAAAATTGAAAAGCTGATCGCAATCACTTAAGTCATTTTTATAGACACTTCTTCAAATTAAGGGCCTCTGCAAAAAATGGCCAAAGTGACTTTTCTGATGAAATTTACTCAGTCCAAAATATGGTATTATATAGATGAATGTCTGGTCGTTTTTGAAAACATCACTTATGCCATTTTTCATTGGAACCCTTCAAATGTTCATTGTAGTTTTCAAGAAGCCCATTGGCCTGCTTGTTCTAGACATGGCTGGTCTTTACATTTATCATTTTGTACATTTATATTCATCAAATCAGTAATTTGATTTACAAACTAGCAGATCGACTCCAAAAAGGGCAGGGAAATGAGTCAGATAGGGCGAGAAATTTCTGAGCCAATTTCTGCCTCATTTGCCTCAATACTGACTACAGGACTGCTAAGAAAAGAGCTACAGGTACAATGCAAGGTTCTTCAAGACCTGTAAATCATTAATTGTACAGTTTTAATTTAAATAGTCAAAGTTATAAGCTCTGAATGATAATATTTTTATAAGAACACAAGACTATTCCTAAAGTACGTAAGCTAAAATCATCCACAAAAACCCACAACAATTGTAAAGAACTTGAGAGTAATTGTGTCACTGATGTGTAAAGGGAGAAAAACAGGAGAATTTCCTGATATTTTAGATATTTACCAACAAAGAATTTATTTTTTCACTGTGAATTGTAAATAGAATTATTCAGAGAGTGCCAAATTGCACCAAGACTAATATTGCTTTCCTGTGGTTGTTAGTATATTAGTACATTAATATTTACAGACAACTGTTATAAAAATGCATTGATATATATAAAGTTGGAACATGGCATCTTTAATGCAGTCTCCAAGTTGATAAAATCAAATCAAATTACATTTGAACCTTGATTGATAAGCTAAACTGTCTCTTGATCACTGAAGTTCATCCAAGATGACCTAATCTGTGAGCTAGGATAGCACAGTTGGTAAGTGCGTGGCCTTCAGGGCAAGGGGCCAGAGTTTTATCCCCAGATCCCACATCCTTATTTCAACTTCTTTCCTTTCTGTGTAGCTTTAAGTACCCTTAAAATGGAGCACTGATGGAGAGAGGGGAGTAAAATGAGTGCACTGTCAACCTCAAGTTTATCAGTTACTCAAATTACTGTCACGAGTTATGGACGTAAAATATGGTTGCTTTACTTAACTTTGCTTTGTGATGTTACCTAAAGCCCTGTGCAAATGCTCCTAATTGATCGTTATCTATAGGTTATACTTAACAGTGCTGTCATTTCACTTTTACACAGACAATGTATAATAAAACAATTTTTGAATTCAGTTTGATGATATCTGGAATTATGAATGTCTTGGCAAACAAGGGCAGATCTAGGAGGGTGTCCATAGGTGCACTGGACACCCCCCTAACGCCATGCGAGATGATGGCATCAGATTCCATTGTCAGGAGGCCTTCATCTTGGGGATGTGATGTCATCTCTGAAGAGGCCTATTTGGGACACCCCCTTTGCAAAATCCTGGATCTGCCCAGGCAAATGTTGTTGGCCTCAGCCTACTATGACTTTGGCCAATAACACTTACCTCAATTGATAATTCCTGATATCATCAAAATGTCATCCAATAATTGTTTATTGTTGGGTCCTTCATCAATGGTAGTTGTTGGTTGGAAGATCAAATGGACCCAACATTGTGTTATGCTTTGGTGATGACAGAGCAAAAGGAATATGGGGCTTTGTTATATTTATGGGTCAGTTCAAATGCATCCAACATGGTGAATGGCCAACAACAATAACAGAAGTTGTTGGCCAACATTGGGAGCATGTCCATTGGACTCAATATGGAGCTTCCACTGTATTTACAAAGTAATTTTGTCAATAGATCGAAGTGGAAAATGGACAATGAAATCTGTAATGTAAAAAGTTGATATATTTTGCTTAGTGAGGACTTCTTTGATGGAGTCTTGAAACATCAGTTATCACTAGTGTTGGGATTTGATTGTATAATCAAAAACGTCCATACTAGTTTACTTGCAAATTTGTTAGGTAAAACAGGTAGTTATGAGAAAAACAGGAAGCTAAGGTGGGTCAATATAGGAGGAAATAGCTCCCACCAAATATTTAGTTCCGGTGATAGTGTGAAAGTAAGAAATGGGATCCCTGTGCTTTTTGAACATCTGCCCAGAAACGGATAAGAGGGAATTTTAAGAAAATGAGAAATAGCTTTGTGGAGATTAATGAATGCCAAGTTTGATACAATAGCAGAGGCTCATAGAAAAGGATTATGTAGTAGTTTAGCTGTAGATCAATCACTGATCAAGAAATACATACAACTAAAGGAATTTTCTTGCCCTTTGGACTCACGTAAATTACTGCGATGACAGATATGGAATTCTGACCACGTGATGTCATAACGCTACTAAGCTGAAAACGTAACGACGAAGAACGCATATTAAGTAACAAGTTTCGTTTGGAGCGGAGAGGAACGGTTTTGGGAGGAGGGAGAAATAGCCCCAAAAAATAGGGAGGAGGGAGAAAAGAGGCAGAAAAATCGGTTTGGGAGGAGGGAGGAAAACAATTATGAGATGTAGTGAAGGAGAAATGGCCGAAAAAAGTAGGGAGGAGGAAGAAATAGGCTCGAAAAGTAGGGAGGAGGGAGATTTAGACTCCTGTTCCTCTCCGCTCCGTTTATATTTGTTTCGAGCGCACCATGGTAAAATTTCTGAGGATAAGCCCAGGACTTCAATTTGCTTAACGTATTTTTTAATGGGCTGATTTTCGGGAATGAATTACATTCCCGGGGACTTGTTTTCAAAGAGAAGTTTCGTTTGAAAATTGTGGATGACAATGTGCGTCTTTAACCGTGATTTATGGCATTAAATCTCTCTGAACCAGCAAAAGTCCTTATGAACATAATCACTTAGACATAGAGCACCTTATGAGAGCTAGCAAAACGATAGTAAAGTATTGTTAATCAAGGAGAGTGGACGTCTCTAAAGAGCTTGACATTCATTACTTGGTTTAGTTTCTATTTGGAGGTCAATTCTTAATATAAGCTTATAAATTGATATTTGGGAGGGCTTATTTTCGGATGAGTTTTGGATTGGAAATTTCGGGGTCTTTATGTTATTTGGCGCGCGCGTGAGTGGGGGAACTTATGTTGAAGAGAAACAATGTGTTTTATGTCAACGTTTACGTCCACTTCTCGTGTCAATCATTGTAGCAAAGCTTAGAGATACAGGCGGAATGTACGCGCGTCAGACTTGGCTACGCGTACGCCGTTTTGACGCAAGAACTTATCCGTTTGAAAATCAATATCTCGCGCCATATTGACAATTAATGTTACTCCAACGAAGAAAAGAAGAATTCAACTTTGTCTTGAGATTTGTGGGAAAAAAGCCTCTATGCGAACTAGATATCTTTATATTTTGATTGGAGAAATCGAGAATGTTTGTCAACGTGAAAATCTCAGAAAGTCTACTTTTTAGCAGCAAAAAATATGTAGAGGGAACTAGATATCTTCATATTTTGATTGGAGAAATCGAGAATGTTTGTCAACGTGAAAATCTGAAAGTCTACTTTTTAGCAGCAAAAAATATGTAGAGGGATGAAGACATATCAGAGACATTCCAAGCCCGCCCGCTTGCATACTTAGTCTTATCGAATTTCCTTTAGCCCTCAGGGAACATACTTTGACTTTTTGCTAGACCAAAACCATCGAAAAAGAGCAAGACAGACAAAATTGGACATCTTGGGGTAATGTGCTTGCTTAATCAACACATTCCAAGAAAACTAGTTTTCCGTTTGCCAGACATCAAGTGGAAAGTCAATCTCATATATGCCAAATGAAGCAGCGTTGCTGTTGAACTTTTCGCCAGCACTCCGTAAACCAATCGCCTGCTTATGAGTCATTACTTGAGTAATTGAACCCACGGCACGGTGAAACCGTCGACGATTTAGATTCTAAAAGGATTATCGCTTTATGTGGGCGTGCAGTTAAAAATAGCCAGCCTTATATAACTGCCTTCGACACGAGTTTATCTTACAGCGTCCAAGGCTAAGAATGCGGGACGCGAGTTAATTTGACAGGAGGTCAGAGCGTGCAATGCGAAGATAACATTCAAAAGACTTAAAATATACAAAAATTAGACAAAATTTATAATCAGTTGACGTACGAGATAACGTTTTTAGCTCGACTTATTAATCCTGCTTCCCACTTCAACTTCTAAAATTAGAAATTCCAAAGCGAAGTGGGGAATTACATTCATGACATTTCAAATACTCAGCAAAATGGTTTTACAGAGAAGAAAAGCGATGGGGTTGTTATTGAAATTTGTGGTTTGGTAATGCAAAAGTTTTAAATTCTAGTATGATAACGTTATCAAGAGTTATGCGAAAGCTGTAGATTCAATACAATATCGAACACACCCAAACCACAAAAGTTATTTTTCGACAGATTGTGTAGGAAATTTGGGATTCCTGTGGAATCATGAGTAGTCATATGGCAAACGCGCGTTCACACATACAAACTTCAGAGGGAAACAACAAATTGCAACATTTCGAGGCAACCGAAAGTAACTGACCGAAGAAACAATTAAAAAAGACACCCATAAGTGCACTTGCGCACTAATTGGGGGACACTGTACTCTCTCCCAGTCACACTACCTCTACATGAAATATTTTGTAAATAATCACTCGACTCACATGTTGATTTTTGCAGAGGGAGGAAAAACCGGAGAACCTGGAGAAAAAACCCTCGTGGCATGGTAGAGAACAACACATCAAACAAACTCAATTCACATATGATCCAGGCGCTCGGGCTGGGACTCGAACCCGGACCACAGCGGTGAAAGGCCAGCGCTCTAACCGCTCGGCCACCCATGCCACCCATTAATCTCCAAGACTACCTTCTCCCTCTATCGAAATGACACAGCACTAGTAAAAGCCAAGGGTCTATTACGCAAGCAAAGTATCGTTATTAAACCTCATCAAAAAGCCTTGCAAAAATCCCAAGAATCTTATTAACCACCCTCTGATGTTGTTGCAGCACCAGAGAATTTATCTAATGGCATCAAGCAAGAGGTCCTTTGCATCCAAGTATCTCCACATTCTTTCCTCTTAGTGTGCAGTTCCTCTCCCCTCCCCTCCCCCTACAAGTGATCCAACGCTATCTTCTACCTTTAACGCGGTGTTACACGAGACGATTTTTAACGACGATTTTCCGCGCAACGTTGCAACAACTTGCAATGTTTTACGTTGCGAGTTTCTGACTTGGATTCCAAACCTCGCAACGCGTTGCCGAAGCGAAATTGCAAGGAAAATAGTTCCAAGTGTCATGTTACATGAGAAAGTTAACGCAACGCCGTTGCGCTGAAAATCGTCGTTAAAAATCGTCTCGTGTATCTCGTGTAACACCGCCTTTATTGAAATGGCAAAGTATTGATAAAAGCTGAGGGTCTATTATAACGCAATCAAACTATCGTTGACCTTATCAAAGATTCTTGCGGAAAATCCCAGGAATCTTATTAACTACGCTTTGACGCTGTTGCAGCATTAGAGTTAATCTTGGCTGATTTTTGTACCACTGTCAAGGTTAACGGAGGTTTTGGGCATAACAGTCAGCACAGTACCACACACTTATCCCTGACGTCATCGCAGTGGCCTGATATATTTAAAAATTTACTGATCAGGTCAGCTATTTAACTTGTTGATTACATTTCTCGCGCGTCTGTACTCTAATGTAGTCTGTTGGTGTCCAAATGTGGTGGGAACAAAAAAGTACGCCACGAGACGAAGTTGAGGGGCATGACTGTTGTTCTCACCATATTTTGACGTTTTCCGTGGATCTATTAGAGCATAATTCATTTTATATAATATTGTCCAATAGAGCACGCGTAATATTCTGACGTCATCCGTGCGTCTATACTTGAATTACGCATGGTCCTCGACCAATCAAAGCGTGCGCAATACACCAATTATTGTTTAACAAATTGAAGATGGTTTTGAGTTGTCTGTCCTCATATTGACACACTCTTGACGTCATAAAATGTTCAAAACTCAAGTGGAATCACGAGCGCAGCGAATAACTAAAACAGTTATTTATTTTATTATCCCTACAAGAGACCATTTTGTCCAATTAGCATTCTATTTTAGAGTGTTTACAAAAGCTAAACCTTTTTGTATTTCTCTATTATTGAAGGGGCAGGGGAGGGGAGGGGGGAAGGGAGGGACCCTAACGATGACTGCTATATACATTATTCATTCCATGTTAAGTATTTCAAAGAAAAATTATTGTACCCAAAGGAAATCAATGTCATTACATTGCAGGAAGCAAAACAGGTCACTTTCAATTGAAACCAAGGGTGTGACAACAAGAAAGGAGTGTTTTGTGGTTTGGGTGTGTTTGAACCTCATGATCGCTATGTAATCAATGTACAGCTTACATATAAGCAGGGACCACAAAAGGTAGTGCTGCATTAATTATGCAAGGCTAGAATAGGCGAACTACAAATAAGACACACCAGCTCATAGATAAAGAGAAAACAAGCCATGATTGACAGTCATTGATATCATCAATATATACACCTCAAACTATGAGAAAAATCAATCTGCCGATGAATCCAGATGCTAGAAATTATGACATTCTTGTGGTAATTACCTTATCATTTTAAATTTTTACAGCAAAATTTGTCCAATAAATTAAATATTTTGTCATCAAGTTTCTGATTTTGTGATTCACGGGAAAACCACAAAACTGTAGAAGATTTATGTAAAGATATCAGCACACACTAACCAGCCAGTTTTATCCAAAACTCCACCTGAATCCAAGATTGTAAATATTTCTCTTGTCCAGCCAAAACCGTTTAAGTACCAAATAGAGTATCATCAAGTTGTTTGGACACCATTCACTTGGGCTTCCTGTGTTATGGAGTACTACACAGGGTTCCCAATATTTCTCCATTCTCATTCTCTATTCAATGAAAGGGACCTTTTCTAGAGGTTTTGGTAATTCTCTTTTCTGAACAACAGCATATCCACTAAAATACTTCAATAATGACTCTACATCTTGCTCACTTAGTTTATAATGACTGGAAATTTTCTGTTCAGTCCATTCGGAAGGAGATTTCCGTTGATTTTCAAACAGTTCATTTAATTTTTGGGATGAAATTTTCCCCTTTACTACCTCAGTTGAGAGGATATTACCTTGTGAGCTTCTTGCTTGTGGAAGAGGTCTAGTACTGGGTTGACTACTACTTTGAGTATTTACCTAAAGGATACATTAAATAACATATTTAATTGGAATTTTTTTGTTCCACCACAGGAAGCCCAACCAAGGAGCAAACAAACCAACTTATGGAATCAGTCATCATCATCATTATCATGATAATCATCACAATCATTACCAAAATTGTTGCCACAATTGGTATTTTTAATCCATGCTTAATTAACGTTGGGGTAGAAAACATGGCACAAGTGAGTTCCGTAACACTCAACACACCATCTTGGTTACCCTATAGAAACTGCAACATTGTAAAGGGGGTGAGAGGATCCTCCAAGCACATAAAAAAGGTTAGATGCAAAATGAAATGATCAAAATGTTATCATGCCAATGGATTGGAAATGATTGTATGTTAATAGGTCTATATGGCCAAGCACTTGGCAAAGTCCATTAGGTTGCAAGTTGTATGTAATGTATGAAGAACAAGAGAGCGTGTTATATCGGTGGATAAAGATCTGAGCTGAAGGTGAGGATCTTTAGACCTGATAAGATGTGCTCTCGACTTATGAAGCATCTAGCTGTCAAATATCACATTGGACCAGAATTTTTCAAGTTTGACTATTTTTGGCTTAGAAAATTCAAGTTAAAGTTAATTATGCAAATGAACAAAAAACCTTTATCCGATATAAAGATCTACATTACGGTAGTGATTTCCATTGTGTTTTCTAATGAATTATTAATGAGTTTGATAATGCTAGTGTGATGTATCATTGACTAGCAACCCTTATACCGACATCAACACCAAGCCAATCTCAGTGCTGGAAGTGTAGGTCACACCATTCACACTGGCAACTCTCCCCAAATAGTGGTGTGTTCTTTAACGTCTCTCCAGTACAAGTCATCATCATCATTATTGAGTATCATCATCATCCTTTGTTACTACTAATTCAAATGTAGTTTCGTGCATAGCATAATAACCTACACATATCTACCCCAATGGTATACAAATAAAGATGATGATGATGATGATGATAGCAGCTTTTTCAGTAATACCCAAGAGAGCAATATTACACTTGAATAAGATAGCATATATGAAGAAAAGTGGGGGAACCATGATATAATTATATTATATTATAAAATTACTGGGTGTTGTATTGAAATTTACTGAAACTATAAAAATTTGCTGAAAAATGTAGGTGGCTAACCAGCGCTAGATCCTCCCTCTGTTTCCTTCCACCAATCATTAAAAGCTACAATTACTTTTATTTCTCAGTTTTTATATCCAACTTACCACTGGAGTCTTAACATCAGTGGAATCAACTTTGATGTCTTTTAAAACATTTAGAAACTTGTCATCTTTACTATCCCTCAGTTTGAATTCCTCTTGAGTTTCTTTTGGAGAAAGATGAGAGTTGATATGAAGGCAAATGAAAATAATTATGAACAAAAAACTCAATCCTTATAAGGCCCTGATCAAAAAATCTAGTTTGTATTTGTTTGAATTATTTGTATGAGAGAAAATGTGAAGAAATTCAGGCTAAAAACAAGAAAAACTGTGAAGTTTAGTGCAGTGATTGTTCAAGAGTCAAAACGTATTCTGCTTGTATTCAATGCTTGCAATTCCATGCAAGAAGCCACAAGTTGATAGCTTAACAACACATGCTAGAGATGTTTAGCTAGCACTCAATCACTTGTTGTTCATTTGTTTTTCCATTAACTAGGTCGACCAGCTAAATGCATATAAGCTTATTTCTTTGGGGTTCCTGTGGTCTCTGCCAAAATTTCAGTCACTGCCAAATAAAATTGCAAGTTTTACATTTTGACAGTAATGGATTTTACAGAATAATATTATAAAAGATAATACAAATAATACAGTATCGGAGTGGAAGAATGGTTTTCAAGATTTGCTGCAAGAATTAAGCTTATAATTACATTGCTTATGGCACAAGGACGAAACGTGCGCATCAGAAAGTCGTCAGGAAATTTTAGGATTTTTTACCTACCCAAGCTCATTTTATCAATGGCATGTTTGGAGGAGGGATGTTTGGGTGCACTAACAGGTTTAGATTCAAGGATTTTATCAACTCGCCGCTGAGTTTCTAGAGGTCTTCGAAGATATCGACCAAAACGAGACAACGAAGACCCCATCTTGAATTTTGAACTCTTGGAGGGAAAACCGCTGTTACACAGGAAGTCCAAGAGTAGAGACAGATTCACATTTATATATATTTTCTACATTTTTACAGGAAGGAAGGCAGGAAAAACGGAACGGTGAAAAAAGAAAAGAAAAGAAAAGGAAAGAAAAGGAAAGGAAAGGAAAGGAAAGAAAAGGAAAGGAAAGAAAAGAAAAGAAAAGAAAAGAAAAAAAAAGAAAAAAAAGAAAAGAAAAGAAAAGAAAGCACAGGACTGGGAAGGGGAAAAGGGAGGGAAGAAGGGAAGAAAAAGAAAAAAAGAAGGCACGAAGGAAAGAAGGAAGGATGGAAAGAAGGCAGCAATGAAGGATGGAAGAAAGGAAAGGGATGGGAGGATGGAAGGAAGGAAATGGAAGGAAGGAAATGGAAGGAAGGAAAGGGAAGAAGGAAGGAAGGAAGGAAAAAGGATAAATATTCAAACAAATAGCTTTATTTTAATTTCAACTAGACGCACATAGTGCGTTTACTCGTGCCCAAGTGGAAATCAGTCTGGCATGAGAATAAATATGTTTTAAAGCCAGTTTGGTCACGTTTTGAGTTCGGTACTGAACGGCGGAATATTTGTCTGCTTTGCCGGCAAGCTGATTTGAACTCATGGAGGTATCGGTCTCGATCCTAAATTTCCAATTAAAAATTAAGGCATTTAGATATGAGCTGCCTTTATGTCTGATATTTATTTAATTTTATAGCTGCTAGGGTAACAGCGGTTCACATGTTGACAGATGCCTGTACGGCATGACTTGCAGACTCATTGTAGCGTCACGAAAGCACACCGTCCTGTTGCTTTGTAATAGTTGACTTTCTAAAAGCATTTATTTTAGTTTGTACGCCAAAAAATTTCAGCCATACCATTTAATTA
The DNA here is from genome assembly GCA_029948255.1 of Telmatactis stephensoni. Lineage (NCBI taxonomy): Eukaryota > Metazoa > Cnidaria > Anthozoa > Actiniaria > Isophelliidae > Telmatactis > Telmatactis stephensoni. Next base: position 232,241 of record JALIZF010001757.1, read on the forward strand.
CAGAGAACATTGAAATACATAATGTTTTTAATCGTTCCTTTTATCCTTAAAACGTGTAGTCAATGATAAGAAATTCTCGAAATTCACAAATTTCACCTCAGCCAGACAAGCTGTCGCTTGAGTCAAAATATATTGGAAATTAAATCAAATCAAAAAACAGCTTAAAATGCTTCAAAACCAGAAAAAAAGCATACAAAAAAAGGAAAAGATAATATTTACTACATAGTAAGGCGAAAAAAAAAAAATTTATTCCATGAGGATTCGAACCCGGACCCGTCCATCTCCATGTGCTTTATACGCACGCTGCTCTAAATGATTGCCTGGGGTGCCTGTGGTTTGCCTCGTTTTCATGGCACATTCTCGACGACGACGAAAGATAGACTTATAGAAAAGGTAAACCTAGACTCGTGCCGGCCTACGGCCTGGGCACGAGTAATGAAAATTACAATTCATAATTACATTATGAAAACTCATTAAAATGATTTCATTGTTGAATTTTTTCAGTGAAAACAATCACTAATAATCAATCTACTTTGAATTAACTTATTTTTGCTATTAGTGCAATGTCAAAACCTTTAAATAAATGAATGATTAAATAAAAACTACCGCAAAAACAATAAAAGAAATAAAAATTAAAATAATGAACTGGGAACTAAAGCAGCTTGAGTAATTTTAAAGAAATAAAAAAATAAGGGAAAAATTGTATGAGAAAAGTAAATATAACAAATGACAAAAAGATGCATAATTTATTAAATAATGACGAAAACCTTAAATAAATTATCCACATTTAAAAACTAAACTCACGTTAACTTGTACTCGCATAGACATTGCTAATTTTCCCCTATTTTCAAAGATCGTCTACTCCTTCGACTCAAGAGTGGCGGGTGAGGCATTATGGTTAGTGACGTCTTCGACCTCATTGGCGAGCTCAAAATCCTAAACTTATTTTGAGAATTTCTTTTCTTGTTTTTGTTCCTCGAGGGGATTCTACTCCTACAAGAAATAGGTCGCTTAACGTTCTCTATTAAGCCATTAATAGTAGCTATCTCGTTCAAAATTCTTTTATACGACAGAATGTCTTTTAGGAAGTATGGAAACCTCAAACAATCCCGTCGTGCAATGCGGCGAATGCGGGTCAGCTCGTCTGTGCATACTCTACCGGCGTAGAGAAGTTTGAAGTCGATGTCCTGGGCTTCGCGGAGGATTCGTACAGCACCTGTGCGAAATAATAAAACAATCTTAGTTGGAAACATTCCTGGTTAAAACAGACTTTGAAATACTCGAGAATGCACAATCAATGCAACAGCTGTTGCACTGAAAATTGTCGGTGAGCTTGTGAGAGGAAGATTTTTGGCTTTACGGCGACTTGTGGAGAAAGGTTTTGAGCTTTACGGCGTTGCTCCTGTATCATCATCATCGTTATCATCATCATCACCACCATCAACTTCGTCGTCGTCACCGCCAGTTGTTTAACAAGTTGCAGAATAGGTCGCATGAGTAATACTCCTTTCTGTAATTAAATTGCGATGTAGCGAAAGATTGCGTTGCAAGATAAAGAAAAAGTTAAACGAGCTCCTTCTTTTCGCAACTTGTAACATTGATCAAGAAATCAATGTCGCAAATGGCCAGTCAGAACGCCATATGCGTGGTTTTATCGCAGACCAATAATGAATTGCATGCGTTGCGAGTTGCTAAGAGAGTTGCGAGCGTTTGACATCTCGCCAACAACTTGCTATGCTCTGCTTTATTCAAAGACTGAATTGCATGCAAGTTCTAAGAAAAACTGACTCGTGTAGTCGACCATCACCATCCGACTACCATCACCATTTTCACTACCAGCCACTATATAATAATTGGTATATTACGCGCAATCTGATTGGTCGAGAACCGCGTGTGATTACAGTACACACATAAATGACGTCATTGAATCTTACGCGCGCTTTGATTGGTTGAAATATCTCGATAAAATTATATCACAAAAAAGGGTTCGACTCCTCCTCATGGTGTACGCTTTTGTCAACTGTGCATCTATAGGGTGCAGACGCACGGAAGCTATTTATTAAATAGATTCCATTTTTCCGTGCGTCTGTACTCTAATAGACGCACATATAACGTCAAAATGTGATGAGAACAAAAGCGTACACCATGCACGAGGCGAAGTCGAATCTATCTCAGTGTTTTATATAATATTCATCGAAACACTATTTCAATCAATCAGAGCACGCGTAAGATTCAGTGACGTCATTTATGTGTGTACTGTAATCACACACGGTTCTCGACCAATCAGACCGCGCGTAATTTAACAAATAGACTTCGTCTCGTGGCGTACTTTTTTGTTCTCACCACATTTTGACGTCATCTGTGCATCGATTAGAGTACAGACGCACGGAAAAATGGAATCTATCTGTTTTATATAATATTTATCGAAACATTCCAACCAATCAGAGCGCGCGTAAGATTCGATGACGCCATCTATGTGTGTGTACTCTAATCACACATGGTTGTTCGACCAATCAGAGCGCGCGTAATATGCCAATTATTATATAAATGCCAATCATCATAAAATTGTTTTAGATAACACCTTACCTTCAAAGTAACACTGGTCCTGTCCGCTACCACCATAGTCATTACAATCAGGCAGCAAACGCTTTACTCTCATTACATGTTTCCATCGTTGTTCAAAATCACACACGTACATCCCGAGATGTTCAAAGAGTTCTTTAAAAGTCATTTTCTGAGCCATACAGGCTGTGTCTGGTGAAAAAAATTCAACATGTGAGTGGGAATGAGCTTTTATCATGTAATTCCAAAAGTCACAGTACAGAAATATAATTACCATAGTTGGAAAGAGCACGTCAAAATTAGTAAAACTGTGAAGTTTGAATGAAGTAACTTTCAAACTCACGAAGATATGAATTTTCCAAAATCGAAATTTTGTATGAAAACATTCGCTGGTAGGCAAGAGATGCATATCAGCAAACGTTTTCTTACAAATTCACACTTTTCAAAAATTCATATTCTCGCGAGTTTTGGATTTAATTCCTTCAAACTTGAAAACATCCTGTAATGTTCATATAGAGGGCGCATCAAAGAGTTGTTGTTGTTGTTGTTTGTCTGTCTGTCTGTCTTTCTTTCTTTGTTTCTTTGTTTCTTTATCTCTCTCTCTCTCTCTCTCTCTCTCTCTCTCTCTCTCTCTCTCTCTCTCTCTCTCTTTCCTTCTTTCTTTCTTTAATTTGTTTGGCTGTATATTTTTACATCTTTTTCTAATATAATTCATATTTCTTTGTTTCTTTGTTTCTCTCTCTCTCTCTCTCTCTCTCTCTCTCTCTCTCTCTCTCTCTCTCTCTCTCTCTTTCCTTCTTTCTTTCTTTCTTTCTTTCTTTCTTTAATTTGTTTGGCTGTATATTTTTACATCTTTTCAGTTTCTAATATAATTCATAAACTTACAATAGAGCAGAGCTGGTGCCCAAAGTAACTTCACATGTGACTGCAGTGTAGTGTTTATGGCCGCGAGCCCTTCCTCACATATTAAACCACAGAATGATTTACTTGGCCGAAGACCAAACTTCTGTCTGTTTGAGAACCATGGCTGTAATCCGTCGTTGTTCATCCGCATCTTCATTCAGTTAAGAAATCATTTTGACAGGGTACAGTAAAACACATTTTAAATTACATTTCTCTGTACTGCTTTGGTTAAAGACGTTAAAACATGAGAACATCAGATGTCATTGCGCGCGAAGATGCTTGTGTACAGCCGTAACCCACCCCTTCCCCGTGCGAGAAAAAACAGGAAATTTTCCCCGTATGGGGAGGGGTGGGAAATGGTTATACCGCCGATCTGAAAACTTACTCTCATCCCCCTACGCAGGCATTTTTAGTCTCAATCTTGCCAATTTACTGGATCGAGACTAAAAACGCCTGCGCAAGGAGGCGCCAGTTGCGTCCTCGTTTGAACACACGCAAGTCAATGCAAGTTTTTCAAAAATTAAACATTCAAAGAAAATCAGCTACAATAGTTAAAGGACAGCGAGAAAATCAGTTTTGTTTTTGTTTGAATTACTTGTAGGAGAGGAAATGTGCAGAAGTTTGGACTAAAAAAAATTAGAAAGTTTAAATTATTTGAAAATTAAACTTTCAAGGAAAATCAACTACAATTGCTAAAGGACAGCGAGAAAATCAGTTTTGTTTTTGTTTGAATTACTTGTAGGAGAGGAAATGTGCAGAAGTTGGGACTAAAAAAAATTAGAAAGTTTAGCGTGATGACTGTTCAAACGAGCCAAAACTTGCATCATTGAGCACGCTCAAACTGCTCGCAATCCTCGCAAATTAGCGGTCAAACGAAGTCAACGAAGGCACAACTCAAAACTTGCGTTTGATCGGGGCCTAACAGTATCCACAAAAGATTTTTTCATTGCATGGTGTTTTATCTCTGGAGCCAAAATTTTGTTTTGCCAAGAAAGCAGTTGATGTATGTCGGATTACAGAGATATTCAACAATTTGGAGTAAGAAAAGAAAAGAAAGAGAGAAAGAGAGAAAGAGAGAAAAGAAATGGAAAGGAAAGAAAAGAAAAGAAAAGAGAAAAGAAAAGAGAAGAAATGAAAGAAACTTGCAACATTTTGAGCGTAAAATGGAAAAAAAAAATTTTCTCGTTTTATCTAGTTTTCTAGGAGTCACACGTTATCGCGTATGACCTAAAAATTGCGTTACGGAAAAATATTTTATAAACGGAAGTTCGAGATTTCTTTGGAAAGATAAAACGTCAAAATTTTTCAATATTTATGACAAATTAGTGATAGATGGGCTCTTAGAAGTGACAAAAGCTTATATTGTAAAGTGTGTCAACACAAGATTACCAGCTTTTCGGCTTTCTTTATCTTCTGTTTACAAATGCATCGAAGTGCCATTCAAATTAATTCACAGATTAAAAACACAAAATACTGTACTACCAAAATAAAATTTAAAGTAGTTTAAAGGATACGAAATGCGTTCCGATTTCGTGATCTGCCAAACCTCTAATTCCTCTCTCTCTTAGGAATATATTATCTTGTGTTCGTCGAAGGAAAAGTGTAAACTTGCGAGCTTCAGGTCGATTGAAGCGTACATTTGGTCCGTGCCAAACCATTCGACCACTGCAGTTCAAATCATTCGTCCATACAATATTCAAAAGCCCATCCAATCCGTGTGATTTCACATAGTTCAACATAAACTCACTGGCTTCAGATGCATTTAGCTTTTTACCATACGAAATATCTAAAAAATTATCTCCGCTGCCAAATTGTTGCCGAACTCGTTCAAGTATAACCTTGGCCTCCGGAAGCAACTCAAAACGAATGGTAGTTTTTCTCTTTTTGAAATAATTCTCTGTCGAACCAGTGAACTTGAATTTTGGAATCTTGCCGAACTGGAGGAACTTTTCTTTTTCTTCTTGTAGATTTGTGATGTGAAGCGCTGTGCGATGACGAGTTGGAGTTTCCTGTAGAACCTTTACAGACGTCTTCTTCAACGGGTCAAAAACGTATCGAAAGTGGTTCCCGACATCTTGTTCCATCTTTTCAGTAAATAATCTAATTTGTCATGAAACGGTTAGTTTAGTATAGAATAAATAATTCGGTCCATGATTTGATAACTTTTGCCGTCTGAAGTAAGACGAGCGTTCAATTATTACAATCAAGTACAAAGTCAATGTAACGCAAGCCGGACAAACGTTGTCATGACAACAGAGCTCGCGCGCCACAGGAAACCCGTAAACAAAATATCAATAATTAATCCTCGACGTTTATTTCATTTTAGCGAAGAATTTAAAAGTAGAAAATACGCTCGATTAGAAATTTTTATAGTTTTTTATAATTATCAGGGCCCGGTTGTACGAAGGTTGGATAAAGTTATCCACCGGATAAGAGTTATCCACTGTATAGATTTTGTATAGATTTTATCCGCTGCGTATGGATTTATCTGCTGAATAGCGCTATTCACCCTTCGTACAACCGGCCCCAGAACATTTAGAGTAGCTACAGTATATCCATGATAACACCTTGGAGCATTTGATCCTATTTTACAAAGAACAACGGAAAACCCCCTAAATAATCAGATACTATCTTAATATCAAGTCACATACAATAAATATCGCTTCACAGTCACTACCACACAACAAATGACGTGACTCAATGTCCAAAGAGTTGATTGACAGTCTATTTCCTGAGAGCAAAGAGAATGTTTCCATGCGATGCTTTGTTGCATCTACAGACAGCCATGGGCTAACAACAGAGCTAGGATCATCAGTTCCATTGGCTAAAGTAGTTGCAGTCATTGATTTAAATGATTGTTTGGGGGCTAATGAGGTTCCTGCCATTGATGTCCCGTCCCACTGCCACAGGGAGCCATCTTCTGAGCAGGTAAAGATGTGGTCTGGCTTGTGAGGGTGAAATTTGACCTCCCATACTGGAGACAGAGAAAGACAATGATAAATGATTTAAAATTGATTGGAGGAAGGAAGACTTGATTGTCAGAAAGAAAGAAGGAAGCAAGAGTACATGTGAATAAGAGGAAAGAGGAAAGAGTGAAGCACAGATGTGTATATAGGAATGGGAGGAAAGAAAGAGTGAAGCACAGATGCGTATATAGGAATGGGAGGAAAGAAAGAGTGAAGTAAGTATATATGGGAATGGGAGGAAAGACAGTGAAACAAGTATATATGGGAATGGGAGGAAAGACAGTGAAACAAGTGTATATGGGAATGAAAGAAAAGACAGTGAAACAAGTGTATATGGGAATGGAAGGAAAGACAGTGAAACAAGTGTATATGGGAATGGGAGGAAAGACAGTGAAACAAGTGTACATGTGAATGAGAGGAAAGAAAGAGTGAAGCAAGTGTATATGGAAATGGGAGGAAAGAGTGACTGAAGCAAGTGTATATTGGAATGGGAGGAAAGACAAAGACAGTGAAGCAAGTGTATATTGGAATGGGAGGAAAGACAAAGACAGTGAAGCAAGTGTATATGGAAATGGGAGGAAAGAGTGACTGAAGCAAGTGTATATGAGAATGAGAGAAAAGACAGTGAAACAAGTGTATATGGGAATGGGAGGAAAGACAGTGAAACAAGTGTATATGAAATGGGAGGAAAGACAGTGAAACAAGTGTATATGGGAATGGGAGGAAAGACAGTGAAACAAGTGTATATGGAATGGGAGGAAAGACAGTGAAACAAGTGTATACGGGAATGGGAGGAAAGAGTGACTGAAGCAAGTGTGTATGGAAATGTGAGGGAAAAAAAACAAAGCAAGTGTATATGGGAATGAGAGGAAAGAAAGCAGAAAGTGAAGAAATATTATGCAGCTCATCAAAAGGTATGTACTTTACAAGCACAACCATAAATCACAGTTAGATTATAGAAATTAGAGTTATTATCTCTCTTCTATTTACCTTCTGAAATGTGGCCTTCCAAGAGTGTGACAGGATAATGTTCCTGTCTTATATCCCAGATACTTAGAACACCATCCTGACTCCCTGTCGCTAGAAGATGAGGCTGTGTGGGGTGTTTATCAATGCAGAGCAGTGGTACTCTGTCTCCAGATCTAATAAACAAATGATGATGATGATGATGATAATTAATGATTAAGAGAATATTTTTAGTATTTAATATATTCACTCCCTCCATCAGTGCTCCATCCTATGGGTATTAAAGCTACACAGATTAGAGGGAAGTCAAAACAAGGATGTGAGACGGTGCACCCTCTACCCCCTCCCTCCATCAGCACTCCATCCTATGGGTATTAAAGCTACACTGAGCTACACAGATTAGAGAGAAGTCAAAACCAGGATATGAGACAGTGTACCCTCTACTCCCTATGGGTATTTAAAGCTACACTGAGCTACACAGATTAGAGGGAAGTCAAAACAAGGATGTGAAACCATCCAAGCCATCCTTACCACTTTAAGACTACTGACAGTCTTACTGGTAACACCCTATGTACAGTTTATGCCCATCCTTTGAAGAGAAAATGAGATTTGTGTACTTACAAGATCATAGTCTTAGTTGGTTTACTGCTTGCTTGTCTTAAGTCCCACATCTTTAGCTGACCACTCATTGTGACAGCAATCACCTCATTGGCTGTTGAGTATGTTATACCATTGATAGTTGTACTGTCTGCTGCATCTAAAAATATAATTAAAACAGTAAAAATTACACTTATTAACAATAATTCATTGAAATATCTTGGAGGATTAGATTTTACTTTTACTGCAGTTTTCGGTATTCTGCAAACTCTGACCTTCAAACCGTCCATTGGAATTTTGTTATTCTCTTCCTCCCACCTCAACAAAAGGTCAAAAAATCTTACAATCCTACCAAATGACCAAATATGATCTTTAGAGAGTATATATTAGCTATACTATCATTTTGGTATTAACAGTTCTTCATATTAGTGATTTTTACTTTAAAATGTGATTGACAGAAGCAAAAAACGCAAATTAGCAGTTGGCGTTTGAAAGTCAGAGTTTGCAGAGTACCGAAAACTGCAGCAATAAAATGTACTGTACTGTTCTCTTCTTGAATTTACCTATACTTCTGACCGGGTGAGGCTGGTCCATTATTAATAAATTCATTCGACCGTCTTCCCCAGCTGTAACTATATCTCCTGTATTTCTACTGACGGCAATACATGTACACGTACACCCATGGTCGCCAAGATAGTGCAGTGTATCCCAGGACTGGTGCTGGTGAAGAGACTGGAGAACAAAAATCATTGATTAGTTGATTTTGAAAACTTGTGCTGTGAGAAAAAAAATATATCAAGTCCCCCATGGAATCAGATATTTGATATATCTCTTATACAGTATACACTTAGGGAGACTCATAAAATTTAAGATTTTTTGATCATCGTTTCTTTTAGTGGTCAAAATCACTTGATTTACTTTTCTGGAAATTGGTACTTATACATTGTTTTTTTGAATATTTTATCAAGTTCCAATACCTGCAGTGCAAAAATTGTAGCACTTTTGGGGGGAGGGGGGGGGGTCTCAATGTAAAGTCAATCAGTCACAAGGTCATTAGCAATATTCTGTAGCGTACCTTTTTTCTTGCATGATAGTAATACAGAGTAACAGTCCCAGTTGATGATGCAACAAGAATTCTTTCTCTGTCTAAAAACTAAAAGAAAATGACATTTGTAAACAATTACAGCCATAATTATTTGGTTGAAGTGAAGGAAAATATCATGATACAACAAGAATTCTTTTTCTGTCTAAAAACTAAAAGAGAATGATGTTTGTAAACTAACAGCCATAGTTAGTAGGTTGAAGTGAAGGAAAATATTTGTCTTTATAACTTCAGCCAACACTGATCTTCCAAATTGTGGATGGTGTACCTCCGTCAGTGCTCTTTCTAGTGGGATTTTAAGCTACTCTGAGCCAAACAGTTTGGAGGGAAGTTTCAATAGGGATACAATCCATGATAAGGGAAGTTGAGCCATGTCCCATAGACCAACATAATCCTAACATGGTGACGGCACAATACAGTCTGTAGTCTGTTTCCCACTTGTAAAAACTGTTCTAAAAGGTCATGTGTTAATCAAATTAAGGTGTGTTTACATGCACAATTTTGTTTGGAGCGAAGTTAATCACAGGACAAGCTTTACAGGATTCATACAAGGTGTTTACATAAAGCTGGCGATACACACTGCAATAATTTTTCTCACACTTGCATTGCAATTTTAGGGATTTTGTTGTGAGCAAAATAGCTGAGTGTATGTCATGTCTGGCATAGGTGGCAACAATGTCTTGCAACAAAAATTTGTTACAGAAAGTCCAAATGTTTGAACTATTCTCTGCAACATTTCAAATAATGTAAACATTGCACACTTGTACTAAATGTTACAGAGTGATTACATGTACATACGCTGCAATTTTTCTCTTCAACAATATCTAAAATTGTACTGCCATCACAACAAAAAATTGCAGCATGTATTGCCAGCTTAAGATTAAATTAGCCCAATTTTTATCCACACTCCCCCTGTTGAGGTCTGTTTTAACTGCCCTTGTCCCATGGAAATCCAGTATGAAGTATCACCCTCCTCTCTGGAAATTCCAGGTAAATTTTAATGAATTTGGCCCTACTCCCTTGGAATTCCACTGGATTTCAGCCATTTTTGACCCATCCCCTGGAAATCCATAATTCTGAATTTAGGGAACAAGGAGTCCCTTGGAATTCCAAACCTCCACAACAGGGGGAGTGCGGATAAAAACTGGAATAGTCCATTATAAAATGTATGTGGCTGCATGATTACCTGTATATCACAAACATCTCCTATGTGTTCTTTCTCACACAACAACACTGGTTCATTTGGGAGGGCTGTCATTTCTTTAGGGGCTTGGTCATCAGTGCTTTCTAACTTCCATATACAGAGTTTATTTGCCTGCATTCGAAGAAAAATTGTTGAATATACAGTTCAGTGGAAGGATCATGTGTAATTAAGGGCTATTAAATATTTCATGAAAATAGAATTGAAAACCAAGTTCGCATTTTAGCAAGAGTTGATACTCTGGAGTTCTGCACTAAAAAAACATTTCTGGGAAAAATTCTACCTCGTCATCCCATCCACCAGTAGCGAAGGTATCTGTAGTAGCAATTGATCCTTGCTGTAACGGAATCCAGCGTGTTTTCGCGATCTTTTGGCCAACATACTTCGCTACAACTTCACCTCCTGCCGCCATTTTGCCTTTGCACATGGCGCGCTTTTTCCAGACTCCAAACGTTCCAAAAAATCACAGGAAACCCAATGAGGTTATCAAGTCGAAGAAAGTCGAAGAATATTTTTCCTATTGCGAAGAAATTTCTAATTCCCAAATTTCAATCCCTTACAAATAGAGCTTTCTAAGATTTTATAAGCTTAATTGCGCTCTCCAAAATTATACTCATTGCTATTATTCTAATTTTATTTCTTAATCTTAAAAATTACATCAAAGTGCTTTATTCATGGTATTTATTCAGGAACAGTATTTATTTGAACCATTTTCTGCTCCCAGTAGTCTTAAAGAACACATTTTTGTAGATATTTTAATTTTTTTCAACAAAACTTTGGGGTTCCTGTGTATATTTTACCGCTGACCTTCACACAACGGGCTCATACCACTACACGTGAAAGAAGAAAACCAAGTTGTTTGGTAATGTTTTGTGTTCTCGCTTGGTTTTGAAGCATGTCAGCCTTTGCGAAAGCCAAGAAGGCTTTCCAGAAGAATCACAAGGAAAGAGGACAGGTAGGGAAGGATAATTTTGACCCAAATCGTTAAACAATCTTTGGTTTGATAAGGTTTTGTCAGAATGAAGTTCGATCAGTTGAGTTTTACATTGATTTTGGAAATTTCTTCAATTTATCAAAATTGCTGCTACAAAACTATGACGATGATGATGATGATGAGAATTGTGATGATGATGATGTGACGAACTCGTGAGGTGAGAGTTGTATGCATAGAATATTAGAATGTAGTGGTAGTGTGTGTGAGAGTACAGTGTCCCCCAAGTGCAAGTGTTAGAAGACATTGGACACTCAAAAAGCAGAACTTTGTTACCAACTCTCTCATGTATTCCCTTTAATTCAATCAATCAGTGTTATTTTTCTTGCAGTTAAAAAGTCGAAGTCACTTGGGTCTCTTAGAAAAACACAAAGACTATGTTTTACGTGCAAAGTAAGTGAGCTATGATTTTTGCTATCAAACCATCATATTATCAGTTCTTACATGTATATATGCTGTATCCAAATTTCTTATCAAACAATTATAGGAGGATGTTCCTACAAGTGGTATAGACATTTCAACTCAAACATACATCTCAAAATACATTATATTTAAGTTTGATGTCCACACTGATACACTCCCTAGTGGTTAGAGATGCTGAATATATTGTTGAGTATCAACAAACAATATGGACCAAAGTATTGACCAACTTTTCTCAGCATCATGCAGATTCCCACACGGCAATCATGTAAACCAGTTCTTAGAATATAATATATATATATTCTTAATTATAATTATAAATATATATATATATATATATATATATATATATATATATATATATATATATATATATATATATATATATATATATATATATATATATATATATATATATATATATATATATTTATTTATATTCATATTCAACTGATGTTTTTAACAATGTTTTAAATGAAATTTACCATATACCATACCACTAAGTGATGCTGAATGTTAAGGATGGTTGACTATGTCTATCTATTTGCACACTAACTCTCTTGTTTGTAACTATTGGCAGAGATTACCATCAAAAGCAAACCAGAATCAAGCATCTCAAAGAGAAGGTATTGTTAAACAGCAAACATTCTCAATACAGACACTTCTACATGTTTGCTTCACATGTAGCATATTATATTGGACAAACAGTTTTGGAGTTACATGTAATCAGGTGGCTCTTAAACATCACCCAATTTGTGCTGCTTGTGTGACATGCAGTGGCTGTGAGTTACACAGGACATGATCATTGAATGTGCTGAGATAAAGACAGCAATTTGGAGCTTAATCAAGACATTTTTGCCAACATGGATGTAACACATCCATTTTTGATCAGGCACATGCCATTGTAGATGAGGTTCCTGTTCTTGCTAGAAAGTCAGTCAAGGCTTTCTTGCATTCTGGATTTAATTGTCTATGACGGTGTGCTAACAAACAGAAAACATGTACATTATATACATGTGACATCCATGTCGACAAAAAATATCTTGTGATTAAGCTCCCTAATGATCTGTCACTTAGCTTACACTTCAAGCACACATGCATATATGGACATATATATATACAGTCAATCCCAAAAAGATTGTTTAGTTGAAAAGACATAAAGACAACAACAAAGTCATTTGCATAAAACTCTTTTTTAAATTCTCGGCAAGTTTCAATTTAAAACTTCAGATAAAATTGCTTATTAATGCTATCTACAGCAGTGCATTGGGATTTTGCAACTTGATATTGATATGAAGATTCTTGTAAAAACTTAAAAACATGTAATATGCAAATGACTTTGTTGTTCTGTAAACATCTTTTCAACTGAACAACCTTTACGGGATTGACTGTATACTGTACATGTACGTATGGAGAAGAACACAAATACATACATATGTGTGTGTGGTTTGACCAACTAAGAACTCCAAAAATGGACTGCAAATGTAAACTATTGTAGTACATACTTTATATTGTAGGGGGTATCACTGCCAATCTGATAACTAAAGGCATTAAAGAACATTAATTTCACTAGTATCGTAAAATTTGGCATAAATACCCTATATATAGTAAATGCTTATTTATTAATAGTATATTAATACATATTTATTTAGTCTGATTTATTTTGACTTTTTATTTCAGGCCCTCAATAGAAATCCAGATGAATTTTATTTTAAAATGGTCAACACTAGAACAAAGGTATGGTCCATTAAGCCCAGTTTTCATGAGTGACGTAAGCAGAAGTGGAAGCAGCTATGCAGCCTTAGTGATTCAATGTCTGTTGTGCTTTTTCATACCTAGGTGAGAAATGCAACACTAAGTCTACGTATGTTGCTTTCACTTCTGCTTCTGTTGCTCATGAGAACCAGGCTTTACCCTAAATGCCTATTAGTCTACAATGTATATATTGTAGTGCTTTTATTTTAACTTACTGTTGTACTATGCAGATTCATAACTAGATCAAATGCAGACTATAGTCACTCTTGAACTTGTCTTACTGAATATTTTATATCGTTTATCAGTGTTATTTGCATGTACAGTGAGAATTTTTTTCATCCAATATTACACACTTCCTTAGATCCACTTCCAGAATGTCAGCAACATGTTAGTCAGGCGCGTGTCTTCTCATGTGTTTGTCTGTGTGTCTCAGGCATTCAACAGCTTTACCGCTGCACATTGGAAGTGCATGAGTCATTGGTGTGTTAGATTACTGCACCTCTTGTTTAGTACCTCAGGTCTTTGGCAGGCTCTCTTACGGATTTGTAGCTAACTTACTTATCCATAGGGTAGCCTCTTTGTTGCCTTAGACTGGACTGAGTAAGGGACATTGTTATGTAATTAGTAATATATACATGTAGCTCTACTGTAAATTGGTAATAAAAATACATTATACAAGCAGGGTTGTCCTTTTGAGGTATCATAAAGTTGCAGGCTACAGGAACTGCACAGGCAGGAATAATAGGGATAATACTTAATACGGACAGGACCGTTTGCTTTAAGCATTTGAATTCTATTGTTTAAGAGCCTTGCGCGCACGATGGCAAAGCAAAATTGCTAAAAATAGCCTTAGTAGCCATGAACATTGCACAGACATCAATACTGAGTTTCACTCTCTTAGTATTATGGTCTCTTGATTTTTAGTGATTTTAAGGACGGTGGCCCATATTTCCAGCGCGCACTGTGTTCTGCGCATTTGACTCAACAAGCGCGCACGCGACGTCACACAAATTTGAATAACAAACGTTTTTTCAAAGATCGTTTTCGCACAAAAACCATCGTGAAAACACACTAGTTTTACGACTTTTGTGAAAGAAAAATCTGATTTTGAGAAGAAAAATACATGGTTCCTCATATTCTAAAGTTGAATCCATTCTAGATATTTAAAAGCGCATGAAAAACAGCTCTTTTTACGACCGGAAATAAAGAATACTGTTTGGCCACCATCTTGGAAATGTCCCATAATGCATTGTATTCCTTGCCGCTCTCTAGGGAGGGGTGGGGATTTCATGGTTATTTAGGCAAATTTTAATACGATTTCGCGCGTTTCTCAGCAAATAACTTTTTAAATCGCATGGATACCCCACAATTTTATTTTCTTATTTGGTTTTAGATTAACTAAGCTATATGTATTAAAAAAATCACGCAAAAAAAAATGATTCGCCATATAATTTTCTCCGAAATAGAGTTTGACATCCGGTTTCCTGAGAATTAAAAACAGGCCAAAAATTGGAAAAAAATGCGTACTAGTAATTACAGTAATAACGTTTTTTGCTTTCATTTTGAAGGATTCAGTCTTAAGATGTTTTTATTACTTTCGCTGTACTTCTTTATGAAATAACATTGGAGAAAATGAAATTATATTAAAGATTTAAAAAATCGCTGGTCAGCGGTTATTGGCCATGTTTACTATTGATTATCTCCGTAAAATGCATGGATACCCCCAATTTTTTTTTCGTGAATTAAAAGACCTTTACCCATTCTACAAAGTAAATATAAAATAACTGGAAAAAAAATGGTTCGCCAATATGGGCCACCGTCCTTAACACTATGGATTTTTTTGACAGGATGGAGTTCATCAAGTTACATCTGGAAAACAACACACACAGGAACAAATGAAAATTATGAAGTCACAAGACTTGAACTATGTGAACATGAAAAGGAATGCTGAAGCAAAGGTGAATTTAGGACTAGATGTTTTAGGAATGTACCAATTTGAATTTAGGGAACTTTACAGGAACAAAAAGAAAATTACATATTATATATCTCATTTTTTAGAAAATTGAAAAATTACAAGCAAGTTTACATCTTCTTGAAGACTCGAAGGACAGTGCACCACCAAATCAACATATAATTTTTGTGGACAGCAAAAAAGAGGGTAAAAACAATTTTTTTCATTTGATGATTACTTTTGACCATCTTGCCTACTTATTAAATTGTCTCCCCTCCCCTCCCCTCCCCTCCCCTCTAATGACTTCCCTTTGTTATCTCCTTTCACTAATAAAGCCATCCTTTTTTAGCTAAACATTTTGATGCTGCCAAACATTTCAATACCCTACCAGAATTGGTATCTAGGACATACAATAGACCAGACCTAGAAACACTGAAAAATGTACCAGTCAAGGCCTCAGAGGACACTAAAATGCTAAAGGTACAAAGATATTATATTGTGGTTTGAAATTATTTTTGATTTGAAATTTGTCAAACTGGTTTGAATTTTTGCTGCCATTGTGTTACATTCATTGTTATAATCTGGAGCATTTATTAAATTATTTATTATTTATTTCACAGACCTCAAGTGACCTGACAGAATATTAATCTATGTTGACCCATTTTTGCATTTCAGAAATTAAACCGTCAAAGAAATAATTGCTATGAGGAACTGCAACAAAGAATTGAACGTAAAGAAAAAATGAACCAATTAGCACAGAAATTTGAATTACAGAAAAACCTTATGGTAAGCATAAAATAGGTGTGCATAGTGACATCAGGGGCGACCCATGGTTAAAGGTCTAGTCTGTACTTGAGCAATTTAAAAATGCCAATGCATTACTAGCTTACAAGCAATAATATTTAGTGTGGGTAGTTCCTTCATCACTCAGCTGGTCTCTCAGGAAGCCAATGGTGCACTCTTTACCCCCTTTCTTCATCAGTGCTCTGTTTTAAGGGTACAGAATGGAAAGAATCCAGAACAAGTGTGAGGTGACAGGGAATTGAACTTGTGGCCTCTATCACAAGGCTATACACTAACCAATCTAGTTACACTTGCTTCTAAAAAGGTCAAAAAGGTTTCCCTTGTAACATTGGTGATTTTGCTTTTAGGGAAAAGGAAAGACAAAGAAAGTTAGAGAAGCAACAGAAGATCAACCAGCAGTCTACAAATGGAGGAAGGAAAGGAAGAGATGACCAAAACCTCACTGAACCTTCTCAAGTCAGATTTTAGTTCTTTCATCCCAAGAAGTTTTGATATTTAAATTATGAAAAGTATATTAATATTGAAAAGTACTTAGTCCACAGACAGGGGACGATGTATTAAAAAGTACACAACTCTTGCATAGTACATCCTAAAAACATTTTCCTGTAAACAGAACATAATAATAATTATCATAATATTATTATAATAATAATAATGTTGTCCACTTTCAATTTTCGGGTGAAAGCCTCAAAAATACATGTACACTCTTTTTTTTTTTGTTCATTATTTTTGATGAATATTTTTGGATATAAACTCTTTTGGTTTACTCTTTCTATGAATGTCTTGATTATGTCAGATTGTATAATTATGTATAATGATGATGGTACACTCTTAACAATGTGATATTTATATTTATATTTATGACAAAGCTTAATTGAGCTGTCAATACAAAATGCAAAAATTCGGTGCTGAGAACCCCTATCTGTAGATAGAGGGTTGCTTGGCACACCCATCATTGACTCCTTTGCCTGTAACGGGAGTCAAATTGTTTTTGGACAGTCAGATTGTTTTTGGAAAGTGATTATTAATCGAAATGCCCGTATTTTTTCGATTAATAATCGAGTTTGACGTGCCATTTTTTGACTCAGTTTTTGACCAATCATGGTTTGTTTACATATATTGACAGCCAATCATCAAGCGAGAAACGTTTTCTGTTTCTCCGCCCGCTTTTCTCCGCCCTCATTTGCATATTGATCAAGTACGCTTCAAAAATGCATTTTTGTTTATCAGTGTCGGTAGTTTTATAATTCACAAATCAAAAGTTATAAACTACACAAGTTAAATTACACAAGCCGGAATATTTTTTCGCGTGAATTCACTTGAAAATTTTCATTCACTTTGTCAGACTTCATGGTTCTCTTGACTTGGAAAGCCAATTTGAAGTCGACTCATGTTTTGACCAATCATGGTGTGTTTAAGTAGAGACAGCCAATCACCATGCGAGAATTACTTTCTGTTTCTCCGCCCTCTTTTCTCCGCCCTAATTTGCATATTGATCAAAATGCATGTTGGTCCGGGTAGCTTCACAAATCAAAAGTTATAAATTACAAGTTTATAATTTTATGGAGTGTTGTTCGCGTGAATGTACAAAATCCTGAATTTTTAACTCAGAAGTATAGAGACAAAAATGAAAATGTTTTGCTTTAGTTAAGAGAGTGCATATGCAAATGAGGGCGGAGAAAAGAAGGCGGAGAAACGGAAAGTAATTCTCGCTTGATGATTGGCTGTCATTATATGTAAACAAACCATGATTGGTCAAAAAATGAGCCGACTTCAAACTGGCTTTCCAAGTCAAGAGAACCTGGAAGTCAAAGACAAAGTGAATGAAAATTTTCTAGAACGTAAAAGAGGAAAAAAATATATTTGTTTGTTTTTGAAAGTGAATTCACACGAATTGTTATTATAAACTTGTGTAATTTAACTTGTGTAATTTATAAGTTTTGATATAAAATCAACAAAAATGCATTTTTGAAGCGTACTTGATCAATATGCAAATTAGGGCGGAGAAACAGAAAACGTTTTCGTTTGATGATTGGCGCCCGTCATTATATGTAGACAAACGATGATTGGTCAAAAAATGAGTCAACTTCAAATTGGCTTTCCAAGTCAAGAGAAGACAAAGTGAATGAAAATTTTCTAGAACGTAAAAAAGGAAAAATATATTTGTTTGTTTTTGAAAGTGAATTCACGCGAAAAAAACCCTCCAGATTATTATAAACTTGTGTAATTTAACTTGTGTAATTTATAACTTTTGATTTGTGAATTATAAAACTACTGACACTGATAAACAAAAATGCATTCATTTGAATCGTACTTGATCAATATGCAAATGAGGGCGGAGAAAAGCGGGCGGAGAAACAGAAAACGTTTCTCGCTTGATGATTGGCTGTCATTATATGTAAACAAAAAAATGAGCTGACTTCAAATTGGCTTTCCAAGTGCAGAAAAACTTCTGAAGACAACCACAGCAACCAACCAGAAAACAAAGTGATTAGAAATTTTTGAGAACGTCAAAAAAAGTAAAAATGTTCATAATACATTTAGCAGAACAAAGAATTAAAGTTTTATGAAGATTCTGCTTTCGTACGCGTAAAAAGCAGAATCTTCACATACGCATTTTTCGATTAATAAACGAATTTGGCACGTCAAACTCGATTATTTAATCGACAAATACGGGCATTTCGATTAATAATCACTTTCCAAAAACAATCTGACTCCTGTTCTGTTTCGACTGCTTGGTTAGGTGTAAAATTGATGGCAATTTGTTGGTCTTCCTGTTTAAGAAGGGGACAACTGGAATGACCACACCCCATTTCCTTCTTCTCTTACCACAGGGTTCCCAGAAGCCTTGAATTTCCAAGAAGAGTGAAAACATAAAAATATCATAGATGTATAATTATTATAATTTAATATTTCATTTTTGCAAGTATTTTTCTAGTTTGTTCTTTTTATACTGCCAGCAGTATCATCATATTGTTTAAGGGGCGAATTAGAACATACATGTATGTACTGAAATATCTTAGGGGTAGGGTGGGGATGTACTAGTGACTGACACAGGGGGAGGGGTGCTTAACACCACACTTGAACAGGCCAGGGAGCTGCTCGTTTGTAAACTCTTCCGTTTTCCTCCACGTCATTTATATTCTCAATTCTTCCTTTTCTTTCCTTGGGTTTGAAAGTTGCAGTATTTGGTCTGGTAGCAGGTTGATTTTTAGTGGAATCTAAACGGGCAAAGAACTGGTCCATTTTCTGGCGTGTTTCCTTTGCATACCGACTCTGTTGATAAAATAATTTGATTCTCAGTTTAAAGTACAGTAAACTCCTTTTAAGATGGATACTTTCAGGACCAGCTCTGTTTCATAGTGTTACCTTAGAGAGGTGTCTGTCTTAAGGCGGTGATACACGAGACGATTTTTAACGACGATTTTCCGCGCAACGTTGCAACAACTTGCAATATTTTGCGTTGCGAGTTCTTGACTTGGATTCTTGACTTCGCAACGCGTTGTCGAAGCGAAAATTGCAAGGAAAATCGTTCCAAGTGTCATGTTACACGAGAAAGATTTTTAGCGCAACGCCGTTGCGCTGAAAATCGTCGTTAAATTAAAATCGTCTCGTGTAACACCGCCTTTAGAGGGAGTTTTGTCACAGACAATATGGGGCAATTTAAAAGGCTGGGACCAGACAAGTGTGTCCACCTTAATCAATAACTGATCAATATATATTGTCCAATATATTGGTGACTATTAGCCAATAGTTTACAGATATGGGTTGTGACAGCCCACCCTGCCTTAAGTACACATGAGGGATGAATAATGGAGAGGATATAGGTTAAATGGATTCTTACATGAAGTACTAACCATGTGGTCCTTGTGCAAACCTTTCCCAAGAACTATCATTTTACTGCGACCAGTCTCTTGAGAGGTCCTGGTGGACTCTACCATATAATCACTTTGATAACTGTCCTTTCTATCAGCGGTTTTCGTACCTCTGTCAAGACTGGTAATTGAATCTTCAGCCTTAGGGCAGGTACCTATTCTTGATTTTGGGCGGGAAAATATCACGTGGTTAGAGTTTTTAGGTGCAGGTTTCTGAATTTTGGTGCAGTCAAATGTCGGGTGTAGTGTTTTTATTGTTAACCTTGGCTGACTTGGGTCTTCCCTTTGCCTTCGTAAACCTTTATGTTGTAACAGTTGTCTCAAACGATAGTTGTACTTTGGAGGACCAACCGTTGTGTTTCCTGGAAGTTCATGAATGTTTTCTCTTGAACCTCTCAAAAATGAACTTCCTTTTCGATTCCCATTCACTTTCCACTTTTTACTTCCATTCAAGTGCTCTAAGGAGTCGACAGTGGGTGTCGTGAATTGTTCACGATCCCTAAACTGGTCTTCGCAGTACGGGCAATTAGCCGAGTCGAGTCTACTACGGTTTGAACGGATGTCATACAGCTCGCTATAAACACTGCTACACTCAGGGGTCCCCAGAGTGTTTGTCACACCCGTGACGTCATGTCTGTCAAACACGCTTGCGGTGTAGGGTCTGGCTTCCTCTTTATTAGCGATTCGCTTTGAGGGAGAATTCCAGAAAAAATCACGTGGCACTCGATTTTCATTGTTGTACTGCATTAAAACTTGTCGAACTGTTGGTCGCAAGGACTCGCATCCGACAGGCGTAAACTCGTCCGACAAGCGTTTGTCTATATGTTGATGGAATCGTGTCTCGCTGCAGGAATCTAAAGTATCAGAGACGACACGTTTGTCGTCACTCGCTTGCGCTGAATTTGAACGTACAAGAGTTGTGCTGTGGACTTTGTCACGATCTTCATCGCAGCTCGGTGTGATATCCTTTTTTGAGGAAGCATTTTCAATTTGACCGCTTAAATTTGTTTCAAATGACGGCAAATCTTCTTTACTATTATCCTTCAAATTTTCTTTAGGGATAAACATTTCATAGTTCTCCAATAGTAGACGAAGGTTATTGTTACGCTCGCTTCTGCTGGTACTTATATTGGTAGAGTCTTCTGGTGTTGACACTCGACCACAGTCAGTAGATGGAGCGTCGTGATCGACCGGCGATGAAGACTTATCCTTCTGCATCAGAGCAATCAAGTCTGCCACAGTTTTACATGTCACTGGTTTGGGTTTTAAGCTTTTGGGCTTCTCGACGCTTTGATGTTCTGAAATTAGAGAACGATGTTAATGACAGTACGGCCGACACTATACCAAGTTGAGCGCAAAGATATGTTTTTTGGCGGGGGTAGTCACGCGATTCAGTTTCACCCTTCCCTGTAACTGTTGCCCGCAAATTTGCGGCATATATTTTATTTTTATTTACATTATATATATATTTTTTTATGTTTCTTGTACGTATGTATGTATTGATATGTATTTTTATCAATATGAAATAAAGACATTATTATTATTATTATTATTATTATTATTATTATTATTATTATTATTATTATTATTATTATTATTATTATTATTATTATTATTATTATTTCTTTTATTTCACAGTGTAATACTGGCTGCTTACATCATTTTGCCGGGAATATACCCTATTCCTAAGGCCTTATCTATTTACAATGGTTTTTTTTTTTTTTTTTTTTTTTTTAACTAGTTTTAGAGCAGATTCCGTGTAAGTGCAAAACGGGTCAAGGTCATATAGAACCCGTGGTCGTGCCGTGACCAAGGGGAGTTTCACATTCGCACGGAATCTACTCTTTGATGTGACTGAATTACAATCCAACCTTTCTCATAATATGTGCAGAACCTAGTAGTACAATTTTTTGCAATGTTTTTAGTTCAATGCTGTTTGAGATCTTCTTGGTACTTGCTTTCGTAGCATTGCTGATTGTCCCCAGGGCTCCGATGATTACTGGTATTGTTTCTGTTTTTACTTTCCACATTCTACTAATTTCAATTTCCAAATCTTTGTACTTGCTTTTCTTTTCGTTGTGCTTTAGACAGATGTTTCGGTCTTTATTATTATTATTATTATTATTATTATTATTATTATTATTATTATTATTATTATTATTATTATTATTATTATTATTATTATTATTATTATTAGAAATAGAATCAAACTTGACTTCTGCTATGTTGACGCATGCAATAATTGCATCGCAAATGGAGTAGGCTGCGGCTAAACGTTTCCAACTTCGCTTGCGCCATTAAATACGGTTCCGCTCTCAATTCAGTTGCATTTGTTGCAGGAATAGTATTCTGTGGCAACCCCTATTCAAGGTGGTGTTGTACGCAATCTTCAAGTAAGTTCTATTTTGTGCCTTGCGTAAATAGAGTCTTTGCAGGGTCACGAGTAAGCGTTCTTGTTGCAGGGATGGCAGCGACAATAAGCTCGTCCTACATTAGGAAGAATCCAAATGGTGATGTCGTGGGAAAGAGATTCACATGGGTGGGTCACACGACCATTCAAAGCCTCTAACGTGCGACGTTTACATAGTAGTTAGATACGTCTGTTCGCATAGAGATACGAGAAAAGTTTTGCAGGAAAAACAGGAAACATCAGGTCTTTGAGTCACGTGAACTCGGCAAATCTGTGACGTCACCTACAATTAAGAGCTCCGTACTTACATTCGCTGCGGCAAATTGTTGCAAATAAATCGAAAATTCGGCCCCTCGCTTTGCAACTGCGCTTTGATTTGAAGAGTACTGTCTAGGCACTTGGTGCGTCTACACGAGCGATTTTTTTAAATCATCAACGCGCGGTGGTAGCTATACGAGCGACAAATGCTGGTATCAAATCCTGGCGATTTTTCTACTGTCGCATCGCCTTTGCATGGCTACAAGTACGATTTTCACCGCGCATTGGTGATTTCAAAAAATCGCGTCGCCTGTGCAAACATATAATCGCTTGTGTAGCCGCGGCTTTTAACATATCGAGTTCGGCCCATGGGTAGTGCGGCATAGGAATAGGGTAGTTTTCGTATGAGTGTGAAACGGACCGCGCCGTGCTGTGACTGTGTCAGTGCCGTGATGTCTATAAAAACAGAAATTCCTGCCGTGTCTTGACTGTGCCGTTTTCACAGTCATACGAAACTGCAATAGGAACATTACAAATTCAAAAAACTACTCCACAAACAAACCTTTCTTCGTTTTCACATCTTGTTTTGGTATCGCTGAAGAAACACGCGGGCCACTGTCTCTATATTCGCCATTCGCTCGAAAGTTTTCTCCATACTTCTCCCAACACTCCAGACCAGTATCTTTGGGAAGTCTCACTGACAACTTGAACACTTGCTTCTCTTCTTTGTGCCTGTGAATGCAATGCTGTTTTTCTTTTTCAAGCTGATCCATTTTTTGACCCAGTTTGTAATTCTCCAAGCGAAATCCCTTAGAATCCGATGATCTTAGCGAAAATGTTCTTGGTAAGTTTTGCATTCGCTTTGTTGCCATTCTATAAATTACAATTCTCTCGTTTCTTGGATTTTTAAGTTTCTTGGATGGAGATGAGTTGTCTGCCGCCATGGAGTAGCGCGTGAAAATTTAGTTGCGTGTTTGTTGACGAAGTTACATAGTGATGTAATGTGATGTGTGTGCGCGCGCGCGCGCGCGCGTTTAATGGCGTCCTCATCGTGCGCTAACCTAGCGTTCGGATTTTACGTAACACACAGATTGCGCCAGTTGTATAGTGGCAACAACATACGCAGAATCAGTAACTTATACTGCTCGTTAGCAGTGCTTGTCTTTTCTCACACAAGCAACATACACAGACTCAGTAATGTACTGCTCATCAGCGGTGCTCGTCTTTTCTCACACAAGCAACATGCGCAGACTCAGTATTGTACTGCTCGTTAGCAGTGCTTGTCTTTTCTCACACAAGCAACATACACAGACTCAGTAATGTACTGCTCATCAGCGGTGCTCGTCTTTTCTCACACAAGCAACATGCGCAGACTCAGTATTGTACTGCTCATTAGCAGTGCTTGCCTTTCCTCACACAAGCAACATACACAGACTAAGTAATTTACCGCTCATTATCAGTGCTTGTCATTTTTAACTAGCGACATACGCAGACTCAATAATGCAATTAATGCTCGTTAAAGAGCTGGAAACACGATGCAACATTGCGTGCAACACACTCCTCATGTCTGTCCAATGTTTCGTGCAACGTTGCAGAAAAAGTTTCAGAAGTAGAATTCGATCCTAAATCTGCCCAACTTTTGTAGGGGATGGACACACGGTACAGCAACTGTGTTGCGCGCAATGTTGCAGGAAAAGTTTCATAGTGTGTCCGGGCCTTTAGCAGTGCCTATCTTTTCTCACACCAATAGAGCGGTTTTCGAATAAGTGGGAAACTTACCGTACCGTGACCGTATCTGTGCGGTAATGTCTATAAAAACATTCGAAAAATTATGCCGTCACCGTACCGCGCGGTTACCGTGCTTTTTCCCAGTCATACGAAATTGAGTTTCTGTGATTACTGCGTTACCGAGGCGGCTACGTCCACACTAGAGCCGATTTCGTATGACTGGGAAAACGTCACGGTCACCGCACGGTACAGTTACGGCAGGAATTTCGAATGTTTTTATAGACATTACGGTACTGACACGGTCACGGTACGGCACGTTAAGTTTCTCATACGAAAATTGCTCTAATCTGGATAATTTTGAGGACGTACTTTTTTACTACCGCTTAGCCTTCCGTCCACACTACAACGGCGATTTCAAGGATGGATTTAGGGGAGAAAAAAGATGCATTTTTTCAAATTTATCTGGACTAGTGTGAACATACTCTGAATCTGCGTATGTTGCTTTACGGTTATGTATGCTTATCGCTAGTGCGAAACCAGTCTTGGGGGTGGGGGAGGGAGGAAGCCCCCTTGCAAGTTCGGTAGAGCTGTGATCTATATCCCTTGGGCATTGTCCATCTCAAGTAAGAATAAACCCAACACAATTTGATTCAAGGTAAGAGGGTGTTTATTTTCTTACTTCTTCAATTCAATTTACAACATTTTTGCCTTCTCTGCGAGTCGCCTGTCTCTCTCTTCAGCAATGCTGAGTCTAATTCCCTTGCCTTTGGGTAGAGAGACGTATGGCTTGTTTCCCTTACCAATGATAAACACATTGGTTAGACGTGTGGCAAACTGATGACCAGTGGCATCTTTGATGTGGACAATGTCAAAGGAACCTGTGAATGGTTACAATGGAAATAAGAACTGAAAATCAAATTGTAAATAAACCAAGTATCTGGAAAGGACATCAAGACTTCTCTAGACGATTTTCTACCAGAAAAGAAAAGCAGGACTCTGAGACAAAGAGGACATGAATATATCCTACCTAAGATCAATACAGAACGTTACAAGGAAATATTTATCAATCGTTGTTTATTTAAATATATGTAATATATGTAGCTAAAGATAAATTTCATGTTGGGCCTTTTTTTCATTGTTTTTCTTGTTAGATAGCTACGTCTGTTGGTTATTGAAATAAAGACCATTATTATTATTATAACTGTATGAGTGACCACTGAAGGGGCAAAGAGAATTTTATCTAAATATATACTCCTATTTCACAAAAGGTTGTTGCGAGAGGCCTCAAGCTCACGCGACCGGACCGAAAAGGAG
Source organism: Telmatactis stephensoni (assembly GCA_029948255.1). Taxonomy (NCBI): domain Eukaryota; kingdom Metazoa; phylum Cnidaria; class Anthozoa; order Actiniaria; family Isophelliidae; genus Telmatactis; species Telmatactis stephensoni. Next base: position 258,044 of record JALIZF010001757.1, read on the forward strand.
TAGTGGGTTGTTTCAAAACCTCACTTGATTTTCAATTTTGGACTTGACTTCTAACATGAACAATTCAAGTTCTTTGTTGTCTAAGGTAGAAGCAAGATAGTCGTGAGTTTTCGTGTTGATATTCATGTGCCTTTTCTATGTTTAGTGATTTCTACCCATACTCGATTTCTACCCATACTCGATTTCTACCCATACTCCCTTTCGGGCGAGTCGCGTAGGCTTTTGACCTATCGCCGACAACATTTTTTGAAATAGATGTATATTGAGTAATTTTAATAAAATAGATCTAGCCTAATGTGTCCAAATGTTTCCCAATTCAGTGTAAAAAACCTTTTATTTAGTTTTTACTCTTCAAAAAACATGGAATACCAACAATATTCTGACTAGTTTGAAAATAATGGCACATCAATCCTCAAGATGTTTATGATGAATTGGAAAAACAGTAACAGAATGGGGCAGATCCAGGATTATCTTTAGGAGGGGGTGCACCATCATGTAAATTGGAAACTGCAGAGAGGATATTGTGGAAAAATATTGAGAAAAAAGGATTCAAAGTCGTCTCAGGAGGGGGTGCACCATCATATATAAATTGGAAACTGCCGAGAGGATATTTTGGAAAAATATTGAGAAAAAAGGACTCAAAGTCATCTCAGGAGGGGGTGCGCATCCCCTGCACCCATCCCCCAAATCCTCCCCTGCACAATGACATTCATAGATTTTTTCCAATATCAAGTAATGACAGCTTAAAGTGCCTAAATCTAAGTGTGCAACACTCAATCTTTGACTGAGTGGTTTCTGTTGTTCAATGCTTGAATATGAATTACAATAAAATTCCAATTTTATACAATACAAAGATGGAGACAGATACACAGAAACATTCTGTCACATCCTGAACTACCATAATGGCACAAAGCTCAAAACTGTGACTGTTGTTAATGTATTTGCATACTTTTTTCTCTTCACCTTCCAATAATATTAGCATTTAGATCAGAGAAAAAAGGGGAATCCTCCAATACTGATTGAACGATTGCTCTTTCAAAAGTATGAGAATGCATTATAGTTACTCATACTTTTAGGCTTCAATCTTTTACACCCATACTCACCTTGATGTCTTTCACGATGGGTTACCATGCCAACACGTCCCATGTTACGACCACCGACAATCATTGCCATGTTTCCAGTATCAAACTTGATGAAGTCAATCACCTTGCCAGTTTTAATGTCGACCACAACAGTGTCGTTAACCTTGATGAGGGGGTCTGGGTACCTGATGGTGCGAGCATCATGAGTGACAAGGTAGGGTACACCCTTGGGTCCGACGTCAACTCGCTTCACTCGTCCAAGCTTGTACTGCAGATAAACATTTTTAGACAGTGAGCAAAGCAAATTTGTTGGAAGTGGTAATAACCACAACTTTTTACAAATCACTGACAGTTCTCAAGTCGAGTTTCAGTATTGTATTGTATTATTAAATTGATCACTTTCAAAATATTGGTTGAGTGATCACACGAAGCAATTTCAAAACCAGGCTCCAGTCTCACAATGGAGAAATCAAAATAAACATTTTACTTCCCCTAAGCCTCAAATTCACCCCATCATTCGCCATCACTCATCCAGTGTATCAAGTTGTCTACTGGTGCCTCCTATACTTCAAAATTTGACCTGTCTATCTTACTGTTGTAATGTTGGTAATGACTTTGTAACAATCAACACACCTTGGCTTCCTCGCCTGTAATCCTGTGAACAGCAAATCGACCTTTGACATCATAGAGTAGACGGAAGCTCTCACCAGTTTTCTCAATAGTGATCACATCTATACAAAAATCAAAATCTGTTAAGGCGCTCTTACACTGTACAATTTTCTCAGCAACTTGTCTCGCAACAGCGTTGCAAAACAAGTTGCTGGAGGATTGCAGTGTAACAGGAGTTCTGTTGCACGTAGCGTTGCACGAAGTAGAATTCAGGTCTATTTTTTGCAATGCATTGCAGCAACTTGCAATGGCATTGCACAGTGTATCACCCCTCCAGCAACTTTCCTCGCAATTTTTGAGGCACGTTTTCTACGAGCGCATGCGCAATTTATCATTTCACTCTGAGGAGCTCTGGGTACGAGTAAAATATTGCAAGTTGCTGGAGAAAATTGCACAGTATAACAGTGCCATCATTTTCTCAGCAACTTGTTTTGCAACGCCGTTGCGATACAGGTTGCTGAGAAAATTGCACAGTCTAACAGCACCTTTATTCTAAAGTTCAAAAGGCACCTAGGACCTATTTCTGAAAAGACCTGATAAGTTAAGGGACTCGTTAACTTACCCAATAAAGTTTTGGGATGTTTCTCAAAGCATGTTACTTTCAATTTCTGTGATTTCACTGGCAAGTTTATAAGTGCTCATGCACTCCCATGGATAATAATAATAATAATTAATTATTAGGCTGTAAATCAATGGACCTGTTAGGTTATCAGGTCTTTCAAGAAATGGGTCACTACAAGCTTATTTGACCCCCTTATAAAGTAGACAGTAAGGGCCATCAATGCACAGTTACACGTACTTACCCATAAAGCCGGCAGGGAAAGTGATGTCGGTTCTCACTTTGCCATCAATCTTAATCAGTCTTTGCTTAACGATCTTTTTAACTTCCTCGTAGTTCAAGGCATACTTAAGGCGGTTACGGAGGAAGACAATCAAAGGCAGGGATTCGCGCAACTTGTGTGGGCCTTGGGATGGTCTTGGTGCCTGTGTGGAATTAGTTACACAAAAATCAGCATTTGGAGTAACTTCAGAATACCTGTCCACCATTGTATTCTAGAGCGGAACTCTTTGAAAATGCTGCAAGAATACACAGCTTCTATTGTTATTCAAAAAAGTGGCCAGGTATTCTGAAGTTTAATAAGCACAGTATTTATACAAAGCATTGATATTATAACCAAGGCTTGAATGCTTTGTGGGCCATTGATTAGCTTAGTCAACAGTGGGGAAATTGCAACACCAACTATTCAGTAACTGAACTCAATAATTATTGAAGGTCATCAAATATAATCAAGAAATTTTGTGTTATCACCAATGTTATTCCATGAAAGAATGTCCATATTAAAACACAATATATTAAAAATAAAGTATTATCACAGACAAACATGACGGTAATCAGTAACCTAATGGTCAAGACTTACAAAACAATTAGAAGAGTTTACAACACTGTATCTAAATCTAATCTAATGTACAAGTTAGACTTCGCCAATTCGACATGCAATAGAAAACATTTCGAAACAAGTTGAGTGAGACACAAGATTTTTAGGATATAAACACATAGCTAAAAGTATCTTTAATCGATACAAAGCATCTGAGTTTAGAATACTTTAACTCAAAATCTGCACGGGATCTTATACAACTTTGATTTTATTATACGAATATCGTACGAAAATGAATTCTTGTAAGTTTCATCAAAATTTTTGAGAATAATTTACGATTTCAAAAACCAGCCAGAATCGTGAAGGTAGCGATGTGTATAAATTTATATGATATAGTTATACGATCAATATACAGGCATACAAATAAGTTTTAATTTAGAAAATAATACACTTACAAATCGACCAGACAATTTATCCAACATCCAATGCTTAGGAGCATTCATACGCTTCAAGTGCTTCTTTGGGCCACGAGCCTAAAAATAACGACAGCAATCCTTAGTTCGATATTTGAACTTTCCCCTCTGGCAGTGATTTTCATAAAAACTCCGTTTAGTGTCCATGGATGAATCGGATTTTGTACGTACAATTCTCGATACTAACCATGATGGCGACAAGAAGGAAAGAGGATTCTTCCCGGCATGCCCTGTCCCGATAACTATTTTGACGTCCATGATGCTTCGCAGTCGAAAATCTCGATTAGATAACAAAGGAATCCCAAAGTCTGCATTGCTAACTTACCTAAGGAGGAAGGAATAGGAAGGAAAGAGGGAAGGAGGATGGAAAGAAAAAAAAGAGGAGAGAAAGAAAAAAAATAACAAGTAACGGAAAAGAAAGAATGAAAGAAAGAATGACAGCTGAAAGAAAGAAAGAAGGAAAGAAAGAAAGAAAGATAGAAAGAAAGGAAGAAAGAAAGAAAGAAGAAATAAGAAGGAAAGGAAGGAAGGAAGGAAAGAAGGAAGGAAGGAAGGAAGGAAGGAAGGAAGGAAGGAAGGAAGGAAGGAAGGAAGGAAGGAAGGAAGGAAGGAAGGAAGGAAGGAAGGAAGGAAGGAAGGAAGGAAGGAAGGAAGGAAGGAAGGAAGGAAAGAAAAGAAAAGAATGGAGGAAAAAAAACGAGAAAGGACGGCAAAACGGAAAAAAATTGAAAACGAAAACAAGTGCTCTAATCGCCAGGTTTCGGTAGCACCATACCATAGCCCATTCTGGAATTGAACTTGTTGGTTCATTTCTCATGTTTCTTATTTATTCAAGTTACTTTGTTTCTTTTTTTCTTTGTCTATTTCCTTCTCTTTTCCTACTATTTTCCTTTCCTTTTCAGATGACTTTTTTTTTAGTTTACGGAACATTTCTAAAAACGGCACTGCAATTCAATATATATATATATATATCAGTTTATACAAGACACACAGTTTATACAAGACACAATAACAAGATCCATGAATCGTGAAACTGATCAAAATGAAAGAGTAACTGTCATGGGATTTTGCTGATCGGATATTTACATCTGGCGACTCTGTTCAAGTGGGAAGTCATTAGTGATTTTTTCACACGGTTAAAAGTGACAAGCCAGCAAATACATGCTGAGTTTTCCTTTTATTATCACACTCTTCAAAATCTTGCTTTGATACACAACTTTGTTTACATAAGAGCTCTGGGAGTAGGACCCTGAGAAACCACTCGAATGTATGTCTAAAAATGCAAAAGCAAACGTCTCCCCCTTGGTTTTCGTTGAGCGTTGTTTGGATAGCCAAAGCGAGGAATTTGTTTTCGTCCAAGTGATTCATCAAATACAGATATTATTTCACTTACTGAAAACGGAGTGACCGATTGAGGTTGAAGCTTCACGAATTACTATCAGGTTAAATTTCAAACTAGACTACTATGAACTAATTACTTGCAAGGATCTTTTGTTAGATTAGCAGCGACCCTCTTTGACAAAGGCCCGGGGAGGGGAGGAGAGGGAGGGGAGGAGAGGGAGGGGAGGAGAGGGAGAGGGAACCGTAGAAGGGCCCGGTCGTTTGGGCGTCCATTCGGCGGGCTTTCGACTCTACTCGACTGAGCATGCGCTGTAGAGACCTGTCAACATTTTGTGACGAAAGAAAAAACAAAACAAAATAAAACAAAAAACATGTACAAAGAAACAAACAAAAAACAATTATTCCCTTCCCTATTTCATTTCATCGTTTTGATTATTTCTTATCATCTGTTTTAACGGGAGTTAAAGTTAAGTTAAGCCACTTGGAATATTGTAAACCGGAACGTTTCATGATGCTTAGTATTATGTTTAGTAAAGATTGTTATTAGCTTGTCTGAAAGGGCTGTCAACGCTTTGGAAGACTCTTGAATTAATGTTGCGACCAGAACGAACAATATGAGAGGGGCTTGATGTTGTTCAAGGATATTTCTCCAAGTCTCCGCAACCTTCTGTGTCTCCCTTAATTGTCTTACTATTGTCACCATAGCAACGGGGATGGAAATGATCACAAACTTCAAGGGAGCGGCTAACAAAATATCAGAACAATGAAGACGAGACCCTTGACTGTGCAGAATCTTTATTTCATTATTTTTATGTTCTTGTGTGGGTGATCGACTGTCTGGCCTGGAATATATCTATGAATTAAAGTTTCGATTAAGTTTATTACTGTGCGCACAGTCGCAGGTTGAAAAGGGGAACAAAGAAATTTGTGAAATAACTCTGATGTAAGACGTGCATGGTGTGGCTATAAATTACATTGATCGATTGAGTTGCAACAAGAATTAATTGAGACACCAAAATCAAACTGAACACATAAATGAAGCCTTCCACAGAGAAAGCTTGATTAGCGAGCCTGTGTGGGAGTGGACATTAGTGGAATGGAGTGGGCAATAGAAAGACTTAGCTTTGGGGTGTGAGAAGGGCGTCTCTTTTTCCCTTCGCAACCGTCCATAAAAGTAGATAGGGGAAGGGGAATTGAAGTAAATTGGCTATTGTAGAAGAAGGGATTAAACAATGACTTTTCTATGATTGAGTTTCTTGGATTATATTATACGTTCACCAAAATAGCCCATTCAATATTAAATTAGATTACCCACTAACCACTAACGGATGCTGAACTGTAAAGGGGTACTCCATGGACAATGACTTCTATCGCCTGACCAACATTTATCTGAAGGGTGACAACTGATCAACGCGAGATCAGAGTTCGCGAGACGGTGAGAAAAGCGCTTTTCTTGCGAATGCATCCCGCTTTCACCTTTCGGCCTCCTCCTTTGTTTCGACTAATTAAAGACTCCAAGATGCCGTTTTGTAAAAATAGACTATTGTGGAAAAAAAGAGACTTCAAGGCCGTAAAATTTAACTGAAATTTTGCGAGACCCTGATTGGGAAAGGATTCACTAACCTATCCATTTTCCGTGCGTTACTCATTAATGATCATCACTAGTAGTTATAGTAAAGATGTCCCAGCAGCTACCTGTATTAAATGTTTCCCAAGGGGGTGGTTCAATGGTGGAAGGTCGTCACCTTTTAAACAACTTCCCTTCCCTCGCCCTCTTCATACACGAAATCCCGGCCCTGGTACTTTTGGTGTGCGATCAGCCTACCACAGCATGCCACGCCCGTCATAACGTACGTTTAGGAAGCAAGCAATTGTACAACCTCCTCCTTCACCTTTGAAATGAAATGAAATTTTAGCATTTATATAGCGCAAATATCTATATGAAAATAACCTTTCCCTCAATCCTTCTACAGAAGCTCTACCACTTTCTACATATTCTGGCTAGTATCACCAAAATCCATGCGTAGTTCGTTGAGCGGGCGTGGCATTACCTCCCTCTTATCTTAATCTCCTCACAGTAGCCCTAACACTTATACTTTTCTATATATTCTGGCATGTATCACGGTATACCAAGTGAAGTTCGTTAAGTGGGTGTGGCATTACTCCCCCTCCACTATCTCAATCTCTCCAAAGTAACCCTACCACTTGTATTTTTCTATATATATATTGTGGCTAGTATCACGGTATACCACGTGTAGTTCGTTGAGTGGGTGTGGCATTCCCCCCTTATCTCAATCTCTCCACAGTAACCCTGCCACTTATACTCTTCTATATATTGTGGTTAGTATCACGGCATACCAAGTGTAGTTCGTTGAGTGGGTGTGGCATTCCCCCTTATCTCAATCTCTCCACAGTAATCCTACGACATATTTTTCTATAGACTGTGGCTAGTATCACGGTATACCACGTGTACTGCGTTGGTTGGTCGCGGCATTCCCCCCTTATCTCAATCTCTCCACAGTAACCCTGCCACTTATACTCTTCTATATATTGTGGTTAGTATCACGGTATACCAAGTGTAGTTCGTTGAGTGGGTGTGACATTCTCCCTTATCTCAATCTCTCCACAGTAACCCTGCCACTTGTGGCTTGTATCACGGTATACTGCACGTGCAGTACGTTCGGTGGGCGTGGCATTACCTCCCTCTTATCTCAATCTCCCCACAGTAGCCCTAACACTTATATCGGCTTTTCTATATATTCTGACAAGTATCACGTATACCAAGTGTATTTCGTTAATTAAGTGGTTGTGGCATTCCCCCTTATCTCACTTTCTCTACAGTAACCCTACCACTTATATTTTTCTCTCTACATATATTGTGGTTAGTATCACGGTATACCAAGTGTAGTTCGTTGAGTGGGTGTGGCATTCCCCCTTATCTCAATTTCTCCACAGTAACCCCACCACTTATATTTTTCTATAGACTAGTTGCTAGTATCACGGTATACCACGTGTAGTACATTGGTTGGGCGTGGTATTACCTCCCTCTTATCTCAATTTCTCCACAGTAACCCTTCCACTTATATTCTTCTATATATTTTGATTATAGTATTACAAAATACCATGTGCAGTTCATTAAGTAGGTATTAAAGCATCTGTTCAAAAAGCAAACCGTCAGATGACATTAAAAGGAGAAGCATACCTTTCCCTCCCTCACCAAAATCCCTCAACTGTAACCCTACTCCTTATATCTTTCCATATACTCTGGCTAATATCTCGCCGATAACACGTGCAGTTCGTTGAGTATCAAAGCATCTGTTCAGGAAGCAAGCCATTAGACATGGCACGCGCCTTTAAGTACTCTCCAGATAAATATCTTTGATGGCCATTATCAAGTTAAGCTGATACTTAGGGGGTTAATAAGGGCAGACAGTATGGCGTACTTCTCTAGATGGAGAGATTTCGAATGAGCTTCAAAGCTCAACAGTTGATCCGTGTACGTAGAAGCAGATTCTATATGGTCTTTAAGAACTAAGGCACGGAACTACGACCAAAGTTCGTCAATTTTTTTGATGCATTAGTATGCGGCGCAGAGCGCAGATTGTGTCGAGCTTTTATGAGAGCAAGTTTTCTCCGTTTTATAAAGCGACGTCAGGCTGTTCTTGCCGTATTCCAGCGAGTGAGTTTCAATGCCGTGGTTTCGTTTAGTCATGTGATAATCTTCCCTACCCTACCACCGACGCTCAAACCGTTGGAAATCGCGGAAGTTCCTGCGTAAGTGCACTTACATGGCTTCCCAAGTGAACCCACTAAACACGCAAACATTCGATTGGCTTCCTTCCCGTCCAACGGAACCACTATTGGGTGCGCTTCGAGGCGATTTTGGTGGAATGAAAGGAAGATAAAAAGAGTGAAGGAAATGAAAGTATAGAAGAAGTGAAACGTGCCTAAAAATGAAACAAAGATTAAACTAGATACTAGAATGAATAGATCGATACGTGAAGTGAAATTGAGAACAAAAACTTTTGGGTTAGTAGTTGAATGAACAGGACAATACACTTGTTTCAACGACTCTTTATAACTTGGCTAGATATATAAATTTATTTTTCGCTAGTAACATATAAACAAGAAAACCACCTACACAGACTTATAGGAAAGCACTCTACTCATTAAGAATGCTCGTCTTTTCTCACAAGCAACATACACAGATCTGCGCAGACTATTAGAGACCTTAAGATTGACGTTTACGGTGAACGGCAACCGTCAAACGGCAAACTTTAGCCGTCTGTCCTCAGCCGCTTGTACACTTAAGTGAAGATATTTGTATTTTCTGTCGTTAAGAGATTTGTTCTTTATTTGTTTGTTTGGTCGATTTAAGGATAAGAGTAAAATATAAGATCAAAATCAAAGTCGATTTTTGTTGTTTGTTGTTAGCGGTTTGCCGTAAACGTCAATCTTAAGGTCCGCTAGTGATCAACTGCTGTAAACCAGAATACAACACTGAATTCGAATGTGCATGCTGCCTTTTCGGACTGTATTTATGTCCATAGCATTTGCTTGTTTTTGTTTGTTTTTTGTTTGTTTTACGTGCTTTTGTTTGTTTGTTTTTTGTTCTAGCGACGTTATAGTCTAGCGCGCGACGCAAATATGCCCACGGAACATATATGCGCAGACTCAGCTCAAGTACCCTGAAGTTCTGTTGTGCGTTTTGTTTCATTTAAGGTAATCTATGAGAAACGCGCCTTCTGCCCTCTTTGTTGGGCTTTCGGCCCTCTGGGGGAGGGGAGGACAAATAAAACCTCTGGCCCTCAGGGTAAAACTAATGCTGTACGTGTCTTATAGGAGTAAGTAAAAACTGCAAATCAGCGGAAAGTTACTGAGTCTTTGAATGCTATTTGTCCGGCAGTGAGAAAGGAGTGCACCGCTAACTAGAAGTGCATCACTAAAACCCGGCGAAATTCCAAGATCATTTCACGCTCTTTCGATACAGAACTTACGTGACTTGTGTATTACAAGTTGTGTTTGGTTAATTATATACGGGCTAACGGCGACAGATGCTCTCTCATAGAGACAATATGGCCTGTTTGGGAAAGGGGCACCTATTTTAACCACTGCAAAAATGTTTTTCATTTACATCTAGCAACTAAAATGCAATGACCGCCACCCGGTTGGCTCAGTTGGTTGAGCGTCGGTCTCTCGTGCGGGAGGTCGGGCTTCAATTCCCGGCCGGACCAACACTCAGGGTGTTTAAATAATTGAGGAGAAGGTGCTGCCTTTGTAATTACATCTGCGAATGGTTAGACCTTCACGTCTTCTCGGATAAGGACGTTAAACCGTAGGCCCCGTCTCCATTTATATTGAGACGTTCCAGCAACAAGGCCGGCCTGCGGGATTAGCGTTGAAAACTACTGGTGAATGAGGCCTTAAAATCATGTATTACAACCAGTAGTGGAGCTACTTTAGCAGGTGCTTGAATATACTGAAACTGAAACTGTAACTGAATGACGTTCTTAAATAAAAGCAGCAAAAATGAATAACGATTTTGACTGTTTGCGATCATTTCTACCACTAATAATAATAAATAACTTTCATTGTGAATGGACAAAAGTCATCAAATATCAAAATGTTTTGGGTCCTCGTGCCCAGAAGTGTAAGTGGAAAAAATACAAATCGTTTTTTTTAACCAGTCTTTCTAAACTGCCAGCAACTGCAGCCCTTTCGCTAGATATATTTTCATTTATTTCCAAAAGAAAAAGCGGTTTTTTGTTTGCATGGTTTTCTAGATTTAATGCTACATTCTGCTGAGAGTAAACAGTTGTCGTAGCAACTCGTCTTTCAATATACATGGCAATTTGAAAGAGCCCTTTCTCACTGTACCCTCTTTTGCTAATTAGAGCCTTTGTTGTAGAGTTTAAGTGGTTTAAAGTGCCTGCGATACTTATCTTGGAGGCTTAATTTAATCATCAATATCTGTGAGATCGATTTAGGGTGCTAATTAGGAAGAAGAAAAGTGGCTCTTACTATGCGTCTTCAGTCATGGCGGACTAAAACACAACGATTCTAATAAAAATATATAATTGGAATAAATAAATGAATCCCAGTTAGGAAGAATTCGCTTGTATAACGAATTCAAAAAGCTTGTTATGTGAAAACAATGGCGTACGAATACGTTCGGTTGTCCGTCTATTAAACTCTCAGCACGCGAACTCATTTCATTTCAGTACAACGACGAACGTCTTAATTGTCTAGGTCGAGTTTCTTATCAAATTCTTCTAACTTTTTCAAACTTATCTGTAATGAACGTTTCTCCAGTCTAAGTTAAGATGAGAATTAGGGCTTTTTTCACGAGGAGGCTCACAAATCATCGACTGATTGTGAAAGGAAGCAGCCCATCTCTGTTAGTTTGTCTTTTTATCAAAATGACGTCTCCAACTGTCTGCTTAGACGTGAGAAAACGAGAAAGATCAAATTCAAACGCTTCTAGATCTTAAATTCAGAGAAAGAAAGAAAAAGTTTCGAAAAGTTTATTTAATTCATTGCTTTCGTCGGCTAGTTAACACTCGGTTTCACCGACGTGAAGTCTATATAAGGAGAATGAAAGACGAAAACAAGATTAAACCCTGAGGCTATTTCTTAGTATTCAGAATTTGCTTTCAATGTATTTTCCTCAATTGAGGATTTTTGCAGTTATTGTGTTCCAAATTTGACTTCCAGCAAGTCGCCAGCTTGACAGTGCTTTGTTTGCTAGGAAGTTTCTTGTTTTATGGTTTAATACTGGAGCCTAAGGGCCACCCGTACACATGGTACGGCGTGAAACACATAATGTCCATCGCATGCGAAAAGTTGAAACGTGAAAAAAATTATGTGTAATAACAAAGGCAGTCACTGATATAAATATGTACTTTGATATTCCAAGTTTGCGCGGCATTTTGCAGTCGCCACAACAGCGCTAGCCATAACCATCATTAATTGTCATCAGCATCAACAATCATCGTTATCAACATCGTCACAACTTTCATTACCACGTAACCCTAAAACGTACATATATATTCATTCTTTTTATCATTGTTAGTTGTCATCGTAGCACAATTATCAACACGTAAAGGTAATTTATTTTACTTCGAAAGTACGGGGAGTGGTTGCCCAATTCTCCCGAGCCATGGGCTCGCTCATGATAAAGCATTCAAAGGGCTGTGCCTTCCATCAGTGCTCCGTTTTATGGGTATTTAAAGCTAATTGACTGCTACACGTGGAAGTCATGATTTTTCAAATCATTCATGATCATAAGCATTAATATTATTAACACCACTGCCTGGAAGATAATCAGTCATCACCATCATCCACAGCCATCATCATCATCATCCGTCATCATGGCCTTCATGCTCCCTTGCATCCTTGACATCATCATCATCATCATTATTATCATCATCATCACCACCATCATTATTATTATCATCATCATTATCATCATCATTACTGAACCTCTGGATGAAATCAAGCTTCATATAACAACACTAATACATTCCAACATTATCCGCAGGACATTATAGATGAACGCTTTTCTTTATGGTCTCTCTCTCTCTCTTTGCTAAAAATCATTGTTTCGCTGTAACTAAACTCTCTATACGACGTGCAACTAGTGATGAGTCCCGAGGGTGTCTTGTCTTTGAGGAACCTCTCTGGATCAACTGTACTCTCGAAAGTATTCATTCATAACGAGACAAAACCTTGATACACGGCTTGTCTGCGCAATATACCATAGTGACCGACTCAGTGATCCTGCTACTACCACAATATACATATATATACCATATATCCCATATACCATATATACCGTCAGTGACCCTGCTGTGTACTATATATATCTACTGGGATTCAAACTGTACTAGATAACTATATACCACAATGTATATATCACATACACCATGGTGACCGTCAGTGACCCTACAGTAGTACTGTCTACTGGAGTTCAAACTTTACTAGACAATAACAAGCTACTGTTTACTTGTTTTAACTATATATCACAATACATATATACTTATACCATGGTGACCGTCAGCGACCCTGCCATGTACTATCTACTGGGGTTCAAACCGTTACTAGATAACAACCCAAGTTTTACTTACTTTACAATATGCTGCTACACTCATAGAATCTATGAGTAAATGAGATTTTTGGCGTTTGGGCTTAGCTTTGATAAATAATTAAACAGTACAAATGAATATAGAGAAATTTATATAGGCAACATGCTGTGGGAAGAATTAGCATTAGTCAACAGCAAGCTGTGCTATAAAAAGACGCCGAGCAAATAAAGGGTATGTTTAAGTGAAAGACTTTGAAAAAGGCAAACTCAAATCATCATCCGGCTCACCAACACATCCATCGTCGTCGTCCTCTTCATCATTGTTATCATCGTCGTCATCAACATCGTAATCGTCATCATAGTCGTCGTCATCGTCATCATCATCATCTCTATCATCATCATTATCATCATCATCATTATTATCATCCTCCTCCTCCTCAAAACACATATATTATTATCACTATTGCCATACGCATCATCTGCTATTATCATCATTGTCATCATCATCATCATTACTATCACCATCATCATCATCCTCAGTACACATATATTATCAGCACTATATCTTCACTATTATCATCTACTACCATCATTATAATTACTATCATCATCATCATCATCATCATTACTATCACCATCATCATCATCCTCAGTACACATATATTATCAGCACTATATCTTCACTTCATCTACTACCATCATTATAATTACTATCATCATCAGCATCATCAGCATCATCATCTTAATCGTGTACTAACCAACCAAAACCTAAGGTTGATCAATATGCTTATGTTATATGAGTAAAGATCCAACTAAATATTAATTCGATTCTGATTGTCGTTTTTATTCTTGTGACGATCGAGCTGTAGAAAGTGCCAGATGGAAAGTGGCAGAACGCATTCTGCGTTGAATATTTCATGCGCAATTTAAAAACCAAGGTTACAGATGCTCTCGTGAAGCCATGCTGAGCTGAACGACGCCAGTTTGTATAGATCTCATTTAAACAACTGAAAAAGAACGGAAATAAAGGAATAAATAGGAGAGAAAAATAGGAATTTGAAAGAGAAAAGATAACACTATGGCACCGAAAGTGCTATGTCAATTAGAAATGGAAAGTAAAAGTGCATGCGTTAAGATTATTTATGATTTTCGTTATTATTTTCGATTAGAACCTGGATTAGAATAATTACTACTTTTGAGGTTAGCATAAAACGATTAAAACAACTAAACACTAAACCTTAGTAAAAATGGAATGAAATGGTAGAAAGTGAACGAATGAATGAATGAATAAAATGGGATGAAAGGTTATTCCTGTGTACGTGCAAACACTACTAACACCTTGATAGCGTAAGTAGAGTAACCTGCTATGATCGATTGATTCCCTTACAAGTGGTGTCGGCTGTAGAACATATCTTGTTTCGGTGCCAACAGTACATCTCGAGTATGTTTACCTTGTCGCTCCAAAATGAGCCTATTTGAAAACAGCTACAAGCATGCTTCAAATTAAAATGAAAAACATACCCAAAACAAAGCTCGTATTTTCACATGAATAAAGCAAAACAATTATCCCCAAAATTTCAATGTAAACTTCCTAATCGGAAAGAAGAAATTTAAGTAAGTAATCCAAAGGGTTCTAATAGAAATTTAGGGAAAATTATTCCAGTACATATTATATCCCTTAGCTCTAACACTCGCAAGTGCCCAGAGCTCTTTTAGGGAATGTTTGACCGATCAAAAGTATTTTGTCAGCTCCAATATTTACAATACTTTTAATGAAACCGTTTGAACATGCCGATGGGCTTGGCGAAATTGTCACCAGATAATCCCAGCCGTTGCCTAGGCTGTATTTGGTCTGAGGGAACAACTATCTTTGTTTAATCCGTTTCATTGTGTTTAGCCCATTTAATAAAGGTAACGGCGACCTTAGAGAGATGCTGTGCTAAAAAAGAGAAATTTTGTTAGCTTTTTTACTTCGAGTCCTACCTTCGGCAAACATTCATGAGATATAAACATATGCTATTGAAAAATTACTGCCAAAATCTTATGCGGTGTCTAACTGTTCAAGACGCGATGGGGGTTTTCCCTTTTAGATTAAAAATTAGAACAGTTTCAATGTTCTTTTTTAGTTGAAGAAAAAGACAAAGAAATAAAGTGCATTTATGCTGATAATAATCATCCTTTCGAGAACTCGATTGGTTTGTGACTCTAAGTTGTAATTTCATTTTCGGAGATGATTTTTTGTGGTATATTGGGCAATTAAGAGTAGGTTATAGATGGGAGCTTGTTTTCAATTACAAAGTACTCATTTTGAGAGAGCAAATTCACGGAAAAAGATGCAAAATATAAAAAGAGAAATTATTTTTATTTTGGTGAAAAAGCATTTTTGTGGAATAAATTTCAGATGTTTTGCACGCGAAACGAACTCGGGCAATGTGCCAGGGTCCTTTCTTAGTCTGTACTTACTGCTCTTATTTCAAAACTTTGAATTGATTTCCTTTCGCTTTTTTGACAATCCCGAAAGTTCACATACAATCAGCAAAACTTCCGAGTGTCCTTACAAAAAATTGGCTCTCATTTTGAACCATCACAAAGGACAACCACAAGTTCTACAAGCTATGTTGCTACTCGCACTGTATCCATGATCTTCATTTAGTTTAGTGTCCTTCGTCTTCAAGAATTCCTTTTCTATTCTAATCTTGCCGTTATGTTAAAGAGCTCAATGACAAATGCCCTTCCTGCCTGACTTATCATTTTATGAATAATTCTGTGTTCTTTTTCGCATATGTTTAGGCCTGACTAAATTATCGTCAACAGTGCAGTCCCTTGCTCATCCTCCGGGTTACCTTCAATGTCCAAGAACAGCGAAGAATGCTTTCAAGTTTGACGAACATGGAAGATTTAACACCAATAAAACCCACTGTCCCGAGGTTTCATTCTATGGTTAAACAGTTGTCGGGTACGAGTATTTATGTATATATGTATATGTATAGAATGCAAATGGCAAGAAGTTGAATTGCTAAACTGGTCTGTGTGTATGACAAAACCGAATCCATTGTGTTGCCCAACCGTGGCAAGGCATACATCAATGTAAGCTCGCTCGATAGTTTGGGAATTTGTACCTTAAAAAACAAAATTTCAGGACTGTGGTTATCCATGGAGGTGTTTCGATGCGAGGGCAAAGAGTAGGACAGCAAGCAGAATCGTAAGTAAACGGATTTGCTTCAGTTGAAAACCATACTTTCCCGATCTCAAACAACGCCCGTTTTATTGATCTTTTTTATCGAGAACACTCCAGTTCTACACAAAAATAAGACTTCAAAAGAGTCTCCTAGTAGTTTAGCTTTGAATTATTCCAAAGTCGCTAGATTTTAAGGTATTTTTTTCCGTGTTCAGCTTGAAAAACATCCGTAGAAAGGTTCAAAGGCAACCGAGCGAAACGACGCGAATCGAGTCCCTTGTTCTTCGCTCTTTCGTCTTCGACTGCCTCAGAAAGCGAGAAACTGAGTCGCAAAACTTGTGTAAACGTGTTCTGATGACAGCTACGTTTTGGAACACGAATTTTTAACTTGAACTGATAGCCGCAAAAGTATTACAATATTCTAGGAATAGATTTTGTATGTTGACAGCGAGAACAAATATCGGTTCGTTCAAAACATATTTCCGTCTCCCCGAAAATCATTTTATTTTAACATACTGATCATTTTCAAGTCCAGAAGATTGACTTTCGAACTCTGGTGTTAAATCCGTCTGATACAAAGGCTAGATTTCTAAAATTCCTTTCTTAAAATGCTCGATCAACCTGAAAGTTCCGTACACAAAGAAGTAGTGAAAGTTGTTATCTAGGCGCTCACGTGTCGCCCTCGTGTGCGACCAACACTTGAATGGTTTCCTAGATTCAAAATATATTTATTTGTCGACTTTAAATCATTTCAAAACACATCTCGTACGAAAATTTTACCTGACTAGACCGAGAGTTTTAAAGTTTACTAATGATGAGGTCCCAGAGGATTCAAATCCTTTTGTTGCCTAATTCAATCAGTATCAGCTTTACGATTCTTTACCGACTCCGTACATTTCCAGACGCAATTTATAATTTTATAATTGAAGTATTTTGGTGGAGTTTGAGAAACGATAAAAGTGGCAAAGGAAGTTGTCCAAGAGTTGAGCTTTTAGTTCAAAGACTTTAGGGCGCTTGGGAGATAAAAATTTGCAGGAAATCCGAAAAGTTTTCCGCCAAGTCTTCTGTCAATTTAAGAATATGTGAGTGATTGACCTTGCCTAGAGGCGGCCAAGTTTGAGGAATATTTCTTTAGCTTCTGAGTAAATGAAAACAATACTCCTTTCTTTGTATAAACTAAACTCCATATCTCACAGCGGATATTAAAACAAAAGCGTTCAAAAATTTAGTCAGTCAATATTGGAAAAGACAAATACTTTTAGATTTAAGTAAACTGCATCGAGTTCGAATGCCAGGGTGGCAGAGCATAGTGAGCATAAATAACGCAGAAAGTTTTGTAATAAGTGACAGTGAGCTTATTGCCACTTGTTGGTTACGAGCCCTGGTGAACGTTTTCTCGTTTATTGACGCGATGAAAGGCAAAAGCGCTTACTAAATCCGTCAGCTATCATCCACAATCTGTCATCTCTCGCACTTTTGTACGGCCACCCAGCAAGACATGAAAGAGTTTACAGTTCTCTTATTTGAGTTACTTGAAATTGCACTACCTCCCCTAAGGGGCAAGCCCGCCTTTTCACTCGGAACAAAATGCTCAAAGCATTGTCTCTGTGATCCAATTTTATCAACAATTTTGGCTCAGTTGAATGGCTAGTAATAAAGCATCTTCCAGAATGAAAAGCGTCCACTGACAGCTACCCAATCAATAAGCGCCTCAAGCTTGGCATTTGCATATTCTCGTCGAGGTAGCGTTGCCATTGACGACCAAACTCCTCGTGGGACTTGAACCAATCGGCTGCGAAGCGGTTATGAATCATGATTAATTAAGTAATAATAGCATGTCACTCAACAACACACCAACCAATCGGATCACAGCTACATAACACATCTTTCGACACGTTTCTTGGGCTGGCGGCAAAATAACCAAGGTTGTCGTACAGGAACATTGAGAAGTTAGGAATGGCCTCACAAACTAATCCTTACACTAGTTCTATGTCGACCACACAGAGCGAAACAAGAATGCAAACCCAACAGCCAACGATAACGTACCGCGAAGAACAACCTGTAGTCAAATTCGAGAATATATCTCAACAACAACCGTCGAACGGCGAACAGCGCGTTAGCAATCTCACAAACCATCAATGGGTTGTACAAGACCACTCAGGAGCAGTCGGATGGCCTCCTAATTCAGTCACCGTTCAAGAAGTCAAGCCGATGTTACGAGAGGACGGCTCGCCGGTTGTAATTACAACTGCAGCAGGAGCGACGCTCGTCCATCATCGACCCGGTCATCCTGGAATGATGGAGCAAGTACGCTGGTCGACGCCGAATGCTGGATCGCCGGATCATACTCGAATTCACATCAACGCTGCTCTACAGCAGAATCCACCAACAGCAGTATCAGTGTACCAGAACGTCAATGGCGCTATGACTCTACCAGCTAGTTATGCTCCGACGAGTCAAACTATACGAGAGAATCCATCGATGCAAGAATCTCAGCTACAAGGTCACCACGATATTTTAGAGGGAGATGAAGAAACGCCGACTTCGGATGATCTGGAACAATTCGCTAAACAATTCAAACAACGCCGTATAAAGCTAGGATTTACTCAGGCGGACGTAGGGTTAGCTCTGGGGACATTGTACGGGAATGTTTTTAGTCAGACCACGATCTGTCGTTTTGAAGCTTTGCAGCTAAGCTTTAAAAATATGTGCAAGCTCAAACCTTTGTTACAGAAATGGTTAGAAGAGGCTGATAACAACAATGGTTCGACAGGAGTCATGGATAAGATGGCAACCCAAGGACGAAAGAGGAAAAAGAGAACGTCAATCGAGGTAGCTGTTAAGGGAGCTTTGGAAAATCATTTTTGTAAAAATGCCAAGCCGTCAGCCCAAGAAATTACGCATTTAGCAGAGAACTTAGGTCTTGACAAGGAAGTGGTTCGTGTATGGTTCTGTAATCGAAGGCAAAAAGAGAAACGTATGACAGCCACAGTAAATGCAAACGAAGAAGACGAAGGTTTACATCAGCCGTCAGTGGTCACTGTAGCATCAATGGCAGCAACTCAGCAAATCCCAGAGAGCGAGAAATATTCAAGGTTTAATCTCTCCGAGTCAAACGAAACTATATCATGAAGAGAGCGCGTGGTGCCTAAGAAGATATAGCTGAATCTATGACGAACCATCTCCTCTTACAGGAGAGTCTATCAATGTGTGAATTCAATTTTCACCAGGACTGCTATCTACGAACGATATAAACAGAACGAACAATTCTAGTCCCTTAATTGTTTTTCTCGAATCATGCTTAAATAATTTCTGAGAGAACAATACAACCGTAAAAAGACGTAGCAGAGTGACTCGCCTTGATGTGTGGACCTGTAAATAGCGTACTTGTGCATTATTTACCTACCTGTAATTTTCTGTTAAGTTTCAAATTCGTGGCTGAACGTTCAAGCAGATTTAACTTCTAAGTTATTCTTCCATAAGGCCTAAGGTAACTAGGATACGACCCATATTAATTTTGAGTCGGACAGTGTATACTAAATACAGGTAGTTTGAAGGAAAAGCCACTATGTTACTGAGACCAGCCCAAAATTCACAGTTCTATGTGCTTAGCTTCAAGTTATTTGTAGCCTAGTTATGTGACAATAAGAGCTCACAATATCTTATACATAAGAATCGTACTTTTCTACAAATTTGAGGCTGTAATCCCTCGAACATTCATGTTTAACTTATTAAAAGTTTTTAAGTGGAGTATTGGTCTGTCGTATGCTGTTTTGCTTGCCGAAGCCACTTTCATGTTCAGCACAAAACTGTTCTTTTAGCTGTTATGTCCGTCATTTTTTCGTGTTATTCGTTCAGTGTTTGGATATTTAGTTTATGGAATAAACTGTAAAAGACAATCTAAAGTCGTTTCTTGTACTATTCTGTTGTAAAGGAAGTGTGGTCATTGAAAGCATCTTATTCACGCTGAATCGAATAAGAATTCACTTCTGATGTATGCAAATGGATACAGTTTTTCTAATTCAAATTCGTCCATATATTAAAACTCTCTTCTGTTTCTGGATTTGTAAACGAGGGCTTCTACTACGAAGCGCTACTCTAGTGCGAAATTCGTTCCAAACTACCCGAAGGTTGTTTCAAAGGGAATGGCGTCCCTCAAAGCCTGCTTTCTTCTCGTGACCATGAAGCAAATTTTCAAAGTCTACGACCATTCTTTCAGAACTTACTTCGGATACAATTTTCTGCATTGTGAGTATTGGAATTGTGTTTATATTCATTTTGACTAAACGGGGTATTTAACTGAGTAAAAGGAAAGGTAATTTTTGGAACATTGTTTATTTTATGTTCGTAAGGTTTTCAGAGTGTCGTTACAGTTCATGTCCCACCGCCACGTTGCTTCGCTGTTGCACTACACAACGATTCCTGATCGTTTGTTTCTAATATTTTACTTCAAAACATAGGCTTGCCCTGCTTAATGTTTCAAGGAAATTCGATCATGGCAGGATATATCTTATATCAAGTGTTGATTTTAGGATTAGGACGAAGAAAATAACCAGATCCCTCAATTTTTAGTCACGGGCACAACCATTTTGAGTTGTATTGCTTTCATAGCTAGCCAGGTGTGTGCAAAAGGCATAGCCTCAAGACTTGTTTCAATGGCCCAAAATATACATACCTTTGAAGAACAAGACATTGATCCAAAAAATTCAAACCCAACCCCTTTTAATTGCGCTTAAATACAGAAAAAACCGGCTAGTATATTAGCTAGGAGCTGTTGTCTTCGAAGAAAGCATGCTCCCAAAGCTTCGAGTCTGCCTTGTGAACTATAACAAAGGATTTGTTTGGCAAGCAGTGTATAGATGACATTACTGAAAGTCACTAACTTCACTCTTGTGTAGTAGCCATAAATACGCTTGGATTATTTAACATAATTTCAGCAATTTATTCATGAAGATATTTACATGCGAAAGGAGTCTTTTATAAAAAGTGCACGCAACAGAAGCGAGTCGTACAACTCGACTAGTTGTTTATAAACCTGCCTTCGTGCTCACGTCTATTCCGAAATTATAAAATGCAGAAGCATGTTTTGGTGTGAAGTCACCATAGTTTTACAGCCTTTTTCTCGGTATTTCTGCTCTTACAGAACTTCTTCTGGTTCTTTCTTTTGGGTTAGCATGTCAACGGCTTTAATAGAATGGCATTTATGGGCCCTGTAGCTGTAATACAAATAAGATTCGCTCTTTATGCTTTGAGAGTTGATGGCGAATTCAATATTCTCACTCCAACAACATTACCAAACTAAAAGTACGACAATCCCCTATAAATTTATTCAAAAATTCCATATTCTCTCTTTTTGTGAATAAATTTTGAATTTATTTACTACGAGGTATATCCAAACTAGCTTTTCGAGGTTGTTTTTTTTAATGGGTCGCGGTTTCTTTTGTTCGGACCGCCATCTTTTTTGTTCTGTACACACAGTCTTAGCGTGGGCAATTCCTAAGGAGTGTTTCTGCTTTTTTCGGTAGTGTTTCCACGATGATTACACCAAGTTACTCTCTGCTTTCACGTTTAATATTATGGTAATAACATGAATATCTTAGCTTCAAGTTAACATATTTATGAGGGAATATTTTGACTTCGTGAGCTAATTTCCTTACGACGAACCTCGAGAGAAATAAACCCTTTACTTTTAATCCTTATTCGAGGAATGATTTCGAGGATATTCAACAATTAAGCAAGCCTGTTCTTTTCTCCTTTGATGCGTCTTTTTTTACGAGAAAAAATTAAGGGAAAATACCAGCAGGTTCAAAACCGAGTATACACAATGCTGTTTCGCTATTAAAGCCGAGATAATTCTCCAAAGAAGTACTTACAACTACGACTATTGTAGCTTTGGTAGCTAACCTCATACCTAGTTTTTGCTTAGAAATTCGGGAATTTAGATATTAAAATAGCCAAGTATTTTATTTCTAGGGCTTGTGGCGGGAAATGAAAGAGTTTTGACGATTGATGCCATTCAAGCTTGTTTGTACAAAGACGTGTTGACAGCTTTGTAAATGGGTTTTCTGGGCGTGATAGTAGACCACACGTGCTCTTTCGAGGCCGTCATACACAAACATCGCTTGCATGAGGGTCGGCATCGATTAGCTTTCCTGCGTGTTTGATATTCTGCCATTTTAAAACTCGTCAAATTTCAAGCGCGTGTCAATCGGCGTCTTTAGAGAATTTTGCCTTGAACCTGAGAAAATAGTGCTTCCAATTGAACAATTTATTACTACACTAATAGTGACCCTATTCCTTGATTTCCACTAAGAAAAGACTTCATTATTAATTGAACTGAAGATCTAGTTACAAAAACGTCAGTTCCGTATGAATTGGGAGTCTTTTCGGAGATATTGAAAGGGAATTATTTGATTCTTTAGTCTGACTGCTAGCATATATAGGAAGTCTTAGTCAAGTCTTTCATCTGTCAAGATGCCTTCCTGCCGCCTATGAATGCTCTACTGCGCATGCGTGACCTGAGATGCGTTTTATTGACTCGCTTCGAGGCGTTGCAAAGAATAACATCCATAGTAAAAAAAAAATGAATTATATACTTGAGAAAATCTTATGAGCAAATATCTTAGCTAATATTAGGGATTTTTAGTCTTTTATCTCGAGTTCTTGCTTATGTATTTGCCTATATATTCGTATCGATTTTACGTCTGTTTTAAAGCCTTCTTTTTTTCGAAAAAAAAATCCCGAACAGGTTTTCAAGTCTTTGTTTTTACAATCGCCAGAAATCAACTAGGGCGTCTTACTAACCTCGTGTTCCGTAATCATAATAATCATATATTTGTAACATTTAAAGCCTAACTGAGAGTAGAAGTCAAGAAAAGTCGACTTTGAATTATAAATGAGAGCTTTTTGGCAAAAATTCCAGCAAGACAACAACGTGTTTTACACACAAAAAAACTTAAGAAACCGAGCAAAAGACCTCAATACGTTTTGAGATAAAGTTGTCTTCTATGAAACTTTGTGACGAATGCTCCAAAATTATGACAAAGAGGACTGCTGACTGAGATTTCTCATTTGCTCTAAAATTTCCTTCGGTTCCGGTTCCAATGCCACATCAAAATCATTCCACAGAACGCTTTTTCAAAGCTGAATGGTAGATGTTTTGAGACCAGTTGTAATTGATATCAGTTCCATACTCAGCAGTGTACGGTAGCATATTGTTTGAATTTTAATTACGTTGTGTTATAATTAAAACACGGCCCGAACGCTAAATACGGCGACTTCAAAATTACCCCGAAAAATATCATACGGAATGTAGAAAAATACAGTTAGAAAATCATCAAAATTGGCTTTTCTTGGGGATAATAAATTATTCACTATTTCCTCTGTGCCTTTTCGGTTTTAAACAAGAGGTCAATCAGTGGCGGTTTTTTCAACTCAAAATTACGTTGAATAAAGTACAGGAGAGCTTGTGTGTGTTTACACGAAAACTCAGGCCGCAGTTCCTCGAGAGCTCTTTTCAGTGAAAATGGCTTTGTAACTTTTACACTAACAGAACAAATAGCAAATAATAGTTTTGAAGTACTGTATATTCATTATCACTCGAGATAAGGTTTTTTGGTCTTCAACGTGTTTAAAATTTGCATAGATAATCTTCCAATTTTTTTTGGTAAGAAAAATTTAGAGAAATTCTGTGGACTTTTTCATAAAAATCTTAATGATTTAAATTACTCCCTTTGTAGCGTCCAGTTCCATTTGTCTTCTCGACTTTTTCTCGATAAGTTATGAAAACTAAACTCAAAGTCACCAAAGAATAACATTCTTAGTTTTAAAGAAAAAATATACTAAAAATCTCTTTTTGAAAATAATCGCACTGTTTGGTAATAAAATGGCCGGAGCGGGCGGTCTGCTTGTGACAAAACGGCTTTTCTCGATCAAAGAAACTTAATTGTCATAAAAATTGCAAGCCACAGGTCAAGCAGTAAACAAAAGCGAAGATTGCATGAAAAGCTCAATGAGTTACACTTCTATTGCAAAATATTTAGCTATATATTAAAATTTTTGAGAAGCAGGAACTTTTGGGCATAGAATTCGTACTGAGATAGTTGTTTTTTGGAACGAGATATATTTTTCTCTTTGAATAGCATCCCAACTGTCACTTGTAGTTTAAGTTGAAATTTCTCATGAATAAAAGAAATAATTATCACTTCGAATGTCGAAAGAACTGGAAATTGTAATCACTTCACAAAATAGATAAAAACCCCTAGTTAAAAATCCATTGAAAAAAACGACAACCTTAGAACAATATAGAACTTTTAAAATTTTCATTTTAAAATTCTCGGTATATTTTGTATTTGACATTGAAAATGATTTTTTCTCAAAAGAAAAAGAATTTGAATAGAATTACTTTTAGATCTTTCAAAGTCGCAGTTTTTGGCGTGTTTTCTTTGAAGTAAAGACATTGAGTTATTATGTAAGTAACTGGCTTGGGGGACTAACTAAATGCCTAGCGCCAAGAGTGACACAGAGAATTCAAGTCAAGCAAACTGAGAAAAGAAATATTAATAACAGAGAAATCGTGTTGTCTTGAACGCTAAAAGGTTCTATTCTCTCTAGCAACTAAATAGTTTTCTTTTGACGAAAATTAAAATGGTTTTGGTTGTTATCTGACAGTGAAATTGTTTTATTACTTTAATTTCTTTTGTTTGCTTGCTATAATATAAATCTATACCTTTTTTTGTCAAAACTTTTTTCCATTTTTTTTGTTACTTTACGCCAGACCATGCTGCGATTCAAAGTAAAAAGTAAAAACTAGACGAATTTGTTAAAATGTAGATTCCAATTTCAATGATTTAGCCATTTTTACTTAAATCTACTTACTACTTCTTCCTTCCTTCCTTCTTTCTTTCATTTCCATTTTATATACCCACCAAATATCTCTCATAGTTTTTCACTTTAAAACTTCCACTGCCTATTTTTTTTCTAAATTGCAATATAATAACCTCTAATTTTTCATCCACTGAAAGAAAATTGTCTCTGACAGAAAGCTACTATTGATTTCATTTTATTGGCTTGGGTAGTTAATGTAAGTTTACTTTCACAAGACATTTTACTTTGATCTAATATATAATCGAATTATTTGGTATTTTACAAATTAAGCTTAAGGCTCAAGAAACCAGTTTTGAGTTGCGGACTATCCCCGTCAGGGTATCATTGCCATCGTGGAGTACAAAGCATTAGTGTATATATCGAAAAAATTTCGGCATATCAGAATAACTGACTTAATGTGTCACAGAAGTAGTTCTTATTGCATTAAAAAGGCAAATATTGCACTTTAAGGATTAATATTTATATTAAAAATTTACCCAAAGAAGATTTCTCAAAAAATTAGTAAAAAGCACTGAAAAAGAAAGAAGGGCTTTCATTAAGTCCGAAAAATATAGAAAGGATAAGCCATTTCTATGTTCTTTCTTTGTTCAGTTAGAAAACCATTTCGATGTTCCATAAAGGAAAACCATTTCAATGCTCATTAGAAGGAAACCCTTTTAATGTTCATCAGGAGAAAACCATTTTAATGTCACGAGAAAATCTCGTTAATAGAAAACCATTTCAATGCTCGCAATGCTTTCCGCGACTGTTTAAATGATCACTCGCAACGCGTCATAGAAGTTTCGCAACAAATTTACACACCAATTTTAGTCCATTTTTGCCTCAGAAAAACTTAGAAATTCCTCGAAGAAAAAAAGCTTACGTTTACTATGCAAAATTATTGTCGCTTCTTTTCGAAGCTTTTATTAAGATTTTTTAAAACATTTCCAACTGCTATAGAGGCTGGCTTCCTGTTATTTTCGTATTCCCACGTGTTCCTACCCAAGCAGTGCCAAGGTTACCAAAACACTTTTCAAGATTTCCAATTACCTTTCGAGGGTCAACTCAAACATAATGAGTCATAGGAGAATGAGAGATTAATCGCAGCCGTGTTGCCATGGCAATGACAAGGAACCCCCAGACATTTATTTCCAATGATTTCAGATTCTTCTGGGAAAGTTAAATCACGCTGCTGTTCAGTTTATCAGTTTCGTTACGTCGAGAAAATATTCAACAAAAATATAGAGAGAGACCATTTTGTGTTATTTAAGCTATTTATACTCTTGGTTTGCAAGCATTGACTTGAGATTGTAGAGACAAAAGACATGGCCGCCATATTGGTGGTCTTGACAAAAGAAAATCAAGATCAAAACCACCAGCATAGCTGATGTCTTTTGTTGAATTCGCAGTCTGATTCGCTCTCCTGGAAATGGCTGCAAACCATGGATAACGAGATTCAGTTCAAACAACGATTAATCTAAATAGGGGTTGCATTATGTTTTGTCATTTGCGAGGTTTTCCCAAAATTATAAGAAAATCTACCTTGTGCAAGTTCGTCATGCAACCGCGCTATGCAAAAAAATCACGCATAGATAAAGGTGCAACGAAAACGGCTCTTTTTCCTCTTTCTTCCATTGTTTCCTTTCTTTCCTTCCTTTCTATTTTGTTTATTTCAATCTTTCTGCATTTTTTTATTCAGAGTTCCTTGCCTCTTTCCTCGTCACTTCTTATCGTTTTTTTTCCTCCCGGCACTGTTTCCTTTCTTCAATTCCCGCCTTCTTTCCTATTTCCTATCCTTTTGGTATTAATTTCCTTTCTATTTATTTCGTTAGTTCTAACTAAACCTCCTTTTTCTTGCACTTTCCTTAATTCCTCCAACGTCAAATTATTAAAACCAATAAATCAATTTGTCTGTTTCCTCAAATGGTCGCAAAAACCACATATTAAACTCCAGCTCCTTTATTTTGATAAAAATCTCCTTAGCTTAAGTCTAGGCTTTTTCGTGCATGTGGGTTTAAATTCTATTAGGACTAATGGCTCGACGATCTATTTGAACGCAGCAAGAACAAATGAGATAGCTTCGGCCCTCTCACAGGGGATGGTGGAGTTATATAACGAAGTGAAATGATATATAAGAAGAGTCAGCAGGTAGCAAAATTTAATGTACTTTTCGTCCATTAACAAGGGCGATCACAGCAGTGCTATTAAACTACGGTAGAAACCCGTAAATACGGCCACGTACAGGCCATCAATAGCTCATCGTAACGGGGTGGCTGTTTTAACGAGGTATTTTTTACGAGATCTCTTGATGTCGGGCTAAAATGTGGTGGACGTAATAGCGGGGTGACCGTACTAACGGGTGGTCGTAATGTGGGGTTCCATGGTGTCTCCTTTTGCAGCAGCCACCATAATCATCGTTATCATTGTCTTCGGAAAGTCATCTTTCTTCTTCATCATTATATGAATATCAAGAACATTCATCACGACATTTTATGTTATCATCGTCATCATCATCCGTCATTAACATCAAAGGTATATCATATTTCGTGATCATGATTTATCGTCACATCATGCTCCACAATCACCACCACCATCACTGTACCATTCCTCCACTACCACTACCACCACTATACCATTCCTTCACTACCACCATACCATTACCTTCACTACCACCTACACTATACCATTCCTTCACTACCACCACTATACCATTACCTTCACCACTACTATCAACACCATCGGGTCATCCACTACTGTTAGAACGAAGCTCGCGATTTGTTAAAACGACAAAAACAAAGAATATGTGGATTACTCTGAACAATGTCTTTTTGTTCTACTTGTCGCCTGTGGCATTGTTTCCTTCCGACCGTAGTGTATTACTGACACCATCACTATAAAAACCTGAGTATGAGACCCTGGCGGAGGGGGACAAGGGAGGGAAGGGGAGGGGAGGGAAGGAGAGGGGAGAAGGGAGGGCTTGACTGCTTTCCCCCCTCATCTTTCCTCTCTCCCTTTTCCCCTCCCCTCCCCTAGAAAAGCCTGATACTCAGTCTACCACTATACCACCACTACCACACCACCACCACCCACCATCATATCAACACACCCAAGAGCATCTCACCAAAAATACACCTTCGAACAATGACTCCAAATTACAAATTTGCCAGCTAAAAACGCCGATATCAACAGCATCAATAGCAAAACCAATAAAGGCCTTATTATAATTGTCTTTTTCGGAATAGATTATCCCATTATTTGCTGGTGTTCAATTTAATTTTTATCTGCAGACTCAGAAATTTAATTTAGCTTACATTATGTCGGTTTTCATTTAAGAGCGACTAAATGGCGTCCTTTCTTACACCAGAAGTCTTTGGAAATTCAGTGCGAATACGTCGGTACATATAGACTTGATTTCAGGAGACAAGCAGGCCAAGTTCCGGGTTCATAGAATCTTTGGTAACGCCCATGGCTCGAGTTGTATTGGATCGGGCTCGGATCGTAGCTTTTACTGCATGATAAGACGATTTTTTTTGTCTCGATAAATTTGAGATCTCGCTGCATAGCGCGCAGTTACAATCTTTTTTCTCGCTTTAGGGTCTGCGAAGGATCAGTTTTTAAAGTACGAGCTCTTCCGCAAAAAGTAATATGCATGATAAACGATGTTGATATTGAGCAAAACGTCTTTTTTGAATCCGAAAAATGAATATTTCATTTTGAAGCCTATTGCTTGAGAAAAAATTGTTTAATGAAAACGGTGAGCTTGCAATTTACTAATACATCGTTGCTGTTTATGGAAATACTAATGATTATAATAATTGAAAACTTCAATCACCTCTCTGAATCAATCGATTATTATCAAGTGTCAAGAAACGAGCTTTCCTTTAGTTCTTCTTAGTAAACTAAACATTTATTATTTAGTCCTTTGATGTTGGAAAATGGCAGCTTCAGTCATCTTTGCGGTCAAAACAATAGAACCTTTTACCCAAGAAAAACGGTATCTTTTGCAATTAAAATTTGTATTAAAAGATAGCTGATTCGAAAGTGAATCTGATGGGAATACGGTATAGCACATCAAGGCATAATGCGGTGAAATTAGACTCGTTAGTTAATACAGTTGTATAGACAAGTCCCATGCATGCAAATGAACGGGAGGCAAGGCGATCTATAGATTTTATGTTTATTGCCCAGAGCAGTATAGACATCTGTACTGCAGCTTTGCAAACCATTACAAAGAAATAGGCGGTTAAAAGGCACAGTAGGAACAGTAATTCAATATTACTATGTTTTGAGGTGTTATGATGGCTATCAGGCATAATTTCAATAAACAAAAGAAAGGGTTAGATAGTGAAGAATGTGTGAGGGAAAATGCGAGTGAAAAGAGTAAGAAAAGAAGGAAATGAAGATAAAAAAAAGAGCGCGAAGAACATAAGATGAAAGGAAGCACGGAGCAATGGAGGGATTTCAAACAGGAAAACGAAAATGAAAGAAAGATGAAATGTAAAACAAAGAAACGGAAGAGGAAGACAGAGCGAGACAAAGATGGAGGAGAAGAAAGATGCCTCCTTATTTTATTTTTGACTTTATATTCGTAGCCGCAGGCTTTACTGACATTTCCATAACTATAGCAAACTCCAGCGTCCTATATTTTCTCTTTCGTTTCGATCGAGTTTATCATCATAAATGTATCTTGCATCATTAAAAAACTGCTTGAAGTTTACCTCTAAAAAGTAAAGGGGTTTTTACATGTTTACGTTCAAATTACGTTTTTTATTCTTCGCGACCGCAGGGGTTTTAGCTCACGTCGAGTCCAGAGGAGTTCAGCTTTTTTGAAGTCGTTTGTCAAAAGACGTCAACTTTTGAGAACTCGTTTGATAGCAAGTAGAAATTACTGAGAAAAAAACCAATGTTATTACTTTTGGTTGTAGATAACAATTATGAAAGCGTCTTTTAGATAATAACAATCGCTTAGGAGATTAGCCTAAAACACAACGAACTTTTAAACACGTTTTTTCGGAGTTTTCTCGGAAGCGAATTTGAATTTTAATAAACTGAATAGAGAAAGTTCGCGCTCAAGTCTTTAGATAAAAGATCCATAAAACGGCTTTCAAATTCGAGGGTTTTTTATTTTTTGAATGGGGAAAGTTTGTTTACATTATAATTATCGCTTCTCGCCGTACGAACAGGTAAAGTACTTCTCCTAGATGAGTCACACTTTAACAGGTGTCGAGTACAAAAACAACAACAATAACTTTTGTGACGGTCTTCGCTTGTAGCACGAATGTTGCCAGATGGCTAAAGGCTAAACAACGTTCGACTTTCGTCTCTGAAAGCAAAATGTTTTATTCATATACTACTACAGCAACCGAATATCTCCTAAACAGAAACTTTTCGTTTTTTTCCTACCAGTTCAAGACAAGGAATTTACAGTTCATTCTTTTTTTTTTTCGCTTCTAGCAGAACTATTTTCGGTCTGCAAGTTTTACTAGTACTTCTTTGAATGTTCACAAAAAGTGTAACTGTGTTTCAGTCGTGTGTCCTCATTATAAAACTTTCTCAGTGGTTGTTGAATTCAACTTTCCGCTGTTCGCAAAAGTTCCCTAGACATTATTTATTTAAGACTATTACAACTTTTGTTTGCAGTTCTTCACTCACCAAAAGGACCTATAACACCTTATAACACCTTTTAGCCTATAAACAAATTGCCACGCAACACTGTATTCTCAGTTCAAAATCCTAAGCGGTAATGTAAACAACCAAATTGTGTACCTGTATTAAAACGTTGGCAGAAGTCGTTTTGTGAGCTGAGATGTCAAACAAAACGAAGCAATGGTTCTTTATGGAAAAATTTGTCCTAATTACAACAGTTTTCGGTTTTCTTTAATTAATGTTAACTAATGTGTTAAGCACTGGAGAAAAACTTAGAAAACATGAAAATTGAAACAATGAATTTTGAAACCAAATTTCTGTCTTTTTACAAGTTCTTTTTTTTAATAAAAGCAAAGTATCCACAAAATGTCTCCATTATGTCTATATTGTCATTTGCAGCCAAAATGGCACCAAACAGCGTGCTCCTGTATTGAAATGCCATAAAATTTATGGATTAATCCTTCATTTTTAACATTATAGGTATTTTATGTCAGCTTTATTAAAATAATTGTCGTTTTTTGCTCAACAGAACAATCAAGAGGAAAAGAATGAAACTGCACTTAGAAGTCAAATGGGTTGCCTGTGTAATATAGCTCACTTCTATTGGAACCCCCACTTAGTATACACATTCCTACTATCACCACCCCACTAAGTATAAACATTTCTACAATCACCACCGCAGTTAGTATACACATTTCTACTATCACCACCCCACTTAGTATACACATTTCTATCACCACCCCACTTAAAATACACATTTACTAGTAAGAGTGCATTCAACATAAACATGAAATTGTACTATATACTTTGTGCTATTCATGGTTCCACAACTCCTTAGTTACTATTGCTATGTCTGACAAGCCAACACATTTTATAAGAAAACTGCACAAGAATAAGAATGATTGCAAAATATTGTATGTAGATGATGAAAATAACCCACAAAGAAAAAATGTAGAAAAATTCCAAGTTCCAGATGGGAACTGAATTCATGTCCCTATCTGGAACTCAGAATTTTTCTGTTTTTTTTTTCTCTTCATCGGTTATCATTATAAATCATCTTTAATATCTCTCTCTTATGGTAGTGTTATAGAAATTTTAGGTAGATAGATACTCTAATCTTTTATGAAAATAAAACTTGTCAAAACTGTAAAATCTGTCTACAAACAACAATCTAAAGATCTTGTTTGTTGGACATAAATTATTCCATTGGAAAATCTGGATATGGACTGATTGGATGTCTGTTTGTTCGCTATTGTTTGAGTGGAACTATGAACTAAATGCACTCTACATGTATCTACACTTTCTGTCATTTTTGAGAACTCTAACTTGCAATAACTAAAGCTTATTTTATTTTCCTGGAAAGGACTGGCAGTGCATTTGTTTCAAAGAGAAAAACAACACCCCTGATTTTGTCAGTGTTACTTCTGTGGGATTTTGTTTTAGAGTGATTTTCATCGGACTGTGAAATACTAACTAGCTATTAGTGTATAGCAGTCAAAATTCAACAAAAGGAAACAATGGCATTGGGATCTACTAGTGTGTATTAGCTTAGTAACTGTTTCACAGTCCAATGAAAATCACTATAGTAATCAACTAAATAGCTATCAAATTTTACTATAGCTACTCTGAGAAACAAAGTACCTTATATAAAGTCTTGTCTGCACTGGCTCTACTACACTGTAGCTATAGCTAATCTCCCTCTCTAGAGATATCATGGCTAGGCTTCTTAATTGTTGGAAATCCTGAAAATAAATATACAAAAATGTATAAATATTTTTTAAAGAAACAAATAAAAAACATAAAATAGTATACAGTTTAATGTGAAGCAGTGTTGTTCTCATTGGCCAGGGGTGATTTTGGGGAGGGGTGCAGGGGGTGCGCACCCCCTCCTTAGATGACTTTCAGTCCTTTTTTTCTCAATATTGTTCCAAAATATCCTCTCGGTTTATATGATGGTGCACCTCTATTGAAGATGGTGCACCCCTTCCTGAAGACAGTGCACCCATCCTGAAGACAATCCTGGATCCACCCCTGCTAGCTGTAGAAATTCAGATTGTTTGCCATTTACAAAAACATTCCAGTACTTCCATAAGTTTGGAAGGTAAATGGAAAGCAATTTCTTGGTTTGGCAAACTGGAAAATTAAAATTTTTGGCTCTCTCATTGTGTACCAGTTAACAAAGAACAGCACTCATAATGGAACAGTGTTAAAAACAAAGCACTCTACACTGTTTTTGTATTATAAAACAATAAATTCTAGGACATGACGACAGAGACAATTTTTTGGATGGTTTGAAAAGGTAGCTGTTCCACTTATTACTGTCCCCCACAGCCATGTCCTCATCAATAGAGGCTTTGCACCATCATGTGATGGCAGCCATGACAGGAGGCAGGAACAATAGAGTCTTACTGAACCCTTTCTCATCATGTAAACCAGATTAGTCCAGACTCTATTGTTCCTGCCTCCTGTCATGGCTGCCGTTACGTGATGGTGCAAAGCCTCTATAAACCACAATAGGCGATATGCACTAACAGGTCACATGACCCTGTCTCCCCTAAATCAAGCGGTACCGTCAATGAACGCCAGAAACAGAAAGAGCACCTCGGTATTAGAAATCGTGGAAAGTTTCAGCTCATAAGATGTAATACAGGAGAAATGATAGTAAATTTAAGATGAGATATTTCTTAAGATTCGTTTGGAAAAACACGTTGGATGGCAAGCTTGTGCCATCCAACGTGCTTTTCCGAACAAATCTTAAGAAAATATCTCATCTTAAATTTGCTGTCATTTTTTCTCTTATTCATCTTATAAACCAAAACTTTGCACTTTTACTAATATCAAGATGCTCTTTCATGTTTTGGAGTTCATTTTGATGGTGCTGCTTGATTTATGGGAGATAGGGTCACGTGACCTGTTAATGCATATGGCCTATTGGACAAATAATTGGAATGGCTTTTCCATTCATGAAATTTGCACTCCATTTGAAGGATCTGAAAACCAGTCTGTACGACAGGATTTTAGATGTAATCGGTGAACAACCTCGGAGTCCTCATAACAATAACCATAATCACCATGGCAACAAAGTGTATGAGTGGTGCATGGATACTTTAATCATTGGACTCAATACACTGATTGCAGCCTAGTACCCAGGCGTTCCTCTGCGAGCGTGAAGCGTTAGCGAGACCTGGGGCGAGCGCGTAAGCACGAGAGAACGCTAGGTGTTCCCGTTGGAGTCACTCTGTGACGTCACGTTTTGAAATGAGAGATGGGATAGCCTGGGGACTAGGCTGCACTGATTGTATTTGGTCATTTGGTATGATTTTGGGTACTTTTAGCATTAATTATGTAACTTTGTGTTTTGATGGGCAGAAGCAAATAACCAAATTCCAACAGACTGTTTGAAGGTCGGAGTTCGCTGAATATTGAAACCACAGTCAACTCACTTTGTAGTCATAGCACTGGTGTGGCAACCACTGCATCTTTTAAACAATCATCTAAAAGAAAAAGGAGGAAAAATCCCTTTTATTAATTTAGTCATGTATGAAAGTGATATACAGTCAAACTTCTACACAGTTGGTCACATTAAATGGCCATTGTAGAGGTGGCTATACAGAGCTTTCAATATAGAGTAAATGTATAAATTGATGGAGGGGACATAAAATGCTGGCCATTGTGGAGGGTTGGCCATTGTAAAGAGGTTTCAATATAGAGTAAATGTATGGATTGGATGAAATGGGATTTAAAATGCTTGCCATTGTGGAGGGTTGGCCATTGTAAAGAGGTTTCAATATGAAGTTAATGTATGGATTGGATGAAATGGGATTTAAAATGCTGGCCATTGTGGAGGGTTGGCCATTGTAAAGGGGTTTCAAGATAGAGTAAATGTATTGATCAGATTATGGCAGGGACAGGAAGTGCTGCTGTTGTTGAGGGTTGGCCACTGTACAGAGGTTTCAATATAAAGTAAATGTATTGATTGGATGAAACGGGATTTAAAATGCTTGCCTGTGTGGAGGGTTGGCAATTGTACAGAGGTTTCAATATAAAGTAAATGTATGGATTGGATGAAATGGGATGTAAAATGTTGGTCACTGTTGATAAGTGACCATTGTACAGAGGTTTCAATATAGAGTAAGTGTATTGATTGGATCTATTGCAAGGATGGAAAATGCTGGCCATTGTTGATATATGGCCATTGTCGATACATGGCCATTGAGTTTTCGATATAGAGTAAATTTATGGATCGGATCGATGGCAGGGACAGAATATTCTGGCCATTGTAAAGAGGTGGTTATTGTAAATAGGTGGTCGTTAGTGAAGATTCAACTGTACTACTGGGTCAAGTTGTCCAAAAAGTGATGTCAATCCTAGATTAAAATCAATTTTAATTAACATTTGGTTAGCACCAATGTTTTTTAAGCAACTGGGCCCTATACAATTAAGGTTGATCTCTTTGTCTCACTCCTAAAACTTTGCTTGTGCAATGTTTTAATTATTTTAATAATCTGGAGATTACTGTGAAGGGTCTACTGGTCCTCAGGCAAAGCAAGCCATAATCACCATTAGTTTAGTCTGAGTGGTGCATGGATCAGATTCATCACTGGACCAATAAAGATAATACTGTTTTTGTCTTGAAACACAAAAGAATGCAGCGTCAAGGCATTTTGGGATTACTCATCCAACCTTTTACTTCGGAAGGTTTTACCAAAAGGTCAAAACTCTTACTCTTTCATATAACATTTTGAGTGAATGAATACCCCTTTCATATTTCTTCAATTCCAAAAAATGGTATCCTTGAGGATCCAGGGCAAAAGGGAAGAGGGAGGGGGAACGGAGGGAACCAGGTAAAGGGTTAAAAGGATGCCCTGGGCATTTGACTACCAGAAACTTTTTCCAACTGGATAACTAATCCAATGATGTCTAGAGCAAATGAACTCATTAAATATATATATCTGGCAGATGGTTTGGAGTAGTTAAATGCCCACAATGTCCTTTCCCCCCTTTCCTTGTGCTCTCCTCTCCCCTTTCACCCATGCTCCCCACGGACGAGAAAATAGCACTCCTTCAACTGACCGTCTTATTATCATTTACCATACACTCAGTCTGAGACCAACTGATGAAATCCTTATCCTAAGTCTTTGATGATTTGTGGAATCTCAACATTTTACAATGTTCCGAGCATACAAAGTACCCCTTTTGAATGCTTTTAGCATCAAAAAGGTCACTCTTAATCCTCACCCATCCCCCCAGGTGTTACAGCAAAAGGTTTTTCTTGTGTACACACACATGATCAAAGATGGGACTCACACTAATCTGTAGACTTTCATTTTCACTCTCCTTCAAAGATGAACCAGATGCAAGAGAAACTGGAACTCCAACATCATCATCCCAGTTCAGACTCCAGAGGAAGCACAGATGCACTCTGGGAACTTTGTCTCGCTTTCAAAGATGGACCAAATGCAGGAGAAGCTGGAACGCCAGCACTTGGATGACCACTTGGGAACTTACATAAAATGCACGGAAGAACTCCAACTCACGACTGAGGTGACTGTCAACAAAGAAACTGTGGAGAGAGAGAGGATTCAAGCTAAGGCCCAAGAGAATGTGTGAGTAGGAGAAATACTCATGGAACAGTTGAATAACTTTCTCCAAATTTGTTAATAATGCCATCAGGAAAAAATTAGAGTGAATAATTGATTTTCATTGCATTTCAAACTAAGTTTTTTCATCATTTGGCATCACTAAAAGCCAACTTGAAAAACTGATTCTGAGAGCTTCTTTTAAGGCGAGTTTTAAGTCACTTTTACGAATCAAAAAGCCACGATTTTCACACAAAAAGTAAATAGAGGCCTAATTTACCTATCTTAGTAATTGTTAAGTGAAAAGAATGCAAGATCGCATAATTACGATACAAGTAAACGAAGGATTTCGAACCCTTACCGCTTCCTTCCCCCGCCATCTTGTGAAGTCCACGTGCAAGAATTTATGACCCGATAGATTTATGGGTAATTTCCACAGGAATCCCAACAGCATTATGATGACCAAGTCGATGACATTTGGTCTTACATTCCTCTACATTTCATCGAGAATAGAACAGAAATCAAAAATGCCTTTCTGATCTAAATTCAGAATCATAGATAAAAATATTCGTAAGTTAATTGAATGTATTTTTTCGATGATTTTTTGCAATTTATTTGACAAAGAGAGGATATACCGTTCAAAAAAAGAAAAAAAGAAAAAATGCAGAAATATCATTATCAATAAAAGGAATGAAATCTATGATCAATAGATAAATATATTTAAATATTTATAATTTGTAAGGGCAACTTGTGGACAGACAGACAAAAGGCCTGGTCACCCTGCGTGGAAGACATTTTGGATCTTTGGATGTTTATACAGTCTAATTGATGACATTACGAGACAAAGAAACTCCATAAAATATAATAAGCTATTATAAGCTTTTTTCCCTGTTATGGATGCTTCAATCTCGTCGTTAAGCATTGAAGAAGGTATGTAATTGTTCTAAATTATTTCATAAATATTAACGAACTAACTTTGGGTGCCATGTTTATTTTGACAACTCACCTCATTTGTGCATGGACTTGAACTAACTTTGGTAGATTTCATCGTTTTTGTCCTTAAACGTTATGGCTCAGTAAATTAAGTATAAGCTGAGCTTTAAATTGGACCGTTCAAATTTTTGAGCCTTAAATTCTTGAACAATTTTTGTCGATTCCAAAGAGCTTAACTTACTATGTTTATTATGGAATGAGGCCAGTTATTTTTATGTCGGCTATTGTTCTCTGAGCAATTGTTCTCCGAGCAAGGTTTTTGCCTTTATGAAAATGTTAGTAATCTCTTTTTTATATGGTTACAGATTTCCATTCATCCATTATTCCTACATGTTTTTAAATAGCCCTGTAAAGAGTATGGTCTTTGTTCTCAGGAATGTGGAAATCGCCATTCATTCTATATCCTGCATCGCTGGTGCTTTTAGGGGGAAGGGGGAAGGGGAGAAGAGGTTGAAAGAAGTGCCTGCAATGAAACCCCCACATATTGTGTCCAGATGTTAAGTTCTCATTGGTTAACACTTGTCACTCAGTTGTAATTTTGTATTATTTTAAAAGTGATCTCTCTAATAAGATGATTGATAAGTCTCAGTGACTCACAGGCTCACCATTATACCTTCTCCCTACCTTCCCCTTTTCTCCCTACCTCCTTTTCCTAAGAGTCATTCGCGTTGGCTATTCATTCTGTACATTTTAGGATAGCTTAACTGTAGTTCCCATTCTGTTTAGGTTCAGAATCCAAAAAATGTAACGACTGTAATAAATCATTTAGAGGATGTCAATGCAAGGTAAGATACAATGCAGTGCATTTTTTGAGGGGGAATTCTTATTAAAGAACAATATTATTGTGATAGAAACTTAAATTTCCTTTTAATTACTTTTCAGACATGTTCCAAATGTGGAATACTTTTCAGAAGATACTGGGGGACCAATCTTATCAAAGGAAGGTATGTCTCTCTTGATCTTTCTGTGATCCTTGATTTTTAATCTCTTGTAATTTTCTAACTTTTGCCTGGAACAAGGATATAGCACAGTTGGTTAATAAGCAGCCTTCGGTGCAATAGGTCCCGTGTTGGATCCCGTGTTGGATCTCACATCCTTGTTTCAACTTCTTTCCTTTCTTTGTAGCTTTAAGTAGCTTTAAACTGATGGAGAGAGGGGAGTGAAATGAGCGCACTGTGTACCTCAAGTATATCAGTCACTAACAAATTATTGTCAAAAGTTATTGATATAAAACATGGTCGCTTTATTTTGCTTTACTTTACTTCTAAATTAAAGTCAACATTACAAAATGATTGGCCAATGTTATTGTCCATAATTATATATATTAGTTTTTTGTTGTTGTTGTTGTTAATTAATGTCCTATATATTAAATATAGCAGTTTGACTTTAGAAATGGTGTGATCTGAGTTTTATTCAATACAAGTCCCAACTCAATCAACTATTGCATGGAACTGTAAAGTTAATTGCTCTATGTTCTCTAACAAGTGCATTTGTTACCATGGTAACAGGTCACATTGTCGTCTTTGCTGTGCTGCTGTGTGTATGGCTTGTCATGTCGTAGTTAATAATACATTTAAGGTGAGCAATAGAGTTAATAATTAAATATAAAATATTTGAGATATACAGATTGGCTGGGTACTGTGTTTACATGTAATATATAAAAATATGAACGGGAGACCATTTATGAGCATTTAAAATTGTAATTTGCAGGCAAGCCATTTTATATGCACCACTAAAGGTCAAATGCAAATATTTTATATTGCTTATCAAATTTCAAGTTTAATTAGGTCGTGTTTTACTAAAGTTTTCAAGATAAAGGTCACTGATTTTGGCCACGAGAATCCAAGTTAAAGTTGCATACAAATCAGAATAAATCTCTTGCTGATTTAAAATCTCCTTCATGGTTATACTCATTAATTATTAAAAGAGTTTGTTAATGTACATACAAGAGGATAGATCCATGTAAAATTGAGGAGCTCAGCTCATATCTAATGCAGTATATCATTCTTTATCTTTTAAAGATTTGCACTAGGTGCCACATCAGGCAAAAAGAAGAAGAACTAAGCACACAGAAAGCTCTAGCAGCTATCGACAAAGCAAAAACTGGCAGATCAGACTCTGCATCATCTAACTTATCGTCTGATTATGTCTTCATTAATGTGGCTGCAGCTGCTAGTATGACACCTGACAAGAAGAAGGAATCACTTTTTGATGCAGCTAAGAAAGGTAGGTTGGCTTTAATTTACAGCATTGACTGTAGTATTGATCCCTGGTCATATAAGAGCCAATTTCGTATGACTGGGAAAACGGCACAGTCACTTCATGCTATATTAGGAATGTCAAATGGTTTTATAGACATTACGGCACTGATATAGTGACGGTACCACGTGATAAGTTTCCCACTCATACGAAAACTGCTAAAAACATAGAAGCTGAGACCGAAATGGCGCATGGGATATCAATAATTATATTCTGATTTATTTATTTACGCTGCAACCGATAAAAAAAATCGAAGCCAAACGGCCCGACAACGCAGGTCCTGCATACACTTTTGGCATTTTGCATCAAGGGCAAAGCGTAAATGAATAAATCAAAATATGATTATTGACATCCCAAGCACCATGTCGGTCTCAGCTTCTATGTTCTATGTTTTTAGACCTGACAAAGTTTCTTCAATTGACTATATATGCATTTCATTTTTTCAATGTTTATCTATAATATGAACTACTATGACCTCAGACTTGTACTTTAATCTAAGGTGACCACTATGCCTTGGTGACATTACTCAATGCAAATGCTGACGTCAATACTAGAGGTGAGACTTATGCAAATGAAATTTCATGGTATAAATATTTCAATATTGACATGTTTTACTGATCATTCAATAGATTCTAGTAGAAATACACCTTTGTTCTATGCAGCAGAAGGTGGCTATCTTCCTTGTGTGGCATTGCTTATGGTATGTAACTGTTTGAATGATATTGATAATTATCATCATCATCACTTTGCATAGAAAGTACATGTAAATAAATCTGCAAAAATATCTCTAACTGAATTTATTTGCTCTGAGTCAGCATGTATACAATTTGTCTGCGCATGTCTGTGTTTTGGGCTTGAAATTCATTTGCATATCGAATGCAAGAAATTTTATGTTGACACAGAATATTTGGCTGGCTATCTCGTTCTTCAAAATTATGTTCAACTACCGAAATACTGAGACAACTAAAACATGAGCAGTCTACCTACCGCTAGTGCGCTGTGGATAATTATCCAAACTGAAGGCACTCCAGATGGGAAAATATCACGCGTCAAAGTCAGTAGAAAGTTGTGTGAAGAACCAGAACTCCGCACTTTCGAGTAATATTGTGGGCACTAAATTTATATGTAAGGTACGTTAAGCAGTGGAAGCCATTAACAACAAGTTACTGTGTAGATTAGACCCGATAAGGGTATTTTAGACTCCACCGATCATTTAATAATTAGCCATGTTTACTGGAATGTCGTACTTTTTCGGTCAAAATTCTTGCAATTCACTTTCAAAATTTGACATCTTAGACTGCGCCCCCCAGCAAATTTATTTAGTAATTCGCTTTTTCCACGCTTCTTTCTTGCAAAACTGAGCTTTTTTAGTCCAAACTCGTGGTCCCTACATGTGATCTAAAGCATTTTTGTGAACGTGTTTCCAAGCACGTTGTTTGCATGCAAATTTCAGCGATGAATTTATTGCTCTTTTATAAAGTATAAAACGCTGCTTCATACGGCATAAACTGTATGCCTCACAATGTATAATAATAGGTCACTAACTTCTAGATAAATGTTGCAGATTATAAAATATAGGCTAACCAATTTAGTCAATTTTAACAAGGCTTGAACCCGGCTGTAAACATTGCTTGAAATCACATGGAGGGACCAGGAGTTTCCACCAAGAAAGCTCTGTTTTACAAGAACGAAGCATGGAAAAAGCGCTTTATTAAATAATTTTGCTGGGGGGCGCTGTCAAAGATGTAAAAAAATTGCAAGAATTGTGCGCCAAAAAGTACGAGATTCCAGTAAACATGGCTAATTATTCAACAATCAATGAAGTGCAGAGTACTCTTATTGGATCCAATTCACACAGTACCATGTTGGTAATGACATCCATTACTAAATTTACCTTATACATGAATTCAACGCCAACATTATAACTCGAAAGTGCGGAGTTCTGGTCCTTCACACAACTTTCTACTGCCTTTGACGCGTGATATTTTCCCATCTGGAGTGCCTTCAGTTTGGTTAATTATCCACAGCGCACTAGCGGTAGGTAGACTGCTCATGTTTTAGTTGTCTCAGTATTTCGGTAGTTGAACATAATTTTGAAGAACGAGATAGCCAGCCAAATATTCCGTGTCAACATAAAATTTCTTGCATTCGATATGCAAATGAATTTCAAGCCCAAAACACAGACATGCGCAGACAAATTGTATACATGCTCTCTGAGTCCAGAATTTGTACTTAAATTACATTCTGGAGCAAGGGATGAGCCTTTTCCAGAGTAAATAAACCTAATAATTATCATCACTGCTATCACCATCACCATGCAGTGACCATTTCAATAAACGTTGTCGGTAAAAGCCTATGCGACTCACCCGAAAGGAAGCATGGGTAAACATTGCTAAAGCTATAAAACCACACAAATATCCACACCATAATTCACCTTTAGCTTGCCATGACCTAATACATCAAAGAGCCGGTTTCATTTGCTGATTCTAAATTTAAGACCAATACGAAAAAGAGAGGGAAATTTTGCAACTGCCCATGCTCCTTTTCGGTTAGATAGTCACGTAGGCTTGCGACCTCTCATATGACAACCTTTATTGAAATAGGTATATTATATGAACAACTACTATACAACTGCATTAC
Source organism: Telmatactis stephensoni (assembly GCA_029948255.1). Lineage (NCBI taxonomy): Eukaryota > Metazoa > Cnidaria > Anthozoa > Actiniaria > Isophelliidae > Telmatactis > Telmatactis stephensoni. The sequence continues at coordinate 300,228 of JALIZF010001757.1, forward strand.
ACTGTAATTGAAGGGACGTTCCCTGTGAAAATGACCTAGCTAAGTGACTTTTTGATTTATTAATCCTGAGATTAATTTTTCCAGGCACATAGGAAAGTTAATTATACCATTTTATACCATTGAAAAAATATCATCAACAAAGTCACTTAGGCCATTTTCACATGGAACCCTTCAATTAATTGACTTTCCAGCTGATTAACAAACTATAATATTAACCATCTGATCAATAAATTTATTAACTTGTTAACTGAAAGTCATATGAACCCAGCTCAAACAAGCCCGAGGTACAATGTAGTCCTGACCAATAGTGAACATTTTTTGTCCCCAACAGGAACGAGGAGCAAGCATTACTCTTGTTAATGATGTAAGTGTTAAAAGCTTAGCTGCTTCTTTTAATGGCAATATTCATAGCTATTATGATAAGCATCAATACTGACCAGAAGCAACCTGGACTAGTTAGTAAGAACATTTTAGATAATAGTTGGAGTGGGTATATTACACATGCTCTTGACTGATTGTTGAGAACCGTGTGTGATTACTGACAGTACACACACATAGATGGCATCATTGAATCTTACGTGCAATCAGATTGGTCAAAATGTTTAAATTTGTTGTTTCCATTTTTCATGGGTCTGTACTCTAGATGCACAGAAGACATCAAAATATGGTGAGAACAACAGTCACGCCTCCTGACTTTGTCTCATGACATACTCTTTTGTTCTTACCACATTTTGACATCATTTGTGCATTTGTTAGAGTACAAAAAATATGGTGAGAACAACAGTCACTGACATCACTGGACTTAATTGATTTTGTGGCACAATTTTTTTGTTCTTACCAGAGTTTGACATCATCTGACTGTGCATCTGTTAGAGTACAGATGCATGGAAAAATGCAATCTATTTGTTAAATATAAGCTGGAAGTACATGTATGGCAGACACTAAGAAAGAAAGAGAGAGAGAGAGAGAGAGAGAGAGAGAGAGAGAGAGAGATTGAGAGAGAGGATTGATAGTGAAAAAGGTTCTAGTCAGAGCAGTTTTCATATGACTGTGTAAAAAGCAGCTACAGCAGCTACATCACTGCGTTAGTCATGGCATGGCATGGCACGACCACACTCATACAAAAACTGCAATTATGAGCACTAAAACCAGTATTGTTTCAGTCTGCACTTGGCAAGTGCTTCGAAATTGAACATTAACATTTTATTAAAACTTAATTCTGTTCATGTCATTTCATTTTCCATAGGCTTGTTGGACTCCACTGCATGCAGTTGCATGGTAGGTTCAAGCTCTTTTTAAGACTTAGTCTTGAATGTTCTTGTGAGTTACTGAGAAAATGCCTGCATTACAACCATCAATGATTTCAAACTTGCATTTGGATTTTGTATTTCTGATCTGCCAGTCATGTGAACCTTGGGTGAGGAGCTTATGCAAATGCCCTCAAGGGACCTCAAGGTGGATGGCAAATGTGGATCGAGGTCAGATTGAGGGCATTAATATAAGCTCTTCCCCTTTACATGATTGGCAGGTCAGAAAACTCAAAATCCTAATGAAAGTATAAAGTTGTCGGTCACAATACAAGCGTTTTCACAGTAAAAGAAAAACGGGCAAGATCTGAACAGTGTTCATTATGGTGGCATGCATTTTCCTTTGATAGGAAGGGTTCCACTGATGACCATGTTGAGTGTGCAGAGTCACTTATTCAGGTAAAATCTCCCTAGTATTAATTATATTTTTATGAAGGATTGATTAAAGAAAATAGTGGTATAGAGGGGAAATATTACAATATACCAACATGTAAATAGCAAGACATCATCATCATCATCAGTATTTTCTATCAAATTTTATGATTTGAAGAGTTGCAATAGATGATTTCTCATTAATGTTCTAAAAAGGTTACAATTGCTTGACTTCCCCATTTTTAATATCTTTAGACATCAATCACAGTTCAATTTACAAAATAATGTAATATTAATATTAAATTATTTAGTAGATATTAAGTTATCTAATATTCTATTGTTAAATTGCTAGATGGGTGCGGATATATTTGCACTAACCAGTACAAATGAGACAGCAGCAGATTTGGCTGAAAGATGTGGTGGAAAACTAGAGCTTGTTCAGCTTCTAAGAGCTGCAGAAGGTACTTGCAATTGATGGACTAAAAAAACACATCTGTTTGAATGTACACACCTACTACATGATAACAGTGAATTTGTCATTTCTGCAACAATTACCCCACAAGGCGGATTAGGGGAGGGGTGCAGGGGGTCCGCACCCCCTCCTGAGACAACTTTGATTCCTTTTTTGAATCTCAATTTTTTCCAAAATATCCTCTCTTCAGTTTCAAAGTTAAATGATGGTGCACCCCCTCCTGAAGATAATCCTGGATCTGCCCCTACCCCAAGCCAACAATTCTTGACTATCTAATTTCTGTTCGCACTAAAACCTTTTCTTGTATTTTTCTTTTATATATAGTGGATGCTGCCATCAAGAGACTACAGAAAAAATTGAGAAATGTATCATGTAAGTGTATAGCAATGGGTGTGATGTGAATCAGAAAAAGTGAGAATCCTTTATTTTGTAATAAATATTTGAAAGATGCTTTCTATTTTTATGACAGCTAAAGACTATTTAGTTAAGTTGTACATTGAAGCTCTGATTCGACACATCACTAAAGACTTTGATAGCAGCTGGTTTGATGCAGGTATGAAAAACCTTTCCCTCCCTCTTTCCTTCCTTCCTTCCTTCCTTCCCTCCCATCCTTATATTCTTTTTCCCTCCTTTCTTCCTCCCTAGCCTTGCTCCATTCCCTCTTTCTTCCCTCCCTCGCTAGTACAGGATTCACTCAACTGTATCTTGGGAAACTGCTATATTCTAATCTTCCTCTATGTGACTTGTGAGGGTTTTTCCTAGGTTCTCCTATTTTCCCCCCTCAGGAAAAATCAAGATATGGGCTTTTAGTGTTTTGTGCATGCATGAAAATGTCAAATATAGTGGCCTTCATGATCAGCTACTATGTGGATATGCTGCTGAGTAATTATTATGTGATCATTATGTATATCATTGTAATCATCATCATCGTCATCATCATCATCATCATCTTTAATTACAGACACTGACAGCCATACATCAAGTCCCAATGACAGTCCTGTCTTGTCTCATCGTGAAAAACCTGCAACTGATGACAGCAGTCAAGGAAATGTAACTTCTGAAAGACAGCGGAAATACAACCAGACATTGGACAAGGTTGGTGACTTGGTTATACATGTAGAGTAGATATTTCATATGACTGTGAAAACACCACTGCACGGTCACGACACGGTTACAGCAGAAATTTCAAATGTTTTTATAGACATCACGGCACTGACTCGGTCACAGCATGGTGCGGTCTGTTTCACACTCATATGAAATCTGCTCTACATGTTCATGTAATTGTTAGAGCAGATTTTGTATTAGCTGACATTTCCCAATCGAGCAGGGGACTAGGTCTAGTTTGAATATTTAATGAAATTAGTATAGGAAATCGCACGATCTTGAGTACAATTCGGAATTAATAGGTACGAGTAATGTTTTGAAAGTTCTCAAAATAGGACGAGCCTTTAGGCGAGTCCTATTTGAGAGTTTTCAAAACATTACGAGTAACTATTAATTCTGAATTGTACGAGAAGATCGTGCGATTTTTTATTTATAATACACTATCGTTGCCATAGCGACTTAATAGGTACTCTACAGAGTACAATTAACGATATAATTGTACTCCTCTCGTCCAATCAGAATCGAGTAATTTTGTATAGTGTATTATAAAGAAATAAACCCCATGACATGAAAGAGCACATCAAAATATACAAGATTATGGAGTTTCGTTGTATTCTGTGGAATATGGACTATGTGACAGCCATTCAAATAATGTAAAAAATTATTAAAAAATATATGGTTTGGAGGGATACATACACCATACATTCCCTTCTAATTTTATTTATTTTTATTATTTATTTTTATTTATTTCAATATTTATACACTGGGTATCTGATTATTAGCAGTGCTAGTTTGAACAGAGCCCTGTTGAATCTTTGAAAGGCAACTACTATGGAAATGTGCAGCCAAATGCCATCAAAATTTGGAATCTTGTATATTTTAATGTGCTCTTTCATGTCATTGGGTTTACTTCAATCTTAATTGCATTAAATATTCAAACTAGTACCCAGTACCCTACTCAATTGGGAAATGGCTAATGACTATGAAAAAGTCTGTACCCTCTCAGTGGTGTATGTTATGCCATGTCCAAGCATTCTGATTGGGTAACACATCAACATTGACCTGTCAAAATGCCGAGACATCATACTGAACAGACTTTTTAAAAGTCATACAAAATCTGCTTGGTATTTGGGTCCCTGTGTTTGAGAGTTTTGACTACTGGATAAGTTGTTTTGTGTATTTGTTTAGAGTGTTAGAAAAAGCAATGTCAGCAAGGAATTAAATTTTGACAATTCAGGTAAAGTTATTGTTGAAAAATGTGAGCAAATGTTGTTGATACTACTAACAATAAGTCATAATTGGGGATAGCCTGCATACGTGGTTGGCCCTCAGGCCCTCAGGGAGGGGGAGGGGAGGGGAGGGGAATTGGGGAGGGGGTGTGGGGAAAAGGAGGGAGAAGGCCTGGAATGAACTCTTCTTTTATGATTTACTGGAAAAAATGATTTCTTTTTATCCTCTGATTTAAGATCTGAAAGCTGTCTGGTTTGCTAATTCTGACCATATTATTGACATTTTGACACCACAACCAATGGCAATTTAGCATCTCAAAAAGGGAATCCAAAAATTGCAAAAGCCAACTGAAGGGTTTGTTGCAAGCCCTTATTTCTTTTCCCCATGCCCTCCCCTCCCCTATTTTTTGCCATAGCCATAACATGCTGTAATTATGCCATTTGCACAGTAGTGTATTTATGTGAAAACTGCTGTATCACTGTCATAGTCATTGTCAACATTGTTGTGGCCATTTCTTATATTTTAATTTCTTGTCATTTCAGGATCACCACTCAACCGTAATAATCAATCCAATATCCCTAGAGCTGATGTTGAACCCATAATTCGTACTGATTACACATCATTCCCTCCACCAAACTCCTCTGCACTTGAGGTAACTTAATGTCTTTTGGGTCTGTTGTCAAGGGTTCTAAAGGGTCAGCACTCACAGAGAAAGCCAATGCCTGTAGAAGAGGCTGTGCTCATTCTACATCAAACTAGGAATGATGATACAAAAGGTCCTTGAAAAGCAGAGAGTCTTACAAAAATTAATTAAGCTACAGTAGATTCTTGAATTCTCCCATCTGCATAGTAAAGGCCACCAAGAAGTTGCTGTTAATATGAGTTTTTTTAATTTTACTATTTATAGGAAAAGCTTCGACAAAGTCAAAAAGATAAAGAAGACCTGGAACAGAGATGTAAACGGCTCATGAAAGCAATGGCAGTTGCAGCAGAGGTGGTTAATTCTATTTCAAAACCTAGTTGTACAGTGATCTTATAACAGGATGGGTGGGTGATGGATGGTTGTAATGACATCTTTGGTTTTGATTACAGGATAATGAAAAAGAAGTGTCAAAATTAAAACAAGAAGTTGAGCAACTAACAGAAAAGCATGAAATCACTCTCAAAAGAGTAAGGAAAACATTTTTATAATAAGTTAGACAGTCTTTTCTTTTTATGGTCCTTTTTCCAATTTGCTCATAATTGTTTAACTGTTTATTTAAGTGCAGTCCAATGTGTTCTCTTACACACTACCACATTCAAATATTCTATGCATACAACTCTCAGATCATTAGTTCATTTTTACCGAGGGAGGAAAACCAGAGGATCCCCCCAAAACCTTGATGCAAGGGAGAAAATGAACTACCAAACTCAAGTCACATGTAATGCCCCATCAGGGAATCAAACATGGGACCAGAGAGGTGACAGACAGCACTCTCTTTGTTGGCTATGCTTGTCACCCCAAACACTGGTAGTTAGTATCTTTTATTCTCAAATCCACTTCATTGTTTGGTTTGCTTGTTAGGTTGAGGCCACTTATGCCAACAAAATTTCCATAATTCGTCAAGAAACAGAGACATCTTTACATGAGGTATATATGATTGAATTATTAATTATACCTTAATCTACATTTGGCGTGTCATGTTTTTGAGGAAATGGAGGGGAATTTTGACAAAGTGGAAAGGAAAGGGCCTGCAGCTAGCTGTCCTGTGTTGGTTTGCAGTACCTTCTGTCCTATCTCTCCCTCCCCAAACAAAGAGAGGGTCTGATTTACAATGTAATGCAGGAAATGACAACAAGGGCCAAGTGATTAAAGTAGTGCATGCTGCGCGCCTGGAAAGTGGAATGAAATAAAGATAGAGATGACAGACATTTTTTGGAGACTCAAAAAAATTCTTGGCTCCAGGTAGGGTCAAATTATTTTTAATTATTCAATATGTAATGATAGTTGTATTGGAGGATGAATGGATTCCATTGGTTAATTGACCTTCCCCTTCTCTAAAGAATATTCTTATGCTCAACATTTTGTGTACTAGGCAAACGAACAAGTAAAGCAGGTTTTGAGAGATCGTAGTGATCTTCTACATCTTCAGAACACATACCGATTAACATGGGTACCAGATGAGGTGAGGACTCTGGATGCAGCCATTTCTCAAGTGCTTAGCCAATTATTAACGTTAATTTTGTGGTTAATACTTTGTAGCTTGTTGCACAGTGTTTAAACCCAAAATGTCGATCACCATTTACTCAGGTGAGCAAAGTGAAATCCTGGAATTGTTTAGACTTTATAGCTTTCTTCAAACCTTTTTTCCCTTGTGATACTTCCCTGCCTTTCCATTGCTCCATTTGAAGAAGTTATGCACAAGTTTCATCCATCAGGATTTCAGAGGTATTATTCCATTGCTTGTTTCTTGCTCCCAAATACCTCCAGAAACATGCTTGTTTGAGCAGATTTTCAATGAATGCGAAAATGGCACAGTCATAGCACAGTGTGGTTACGGCAGGAATTACCACATGACTGTTTTTGTAGACAACAGCTGACACAGTAATGACACAGCATGGTTACAGCAGGAATTACCACCGTTTTTGTAGATAACACAGATGACACAGTCATGACACGATGTGGTCTGTTTCACAGTCATACAAAATCTGACTAGAAGTTGTCCATTTAGTCAAAATTTATCTTGCTTCAGATTGGGTGACCTCATTAGGTCAACAATCTGCATAAATTAGCCACCCTGTAACAAGCTGCTATATTGCATTTTGACATCTCTAATACATTCAAGCCAATATCTGAATATATTATTCCAGTTCCCAGTTGCATTTTTGGAGCAAGAAATAAGTGATTAAATAATTCTTCTGGCTTCCAAAGATGCTGTTCTTGTTCTAGTTTTGAAATGAAGTTTGTCACTTTTGACGTGCTCCTTATTTTTTCATCTAAATTTTTAACCTCATACAATACCCAGCCTTATTGAGTAAATGGAGTAAATCTGTCCCACAAGCCCAGTCCTACATTCTTTCCTTTAAACATAATTTTGTGGACATTTTACAGACCAGAAGAAGACATCACTGTCGATGCTGTGGTCGAGTATTTTGTCATAATTGTACAGACCAGTCTGTAATGTAAGTTAACCAAGTGATTAAAGTCTGGTCCAAATTAGTAACATAAAGATAAACAAAATTGACAGATTTAGACTCAGTATTCATGCCTTTATCAAAGGGTGTGAAAAAGGATAACCATAAATTTCTAATTTTTTCCACTAAATTTGTTTTTCAGTTTAACAGTGTTTGGTTATGAGCAACCAGTACGTGTATGCAATCCTTGTTATGCACTTGTAGATGAAATGTTCCTTGAAGAAGAAACATAACGAAGCATCAAGTGCCAGCATCATTGTGGCTAGTGTCTGGCAGTAGTAAGGGTAACATGTTCATACCCAACTTTAGGCCCAGGCAACAGGTCACTTAGGGTCTGTGTTTGAGGAAATTAATATGAAGTATTAGGGTTCTCTCAGCCAATCAGAATAGGGATTCAAGTCTTTTCCATACCCTTTTCCCTCGATTCTCTATTGTGGCTTTGGTGTGAAATCACAAAATGGAACTATACAAGTCAAGGGTACAAAAACATCGTATACCATCTGCAAAGCAAAGCAAAACCTTAGAGAACATATTAGCTTTTTAGAACTGAGTTTCTCACACAAATACTGATTCCAAGTAAGCTGTTTCCTATGCTTTAAGCCTGGTTCATACTAGCAAAGCAAGCATAAATACAAGCAACATGTGCAGACTCAGTATCACATCACAGAGGTGTGAAGAAGAGCACTGCTAATGATGAGCACTACTAAGTCTATGTATCACTAATGTGCTTGTACCTGTGTGCCTGTGCTGGCTTACTTACTGTGAAGCAGGCTTTAGTTGTGGCAAATAATCCTCCAGAGACCTGCAGAGATTCAAGTTTTACTGAGGTTTTCAATATTCTGTGAACTCTTACATTTCAAATGCCAGCCAACTACTGACTTTTTTCTTCTGTAGGAAAACTCCAAACATTGCCTAACAGTTTTTTTAATTCCGCCCACTAAAAAAGTGGCCATCTGGTTGCAGCTTCTGTATGTTCAGGGTGTTTTCACTTTCATTCGGCAATGTGCGGTTTTTGATAGACAGAAGCATAAATGCCTATTGGCAGTTGGTATTTGAATGTCAGAGTTGAAAGAATATTTAAATTCGCTGTAATCATGTCTGATATATTAGTAGGTGAAATTAATTATTGTGGTGAGAACTGCACCTTGATGAGGAGCATATAAAAATACCAAAATGCTTGAGTTTAGAAGAGGTCATATTACAAACAGGTATAGTTTCAATAGCAAAATGATGTTCTAGTTTTTTTGGAAAAAAAGTTATCTCCCTGTATATCTACATAAGCTTCTAGGGAGAATAATCATTGTAATTGTGTAGTAGGTAGTCAGAAAAGAAGAGCGTGAATAAGAATAAGAATAAGAAAAATTAAATCTTTTAGAAAAATACCACAAACTAAATACATTATTATAATTACGATATACTGTACAAAAAATTACAATTTGTTACAATTTTATCAATGAAAATGAGTTATTAAAATAATCCATGGCTGCTTGCTTTTAAAATCTTTGGATAACACTTATTGGTTAACTTCATTATTTAAATGTTAGAAGAGTCTTTGGGTTATCAATTTGTATTTTATCAATAGTCTCTTGTGGTATCCCTCTATTGAGCATCTTAGGGATGATGTTGACTTGAATATGTGAATACCCATGACCTCCATACCTCAAAAGGCAATGCCGAGCAAAATTGTCATGTGATATAAGGATTTTGTCTTCATACCCTTCCGATACCAAGAACTTTATCTCTTGGACTCTCTGAGAGTCACTACGCACATCAATATCAGGAATTAAGTCGCTGTGAATGAATTCCATACCAAACTGGTCGTAAGCAAGATAGCAACCCGTTCTCGCCAGATCAAGGAGATTCACTCGGTCATAAACAGAACGGCCAATATGCGACATGGCAATCTTGTTGACATCACCACCAGCTTCTTGAAATACACGTATGTGCTCCTGTAGTGCCTTTTCTTTGCGTCCAGGGTGAATGATCACCGGTGCACCTGTTTCTGCTTGTGCAATGGCTGCAGCTTGTAGGGATTTCTTTTCAAATGGTGTCAATGGCCCAATGGCCAGGAACAACCAACTTCACCAATGACACCACATTTGATACCTGTATCATCAACTCCGACTGTCACTTCTTTGATGATAGTCTACAATTTATTAAAACAAAAACCTTCATGTTAACATTTACCATGCATGTCACAAAGTCAGGAAGGACAGACCTCTTTGGGACCAGGCAACCAGGGATGCTTACCATTTAAACCAATCCATCCAGTTGGAAATTCGTTTGCTGATGGTAAAAGAAGAGTGGGAAACTGAATTGACAACCGACAAATGGTACGCATCTACTCGAATTAAGAACTGGAGGTTTTCCAGAACTTTCCCATTGGATTGATTTGGTTGGCGTAGTGGTTAAGCCACTCGCCTCTCACCGCTGTAGTTCGGTGTTCGAGTCCCGGCTCAGACGCTGGATCATATGTGAGTTTGAGTTTGTTTGATGTGTTGTTCTCTCCCATGTCACGAGGGTTTTTTCTCCAAGTTCTCCGGTTTTTCCTCCCTCGGCAAAAATCAACATGTGAGTTGAGTGTTGTATGTAGAGTATATCGATTGTAATGGTAGCGAGTGTGAATAAGCCTCGGAGATATTAGCAGTATTAATGCTCCTCTCCGAGGATAAACCAAAAAAATTATTTTTGATTTGACACATACCATGTGTTTTTCCATCCGGAATTTCCGTTCTTATCTGGTAAATGATAAGCACCCCAACACTAGCTGCTCTACTAGGGGCACATGCACCACCACCTGAGATGACTTTGGGCCATTTTTTTCTCTCAATACTTTCCCAAAACATCCTCTTGATCTTCTAAATGCATGGTTTCCAACTTCTATAATGCTGCAGCTCCACTGACCTGGGCCCTGTTTCTAGAAGGTGTGTTGGCATTAACCCAAGGTTATATTAATCTAAAGAAAACCTTTGGAGTTTAAGCTACGGTAATACGAGCAACAAAATTGCTCAACTTTATATACTATAACGCGTTTTTCCACCCAAGTACAAACTTGTCGCGCAACAAAATAGTTTATTGCAAGTTGAGTGAATCCTGACTTCTGATTGGATCAATCACGAACACGAAGGAAGCCATTTCGCAGTTTGCTGCGAGACAAGTTCACTTTGGAGTCTCATAATACGCGCAACATTAAATTTTGTTGCAAAAAGTAGAGCGACTGTGGAAAACGTGCAGCATTGCTTTTCAACTCGTCTCGCAGTAATGTTGCTAGAAAAGTTGACTGATGATTTTGTAGCTCGTATTACCGCACCTTAACTCTTGGTTAGTGCTAACACACTTTCTAGCAACCGGGCTCTGAAGGATAACCCTGGATCAGCCCTTGCAACCATATACAAAGTTAAGCTTATTGAGCTTACATTAACAAGTGCCTCAACAGATAAAGCCTTAGTTTCTTCTGGCATAAACCTTTCCAAATAGTAACCCGTTCCACAAATGAAATTCAATCCAGTTGCTTTGGAAACATTTTTCTGGACCTCAACATTTCTGTTTTGTTGGCCAATGCATGTATTTTCAACTATAGAACCACCACCCTCTTAAACTCCATCAATTCTTGGATGATGTTCTCTATAGGTTCGTCTGGCAGATGGAGTGAGTATGGATGAGAAAAAGGGTTTTGGCGGATCTACCCAAGATTTCTCAGGGTTATTTTACTCATATCAACTGTTTTGGAGTCTGATTCTCTTCTTGGTTTTAACATTCCACCAGTTCTCAAATCTATGTGGATATGCTCATGAGTGAGTGTGCGTCCAAGTTTTTCAGGATCAATCAAACCAAGAACTGTTTGTACTTTTCCAGATGCCATATTATTTTTCGGAACTGCAAAATCAATCACAATGCAATTACAGTCGAAGCTCCACAACTATAGAGCTGGTCATTTATCAGAATGTGCTCTCGTAATCGACCATGCTCTAAAACAAAGACAGGACATTTAGCTAGCAGCTGAGCTTTTAGCATGAGCTTAGATAAACGGTTCCAAATTAAAAGACCGGCGGGAGTGGTAGCAAATGCCTATTGGCCTCCGAACATTGTTGGTGCATGCAGACTTCGCGCTCTGTCGAGATCAAATCCAATCCAATCCAAAAACTTTACTTAATCATAGTAAAAACATCAGTATATGTACACAGGAGCAGATTTAGGGGTAGGGGGTGCGCACCGCCTCCTTAGACGACTTTGAGTCCTTTATTCTCAATATTTTTCCAAAACATCTTCTCGGCAGTTTCCAATTCTCCTGAAGACGGTGCACCCCCTCCTGAAGATAATCCTGGATCCGTCCCTGGTACAAATGCTAAAAATTATATACTATAATTGTAACTAACTGGTTTACATGTTTGCCGTGCGGAAGAATGTAATTGCAACGTAACTGATTATTTAAGTGTCCATGTCTTCTAGCGCTTGCGCACTAATTGGGGGACATTATACTCTCACACTCACTACCTCTACATTAACTATTTTTCATGTATCGCTCAATTTACATGTTGATTTTTGCATGCTGAGGGAGGAAAAACCGGAGAAAAAACCCTCGTGACATGGTAGAGAACGATACATGAAACAAACTCAGTTCACATGATATGCGACTTTCAAGGGCAATTAAATTGAAAATGAATAAGCGAAAAAATAATATTGCAGATTACGCTTAATTAAACACTTTTTTGACGTCTCGTCTTTCCTGTCAGTACGTCGTCGTCGTGGTTGCTTAAAGGTCGGTACACACGAGGGAGCACGCTCCCGGAGCGTTTTTCCACGACTAGTACACACGATGGAGCATGTTCCGGGTGCTTGCTCCACGCTATATATAGTACACACGAGGGATCGAGCAGATGTTCAATTTGCCCCCGGCGCACGCCCCCAAATATTCAACAAGTTTATATCATGGAGAATTTTGCGGGGTGAAAATTCTGCTCCCAAGGAGCAAGTTTACCCATGAAAACAAAACGCAGTTGGTGGGAACTCTCGTCATTATCACCCTAAGCGGGACCAAAACACTGATTTCAAACACTAAAAGGGACGACGAGGACCCCGCCCCCTTTTATAAGGGAGTCCCCCCCCGGGGTACAATTTAAGTACCCTTAAATTCTTGTAGATCTGAGGTCATGAACAATTAAGGCAATTGTACAAGGGTCAATCGTGAGATGTTTGTATGGCTCAACCTCGGGGGGGCGGGGGGGGGGGGGTACTCCCCTATATTTGCTATACGGGTACGTGCCGCCAAACAGGGTAGGGTTTTCAGCGATTTTACTCTGGAACAGGGTATATAAAATTGTAATTACTCTCTGGAACAGGGTATCTATTTAACATATTTTTCGTCTAAAAGGCCGGGCTAAAAGGGATAACGACACGTCAACTTGGCCGGAAGCAAGGAAATGAGGCAGGCATTTACTCTGGAACAGGGTATCAATTTTGGAAATTTTGCTCTGGAACAGGGTCAGGGTTCGAGGGGCTCAGCGGCACATCCCTACCCAAAACTGGAAGGAGTACCCCCCCGGGGGCTCAACAAAAATTTTGGTCTGGAGAGTTGACCCCAGCTAATCATAAATTCATTAGCAATGTATTCATAAACATAATCAGGTAAGAATATGTCGAAGTGCCAACCAATACAGAAATAACCAAGTTTTAAAAACGTCCGTAACTCATTTGTTTACCATGTTTATGCCGCATGATAAAAATAACAAACTGAAGCAAACAAACAAACAAATCGAAACAAACAAACAAACCAAAATAAACAACCAAACAAAAATTAATTAAAATGATAATTAAATAAATAATAATGTAGTAGAAGTACAGTGGTGTAAATTTTCCGTTTGTGGCATTTTAGCTAATTAGTTCAAGTAGTTTTCAATCGTGATAGGGGATATATACCCGGGCCGGGGCAGTACTCCCATATAGTTGCTATACAGGTATGTGCCGCTGGATAGGGTATGGTTTTTGGCCCTGCTGTCTTGAACAGGGTATACATTTTACCCAAAATTGTCTTAAACAGGATCTATAATTGTGACGAGATCCCATGCCATATCATATTTTTGTGTCTTAGATAGGGTACTATATTCAAAATAAACAAAAGAGCGCTTCCTCAGCCGTTTTTTGTCTAATCATATGCAACGGATCGGAATCGAATGACGAGGCTAGGGTCGATTTTTTCTCTTTTGTCTTGAACAGGGTATGATTTTTTCACTTTCGAGTTTCTTAAACAGGGTCAGGTTTCTAGAACTTCTGCGGCACACCCCTATCCAAAATGAGGTTGAGTACCCCCCTCCCCCGGGGATATATAGCTAATTCGATTAAGTAAACGCTGTCGCTGAAAAAAGCCTGAAGCTTAAGAACTTTGAGAGCGGATCATGAAATTCTTTTTTCACCGCTGACATTCATTCACAATAAGAAACTCACTGTATGCTTGCAAATTCTACAACTTGGACACATATATATTCCTTAATTTCTCAGATAGCCTACAGAGAAGTTTATTACATGTTATTAGTACACAAAAGATATTTGAAAGACTTTAGCCTTTAGGCTTTTTTTCAGCGACAACGTTAATTGAAATAGCTAGCTCCCAAGATTGTAAGATTGTAAGTTCTAAACTAACTTTAATCTGTACGAGTTCGCGCGCGGTAACGAGACACTTTATAAAGGTCTGCATGTATTGTTATAGGTCGGTACCGTTAGACGAGTCTTCTGACCTAGTCAGTGTTATATTTCTGTTATTTACTCTGCTCGGGTTGATATATCGAGAAACAACCTACATGAGAAAAAACTATGGTTCTTTCTCATTATACAAACACAATAGAACGAATATCAATGTGATATATAAGACGAATATTTGAATATAGTCTAACAACGTTCCACTGTTACAACTTATTCCATTCTTTTTGTTATGTATTATAATAATTTTAAGTGGTCGATGTGGTCAGTATAACGAAGATCGCCGTAAAGCGACGAAGTTCTATTTTATGGCATCAAGAAAAGACGAACTTACCACTAAATGCCACTTAATCGATTTCCATAACAATGGATTCCTCACGATCCAGACAGTGATCGTCCACGATCTCGACGTCTGTACACAGGTAACCCAGCTGTTTGGAGAAAACAACTTGAGACGCTAGGATAAAAGTGCTTGAGACAGTCACAATTTTTGCGAAAATGATGCTCTTAATTACATTTTCTATGTCTTTCCCTCTGTTTAAACCTGTTTGAGATTTTGGGTGGATGGATGAACGGATGGATGGATGGATGGATGGATGAAACGGGATAAGACTTCAAAACTACTGGCCAGTGCAGTAATAAATACAAAATAAAAACAGAAGCCCTCGATCGATTAAAAAATCGGTTCCATTTTTCCGTGCGTCTACACTCCAACAGATGCATATGATATATGACGCGTCTAGGCGTGGTGAGAACAACTGTCACGCCACTGGACGTAACGTACGCGTCGCATCGTACTGTTAGTTTATTTTCACCACATTTTGACGTCATCTGTGCATCTATTAGAGTACAGACTCACGGAAAAAACTATTTGTTCGATTATGGCTCCTCTTCGATGTTGTCCTGCATGTATGAACTGCACTTTGTCATCTAAAGCCGCGGCTACACGAACGATTTTTTGCTTGCACAGGCGACACGATTTTCTGAAATGATCGGCGAAAGGTGAAAATCGCGCATGTAGCCGCCCTTGAACAAGCGACGCGACAGCTTAAAAAATCGCCAAAAAAAAAGTCGCGAGAAATTCAAAGAATTGAATTTTTCGCGACAAAGTCGCGGACTTTCTCTCTCGTGTAGCCACTCCGCGACTTTTTCTTCGTACTTCGTACATTTAGGTAATATATTCACCACTTGTTCTTCAATTCTTCCAGACTATTTTGATCGACAAAACCACAATTTGTTTCAGTTCATATTTTTGGATTTTATCGCCAACATTTATCGTCAGCTTTT
The DNA here is from genome assembly GCA_029948255.1 of Telmatactis stephensoni. NCBI lineage: Eukaryota > Metazoa > Cnidaria > Anthozoa > Actiniaria > Isophelliidae > Telmatactis > Telmatactis stephensoni. The sequence continues at coordinate 315,867 of JALIZF010001757.1, forward strand.
GTTGCTTCGTGTAGCCACCACCGCGCGCCGATCATTTCAGAAAATCACGTCGCCTGTGCAGGCAAAAAATCGCTCGTGTAGCCGCGGCTTAAAGCCCACCACAGATGTCTTTAGAAACTGTATGAGGACACTGCCACGCGAGGAACTTTTCTCACCGTGTGCTCTTTTTTTTTTTTTTTTTTTTTTTTTGATATTTTTGGCCTCGCGTAGCTAAAAATGCAACGTCTGCGGCGAGAAATCGTCTGAGCTAAGTGCCTTGCGTGGTAGTTTCCTCACGCAGTTTGTCAACGTGTGCGCGGCGGGCTTAATGGACCAACAACACTGATTCAGACGGCTTTGAAGAGAGTGGCCGCTAAAGCCCGCCGCACACGTTGAGAAACTGTGTGAGGAAACTGCCACGCGAGGCACTTAGCTCATCGTGTGCTCGTTTACCTGCTCTGTTTTTGGCCTCGCGTAGCCAAAGATGCAACGTCTGCGGCAAGAAATCGTCTAAACTAAGTGCCTCGCGTGGCAGTTTCCTTACGCAGTTTCCTCGCGTGTGCGGCGGGCTTTAATAGGGGGGGGGGGGCGCTTAATTGTGGCTGCACTGTAGCAACTGCATATCGTTTTTGAAATTTCAAAGAGCAGCTTCACGCTTTAACTGTAAAAGCTGCACGGTTACGGCCCCTCCGGGACAGGGCAGAGAAACGTACAGTGCAAATTCTATTAAGCGGTCACCCCCTATTGAGCGACCAGTTATCCGCAGTCCTAAATCAGTGTTATCACTGTAAATACCACCCCCATATAAGCGGCCAGCCCTTATTAAGCAGCCACATGCGGTATGGGAAAAACTAAAGAGAAAAATCTAAAAAAATATTGCTTGGAATTCCTGTGGTCAAGACGTAGGCGCGTAAGCCCGCGAAAACTCGCGCATGCGCAGTCGTTTTGCCTGTTCACCAAGTATGGCTGCTTAATATGGGTTGCACTGTATTTGTCGTGCACGAAAACTGACTGCGCGCGGTTATATTTTTATCAATTTTTAAAATGTTTGCGTTTTCGCACAGGGGGCTAGGCTTTTAGGAGTGTTTTATACGATAAAATATTAGAACAAACTTGTAATAAAGCTATCTGGATTTTCTGTGATGACGCCGAATACATTTATTCTTGTATTTTATCTATATTTTATCATATGAAACATTCCCGGACGCCGGGCTCCCTGTTTCGCTCGCCCGAATCTATGCATAAATTAATTGATTTCTTATTAAGATACTAAATATAAAAATATTGCAATCTAAGTTTGAAAGTATCTGCTTGATAAGGGCAAGTAGGAAAAAGAAAAAGATGCTTAAGTTTAAAAAAAAGTTGAATAAGAAAAGGAAAAAAGAAAATAAAAAGGAAACGATCTCAAGGCGGCTCGAACTCACGACCTCTAGGTCAGCACCCCCCGGACACATGAAAGTAAAAACAAAATAAATCTGAAAAAATAATGGGACGATTCTCCCGAGACATTCATAGAAGCTGAGACATCGAATCGACTTACGTTACGGATGAAGATTTCGGCCCCATCCACGCTATCCCGGTGCTACATAAAACAGTTGTCTTGGCCCGAAGGCCAGGGAGGGAGACGATATCCGGACCCTAATCCATACCTTTAGACATCACCTTAGACCGCTGCGCTACCTAGACACTTAATAATTATAATGTCTAATTGGGGTAGTCTATTCGGCGATGTTTCATTGTAATGCTAATATCTTTGTCCAAGCCTCCAGGGAGATAACAGAACCAATCAAATAAGTCCAGAGTCAGCTAAAGAAAGAGATAACAGAGCCAAAGGATTGTACAAATAAATAAGAATAAAAGAATATATCAGAGGAGCGTATATTTTAATTTCGTGAACATGTTTTTGCAAAGTTTGCGCGCGCTAGAAGATAATTACGCTCAATTTTGAATTTGTCGGCTTGTAGATTCTGAGGGTTCGTTTATGTGATTTTTCTCGGCTGGCAGCAGCTTTCAGAGTTCTTGACGGGACGAGTTTTACATGATTTTGGGATGGACATTTTTGCTCAGTTTACGCGGAGTCCGGGACAAGAATTCATTTTAAATTACATGAGTCTTTTCTACGAGGGACGACATGAAGGTCTTTTCGTCCCGCGGGATGAGTTCGTCACGGGACGGGTTTCACAGTTTTCGGGTGAGACGTTTACATGGAAGCCGGGACAAGAATTCATTTAAGTTTACATGAGTCTTATAGCTGATTTGATGAACTCCTAGCCTGTGACAAAACCACCCACGAAAATGCACCGGCCTGAATGTACTTGATTAGGGCGTAGATTTTGATCATATTGGTCTATAATAGGGCGCATATGTCGCCGGAAGAGACAAATCATTTTGGTCTGAAACAGGATTTAGGTTTTGACCAGTTTGGTTTGAAATTGTCGGGTGAATTTTTAAGAGAAAATTTTAATCTTTTTGGATAGGTTTTGTGAAGCACGCCGCACTGGTAACTACTTGATGTATCACCCATAAAGTGGCACTATTCAAGTTACGTTCAACTATATCTATATTTGTAACTCTGTGGAATCTTTGTTTAACTTGAATAATGCTATTTCATGTAGTCATACATGAAGAATTCATCCCCACAGGAGCTCCATCAAAATTTCCGGAGCCAGTACCAGCCTGCGTAGCGGCCCTCTGAAGGGGATAGAAAGGAGGGGGGAGGAGAGGAGGAGGAAGGCAAGGCTCAATTGTTAGCCAACATACAAAAATGCACAGGAAGTTCAAACTTTATCGAAAGACAAATAAGTCAGCGACATCGAAACGTCGAATAACACATATTAGTTTTCACCATCAATAAATCTACAGTCAGACAATTATTAAGTCAAAATCAAATTTGTTTTTACTCGTGGAATTTCATTGTCCATATATATTTTTCAATATAAAACGAGATTTTCGGAAAATTTATTTACTATTTCTGGTCATCAGTAGGGAGAAAAGGACCTCAGCATTCACTGCAGACAACATACCACAGGCGCGTGTGACAAAATTATTTATAAAATATTTTCAACGTTTTTTGAGCAAGCCATGTCTCTGTCCTCTGATATAAACATGGGAGCCAGCCAATCAGCGCGCGCGTTATATCTCAAATATTAATATGCTTCATACAACATTGCAAGTATACAGTTTGCATCGTTTATTAGGATCTCAGTCTAAGGTCCAGTAAAACATGCCATTGTTTTCCAAAAAAGCCCTTGGCTCAATCCAGTTATTGGTAAACTCACTTATTTTCAAAATATTCTTCATGCATGCAAAATTCCAGTCAAAATGTTTATGTGGGGTAGATGAGAATAACAGTTTAAAGCATTATGAGGAAGTTTAGTTTCTTGTTCTTGTGGAAGGAAATGTCAAAATTCTCAGAGGCAGCTAAGATTCTTCTAGGAAGACTAACAGGTTATTGATGACCAATTATGACTGTACCATGGAGTTTTCCATGGTCATAAAAGCTGGTAACTGACCCCCTTTTTCCAGACATCAATAAACAAGACTTTTAAAAATGGTGTGTTTGCAATGTATCATTAATGAAGACTGGTGACCATTTTTATGGAAACAAGGCCACCAAGGCTTTTTGATAAAAACAAGCATGGCAACAAATATAAAGCTGTGAATTAAGGTTATTTATTGCCTATTTGAGATACCGTTTCTCTATGTATTTAGTACAAGGACTGGAAATGGGGCTCTTGATCACAGATGACGCTTCAATTTTCAGTAAGTTCATGAATCATGCTTCAACCAGTTCTGTCACTTTACAAATCATGCACATTAACACCACAGCAAAATCTGGCTTATTTTCACTGATCATGCAGAGGATTTTAGTCAAATCATAGACGACTTTCAAAAATGGTGGACTCATTGTTCATGAGAATGAGGTCAGAAAGACCTCTAAAATCATCATGGCATCAAATGAGTATAATTACATCCTGTAAAATACATAGAAATAGTCATTTCAAAAGAAAGAGGAACACATTGTCTTTGATAGCAATAGAAGTGTCGCCACACTTATTTTCTAGTAACAAGGCCTTTGTGGCCCCATTCTCACATACTAGGCTCCATTTTTGAAAGTCGTCTATGAATCATGCAAAACCCTTTCCAACCCCCATTTCTAGGATACATTTAGGCATGATGATTATGGAGGCCTATGTGTCCTCATTCTCATTGTCCTTTATGGTGATCTGGTGTAAGACCACCAATTTTGAAAGCAGAGTACGAATGACAGGCATATGAGTGACAGGGAAGCTGGCAGCCCTTTTTTGGGGTTCAGCTGTGTGAGCAGTTAGTGTTTTTAGGGTTGGTCTTTGCCTCATTGGCCTTAGCTTCATTCACATGTCCCCATCGGTAGAGGTTATTTCACGAGCTTCAGAACGACATTTCGCGTCAAAAGGTCCCATTATTAGGGCTAGATAACGGTTAGGTTTAGGGCTAGGGACTGGGATAGGGTCTACCCCCTAACCTAACCCTAACCGGGGTCCTTTGACGCGAAATGTCGTTCTGAAGCTCGCGAAAGAGCCTCTACCGTCCCCATCACTGTGATGCCTGTGTATTCCTCCCCACCCACCCACCCTGAGTAAAGCTCCCTGCATGTGCAGGTATATGTAACAGATCATGTCTCAGCCATTTTAGTGAAGGAAAACAAAACACTGTCAAACTGCGTGTTCAAACTACGGTTGATCAAAGAATGAATTATCATTCTGCATGGAATATTGAAACACAGAGTCTCCTTTGTGTAGGTTCTGTATAGTTGAGCTAAGGTTCTCTAAATTCTTCATCAGTTTTTCCAGATTACGATCGCTTTTAGTCTCATCCGATTCTTCGTCTTCTTGCTCGTTCTCAGCATTGTGTCCATCCATTTCAAAGTGCATTTGAGCAACTCTTTCTTGTAAATCTCTTACTTTATCCATTTTATCAATAGCAAAGTCTGATCCAAAAGCGTGGAGCTTCCCCTGATGAAAATCGTCCATTAAACAAAGTAGTTCTTGTTCCATTAGTTTCACATCGGTTCGGTCGGTCAAGAAGGAGTGTTCTTGAACAGGTGAAGTTTGTAAGCTGTGATGAGCTTTCTCAAAGGTTTTGGCCGATTTATGCTTCATTCTGCCGGCATGTCTAACTTTTGGGGTTACAGATTCAGCCATAAGTATCTATATATTGGTGAAAATAGCGGTCAAACACGAGAAATATCCAAAAGTTCCAAAGACCTCAAAATCTGATGCAGTTTAAATTTGACTGACCCAAACCGTGAGAAGACTGAGGCGAGATATCGAAAGTTTTAGAAAATAAACAAAAATTTAGACTTTTAAACTTGCCAGCTCTTTCTCTGTCAAAAGATATGGAAAATTAATATCAACTGGGATTTTTCTTTATGTTTGAAGTTATTAGGGGTTATTAAGAATGTTCGAATTAAAAGCCTAAATTGCGGGCTTCCTGTGTCTACCTGTTAACCCCTCCCCCAGTGGTGACACATCTACAAGATGGCGGAAAAGTAGAACGCTGAACAGGATGAAGAGTTCTTTAGCATTTAGAGCGCTGATTTCTAAGAATTAAGCCTCCTAAACTTATTGATTCGTTCTTGTTACACCGCTGAAGCAAGAGTCAGAGATTTGAGGAACCGAAACTTTGGATGCAAATCTACAAAAGATATCGTTTCGTTGCGTGGAACTGGCGTCTTCTGCTTCGGTTCAATTAATTGCACTTGACCAGGGATGGATAAACTGCTCTTCGTTGCATGGGATTAACCGAGCCATTTGGAATACTTATGGCGAATTCGTCTGTTCTTACAAGCATGGAATATTTGCTTTCCTTGATAACAAATTTCAAGTCAATTTGAGGCCATCGCACGCAAACTCCACAAAATTTCGTAAGCTTAAGCTTAATTCAGAACAATGAATAGTGATGAAATTGAGCTCCTTTCGGACTCCAAATATCGCCAGTTTATCAATGCTGTTGATAAAGCCCTCAAGAATTTTGAATATTCCAGCGAGTGGGCAGATCTCATATCAGCCCTTGGTAAACTGAATAAGGTAAAACTTTATTTTAGAATGTAAGCTTTAATATATCGCTTATCTGTGTGTGTATGATTTACCTAGCCAATTTATATGTGGTTTTAGGGTCTGATTGCTAAATATTTAACTGTTGATCCAACAAATCTTTCTTTGAAACCGAAATTTGAAAGTGAAAATTATTTTTAGTTGAGATTCATTTAAATAATGATCACAGTATAAACAAGTGTCATATGACAGCTCTACAAGACAGACACCTCTACAAGACAGACACCTCTACAAGACAGACACCTCTACAAGACAGACACCTCTACAAGACAGACACCTTGCTGTGACAGTCACTTTTCACTAGTGACAGACAGCCATTTGGTCCCAAGGGAGTTCATTTTGAAGAAATCAATTCAGTGTATAGTTAGCTTGATAGATATTAATAATAATAATAATAACTTGGTTCTTAATATAGCGCATTCCTCCAACTCAATGCGCTGTACATAACTTTAAAAAGCATAAAATAAATAAATTAATAATTAATTTAAGTCATGTGTAAAAAGAAATGTTTTCAACTGTTCTTTAAAAGAATTAACTGATGGAGACAGTCTGATATCCAAAGGAATTGTATTCCACAGTTTCGGAGCACAAACAGCAAATGCACGCCCACCATAGCCCTCAGTTCTGAATCTTGGGACTTTCAGCTGGGACTTGAACTATGACCGCAGACATCTAGATGGCTGATAAAGGGACAGTAGCTCAGAAATGTACTCGGGCGAGTGTCCATTCAGTTAAACAATTAAACTGCATCAAACTACAATAACATTTAATTTAGTATTGGGTAGCCTCATAGCAACTCGTAAGATCTGTTGTTATTGGAGAAACAGAACAATACATTGCATTGTCTACTTGTTCTATTGTTTTATTTCCTATTGTTTCACAGTGAAGTTCTCAATCCAATATAAGACCAGATCTTCCAAGAAGGTGCAAGATCGCCTTTAATATTCACATGATGGCCAATGCATTTGTAGATTGCAATAATAAATGTAAATCTAGTAGAGTCCTCCACAAATTAAGTAACAATGCTCATAAGAACCAGGTAACTCATATTGTTCTGCAGCAATTTAACTTCTCATCATAAGAATGTCTAAGAGATGCTTTCAATTTGCCATGTTCCCCTCATTAGAAATTTTGCTATTAGTATTAAAACTGAGGAAAGCTTTCATGAAAAGAGAATCAGGTATTGGATATAATTATATCTGTGTTGCATTTTGAGTTGACTTTTGGTTTGAAAATTTTCAGACCTGTTTAATATCTATTTTCTGTTGCTCCAGATTTAATATGATAATGAAAGCACAGTAGTAGCAAAACCTCAAACCAGTTTGAAAACTGAAAAATCACAACATGGTACAACTTACGTACCATATGCCTGTCTTGAATGCTTGCTAATATATGCAATGCATAATGTGTGCTTTCAAATCAAACCAGCGACTCCTTTTCTTGTCACTGGCTAGTTGGCTTCCAGCTACAATAATTAATTTAGCAATTAAGTGACTATGTGTACTATGTGTATATATTAGCATTTCAAATTTGAAAATTAACAACTAGTGAGAGCATTTCTTTCTTTTCACAATATTATAAATGAAAGCTCTGTTATTGTCTATATTTTAAAAATCATTTTAATGTTTTTTAATAATCTTTTTTAAGATAATAATAACAATTATTATTGTATGATTGCTTTGTTGCTATGGTAGCATTATCAGCTTATAAACATTTAGTTAATCCATTCAAAAGACAAAAACTAACATGTTGTGAATTTTATTCATATAACACAAAATGTATTTTCACTGTGAAAAAATTGACATTATTTTTTAAAGAACATTTGAAAATGTTATTTTTTAACTATTTCCTAGTATTAGTGAATTTGAATTATATTTTGATCTTCATTTACAAATCAGTACAAAATATAGATGATAACAAATAATGTTTCAAAACCCATATTTTTGCTATTCAGTGAGCAATTGCATGGGTTTTCAAAATCACTGTTGTTTGCTTTTGACAAATTATTTTTTTAGAACTCAGAGCTTTATTTTTCCTGACATGCTGGTTGAACCAGGTTATAAAACTTGTTGCAGCTGTTGCTTATGATCAAATTCTTTTATTATTAGGTCCTTTTACTCCACCTAAAGTTCAAAGTTGTCCCAAGAAAGATTATCATTGCCAAAAGACTTGCCCAATGTATGCATCCCGCATTACCCAGTGGAGTACACCTAAAAGCCCTGGAGACTTATGAGCTTATTTTTAGAAGGCTTGGAAACAAAGGACTAGCTCAGGATCTTTTTATTTATAGTTCAGGCCTATTTCCACTGCTTGGAAATGCAGCCATGTCAGTTAAGCCAGTATTGATGGCAATTTATGAGGAATATTTTGTTTCTCTTGGAAAAGCTTTGATTCCTTGTCTGCCTGGATTATTGCTGGGATTGTTGCCTGGAATTGAAGAAGGTTCTGAATATACAAACAGGTACTAAACTTTGGTAGAAGATTTAGTTTGGGCCTGTTTCTTGACGGGGCATACAGCGAATGGCGATCAGCGATTGGTGATTGCACAGCCGAAAGGAACTGTGGTCACGCAATTAAACTGTTATTGATGTGGAGATATGAATCACCTATCGACCACTTTGGCCAATAAGGTCTTTACTGCATGGTACCAGCATTGCTTGGGTATTTAATTAATGAAAATGAAGCAATTTTTGTTACCCCAAATTTCCTTTTGGTCGTGTAATCAACCTTTTTTGAAATAGCTATATGTTAGACCCCAGATATTTTCACAGTGATATGAAAATTGCTCTAATTGATGTGACCTCCACTTCTCTCAAATGTTTTAATGTCTTAATAGACAAAACTTATGTTTTAGTAGTAACTAACAGACTATATTTACCACAGAACTATGTCTATCCTTGAGAACATCAGCCAAAAAACAGACATGGCAACATTCTATGGTACTCTGTGGTATTGTATTCTATCCACAACAAGTGTGCGACTACCTGCTGTCACCTTTATAATATCAAGGCTTAATAAGAAGACGGCTACAAAGCAAGACTATATACTGGGCAATGACATTCCTATGATGGTGGGTATTGGATATCATTGTCATCATCATCATCATCATCATTGCTGGCTAAGATCAATGGGGCTATGCTCTTTAAGAGATGCATCATCATCATTATCATCATCATCACTGTCGTCATCATTCATCATAATCATCATCACCATTTTCTCCATTATTATCATTTACCATTGACCTTAATACTATCAGCATCCTTTATTTAACATTATCATCATCATCATCATCATCATCATCATATACACTATTGTACACACATAGTACATATACATAAAGTATGCATCTCTAACCTCAAGTTGAAGCCATTGTGGGTATCGGAATGTTATTCCAGAAAAAAAGTATTTCATTTTCTTCACTCATTTTATCTTTTTCTTTTTTTCCTTCAGGTTCAATCTGTCTGCATAGCACTTACTGACCCTAACGTCCTGGTCCAAAGAGCCATCCTTGACTTTCTCCTGACCTTTCTACCCATGAATTGCAACCTGGTATCATCTTCACAGAAAGTGAAATTAGTTGCAGCTGGTTTGAATTCACTTCTACGCCGTGACATGTCCCTAAACAGAAGACTCTATTCATGGCTCTTAGGACCAGAAGACGCGAAGCCCCTTGCTAGAGCTGATAGCATATCGAGTGCTGAAGACGAAGAGCACTCAAGGCAGACATATTTTGATGTGTACTCCAAGCCTTCAACAGTCGAGGCATTGAGAACACTTTTTCGAAACCATTATACATCAACGTCAAGCCCCAGTTCTAATACCAAAAAGAATGAAGCTCTATGGCCGTTTAGAATACTTATTAGTCTACTTGATAGACCAGAAATTGGGAATACAGTCTTAGAAGATGTTCTTATTGAAGTTTTTCGGGTTTTATACTTTCGCTGTAGAACTCTAAAGAGTAAGAATTCAAGGAACGAGGAGCTTGACAGGAAGGATTCCGATGAAGGATCCGACGATGAGACTCTCGACTCATCCAGTAAATCCAAAGTGTCTGACGATATTATTAAAACGGCAAATCTGCTTTTTAATGCATTTGAGCCTTACTTCATGTGGGACTATGCCTGCAAATTGCTGTCGGTGAGTTTTGTGGAGCATGATCCAAAAGGAGGGAAAGAAAGCAGCTCAGAGAAACAGGACATTGGTAGCGATTCCAAGATTCCTTCTGCGTCTTTTTCCGAAGTTCTTCGCTTGACAGACTTTTTACTGGATGTTGTAGCACTGGTATGTTAAATGTTCGTGAGTTACTTTGCATCTTTCTTTCCTTGTCTAATTGTATATCTGTCCATCTGTCTGTGTCTGTCTGTAGGTCGGTCCGTCCGTCCGTTTGGCGGTGCGTCTGTCGGTCTGTTTGTCGGTCTGCCGGTTAGTCGGTCGGTCGGTCTGCCCATGGTCTGCCGGTTAGTCGGTCGGTCCGTCGGTCTGTCTGTCTTTCTGTTGTCTGTCTGTCGGTCGGTCGGTCTGCCGGTCGGTCGGTCGATCCGTCTGTCTATTTGTCTGTTTGTCTTTCTGTCTCTCTATCTGTTGTCCGTCTGTCTGGGAGAAATTGGTTGGGTAGGGAAGGATTTAATATGATATAAAGAAATCGTTACCATGCGTACCAGAAGTTATTCATTGCTTGCAACTTTCTCTAAGATATACTGTTGCCAGATCGAGAATAAAACTTTTGATACTCTGGTTTAACGTACTTGGATGACCTTGACCTTTTGAGGCAGCCACCATCTACAAAACTCCCACTTTGTAATCAAATTATGTCAATATTATGATGCTCAGTTTAACACTGCAAAATCAAGCGACTGAGGGTGGGGACCTCACCCGTACTTACATAAAAGTCTTATTTTTTGTTAGAAGGGATCAATGTATATATATTAACCATGATGACTTTGATATTTCTAGGAGGCAGACATCGAGACTCAAACAGAACATTGGCCACGCCTCTTATGTCATGTTACCATGGAAATGACATCAAGATGTCAATCACTCAGCCTTGTTGAAATAAGTGAAGGAATATCTCTTTGCTCTAAGCTTCTTTCCAAAGTCATGCCCTCTATGTCAGCTGTGGATAAATCTCGTAATGATAACGTATCAATGACTGGAAGTTACGTTTCTGATGTTGATAATGATAAGTTTACAAAGAATTATCAGAAAAATCCTGGGAACAGCCAGCAGAGACTTCAGAACTTTACAACGAATTCTGTTGACTCTGAGGGATCTTCAGAAGCAAAACCTGAAAATGAAGTGGAGAGTAAATCAGATAACAACAGCCCTAGTACTCCTAAGCAAAACAAAGGACGCATGATTCATGTTGCACGGATTTCTGCTGGTGATGATGGCTGGAGTGTGGTTGACCTTAGAAAGCGACTAGAAAATGAAATCAATGGCGATATCCCTGAACAGCGGTCGCAAGAAGAAGACAGCGAATTATCAGAATCAGGAGATGACGTCAGCACTAATGACGAAACTTCCAAAAAAGTTGAGGATAAGAATAAAAGTAATACCGATAAAACTCAAAACAAGGAATTTGAAAACGAAGTTAATGAAACTAAAAGAGAAATCGAAAAAGAGGATGAAAGTGAAAGTTTCGACGAATGGTCGGAATGCCAAGATTCAGTAGACCAAAATGATGACGTCAGAGGACAAGGTCCCGAGTCTGCATTAAAAAGTGCCAGCGGTGTCTCAGATCAGTTCCAGTCCACCGAAGGCTCACGTCCAAATATGGCATCGAGTCTTTTCCAGCCCTCATTAGTTCAGTCTTGCGTGCACTACTTTCAGTCTTTCTTCTCGGAATTTGTGAATCAGAGAATAATTACCTCAGAGGGGTTGTCTTCTAACAAAAACCCTGTACCTTCAAACCGTAGAAACTCTGAAATTATTCTTGACGAGTTATTAAGCAAAACCAACGAAAAACAAACAAACAATACGTCCAAACAAAACCAGGACAAAATGGCGGCTCCCAATGACGTCATAAGTGGGAAGGGATTGGACATTCGGTTGCCATGGGAGCAGGAGAATTCTCTATTATGTGCTGAGGCGTTTGCTGCTGCTTGTAAGCTTCTGGTGGAATTGTCCTGCTTTCCTGTGTACTGTACAAATGACTCCATGCACCTTGACCCTAACCAAGTCGATAGTAAGTACAACAAACTGACACAGTGTAACTAGAACTAAAATCCTCGACACACAATGCATCTTTACTTCTAACTTTTTCGACATTGCACGTAACAGAGTTGCACCATGTGTTCAACTCTGGGACAGTTGCATGCAAAATTGCAGGGGTGGACACACGGTGCAACTGTGTTGCATGCATTTGTTACAGAACAAGTACATCGCGATTCGTGTGTCCAAGCTTTAAGTTGACAGGTTGACAGTACACAGAAGCCCTTCTCATGGTCATTCAGTTACTGTTAATCAGTTATCTAGAAAAAGAATACTCCTCTTCAATGACTACTTTGCTAAAATGAACACCCTTCCTGTTAAATAGGCAGCATGGTCGAGTGGACGTCAGAGCGTCGGTCTCACAATCCGGTTGTCCCGAGTTCGAGTCCCCGCTCTGGCCACTAGCTGAGGCTGAATTTGCTCCGGGCAACCCCAAGTTAAATTCCGGTTTCTCGACCATGCTTGTAATATATCCAACTGGTTCGCCTCCTTGCCAGTTGGGATTATTAATTGAGGGCCATTACGTAAACTACCGGGTCACCAGTAATGTCTATACCCTCATTAAAAATATAAATAATAAAGAATTTTAAATGCTTACCCTCTCTAGAAGGATGACCACCTCTCTACGATGGTCATGACTCTAAAATGACCATCTCTTCAACTCAAAATAAGCGTCATTATTATATTTTGAAAATAATTCAAGAGTTTTGATTGGCTAAGAGCCACCGGACAAATGACCATAGTCGCCGGCTAGCTACCCAAATTTGGAGTTATGAAAATGTTGAAAACCATTATTCGAAGTTATGACGTAATTTTCTCGAATATGGAAAATTAGCTTGCGGTATGACGTCACGCTAATTTATGCGGTTCATGCCAAAAGCGGGAAAGCAACAACAACATGTCAACAAAGCACAACTGAGAAAGAATTAATTTCAAAAAATAATAAAACAATTATTGAATTCGTTTCTCGTAGGATATGGGGAATTATTAAGGCCTCGGTTTGTGTTATCAACCTCGGCCTTAATAATTCCCCATATCCTACTCGACCTCATCCAATAATTGCTTATTGTATCTTTATCCCTCGTAACATCCTTTGACATTTTCTCCTCGCAGAAGACTCACAACGTTGTCTGCCTGAATGGCTCCAAGCCCTCATCGTCTGCTGCTTTAGAGTCAAAGACTTTGATGTACAAAGCTCGGCTGTTGGGACGCTGCTCGACCTAGTAAACTTGACGCTTATCCGTCTCCCCCACGTCTTCCAGCGACAGACCTCAAGTCAACAGTTGTAGTGGTCGTGATACCAATGATATCACATCTTAACTTGAACATTATCGAAGAGTCTTGTATATATAAGGTAGCGTAAGCTAGTCTTTTATATCTGTAAAAGTGCTAAGTGTTAACCATGTGGGAGATGCAGTACAACAGAGCATGAGCATTACATTGTGTCAACGGAGTATGCGCAGCATGTCGTTTCAACTGGCAAGATGTTAGAATGCTTGTGTTTGTGTAATGAAACGTACTCTTTTTGGACTCATAATAATGGTTTATTAAATATACGTACGAAATGGCACCCTAGGTGAAAATTGGTCGTTTTGAATCCAGCTATGTTGTTATAATATCTTGGTATCAAGAAATTAAAGTGGAGTTTTTTCTTACGCCACAGGTAGTAGCTGAAAGTCTGTGGAATCAGTTACAGCATCATTCATCTCGTCATCATCAGCGTATTGTAGAACTGTTTCTTCAGCTTCACAGTCTTACGCCGCGGCCGTCTTTGTGTGAAAATGTCATAACGAACTTACTTATACACGATGAAAAGGTAATTTGTGATGAAATGTGGAATTGTTTGGTTTTTATTCGTGTCCTTATGCTTGTCTTGCTTTTCCTCACTCCTTCCCTCCCTTCCTTCTTTCCTCCCTCCCTCCCTCCCTTCCTGGCTTCCCTGCTTGCCTGCTTGCTTGCATGTTTGCTTGCTCGCTTGCTTTATTGCTTCATTCACTTCCTTTCCTTCCATCCTTTCCATCCTTTCCATCCTTTCCATCCCTTCCTTCCCTTCCTTCCCTTCCGATCCATCCATTCCTGTTGAGCCTACATATTGTTTTGTATACAGGAATCTCGCTTGGACAATCACTGGAGGTTTGCAGTATTTTGGCACGCTGCAAGAAACGTAGTCATTCAGGACTCAGGCAGGACGTCAAGGCTCGGAGATGTACGACCACTCGACAGGTATCAGTTCTTTAGAAAACTCTACCGTTGAAAGAAATACCGATTGCGTGACAGAGAAGTTCATTTGTTTATTCCTAGTAATGATTTCGTGACAGAGGCGTGTGACATAGTCATCGATGGTAGTGGTTGGGCAGTTCTGTCGTGTTTATTGTCATATTTTTTAAATCTTTTTTTGTAGAGCTTTGTTTATCATGTTAGATGGCCTTGAAAGCGAAGACCTGGAGATAAGGTAAGGCTTAGGAAGAAGCGAGCGCCTTAACCACGTGACCACTTTTGGTATAGCTCTAGAGGATTAGAAAAGAAATATTTATAGAAAAGCAAAAACGCAGTATGAATAGAGCCAAATAGTCACTGGTGAAAAACGTATTGCGCATGCTCGAAAATTCGGCGGGAATTCGGTATAGCTCTAAAAATAGAACCGTCACATCACGTGATACGAGTATTTTCCTAGAAATACTTGACAAAATCTCGATTGTCTGTACATTTTCAGAGTCCTCACAAGACAGTGGCTCGCGCATGCGCTTCAGCACGGTGATCTTGGTCGTTTACTCGATCCATTACTGGTCTTGCTTCTTCATCCTGCAACAACTCGCTTATCCATCCAGCACGCATGCGCTTTAGAACAGAAAGCCAAATCTGACCAGAAGAGCACACAAGGTAAAAATCTTTTGAGAATAGTTGTTTAAGATGGCCAGCATAGTTCATAGGTCAACGCCCGTTAACATTTGAGGAGTCGGCATCTGTGGTGCTGTTTCCTTTAATCATATGTGCAGTCATGTATTAATGGCCCTCGGAATCAGTACTATCTTGAGTAATATAAATATACGCTTAGGAGTTTAAGGCTCTCCTCAAACGGGAGCGCAAGTCGATGCGAGTTTTTACTTGCGTCTCGTTTGACGGCTAACTTGCATTGACTTGCGGCTACTTGCATCGACTTGCGAGGATTTGCGAGTACTTTGGCGTGCTCAAATTTGATGCAAGTTCAGTGATGCACGTATTGAATCGTTTGAACAGTCACTGCGCTAAACTTTGCAAGTCTTCTCGATTTTTTAGTCGCGAAACAATTCAATCAAAAACAAACCAGATTTTCTCCTCGTCCTCCGTTTAGCTGATTTCCGTTTCTGAGAAAAAACAACACAAAAACAAACAAACAAACAAACAAACATGCGTATACTTGCGTAGAGCGATGTTCAAACGAGACAAGTAAGCTGCTAGTCAAAATGTGCATCATCGTGCGTCTCGTTCGATTGGGGCCTAATTGATATATCTAATATATCTTTATAAATGTCTTTTTTTCTGTGAAGAGCCTAGTAACATCGCTAGCAATCAAAAAGCTGACTCGTTGGACGATCTACGTAGTGTGAGTGCTAGTGGTAGTGAACTCGAACGAATAACGGAGAGCGACTATGATGATGACAAAAACAAGAAAAAGCAAGTTCCAAGTAAGTGGTGATGTAGTCCAGACGCTGGGCCCTCCTTTGCCGCTTCTCTTTTTTATTTGGGCTTCCTGTGTCGCGGAAAGAAGGGTCCCTTCTTTCCGCGATACAGGAAGCCCAAATAAAAAAGAGGAGCGGCAAAGGAGGGCCCAGCGTCTGGACTAGTGGTGATGGTACTAAAGTGATGACCATGAGAGAAGTGGTGGTGGTGATGATTGTGATGGTTGCAGACGAAGATGATAACGATGATGTTGATGCCATCTTTGATCTCTATTGATGATGAGACACGCACTGTTTATGACTGTGATGATAATTTCTTTTTGACATCGAGTTGATGAAGATGATGTGAATATACAGCTTGTACTAAAGTTATACTCCAATAACTTTGAACAAACGTTCTGGGTCGAGGCTCTGGGCCTAGCTTCTACATAACAGGATAGCCGCTTGAATTGAAACCTTTGTTCAAAGTCTCAACTAGAAACTCGTTGGAGATTTATTGTACTGTCAGCTGATGATGATGATGATGATAGTGTGATAAATATGAAATGAAATTGAAGCCATTCAATGTGAGTGCTCCGTTTTCGGGGATCCACTGGAAGGGGAGGGGAGGGAGGTGAAGGGACGTCCTTCCCTTTTTTTCTCCCCCCCCCTCCCCTCACCCTTACGCCCTAAGTCCCCGAAGATGATTGCTCTTCATTATTGCCGCATATAACGACTCAGCCATAGATTTCTCTTTTCATTTGTCTCTAGGAAAGTGGTCCAAAAGTTCCACCAAAGACAAAGACGCCGCAAAACAAATTTCAAACAAACAAAAACCCACCTCTGAAAAATCCCTGGTCCATCCCTTAGACCAACACAAGCTTGTTTACAGACTGATCTACGATAGTCAACTCACTCTCTACGCCTTTAACACTCTGTTATCGGTGTTGCGCAGTGCACCTCATCAGTTCGTTTGTGCTGCAGCAACGTTTAGCGTTAGCTCATCGAACACTCCACACCAGGACAAGATCAAAGTGTTACTAGCCCGACATCGCAAGTCTCTGCTTGGAAAAGGATTTTATGGACCATTGCATGATACCCCTCTGTCACCAACAGGTCCGTTGAACCTTTAAAAACAGTAGAATCTGTTTCTCGAACCCGCTATCCCGAACGCAACCTTTTTTTTCAATTACTAAAGAGCTTAAGTTTGACGTACAAGGGGAACAGTAGACAACAGATAATCAGTGACCCGCTTTTTAGCATGTGGCGTTGCTGGTTAAACTCGTTAAACGGGAGGGTGAGTTATTTTGTGTTTGCCTGTAAACGCGAAAAGTCATTCTCTCTCGTTTGAGCGCCAAACGCGCAACGCCAGGCGCAAAAAAGCAGCTCATGTCGTCATCTTTGTCGTCGGCCGTTTCCCGTATACACGAAGCTTGAGCTCTCTACCATCGGTTATCTCGACCCCTTGTTATCTCGAACACAAACCCATTTCTCTTGGATCACTTATTCAGTTAATAACTTGGTTATCTTGAACCCTCGTTATCTCGAACCCCACTATCTCGAACACAAATTTATTGCTCTATATCTATGCGTATTATGTGGCAGACTATATGCAAACAGGAGTTAACGTGCTTGCACTGCACCACCACCACTTCACCACCACCACCACTTCACCACCACCACTAAACCATCACAACCACTATACCACCACTACACCACCACCACCACTACAACCACAACACTACCACTACACCACCACTAAACTATCACAACCACTACACCACCACGTGCACCACCACTAAAACCACAACACTACCACTACACCACCACAACCACTACACCACCACTTCGCCACCACCACTAAACCATCGCAACCACTACAACACCACCACTACCACTACAACACCACCACAACCACTACACCACCACTACACCACCAACAGCACTACACCACCACAACACCACCACCACCACTACATCACCACTACTACACCACCAACACCACTACACCACTACACCACCACAACCATTACACCACCACCACTACAACACCATTACACCACCACCACCACTACACCACCACTACACCACCACTACACCACCACCACGCAATGTAGTGCAATGTAGTGCTCAAAAATGTTATCTTTTTTGTCAAATGACTAATTCATCTTCGTTTGGATTTGTTTCTATAGGAAAGCAAAAGTCGTTGCGTTTGTTTGCGGGCTCGCTGTTGTACCTTCGACCGAACACAAGCAAATACCTGGAGATTCTCATCTCGGTGTCTTTGTATTTTATACGAAGTGAATATCCTGATAGTCTGGACCTTGACAACAACGATATTGATGGGAATACCGAGGTACAGGAAAATGATGGTGATAATGACGATGATGGTGGTGATTGTGATGATGATATTTATAGTTTTGCCGCTAGAACTATAGAGGGATTTCATGGCAGCCATGTTTGTGGGCAAGTACAATAGAAAGTTTTTGAATGACAAAAGATTTCATTTCTCATGGGAGAAAAAGTCTATTATTTTGACCACAAACATGGCTGCAGTGAAATCCCTCTATAGTGCTTGACAACAACGATATTGATGGGAATACCGAAGTACAGGAAGATAGTGGTGGTGGTGATGATGATGATGATGATGATATTTGTAGTGTTGCCGCTAATGCTATAGCTGCTGCTGCTAATGGTGATGATGTGATCATCATATTGGTAGCACTGACGTCATAACTCATAGTGAAAATTTTGATATTACAAGATTGCATGTATTAGGTCAATCCTATACGTTATCTAGTCCCCGAGAAAAAAATGACATATAAGAGATGTCAATAATTTATTCCTTTAAGCTCATGTCGATTGTTTGAATGTTTAGGTCCAAATGACGAGCGCTGATGTCCTTACTTCAATAATCTGGCAACTCGTCGAGGTTGTACGTGAAAACGCTGTAGGCATCGGCCCGTTCATCAACGATCTCTTCACTCGCTGTAAAGTCCAGAAAGCTCTACTCCACTGTATTCTCAGCATTTTATATGAACGAACCGGCAGTACATTACCGAGCTCGAATGACAAAAACGAACACCTCCCCCCTCGAGTCTCCAGAGCTGCCAAACCGTCCCAACTGCGTGCTTTCCAAGTCAAACTCCTCAAACTTATCCAAGCTATTTTTGTCCTGGAAGACAACATCCAGGCAATCGACTCAGGGACGGCGGACCACCTCCAAGCGGGATATCCACGCTCCCCTTCAAAGACCGAAAACGACTCATTCTTACTCACGCAAAATCACGCTTATCGTTATCAACCTGGTAAAACACTGGCTTTTCAGAGCATGTTATTGTCTGCTGTCTTACATGGGTTACAACATGACGACCACGATTTGCATCACGAGTGGCTACGCTTCGTGATCGCTTGTCTCCCTCATATGAAGGGAGCGCTAAGTACATGGGTTGTTTTGGTTGTACAGCAAGTTGGGCGCATGTTACAGGATCAGACCACTGAGTATGTACCTCAAGCCAAACGAGAACCAGGATCAGGTCTGCCTTCTTCATTAAGGTAATATTTGGTGGCTTGGTCTACGTATTCTGAGACCTAGAAGTGAAGGGGAAAAAGCGGAGGGAAGGTAAACCGGAGGGAGGGGAGAGGTGGAAAGAAGGGAAAGAGAAGGCGATGAATACAACATTTTTTCTCCTTCGGTGGAAGGAGAGCACTGATTGAGGGAGGGAGTACAGTATATCAACCACACCCTGTAATATCACATTTGGGTGAAGGACATCGTCTTTAAAGTGCATATGAAGTAAAAATTATTTTTGCATATTGATGCATCGTATTGAATGAAGTACACGATTCCAAAGCTTGACATGTCTTATGTCAGAATCGACAATTTTACAAGTCCTTAACGTTGTGCCGTTTGCCTTCAAAAATTAGTCACGTTTTGCAGAAAATATGCGTGAAGAAAAGTCTACCAAAAGGCTGTTGATTATCGGCATTTAATTATTATCAGGGATTATTATTTTATTATATTATCATTTGTTGACATACTATATTTCTGTTATTTTATCATTATCTATCGACATTCTGCAATCAAAATGACGTACTTTATCACAGGGAACCCGGCTTTATTCAGCTATATTTCTATACTTTATCGAAATGCTAATATTGGGATTCCTGTGACATGAGATCGTTAATGTACGATCGACATCCGGTAAGCATCCCATTACAGCAAATTACATGAGCGTGTAATATAAAGCCGTTTGACACTGCTAGTTCGTAAGCCGATAGGGGATTAAGTTTATTGACTTTCGTAACGCATTCTCTAGTAACCATCAGAAGAAGAGAAGGGCTGAAACAAAACTTGAGTGCCTGAATTAAAACTCTTATTTAAAATACTTTGAGAATATTTTCATTGATGAAATACCGCCAAATGATTGTTCAATAAATACACTCTATGCCAGGAAGTTCAAAGTCGTGGAAATCTGAATCGATTCTATGCTACGCTGTGATTTTGAAACGCTGACTTTTAGTTTCATGTTCACCGCTACTTGCCCTGACCAGTGAGCTTGTAAAACGAGGCGTATCTGTAGAACGTCAACCACAAAACAATAGAACTTGACAGTTTAGTGACGTTTTAGTGGATATTAAATGTGAAGTTTTTCAAGAGCCTGAAATAAAATTTATATCTCTTTTATAGAATTAGAAACATCAGGTCAACTTTAAAAAGAAAATGTTCCATTTATACTCACCATATCGCAAAATTGGAATCTTCAGCTTGACTAAACATGTTTTTTAAAATCCGATCTCTTGGATAATTGTGTCCCTAAAGAGAACACTACTAGTAAAATGTATTCCCCAGCATCGTTGTTGTGCTTATCAGAATTGAGGACTTGTGTCTTTCAATTTTAAAATTGTTGCTGGGAGCGAAGCGAGCAGCAACACTATTCTTGGTGTGGGATTCCTGTGCGATTAATGACGTCACCTTAATATTGATCCGCGAACTCGATTTTTATGTACGGTGGTATGTTCATGGCGAACTTGACGTCACAGGGATGAATTGGGATTCCTGTGCGATTCCATTCGAGAGGTTTTATGTTTCTCGAAGTGTAAAGAAAGTCACAAAATGCTAAGTGATATTTTTTCGAGAGGGCAATGTTCTGTTACGGGTCATTTTGCGTGTTACTGTTCGAATCGAAGCTCGTCTACGGGCAGAATCAATTCAAGCCAAGATAATATTAAGTATGAAGTGAGGTTGCGCTGAGAATCTCTGCAATATATTTGGTTACTCTATGAAAGAAAATTTTATACTTTGTATGTGATGGAATTGTATTTATCATTCGTTTGATCTAAAGCGTCAAATGTCTAATGCGGCATCTTTGACCGTGATGCAACGTGCAACTATAGCTTTTAAAATCAGTTAGTTTTATAATCATTGCCAACGCTAGCCGTTTGTGATTGTTTGAAAAATTCCTGAAAATTGCTTTACTCAAAGTGCTAAATATTTTGAACTGTGTGTGTCCAACACTGATCCTGGAGAATTATGTTTTGTAGTTCAACATTGAAGGTCAACTAGCAGTGTTCGTCACACAACGCACAGGAGATAGACAAGAAACATTTCATAGATATCAGAGAAAGCTGTGTACTTTCGTGAGTTTTAGGGGAACAGTTCTGCTAACGTGGATACACCAGCTGTTTTCTGCTCGCAGCACTTCACTTTCTATTAGAAATGGCTAGTTTTAGCCGTTATCTTATTACATTGTGTTACGAACGAGATCCCCCGCTGCTTTCCTAAAAATAGCTGGTCAGGGCAAGTAGCGGTGGTGTTGTTACGATAATCTCGCTGTGTTTCAACCCTTCTCTATTTTTGACTGTTACTACACTGAGTGCGTTACTGATTCGAATATAATCCCCTTATCAAATTACTGTTTCAAAGAACGCCCGATAATCTGATTACAACTCTGTTACACGATACTTCAAAACGATCTCATATGCCACAGGAATCCCAATATTTGCGTTTCGATAAAATACAGAAATATAGCTGAATAAAGCCGGGTTCCCTGTGACTTTATCGACATTCTTCCGTCAAAATGACGTCATTTTGGTTGAAGATGAAACAGCTTGGGTGTATAAAATCGTCTCAAACTTTGGAATCCTGTATTTTAGATAGTAAATATTATAACAGAATAACAACTGTTGTTCCCTTTTTAAATCCTTTATACTATATCCTATATCCTCAACTTTTTTACTATTTTATTTCTTCGACAGGTCTCCCCATTCATCCCAAGACTCTCTCCCACCTGATTACGTGTTAACCATACTTGAAGACCTGGGTACTATATGTCACTTCTGTCTTGTGGACATCATGCCTACCTCCCCAGGACTCTCCCTGAAACCACGAACAGCACCCTTCCCAGCAACCACTGGGGGAACCTCTACAGCAGAAAGCAGCCAATCGTCGAGCAGTGGTCAAATATTTGCTAATTTACTTCATGCGTTTTCGAGCCAATCCTCACCTGTGCATCAAATCGCGAGTGCGGAGGGCCCAAAACCGTTCCTTGAGGCACGCGAGAGTTTGCTTAGTATCTTACCTTCTGTCTTAACGGCTTTGATTTCGGTGTGGAGTACTTGGAATCCTGAGGCTCATGAAGCCACTGGACAGAGGCTTCCGTCGGAGTCGTACTTGGACCTGATTGGCTCATCCAAGGTGTGTTTCATTGTTTAATCATTTATTTGTTTCTCGGTGGGCCTAGCCTCGGCGAGGTATAAATTTCCGTTTCTTCGTATTCTTCTTCTTTGTTGTCTTCGTCGTCGTTCACAAAATGCAGATAGGTCTCTACAGCGCATGCTCACAAACGTTACTCGGCGGGCGTTGTATTAAGTGATAGGTCTGTACTGCGCATGCTCGAGGGCCGTCGGAAGGTCGTCGACAAGCCGAAGGGTGTTCCGATCGTCGTCTTCCTTTGAAACATCATTCGGTTCATTGTTCTGATGCTGAGGTTGACCTTAGTTGTCACCCCCGCCAAACAAAAGTCTCGACTGTGGAGCCAACAAAGTGGTCAGACATCAATAGTGAAAACTAAACTCCACCTTTATCTGAAAATGGAGATGGATATTTGGTACCTATCAACCAATTCCCAGTCGAGATTTTAGTCTGTTTGGGCGCGTAATTATGCAAACGGTGATAATCATGTTATGTGTCATTATTTTTCAGTCTGTTCGGTTACAAGTTCTTCAGCTTTTAACACCAATAGTAATGAACCACACCATTGTGTTCTTGGCTTCTTTGGCCGACGTCTGGCATCAACGAGGCAAGCGTAGTCGTCAGTCTGCAAGCAAGTCTGCTGGGCCTGTAGTAACCCGAGCTACAGACGAGCAAGGAGCTATTGTTGATATTGTTTATGCTCTTAAAGTAAGGACCGTAGTAGCCTCATCCGCAGGCATCACTGTTCTTGGGTTTCCTGTGTAAAAGAGTGGCGATAGGGGAGAATGGGGAGAGAAGGGGAGAAATAACCGTTACAAAGGAAGCCCAAGGAGGAAAAATAAGGATTTGCCTGCGGAGGAGGCTAGGACCGTAGAATATTGATACAATTGATTATATTTGAACAGAGTCTAGTATGTGTAGTAAGATGGCACGATTTTAGTGAAGTGATTTTAGCTCAACCCGTAAAAAAATGCAAAAATAATAGTTGGTAGTTGACTCTAAGCCCGCCATTGTTCATTTGGTTCAGGGTCGGTGTTTTGCGTGGCAGATAAGCCAAAGTGTTCCTATTTCCGTTTTGTATTGTCTAAACTGGAAGACGAAGGAAAAGAAGCCTCACTAGTCTCTCCTCTTAACGCTGTCCAGCGGTTATTGTTGAAGTACCATAACACGCATGCTTATACAAGTCATTTGCTGACTACTTGAGCCCGCTATTACTCGCTATTAGTGCGCATGTTTTTGTATGTTATCACTCACATTGAAGTTTGAGCCCACAGACAAGAAGTAACCATTGCGCATGCTCAACACAGTAAATGCAGAAGTTTCTTTTCCGTCATCTTTCAGTTTTGCGGATGCAAAGAAAAAGGGACTCTGGCCTAAGGGAAGTTTTGAGTCCTCGGGGTTTCTGGATTTTGTTGTGAATTAACATTAGTTTAACCATTATTTATAGCCAATTAACCATTGTCATTGATATCAGGAATATTCTAAATTTCTTTTAAATTCGGTTAGGCATTGTCGTTTGACAACACCATCGAAACTGTGAAGCAGATAGTACGACAAGTCACTACTAGCAAAGACAAAAGCACAGCCACACAGAGCGGCCTCGAAGTCCACATCCTTCAGTTCTTCTACCATTACATGCAGAAATCGTCCCATAACCAAATAGTAAACGCTCGACCTGCTTTGATTTCTCTCATGAAAGAAGGTTTACAGCTAAACCAGCCACCAGCGCTGTTCCTGTTGCTGGTGATACTGCGGTCTTATGTACAGCGGATTCCATTGCAAGAGGATAAGAAGGCTAAGAAAGAATTGCAAGTGAGTTGAAGTAATACTACTACAAGCCCATTCCTTTGGAACATTAACTCCACTATCTTGAACATTAATCCTTTTTAAGCCTGCGTAGCGGCTCTCTTAGTCTCCCTCACAGCCGCTACCAGTGTCGTCACGCAACGCTACCAGTGTCATCACGCAACGCTTTCTCCCCTAAGTAGCTGGTAGCGGCTGCGAGGGAGACTACGGCTCTCTATCTTTTTTCCTTGGATCGTTTTTCACCTCTGATGTTACTATTTTCAGGATATTACTCAACGTCTTATCGAAGCCTGTAACATCGTAGCTGGTTCCTCCCTCGAAAACGCTGCCTGGTTTCGTCGTAGTATTGCCGTCATCCCACAGATCGACACGACGGCCTCCGAGTCAACTGATCAATTCACTGAATCAGAAGTCTCCGATTCTGAGCCCGCGTTAGAACCAATGCCATTGTTCAAAGCAATCAGCAGTAGCAGCAGTCACTATAGTACTCAAGCCCTCAGTGTGATGTCCGAGGTCTTGGCTCCGTTACTTGATGTAGTGTTTGGTAGCGAAGAGAAGGATCGCGTGACAAGTTTACTGACCACCGTGATGTATAATGTCACGCCATACCTTAAACATCACAGGTAGATGCCTTTTGGTAATGAATATCCATATTTGGCCAGGAATTTCCATATTTGGCATT
Source organism: Telmatactis stephensoni (assembly GCA_029948255.1). NCBI lineage: Eukaryota > Metazoa > Cnidaria > Anthozoa > Actiniaria > Isophelliidae > Telmatactis > Telmatactis stephensoni. The sequence continues at coordinate 340,971 of JALIZF010001757.1, forward strand.
ACAAATCATATTTTAAAAATTTCTTATTTGGTCATCAACATTTAAATAACTAGCTGATCTCGAGCAGAAAATCTACATTTTAAGCTCATTATCACAGAGGGGTTTTGATTTAAAACCTAAAAGAACAATAGGGTTGAGTAAGTGACGTCATAATGACGTCATTTACTCACAATTTAGATGCTAAAAACCTTGACAATTTTATCCGTCTCTTTTGGATGCGAAGAAAATGTTGCTTTCCACTCTTTCATTTTGCTCTCAACGTTGCAGAAAAGGTTATTAACGTATATCTCGTTCCTAGTCCTTCAACTGTTGCGCGCATCTGTTGCAGGGGTGGATGCTTGGTGCAACTCTGTATTACGCGCTCTACTCCAGAAAAAATGCAGATAGCTGCAACGTGTCCGGGCCTTAACAGTATCGCCGTCTTTTATCTTCTTTCCATAGCCCTTCCAACATCCCAAATTTCCGAGCCTGCTGTGCCGTAGTGGCATCTCTCAGCGGTTATCAGTACATGCGCCGCGCGTGGAAACGTGACGTCATGGAACAAGTGATGGACAATAGTTTCTTTCAAATGGACATCACGTGTATTGGTAGTTGGAGAACAATCATGGACAATTTGATGACCCAGGATAGTACTTCATTCAAGGATCTCATGGCAAGAGTAGCAGGGTTTAGTCAGAGCGCGTCTATTAATATTTTTGCTAATAGAGAGCAGGTACACTATTTTATGATTACATTTTGTAAAACCCTGGGACGCGCTTTTCGAAGACCGATATTTTTCGGGGACGCTAACTTACTCGTTCACTTCCGAAAAAAATTGCGGATGTTTCTCAGAGCGCGCTGTTTTCAGTCCCTATGATTTTGTGCACAGCCCAGTTAATTTACGGGTAAACTAACGTTTCCGTAAAGTAACAACGCAATAGTTACTGCGTGCATCAAGAAAGACCCCTGATATATCGAACTCGTTTAACTCTGTTCCTTGCTATTTCAACCATTATGCAGAAAATACCGCACGGTACCGGCATCCTGTTTGACCCTTCTCTCATTTCTATCCCCTACACATCCCATATTTTTGTCATACTTTCCCTTTTCTCATTTCGTCCTTGCAGTAATGAAATCATTTACTGTTTTCCAGGAAATGGAGCAGCGTGCGCATCTCCTAAAGAAACTTGCGTTTGTTATCTTCTGTTCTGAAGTCGACCAGTATCAATACTGCTTACCAGAAATCCAGGAACGCCTGGCAGAATGCATACGTTTACCTCAAGTAAGTCGTGAGACCTCTCTAGAACGGCCCTCTTTAGATGGGAATGTGGTCGTTATAGAGAGGTGGTTCGATAGTAGGGGAGCGGCGGTCATTGAGAAGTGGCCATTGTAGTTAGGTGGTCATTATAGACAGGTGATCATTGTATAGAGGTGGTCATTGTACAGAGGTGGTCATTGTACAGAGGGTGGTCATTGCACAGAGGTGGTCATATTGTATAGAGGTGGTCATTGTATAGAGGTGGTCATTGTACAGAGGGTGGTCATTGCACAGAGGTGGTCATATTGTATAGAGCTGGTCATTGTACAGAGGTGGCCATTGTAAAGAGGTACTATACCGTTGGGGAAATGTATGGAATGTCGTCCTTGTTTATTTCTGTTTTAGGCCCCAGTGCTACACGAACAAGTGTTCCTAGCCCTTCGAGTTTTGCTACTGCGCATGTCTCCCCAACATCTAACGTCACTATGGCCCGTAATAATCTCGGAGATTGTTCACGTGATGCTTCAGCTGGAAAGCGACCTATCAACAGACGAGAAGTCACATGACCAACGTATGCTCATTTCCGAAACACTACTGGGTACAAACGGTTATGTTAATTACAGTCAGGAGAAGTGGCTTGGGTTGTACTTGGCAGCATTTAAGCTTCTTGATCTTACTTTATCGTTACCTGGTGATCGGTTGCCTCAGTTTCAGATGTACCGATGGGCGTTTGAAGGGGGTGAAACGAGTTGTAATGCTGCTATGACAACCAAAAGGTAAGTATAATGAGCTTTCCAGATTATGATTGTAATGCTTGTTGTTTTGATCGATGGAAATGATGATAATGATGATGGTGGTAGTGGTGGTAGTGGTGGTATGGTTCTTGTTGCTATGGTGATGGTATTGGTTGTATGATAGTTGTCTTGACAGCGAGTCTGCTGCTGCTGCTGCTGCTGCTGCTGATTATGATGATGATGATGGGTGGTAGTAGTGGAAATGACGTCCATGAGCAAAGTTCTTATGAGTATGAAACGCACCGCGCCTTACTGTGACCGTGTCAGTGCAACGTAACCGTATGTACCGTAGCGTACATGCCGTGCCGTGACGGTAACATTTTCACAGTCTTGCGAAAACTGCTCGATTGATGGTGGCTGTGGCGACGAGGTACAAATTTGTGATGACAATGATAAATGATGGATATGATGTTGATAGAGTAGATTTCGCATGACTGTGAAAACGATACCACACGGTCACGGCACGGTTACGGCAGGAATTTCGAATGTTTTTATAGACAACACGGCACTGACACGGTCACGGCACGGCGCGCTCCGTTTCACACTCACACGAAATCTGCTCTAGTGATTATTAAGGTTTTAAGCCTCGCTAACACCACATTATATACCCATTCCGTCAACAGTGGAAGTGGAGACAACAAAACTGAGAAAGTCACGATATTCAAGCCTCACATATCCCGTATATGGAAACTCTTACGAAAACGTTATCGGAGACCCGACGAAATCACGGACTTACAACGAACACCAGGCCGACCGCTTCTTACAATGTATCAAATCAAATCACTGGATCAGTTGTTACCATTCCTCAAGTGTTTATCGAAACCGAATCGGTCAGAAGTGGAGGCAGAGGACTTAAAAGCCAGGGGAAGTTCACAGGGGATTGTTTTGTTTGAGAGAATCGTCGAGAGAGACTTTCTTGAATCGCTTATTGCTGACTAGAAAACATCTTTGTTGAAAGCTTGGGATTCCTGTGCCAAGGAGAATCCTAACCAGTGGTTAACCAGTGGAGGCCATCTTGAATAGCAACCGCGCCTACAACTTCAAAGCGTGGCCTCATTCTGTAATCTAAATGCCAGGTCGCTTTTCAAGATGGCGTCCACATCACATAATAAACTAGTAATATTTAAATTTGTATTAGAATTTTTTATAGAGTCGTCAAAATCATTCATCGTTTATAGGAGCAATTCGACACAATTTCAATGCGATAAGGAAGCAATGGCTGTATATAATGTCAGAAAAATTCGATAATACGTGAATTTTAAATGCAAACTTGTGTGAGGTATTTATATAATGTCATATATAGACCTCTTTCAAAACTTGCTTGACAACGAGGCTAACACGACTAAACAAAAGAAACCAGCCAGCCATGACCAGCTTTTCTTTTGTTTTATCCACATTAGCCTCGGTATCAAGTAATTTTGAAAGTGGTCTATGCAGTTTATACATGCAATTTGTCCAGATTGTCGCAGACCAGCAGAACTGGAATGTATGTAAGTTGACCAGTTATCGCGTTAGGCGATACCAAGAGAATCACGTAATAAATTGGAATATTAGAATGGATATCTGTCCACATAAAAGGCCAAGATAAATTGAATAGAGAAATATTGTAACTTCATTATCTCTGTTTGCCCTAGAAATTGCTTGGGTCGTTGAGCCACAGCTTAAAGGCGGCGAAATACGAGACACAAAAACCCTCAACTTGTTGCGCAACGTTGCGTTGTAGGTTTTTGATCGATGTTGAAAAATTTTTTGTTACGTGACAAGTTGAGATCGCGAGGTGAAAAAGGCGCAACATCGATCAAAAACCTGCAACGCAACAATGTTGCGCGACAAGTTGAGGGTATTTGTGTCTCGTATTTCGCCGCCTTAACAGGCGAGGATAGCAGTTGGTTAGTGCGCGACCTGCGGTGCAAGAGGTCCTCGCATCCTTGCTTCGACTTCTGTCCTTTCCATGCAGTTTTGATTAGCTTTAAATATCGTTATAAAATAACCATCATATAACGCACGCTTTCATTGGCCGAAGGACGCGTATACTGCGAACTCTAAATATGCACACAGCACGCACGCACACTTTTCGAATGTTTGGGCAGTGTAAATGAACACTGATTATGCTTGAAAACAATGTTTTTTATAAAAGAAATAGAAAACTTGCCCGCTGTGCTGTGTGAAGATTTAGAGCACGCGGGGATTGACCAGCTCGAGAGGGCTACGCCTTGTGCTTCTCTTAACACTTCTCTCGTGTTCTGATCAATCCCCCCGTGCTCTAAATCTGCACACAGCACGCGCGCGCGTTTTTTATTTCTTCATAAAAACGGAGCACTGATTGAGAGAGGGGTTAAACAGCGCACTCTTCGAACGCTTTAATTGTTCATGAGCCACTGGCTCGGAAGAATTACACAACCACTCCCCGTGTTTTGAAGTAAAATAAATTGCCTTGCCTTTCATCGTTTTCGACAAGACGCTGCATGCTCTTGAATCTTGTCCACGTGTTAGGCTGCGTCTCCAGCAAACCATTCAAAAGCAAGTACACAAAAATAGCCAGCGAATGAGAATGAAGCAGTCTTGAATGAAAATCGTTTCACTCGCAAACTTACTTTGCTTCAACCTCGTGTCGAGTATTTGAGGAACAAAATTATTGTCAAACTACTGGAAAATTTACTTTATTTGACTGCATTTGGAACTGAAAACCATGTAAACATTGTCCTGGAGGAATGTCGATCTCATGAATGGCAAAACAACACTTGTTCGTCGGGAAAAATGGTCTGGAGCATTTCATTGACACTGCGAAAAAAGTAAGTTAAGTAAAGTTGAAAATTGTGTTCCCCTAACTATCAAAAGCTTGCTATTCAGACATGATAATAGTTTTCTATTCTTGCTGTTTTTTGGTTATGTTTTGAATGCCTTTTTACCGGTGCTTTTGGATAATTCGTTCTGACAACTTCAGTTGAAAATATATCGCTCAAACAAATCTATTGGACTGTGTATTTCTGTTGTTTTGTTTTCAAAAACATCTATGACTGGATCCAGATATAATCTGTTCTTTATGTTTTGAAATAAGTGATAATTTTTTTCTACTGAAGGGATAAAAGTAATGTCGAAGTTGACCACGACGGACTTCAAATTAACGCTCGCTTTTCATATTATGCACTAGGCGTAAAAATGTCCTTTTGCTGTTAGTTATTGCGTCTTTATTTATTTATTTATTTTTGCTTGTTTTCTCATGATAATTTTTGGCAGCTATTGAAGTTTAATTGTTTTTGAACTATTTTAAATTAGCTAAAAACAAAAAGAAGAAATTCCAGCAATCGCGGGCTACCTGTGTAAGTCTGAATTCTCCCTCCATATTTTAGCGTCAACTGATCTTCGGAAAAATATTTTCCTTTCTCTTGAAAGCCGTTGAATCTTTTTTATTGGCTTGTATTTTCATTTTATATTTAGCTGCAAAAAATAATTATTTTCCAAACACCGATTATGAGAAGGAAAAGGAATCAAAACAGTCGCGGGCTGCCTGTGTAAGTGGGTAATTCCACGCTTATTCTCCCTCCTCGGTGGACTTGATAGCCAATCAGCGCGCGAGTTTCGTGTGAGCTATGGGTTCATATTGCCTCAGGTCTGAAATGCATTATGGGTGTGAAATTTCTGCTATTTTTCACACCTAAATATATACGTAGGAAGTTTTGGAAAACGTTTCTTGAGATCAAAACTCCTGCAACCTTAGCCTCTTGTTGCCCAATGCATTTTCCACAAGACCCCACAATGTACGTTGCTCTTGGAATGGTATATGGAAAAGTGGAGGCTAGTTTCGCGAGCTTCAGAACGACATTTCACGTCAAAAGGACTCCATTAATAATAAATAATTTAATAATAATTTATTAACTTCTATAGCGCATTTTCCATGGTTCAATGATCAAATGCGCTGCTTTTAGGTTTTAGGGTTATGGCTAGGTTAGAGAGGTAAGGTAGTCCCTATCCCAATTCCTAGCTCTGAAGGATACAAGATAATTTGGACCATTTCCAAATACTATTAGATTTTCTCATTCATAAGTTGTCGAAACCTCGACGTTTTGGATGGTATACTCCGACCCAAGGCAGAGACGTCCCTTCCCTTCCCTCCCTCCCTTCCATTCTTTTCCCTTCCCTTCCCTTTCCTTCCATTCCCTTCCCTTTCCTTCCATTCCCTTCCCTTCCTTGCCTTGTGTTTCCTTTCCTATCCTTTCCTTTCCTTTCCGTCACCCTTCTCTTCACTTTTTCCGACGCCGTTGGCCTCCATCCATCAGAGGATTATAACCAGCCGGTTGCTATGGGCACGAGGTCAAAATAGAACCGAAATTTCCATATTTTTACACGGAGTCTATGCGTCACGAACCATAACAACGAACCAGTTACTACTTTAATAGTGGATCTTAGAGCGATTTCTAACCATACAAATCGGAATACTTTATTCTGAATCGCATAATAACAAGAATTCTGATTGCTCGGGAGACTCATGCACATGACTGGTACTAATATTGGTTGAGGGGACTCAAATTTTTTCTAAGATTTCTAAGACAAATTGCTTCATTAGTTGATGTGATTGTCCTGGAGCGTTATCGGAAATAATCCTACACGATATAGTCCTAGCAGCTAGATCGTGCAATTCTTACTGATCGCAAATTTTTATTCGGAAGCCAGTCACCGTGTTTGACAATCAAACTGGGTTGCGGAAACTCCAAGCAGACCGCAAAATCAGCGGTCGCTCCTAGCGGAGGAGGTAACGAAGGGACCAACATGGAGGCGCCGAAGATAAGTTTTCCAGCTCTTAATTCACCCCAAAGGGCTGCCTCGAGTGGGTCTGTGAGGGCTAAAGTGGCTCTCAAACCTGGTAGAAGTTTAATGGATTGGATTAAACTTGGCGCAAGTGGAAAAGATTTGACAGGAGTTGGTGGAATTCGAAGACCAGTGACTTTGGAAGAGCTGAGCAAACACAACTCGGTTGAAGATTGCTGGATGTCAGTTCGAGGTAAAACGATACCTATTTACAACCTAACCCTCAAATATATAAGTTTTTATTGCTCTTAGTCGTAAACCATTTTACTTTATTATGAAAATAGGGCAATTGTAAATTGTATGAAAGGCCTTGCTTCTGATGATGATAAGTGATTTTATATTTCACATGGATTTTGCCGGCGGAACTGAATAGTCATATTATCACCTGTCGTGTTACTCAATATATTCATCAGAGTAATTACTCTGAAACAATATCAACCCTATCGTTCCTATCAATATTAAGTTGAATGTATGTTTTCATTTATAAATATAAGCTTGAATATAATCTCGCGTTCCGAATACTTGCAGTTTTGGGAACGAACGAATGGATGATATTTTTGTGAGAAGAATATTTTAATTCCAACATTGTTAGCTTTTTCAATCACGTTTTATCTGCATATGTTTTTTATGTATATTCATAATCAAATCGAAATTTTAAAGCTTTACTTTCTTGTATTTTACTGTACATATACGTAGCTTGTTCAGAATGGGAATATTTGGAGATAACGAATGAAAGTTTGAGAGAGGAATATTCTGTTTCAGTACTTCTATTCCTTGCTTGTCAGGCCAGAGTTCTAGTGCTTGTATATTTGCAATTTGAATGAAATGTCTGTCAAATTAGTGACATTTTTACTTTGATGGGAAAATTAATTGAAGTTTGGAATTGAATGAAAGTGAGATTTTTGTCAAAATGAAAAAACAGTCACTAGCTGACACATCCAGCTTCATCGATATTGTTACTAGACAGCCCAACAGATGATTTTTTTTATTAATCTCAAAATAAGAAAATAGGGCTGATTATACAAACAAAAATAAGATGCATCGTATCTTAAAGACTTCACTGAAATACCATGCAAACTCTCTATAAAAAATAATTTTTTCACCTCAAGATTCAGGCAAAATAGGAGCTCAGAATGTATTATGTTCTTAGCAAAATTGGGTCTTAGATTAAAAGTGTTGTTGTCTCTTAATAATTTAAGTTGTACCTTTTGTTTTCGCTCTAATAAATGGCTTAGTCTAATGCCCCGCATTAATCCAGTTATTGTGAGAACCCTTCAATAATATTCTAAATTACAGTGTAAATTGTTATTTTTATCAGGAAAAGTCTACAATATTACGCCATATTTGGAATACCATCCCGGTGGAATACCAGAAATTATGAAAGGTTCTGGTAAAGATGGTACTGCCCTTTTTGATGAGGTGATACACATTTGCTAATATGAATTATTTTTATTAGACTTTCCTAAGGCCTCATTCAGGCTTGTTTTTTCTAGTATATAGAGGGGAGGGGGGAGGTCCTTAGAGTTATGGGGTGATACAAATAAAGAAGAAATGATGAACTCTAAAAGTGCCATTTAAGAGTATAACTGAAAAGAAATGCCAAAAAAGGTTATCTGCTTAAAAAGCAACTCACAGACCCTTTTAATAAAAATTAATGTAATACCAAAGCTTATGAGCAAGGAGCAAGGTTATAAGCTACATGTATACTCAAAGGCCTTGATGAAAATTCCTACCTTAATAAACTTCCTCCTCCCAAATATTCACACCACAAGAAAATTAAAATTGCACCCTATACCCCATCCCACCCCCCTTTGATCTCCATCAGCACTCCATTTAAGGGGTAAGCTATGTACATGTAATAAAAGAGGTCACAATGGGTGGGGTCACTGGGAATTGAACTTGAGATCTCTTGCTTCAAAGAAGGCACTCACACTAACAAACTAGTAAGCCATGTTTGTTTTTTAAAACAGCCACAAGGGCTTGAGGTTGGACAGCATGGTCGAGTGGTCAGAGTGTCCATCTCAGAATCCAGTGACCCCAAGTTCGAGTCCCACTAGCCACTAGCTGAGACTGTATTTGTTCCGGGTTCTCCTTGTTCAAATTGAGTTTCTCAACCATGTTTGTAAATAGTTATCTGGTTTGCCTCCTTGTTTCTTAAACAGTTTATGTTTCATTTACATTATTTAGTTGTGATTATTTCAGTGGAGTGCCTGGAAACTAGCTGGATAGCTAAGCGCTCTTCCACTATAAAGAAACATTACCATTTTACATTATTTTACATCTAGTTGTTTACAATTTATGATTTTTTATTAGATTCATAAATGGGTGAATGTTGAGTCTATGCTAGAGAAATGTTTTATTGGTCCACTTGATACTAGTACTATGATGGGACCACCAAGACCAGGTTCAAACCGGTCATTAAAAAGGTCCACAGGCTCACTAAGGACAGCAAATACTTTATCTGTTCCATTAGGTAATGTACCTGTAACATCAACGTTGCCAATATTTAGTACATGTCGTTTTCTTTTTTACTCTCCTTTTTGTTCAAAATGTGGACCATTTGATCCCTCTCTCCTTCCTTCCACTTTCTATCCTTCTCTCATTCCCACTCTCCTTTGAAATCCTTCTTCCCTCCTTCATTTTTTTCTCCTTCATGTTTTTCTTCTTCATTTTGGCCTCTTCTTCCCACAGTTTATTTGCTTTCATTCCTCTAGTTCTTTCATGTTATCTCCTGACTATAAAATCATATAAATTCTGTAGGCCCTTCCTACCTTTGTTCCCATACATTTCATTCATTATCTAGTTTCATAGTGTTATACATATTCTTCTTTACTTCCTAATCAGCCAAATGTTTCCAATACTATTTCTTTCAACATACATTATTTTAGTAAATGTATTTTTTACTTTACTAGCCAATAATAGTCTACCAAAACCATCAGAAAATTCTAATTTACCAAGGTAAATTTAAAGCCATTAGCCAGGGGTTTTGTCTGGATACTCTGGTTTTCCTTATTCCTTTAACACCAACTGTTATTTAGCTGTGCTCTGTTATCAGACATGGGTTGCCATAGCAACACAGAGTAGATTTTGTATGACTGTGAAAACAGCACCACACAGTCACTGCACAGTTATGGCAGGAATTTCGAATGTTTTTATAGACAACACGGCACTGACACGGTCACGGCACTGTGCTGTCTGTTTCACTACTCTCATACGAAATCTGCTCTAGTCTTCCACTTACAAGCTTTCAACTCAACCATATACATGTACATGTTGAACTGCATCCTCATAATTCAGCCATCAGGTTGCAATATGAATACAACGTTCCTCAAATTATTATTATTCTATGTATTTTTAGATATGATTGGTATCAAAATGATAGAATTATTACTATTAGTGTCTATACAAAATTCAAGGTATGGCTCTGGATAATTAATTAATGTAGAAATGTTGATATATTTCTGATCAGCTAAGCAAAGTATCTGATAGACTGATTCCATATTAAGTCAGTCTGTTCACTCCTCAGTTGGGCTTCCAGTGGTGGTTGCTTCCAGAGCAAAAGAGTGAAAATTATGAATAGACCATTTCATGGCTCAACCTCTAGTGAGCCTTGACAGCATGTAATATATTCTTTAGAAATTGCAGCCCTTGGTAATGTAAGGAACGCACACATCAACAAACAATTGAAACGCTTTAAAATTCCACGGGCTGTAGTCAAATTCTAAAGAATATATTACATGGTGTCGAGGCTGAGGTTGAGCCACGAGTACCGCGAAATGGTCTATTATGGAGTCAGTCTATTAAGCATAGTTGTATCTGAGTGTGTAAATATGTCAGGCCATTGACTGATTTAGTTGATTTTATTTTGTTTTTCAAGGATTTGCAACTAGAGAATGTTATAATTGAACTCAAAGATGACAAAGATTTTGATGCTATAATAATATTAGAAGAAAAAAGTTATCAAATTCATTTAGGTAATTGCTTTACTATTACCAATAAGTTTTAAACTGTCAGCAGTGTCATTTTGTGGTACAATTGCGATAATTGAAAAAAAAATTGTGTTATTTGCAGATCTTGAAGATAAAATTACAGATTATAAAGGTATAAAACCAAACACCATTTATTCATTCACTTATTCATCCATTCATTCTTTTATTCATTCTTCATTCATCGGTCCATTCATTCATCCATTCTTTCAATCATCTGTTCTTCCATTATTTTATTCAATCATCCATCCATTCATTCATTTATTCATTCCCGTCATTCATACTTTCATGCATTCTTGTGTCCACCCATCCATCCATTCATCCATCCATTCATTCATTCATTCATTCATTCATTCATTCATTCATTCATTCATTCATTCATTCATTCATTCATTCATTCCTGTCATTCATACTTTCATGCATTCTTGTGTCAACCCATCCATTCATCCATCCATCCATCCATTCATTCATTCATTCATTCATTCATTTGTTTGTTCATTCATTCATTCATACATCCATTTATTTATTCACTCACTAGCCAGTTTTCAGATGGCCAGTTACTCCATACTTATACTTATAATTATTTTTTCTTGTCTGCAGCTAGAATATCTGGTAATGTTGGCAAAGTTGATTTATTACTCACCAAGTCAAATGAAGGAAAAGAATGGAAATCACTAGGACAACCACTAGATGGCAATGAGTCTTTGAAACTTCACAATAGCAGAGGTAAAAGAATCATCATGAAAAAAACCCATACAGTTAATTGTTTGTAGAGGGAGGTTTTATATTTGTCTCAAGTCTTGATAGGGGCAGATTTAGGGGAGGGGGACCACTTTTGGCCCCTTTTCTTCTTGATACTTTTCCAAAATATGTTCTTGATCCTCTGGATAATTTTTGAATTCCTTAATCAGTTGCATTTCTGAAACCTGAAAATAATTATTATTAATTCCAAAGTTTATCTTTTAATTTTAAGAGTCTCACTTTTGGGAGTGTACATTGGTATCAAATGAGGAAGTCACTCACAACACTAAGCTGTACTGTTTTGAGTTGCCTGCAGGAGTACAAATGAGAGTTCCAATTGGACACCATGTACACATCAAAAGATCAATTCAAGGTAGAGCTGCCAGCATCCACCTTTTTGTGGATATTCCACTTTTTATTCAAAACTTCAAGGCTTAACTAAATGAAGAAATAAATATGGCCAGTAAACCAGAAACCATGGACAGCTGTTTTAGCCTTGATGGGCCTCGTCAGCATGCATGGTGCACTGGATATTGGTCAAGTTCCCACTGAGAAAAGTGAATATGGTGCTGTACACGGTTTCTGGTTTAATTACTGGTCATATGACTGATGACTGATAGCTGATGACTGACATATCTCTTGATGACTGATAGCATTCTGAAATGCTACCATGACTTATGAGTAACTCACTGATTCAATTAACAGGAATGGAAATCACTAGAAGTTACACTGTAGTCCTCCCATCTCTAAAAGTGAACCCAGACGAGAGGGAATATTCTGGAAGGCGGTTTTACTTGATGATAAAGCACTATCCAGCAGGAGTTGTGACTCCAACACTGGAGCCACTTGTTGCAGGTGAGATTTGTATGGTGGTTGAACAACTTCTTGCAGGTGCAGTGCATGCAAATGGTGATCAAAATTGTAAAAGGATAAACATAATATTTGATTGTGGAGATCAATAGATTATTTAGTTCTGGCATGTCTTCTGTTTATTGAATATCTTTCACTCCTCTAATGTTGAATCAACTTCATGATCAGCACCACCTTGTATGTCACCCTTTTTTCAAAATATTACCATGGCATTTTCAAAGGAGTTTTACATTTAAAATTTGAAAGATGAAAATATATTTTGATAAGAAACGTTTAGATTGTTACTATTAGGATAAGACTCTATTGTTGCCTTTGCATGTCATGTTCAAAGAGCTGGGGCCTCTCAAAAGCCCCAACTGAGAACTTTACGGACCCAATAATTTATGGGAAAAATATGGAAGTAAACACTGTAATTAAACTTTACTGTGAAATCACAACATTTGATGCACTTGAACTTATCATTGAGACTTAAAACAGTACATTTGTTTCATATTATTTTATGATATTGTTATAAGGTGACAAGGTGTTGATTAGTGATCACAGCGGTAATTTCAAGGAACAACGATTACTTGCTGCTAAAGATGTCTGTTTAATTGCAGCTGGAACTGGTAAGTTAATAAGACAATAAACTGAATTCATGGGTTTGTAATTTACTGATTTAGTGGTGAAGGAGTCTGTACATTGTAACCTTTTTTACTTGCTTTTGTATCCCCTTACTGTAGGTAATTTTCATAATAATTATAGATAATGTGGTTATGTGTTTCAGGATTTACTCCAATGGTTAGATTAATAAGAAAATTGTTAATAGAAGAAACAAACCATTCTGTGTAAGTTTAAATTCGAAATACATGTATCTGGACACTTTCTTTCAATGATGCATATATATATGCAACAAGATTTTTAGCAGGAGTTGTCATAATTATGCAGCAACTTTGTAATGTAATGCATTGCCGACAGAAGCACAATGCAATTTGCTGCAATATCCGACTTACATGTACAAGACTTAGTTCATTTGCCACATACAAAAGAATCAAGATGAGGCTACGTGCATAAAGCTCAGACGTTCATAACAAGACAAAAGTTTTAGTATGTAGCCTCATTCTAAATCCTTTGTATGTGGCAGGTAGCATATCTCAGAACTGGACTAAGTCCTACTTCTGCAACATTCAGACTGCTTTTGTAACTGATGTGTGCACTGTTGTGTACCCTGTTCATGACAAGAAACTTGAAAAACCATGCGTCCCTATTCAGAACATCCCTAGTCCATATATGGGAGTACCCTCCCCCCACCCCAACTATGCTATGCTACCAAAAAATGCAGTGTGAAAAAAAAACCCTGTAACCTTTTTAGCTTAATTTGTATGGAAATTGCTGATTTCAGATCACATAACATTCTCTTAAGTCAATATTTGTTCTTTTATGATGAACCTTTTTAAATATTTATATATATGAAAGAATCATCTCCCAAGGGTGGTGGCACACATGATCTGAAATGGGAAACAAAGCTTAAGAGGTCTATTGACACCCTAAATATATATAGCATGTACTCAGAAAGACATCTGTTTTAGTTAATCTGGATAGTGCTGATTTTCACCAGATATTTTATTGATCATCTCCTTCAGGAATTTAAAATTATTATTTGCCAATCATGAAGAAAAAGACATTTTATGGAAAAATCAGTTGGATGAGATAGCTGAGGAATGTTCTCAAAGGTATTGCTTACTAGTTGCATGGACTGTGCATTTGTGAAACTCTCCATTTTCATTTGACTAGAAACAATTATTAAATAAGCATCTGCACTAAACGCTTCATAGCATATAACTATTTGCAAAAAAAGCCCTTTCAAAATCATTGAACTTAGAAGCTTAGACCAAAATGACTCTTGCGTACACTAATAACAAAATTTTGGATTTTCATATGTTTTATCTGTGAATTGGATCACTACATAATTGTGTCAGGAATAGCATGGATTTGTCCCAGACAATTGCTTTTTGAATTGTTCACGTAAATCACCTCTTTAAAATCTGCATCTAATCAACAGATTTCTGTGTTCATTTTGGTCTCCACTTCTTTGTTTTGAAAGGTCAACATTTTGTGCAAATAGGTTCACAATGTAGTGCTTGAACACATGCATGTCATATATTACACATGGTGATAATTAACACTCACCGTATCATTGCTGTTTTTCTTTCCTTCCAAGAGAGTGGACCAGAGTTAACAATGATTTGGGAAACAAACACAAAGCTAAAGAGGTCTATTGACACCTTAAATATAGCATGTACTCAGGCATCTGTTTTGGTTAATCTGGATTAGCCAAAGATAATCTACAATGTCTATAAGCAAGCCTCAACTTTTGTGCACAATTCGATTTTCAAATATCTCCATTTTGGAGGGTGAATATTTTCTATTGTTTTAGTTTGGACACAGGTCAGAACACTTAAAAATATAAAACTCATTAAATAAAATGTGGATGCATGGGACACAAGTATAATGGGTTAACAATTAATCACAATACAGCTATAGACATATATATTTGCAATAGGTGAAGAATATCTTATCAATTTCAGCTTTCAAGTTTATTATACAGTATCAAAACCTTCCCCTGAGTGGGAGGGGTATGAAGGAAGAATATCAACAGAAATGTTATTAGAGGTACTACCACCACCACCATCTGAAGAAGCAGCCAATAATTTATTGATATGTGTGTGTGGGCCGGACCCTTTTACACATGGAATAATTAAGTAAGTGTATTGCTTTTATTTCTTTAATAATTTCCTTTCCTTCCCTTTCTTTTATTTTGTCTTTTCTTTACATTTTGTTTCTTTTTTTATTTCATTCCTTTCTTTTCCCATTCTTTCCCTTTTTTCTTATCCTTTCTCCCAGCAGTGTTGCTTTCTTTTTTTCATTCACATTCCAAATTTCCTCCCTACCGTTTTGCCATTATTTGCCTTTCCCCCCACCTTTCCTCTTTTCCATCTTTCCATTCATTTTCCATTCATCTGTTTGCTTTCTCAAATTTTTATTTCTTGCTGCCTTTCTCTCTTTTTTATTTGTTCCTTCTTTCACCTTCCTACTGTTTTTTTCATTACGTTCTTCCTGGTTTTGTTACATTATTTAATTTTCTCACCCAAATGTAATGTATTTTTTATTTTACAGAACTTTAAAGGACTTACACTACAAAAACCAAATGATTCATGCCTTCCTTGCTTGAATTTCAAACTAACATTTTATTTTTTATTTATTTTTGTAGTTATTTGTATTAAATTTTGTTTTTACATAACCCATGGAACAAAAGGTTATAAACAAAGCCTATTAACAAACTATTTCATTAATATTTCATGCTAAGATACTCTTAAAATCCATAAGTGATGAAAATTACTTAAAAATTGTAAAAGACGACATTTCTTAACACCATTATCAAGTCAAAAAAACAAGAAATGAGTACGAAATGAGTCCATTCGCTCTGAAATAATAGAAAGTAAAACTATATTTAATATATACAACTGAAACTTTACAAATATGACCACTTTCCTGGCACACTTTTTGTCATCCTCCAATAGACCTTTTTACATTGAGTACAATGTGTTTAGATTCACATACATTTATGTCACAAGAATCAACAACCTCCCAGACAAATTTCATTGACGTCATTGCCTTTTGCCAATGTTCCCAATATCCCAGATTTTGGTTCATACTGATCGCAATAATTCACGATGTCAGTGATGTCTGGTACGAGTCCCAGAAAATCGAAATGCTTGCGATTCTTCGGATCATGTCAGGGACAGTCTGGCATGTCTGGGATAATAACAAACACATGTTCACACTTGTCATAAGAATCGTAAAAATCAGGGATGCTAAAAAATTCCCAATTTTTACAATTCTTACCACAAGGGCCAACAAGGCTTAAATGATGCTAATAGTACTGACAAAACTATTAATACTATATTCATGCAAGGATGACCAGTTTTGCACAGTTTTAGTGTTTCTGGGCATTTCTTCTCCACTTTAGGGTTTTATATACCTCAAGCAGATCCATCCAGATTCAGTTAAGATGAGTTTTTGAAATACTCGGACTAATAAAAAAAATCTGGAGGGAAAATAGGACAGCTCGCAGTCTAAGATAAGCTCCGATTTCAGCTGTCATTGTTTTACGTGCCCACCACTACTCTCCCCTGTGATGGGGATGAGTATCGTGGGATGAGTATTGCGGGGGTACGAAACTCTGACAGGCTAAAACCTGAGCCTACGTCTAAGGTTTTACACTGTATAAACCTCTCCACTGTATAAATTTAAATGCTTATTATTTTTATATTGTAAATATCACATGTACATGTGTAAATACATTATTATTTATGGACAGGTTGTAGTAGGTATTTTCAGAAATGATGGAGATACATATATATTTCAGAGCTACACTGTCTGTATTATTAATATTTGAATAGGTTACCAAATAGCATTATTTTGTCTAAGAACAAAATAGTACACTGCATACAGAAATTATAAGATTAAATACAGAAATGAGCTTTTCTCACCCGGCATTGCGTGACATTTTATATTTTAATCAAACAATACCAAAAATATAATGTTTGAAAAGAACTCACCAAAGTAATAGCAAAAATCAAAATGTCAATTTTTGCTATTAAACTCTGGTGTGCTCTTTTGTTCCTGTTGGATGAAAAAATCAAAATGTCATGCAAGGGGTGAGAAAAGCTCATTGTCATTGAATGTAAAGTAAATTAAATTTTTAAATTACATGTATGTTTATTTACAAGAGTCATAAGCAGTGGTTGGGGCTTTGCAATAAATATATCCACATCTGAATAATATCCTTGAAAGAAGACACATTTTCATGTTCACATTTTCGTGTTGCAAATATGAAAATTTTTTTGTCAAATTTTTCACATTGTGAAAGCCAAACAAGATTTGTATAATGTATAATATATAGATATTTAATAAATAACAGTCCATAAATCATGTACTTTCTAATAAAAAGCACATTAAATTACAATTTGATCAGTAATTAAAAAGCTCAGTTACTGGCCGTTGCATAGTCATTTAATGGCCACTTAAAAAGCTTAATGGCCATTGAACAGTCATAGAATGGCCATCATAAATCATGTACCTTCTAATATCAATAAAAAGCATGGTAGATTACAACAATTAATTTGATCAGTAAAAAGCTTAATGGCCATTGAACAGTTAAATCATTTGAGCCTTTTAACAGTCATTATTTTAATGATCACTTAATGGTCCTCCAACAGCCGGTACATTTTCTATTGATTGAAATGTTGTAAATTACCAAAAGCACTACATACAGAGAATACTCAAAATTTACAACCAGAACACAGTCCTGCCCCTGTCCTTCTATTTGGTTTCTAGCAAATGTAGGCCAGCAGCAGATAAGAACTAGGTGTTACTTCCCTTGATTGCCATTATGCAATTCCCATTAAAAAGTAATCCTTGATCTGCATTGCAGAATGATGTTCTTGATTTTGGATTTTACATTTTTCTTGTCTGCAAACCATGAAGCAAAACCCTCCTCCCCCCCCCCCCCCAAAAAAAAATAACACCACCAACAACAACAACAAGCACGAAAAAACAAAAAAAAGTTGTCAAAACTTTATCCAAGTGGTTGCAGTTCCATGTGCAGCACAGTAATATATACAATATTTGATATTTTTTCTATTTATCTCATGTGGATGGTTTATCTTGAATGTTCTGTAATTTCTGCACCAGGAACTGTTTTTGTTTTATTTCTCTCTCTTGAAAACTTTTCAGCTGAACATCCTTGCGTTGTATCTCTTCCTTGGCCGTAAGATATAAGCAGGAAATATTTTTCTTCAAGATTGTATTTTGTTCTTTCAGTACTTGATTCTTTTATAAAAAAATCACAAGAAGTACTAATATCAGTATCCAAATTTTCGAAATTTGGTGCCCGCCTAGATTAGTTATGCTACCTGCGGACTGTGTATATATATTTTTTGTAATATACTGTGAATTAAATAAAGTATTATTATTATTATTATTATTATTGAGGGTTGGGGGTTTTTAGGGGAAATGGTCAATTCAAAAATGACAAGACAAACATTTTTGTGATCCCAAAATGTTTTGTTTTCTCAACTTCCTTTCATTACAATGTAAAAAAGCAAAATAAGGAATATGGAAGAACCTAATTTTTAGGAGGGACTTTCCCTACCCCTAGCTGGTCCTCTTCCAGTGTCTCACCACCCCCCCCCCCCCCCCCCTTTACTTCACTCCAACCCAGAGACATACCTCTCGTAATAATTCTTTGAGTCTCTTTTGACTTTCATCATACAGTGATTTCAACTGAAAAGACATCAGGAATAAAGAGCTACATATAAGCTTCCATAGGTTTGAATAAATTGGAAAGGCTAAATAGATAATTATCAAACTCATTAATAATTCATTAGAAAACACAATGGAAATCACTACCGGAACGTAGATCTTTATATCGGATAAAGATTTTTGTGTATTTGCATAAACTTTAACTTGGATTTTCTAAGTCAAAAGTAGTCAAACTTGGAAAATTCTGGTCCAATATGATAATTGACAACTAGACGTTTGATAAGTAATATAAAGAACTCGAGAGCGTGTTATATTGGGTCTAAAGATCCTCGCCTTTGGCTCGGATCTTTATCCACCGTTAAAAAACTCATTAATAATTCATAAGGCAAACACAATGAAAATCGCCACCGTGACGAGTGTCTTTATATCTGATAAAGATTCGGCCTAATTTACATAAACTTTAACCTCGATTTTCTCCAAGATAAATGAAGATATTTTTGAATTTCTTTTAGAGAACTACTCTAATATGTGTTGGAGTTTTTTAAGCCGTATAAAGAACTCGAGATCGTGTTTTATCGGTATAAAGATCCTCGCCTACGGCTCGGATCTTTATATCCGATAAAACACTCTCTCTCGTTCTTTATACTATACATATAACACGCTCTCTCGTTCTTTATACATTACTTATCAAACTCATTAATAATTCATTAGAAAACACAATGGAAATCACTACCGGAACGTAGATCTTTATATCGGATAAAGATTTTTGTTTATTTGCATAAACTTTAACTTGGATTTTCTAAGCCAAAAGCAGTCAAACTTGGAAAATTCTGGTCCAATATGATAATTGACAACTAGACGTTTGATAAGTAATATAAAGAACTCGAGAGCGTGTTATATCGGGTCTAAAGATCCTCGCCTTCGGCTCGGATCTTTATCCACCGATATAACACGCTCTCTCGTTCTTTATACATTACATAAGTCCAGATGAGGACCTAGTACTTCTGTCTACTAGTTTTACCAAGTGTTTAACGGATTAAGTAAAAACACATCGTATTAATAAGTTGAAATCTTATCTGATAAAATATCAAGTTGAAATGAAAACGATTACTCACTTCGTTGTAATCCATATCTTGTCTTTCGATCAAATTGCCATACAATTCATCTTCAAATGTGTCGTTTTCATTGCCGTCTTGAGTTGTAAAGCAGTCGTCTTCTGGGACTTCAATCTCCTCTCTTTCAGAGTCAGCCATATTCTCAAATTTAAGTTTGTTAGGAAGTTTTAAACTTCCTCTCAAAACTTCAAAATCCTGAAAGATCTTCAAATGCACACAAATGTCAAATTTAGCCAAATTTAGACAGGCGTTCTACGTACGATTGAGAGGGAATGGTGCGAATTTCAAAGTGGGATTCCTGTGGTAACATCTATTGAAAGTCGTCAGCCGGCCCCACAAAGAGACAAACAAACAAACAAAAAACGAAGAATACAGCCGATTTTTCTCCGTAGAGGAGGGGGGAGAGGTGGGAAACGGCTGTACACAGACTAGAAGAATATTGACAAAAATATGGACTAAATATTAAAGGGAGTACGACTTGAGGCAAGTCTACCACTTCATTAAAAGAATGATCAAAAATATCCCAGCCAACCATTTGCCGAGAATAAAATTATTCAAATCTTGTATTTATTAGTAAAATTTATTAGCCAATTATAATCGATAAATGCCAATTTCCAGTGACGTCACAATCCCTAATTCACTTCCTTTCCTTGGGCCATTGGAAAGCGAGGTAAACTTGTTAGCGGAACAAAAATGCGCGGGAAACGAATCTATTCACATAGATGGGTAAGTCAAATGCGTCAGTCGTAGAAATCGTGTCCAATGCTTAGATTGTAATCTTTTTTCCGCTCTGTTTTTGATGTTTTATCGCTAAATTCGTGACAGTGTGCAAAGTGTAGAATCTTTGAGGATTTGTTTTTGAACTACAATGTTCATGGAGCGCGCGCGCTGGTCATCTTCTATTTTAATTACTGTCTTTTAAAAACTGGGTCCTGATGGAGAAAAGGGTGAGGGAGGGTGACAGGACGAGAAATCAAGAAAACAAAGTAGGATCGACGCATGTTTTTCTTCTTTTTCTCTTAATCCACGTGGTTTTATTCTACTTCACTAACCCAGCTCTGTTCCATCCCTCCCCCTCCCCCCAAGCTAGTGCGTTCTCAATTTCAAAAACGCTAACACAAGCCTCTTCAAGTTCAAATACATAGTAAGTCCAATGTCTGATTCCGCTATGCAGGCATTTTCTCTAATATTTTTCTATAATTTGATGTGCACCAGTGAAAATCATGACCTATGAGTTCAAGGCATAAGTTTGATCCTGATCGTATGAGCTCAAGGAATAAACAATGCTATACTTTCCGACGTATATTTCGTTTGTTACCTTTATATATCTCATAAATGAGAAATGACAAGCACTGATCGTGACTGAATACATACATAATTGAGTCTGTGTATGTTGAATACCTCAATCTGAATTCTGCCTGTCTGTCACGATCGGTCCGTATGTGTCTCTCTACATGTCTAATTGTCGGTCTGTCTATCCGTTTGTCTGTCTGACTGTTGGTTGGTCTTCTGTCAGCATGACAATTTGTCTGTCCCTAATTGCCTGTCAGGTCCGTCTGTCTGTCGGTCGGTCTGCTTGCCTATGCATCATTATCTACTGTTATTCGATCCGATCATTGATCGGTCTGTGATTTGCCGGTCTGCCCGTCGGTCGGTCCGTCTGACGGTTACTCGGTCTGCGCATGCCTTCCTGTCTATCGTTGTATACAGTCATTCGATCTGATCATTGATCAGTTTCTCCATATGTCAGTCTGACTGTCGGTCGGTCCGATTGTCTGTCCGTAATTTCCTCTAGCATTCGATCCGATCATTGGTCGGTCTGTCCATGGTCACTTGTCTGTCCGGCTACGACCACTTGTTTGTCTGCTCGTCGGTCCACTATCACTCGATCCCTGATGCGATCCCGTTTGCAACAAGTGAGAGGCAGCCATCCTGAACCTGGTGACGACTTGGGTCTTCCTCAAGTCCTCAAGCTGTTTATCCTTTAAAGACTCTCTCTTTGAAGAATCGTTTAATATCACGGACTTATGAAACAAGTTCTCTTTGGCCTGTTTTAGTTCCAGTCTGAGTTTCTCAATTACAGCATCTCGGTGAGCCAACTTGGATAAAGCAATGTCACGTTCATTGCGAATGCTCTCCGTCTCACTGAGAACCACTGCCTTTTTGGTGATTTTTTCGGCGTTTTTAATTTCCAAAATTTCACGATTCTTTTTCCGAAGTTTTGACTTTAATCCGTCCAACGCACCTTCTGCCATCTTCTTGTCATTGAAAGCTTCAGCTCTATCAGTAAGCATTTTTCGAACGTGCTCTTGTTGGCGTTTGATTTCGTCATCCTTATCTCGTATGATGTCTCCCCACTTTTCCAAATGAGCTAGCATTGTATATCTCTCATAGAGATTTTCATATTGTTTCGTCAGCAAAGTCAACTGATTTTGACCCTCAAGAACTAAAGTTTGAAGCCTCATATTTTGATTTTCAAGCTCGCTGATTTTAGCTTTCGAATCATTAAGAGATTGAAGCAATTCATCAAACTCTTTCTGACCCGTTTTACCTCTCCGACGATTATTTACTCGGCTGTCCATTGTGACAATTTTATTGCCTCGAATAAAACCACGAGTTGGAGAAATTTCCGGCAAAACATTACTTGTACCAATATCTCGACTTTCAGTATCCTGTCTTGTGATACGTCTTGATCCAGGAATAACTGTAGATTCGTATTCCATTGCAAAAATAACTCAAAACTTTGCTGTACAACATAGAATCTGCATGTAGTGTTGTTAGTAACAACTAAAATCACGGATGGATAATTTGATGTATTCAGTCAAAGACTATAGGTTAATCTCTCTGTTGGCAGTTTTATTGTGTCGTGGATAAAAAGTAGTTTGCCGATACAAGAAGTAATTCAGTCATAATTCTAAGGACGTTTGGAATAGCTTAAAGATGATATTTTTAGCGAGAAAAGCTGTATTTTAAAATGAGAGGAATTGTCATCCCAGTTTTTTGATGAATTGACAGCTGGCCTTTGGCAAGTCATTCAAGAACTACCACTGCACGTGTCTGCACAGCATTTGAAAAGACTTGTTTTTGCGAAAAACGTCTTTTAAATTAACTCCCAAGGGAATAGTAGATAGTTGGAAACGGTATAAAGCTAATTGCACAAACAGGATTGACCCTTTCAAAACAGAAGCTGAGACCGAAATGAACTGATTTGGAAATCTAGTATTGTTAGATAATTTGAAAGAAGCGCGTGGACGTGACGTGGCGGACAATTCAAACAGCGACTGAGAAATTCTTAGTATTCCAGATGCGTTTAGTTCAACACATTCATAGCTAAAACAAATGAAAACCACTATATTACTAGTGTACCCAGGAGTCATTTCGGTCTCAGCTTCTAGCTTCTACGATTTTGAAAGGGTCAATGTTTTTGCAAATATTAATTATTCCTTTTCAATTGCGATATACATAATCACCTATATATAATTTTCTATTGTCCAGAATCGATCCATCAATTACAGTTAGCTGCATGTGTCTTTGACGGAACAGTCCCAGAGTTCCTTGTGATCGTTCACCACACTTATCACGTGACTTCCACGTGCCTCCATGGCATGAAAAGCTCAGTAGATAATGATCAAGAAACGCTTTGATATTATGGTAATTGCCTTGCAATTTGCTTACTGAAAATGTATTCATTCATTTTGTATTCAATTAACGAAATTTATTAGCTAATTATAATCAATAAATGCCAATTTCCAGTGACGTCACAATCCCTAATTCACTTCCTTTCCTTGGGCCATTTGGAAAGCGAGGTAAACTTGTTAGCAGAACAAAAATGCGCGGGAAACGAATCTATTCACATAGATGGGTAAGTCAAATGCGTCAGTCGTAGAAATCGTGTTCAATGCTTAGACTGTTGTCTTTTTTCCGGACTGTTTTTGATGTTTTATCGCCTAATTCGTAACAGTGTGCAAAGTTTAGAATCTTTGAGGATTTGTTCTATCGCCAAATTCGTAACAGTGTGCAAAGTTTAGAATCTTTGAGGATTTGTTCTTGAACTACAATGTTCATGGAACGCGCACGCGCTGGTCATCTTCAGATTTAGAGAACTGATACTGAATTGTATGTTCTACAGATAATTCACTAACTTTTTGCCGTGCATGGGACTAGACTTATCTTTTTAGCTGAAATATGCGCCTTTGAAGCTTAATTGAATCTAAGAGAAATAACAGTTAGAACTATAGGATATGGAATAGCTTAAACAATTTGGGCCACTGGATCATCAGTTATTATAACTGTCATGTATTAACCTCGGTAAATAAAGTTACTCACTTACTTACTTACTATTTGCTTTTTTTTACTACATTTACAGAAATTTTAAATATTCAGGGCTTTTTTTACGACTACTGGCGGTCGTTTCAGAACTACCCAATGGCTGGCTTGGCAACGATGTTTATCAAGCCCATCGTTAAGATGGTGATATATATACCACTCTTTTCATGACCTGGCCAATGTGGATTGGACCTTATATCTGGTACTGCCTCAGCATTTGTTTGATGCGGTTTTATGGAAAGATTCTCAGCGCTCTGAATGAACTACGACGCCATGGACTTTACAACACTGGAAGACGGGTTTATGAATTAAGTATAAGCACGACTAGGACACTGAAGGAGATTTGGAACTCGATGAGCACAAATTCTTTACTCATGATTCCAATGTGGGTGAGTCTTTGGTGTATGTCATGGACTGCACAACGAGTATGGGACATGTAGGAGAGAAAGTTAAACGCACAGTCAGTCGAGTCTATGAACTTGGTGATAATCTCTTTGGGCGCATCTACTACAGAGTTAATTAGTGGATGCGGGACCGAGCACAAGTTGTCATCAATTCCTACTCACAGCTCCCTGAATGCATCAGCCCTGGTTCAAATGATTCAAGACCATGCACTTGAGAAGAAACGGACATGTTGCATAAGAAATTTCTTAAGTATGCAACATGGGCGTTTCTTCTCAAGTGGTCTTGACAGAGAAATTTAAAGGCTGATGTGTCAACAAGTGCATTCACAGAATGCTGTCACAATGCATTTATCCCTGTCATCGTCAAAGACCGAATTCGTGAACTAAGGAGCGTATTGTCCCTAGAACTCGAGGATAGAAAACTCTCTCTCTTCGCAGCTAGCAGTGATGGAAGTTCTGTTAGTAAAGTAAAGTAGAGCAAAGTAAAGCAACCATATTTTACGTCGATAACTCGTGACAGTTATTTGACTAACCGATAAACTTGAGGTCGACGGTGCGCTCATTTTACTCCCCTCTCTCCATCAGCGCTCCGTTGTAAGGGTATTTAAAACTACTTAAAGCTACACAGAAAGGAAAGAAGTTGAAACAAGGATGTGAGATCCAGGGATCGAACTCGGACCTCTTGCACCGACGGCCGCGCACTAACCAACTGTGCCATCCCTGCTCCTGTAATGGCACAAAAAGACGTAAGAGGAGGGATGTGAAGTCCACTGGAGTCCAAACTAGTGACTCACTTCTTAATTTAATCTGAAATATAGTTATAAGCCGACGAACTTTCTTCTTTTCTTTCACTGTTTTTGAACTGTATTTTAGTGTAATCAGGCACTTAACCTTCGCATCAGTTCAGATTCGTTTGTATTCAAGTAAGTTTTTAGGAGTCAAACTTTTCTTGAGTCTATCTTTAATCTGTAGCTTACTGATCTTCTTTCTGTCTCTAGCTTGTCACCACCACAGGAATCCCCAAATAATAATAATGAAAAAATAATCTGAAAGAAATTTCCATAAAGTTCAAAGAACACAGGCTTGTAACATGGTATATGGGATCAGGGATCAAGCCCCAAATTATGGCCAGGATCAGGGATGAGAGGCCAGGGCTCAGGGATCAAATGGGTGGGATCGAGGATCAGGGACATTGGGTCAGGATCAAGCCGGATCAGCTCAGTTTTTTTGCACCAAGAATCAGGGATCAAAAATTTCTAAAAATATAGGCCCAGGGAACAAAATTTCAGTAAAAACCCGGGATCAGTGAGACGAAAATATACCATGTTACGAGCCTGCATCAAAGCACAGATGGTTATTAAGAAATAGTTTTGGTAGAACAAAATCAAAATTTTCAGTGAACAAATACAACGCATGCGCAATTATCATAGTTGCAAAGCATTTCTTGCTTATCAGTATCTACTGCTCTTTTTCAATGATGAGTTTTTTTCATGTCATGGAGGCACGTGGAAATCACGTGATAAGTGTGGTGAAGGATCGCAAGGATCTCTGGGACTGTTCCGTCAAAGACACATGCAGCTATCGATTCTGGACAATAGAAAATTATATATAGGTGATTATGTACATCGCAATTGAAAAGGAATAATTAATTGTAATATATACCGTTTCCAACTATCTACTATTCCCTTGGGAGTTAATTTGAAAAGAAGTTTTTTCGCGAAAACACTGAGTCTTTTCAGATCCTTTGCAGACACGTGCAGTGGTAGTTCTTGAATGACTTGCCAAATACCAGCTGTCAATTCATCAAAATATTGGGGTGACAATTTCTATCATTTTAAAACACAGCTTTTCTGGCTAAAATATCATCTTTAAGCTACTCCAAGCGTTCTTATAATTATTAAATTACTTCTTGCGTGATCGGCAAAGTACTTTTTATCCACGAAACAATAACACTGCCAACAGAGAGATTAACCTATAGTCTTTGACTGAATACATAAAATTATCCATCCGTGATTTTAGTTGTTACTAACAACACTACAGATTCTATATTGTACTACAAAGTTTTGAGTTATTTTTGCAATGGAATACGAATCTACAGTTGTTCCTGGATCAAGACGTATCACAAGACAGGATACTGAAAGTCGAGATATTGGTACAAGTAATGTTTTGCCGGAAATTTACTCCAACTCGTGGATTTTATTCGAGGCAATAAAATTGTCACAATGGACAGCCGAGTAAATAATCGTCGGAGAGGTAAAAAGGGCCAGAAAGAGTTTGATGAATTGCATTCAATCTCTTAATGATTCGAAAGATAAAATCAGCGAGCTTGAAAATCAAAATATGAGGCTTCAAACTTTAGTTCTTGAGGGTCAAAATCAGTTGACTTTGCTGACGAAACAGTATGAAAATCTCTATGAGAGATATACAATGCTAGCTCATTTGGAAAAGTGGGGAGACATAATACGAGATAAGGATGACGAAATCAAACGACAACGAGAAGCAAATTCGAAAAATGCTGACTGATAGAGCTGAAGCTTTCAATGATAAAAAGATGGCAGAAGGCGCGCTGGACGGATTAAAGTCAAAACTTCGGAAAAAGAATCGTGAAATTTTGGAGATTAAAAACGCCGAAAAAATCACCAAAAAGGCAGTGATTCTCAGTGAGACGGAGAGCATTCGCAATGAACGTGACATTGCTTTATCCAAGTTGGCTCACCGAGATGCTGTTAATTGAGAAACTCAGACTGGAACTAAAGCAGGCCAAAGAGAACTTGTTTCATAAGTCCATGATATTAAACGATACTTCAAAGAGAGAAGTCTTTAAAGGATAAACAGCTTGAGGACTTGAGGAAGACCCAAGTCGTCACCAGACTCAGGATGGCTGCTTCTCACGTGTTGCAAACGGGATCGCATCAGGGATCGAGTGATAGTGGACCGACGAGCAGACAGACAAGTGGTCGTAGCCGGACAGACAAGTGACCATAGACAGACCGACCAATGATCGGATCGAATGATAGAGGAAATTACGGACAGACAGTCGGACCGACCGACAGTCATGCAGGCAGACATATGGAGAAACTGATCAATGATCAGATCGAATGACTGTATACAACTGATAGACAGGAAGGCATACGCAGACCGAGTGACCGTCAGACGGACCGACCGACGGGCAGACAGACAAATCGACAGACCGATCAATGATCGGATCGAATACTGCAGTAGATAATGATCGACAGACGTACCAAAGGCAAACAAAGGGACAGACTGATCGTCATGCCGACAGAAGAAGACCAACCATGGAAGACCAACTATGACATAGTTTTTCTTCCCTCAGCAAAAATCAACATGTGAGTTGAACGATGTAAGCAAAATATTTAATGTAGACGGAGGTAGTGAGTGTGAGTGTCAGCAGAAGAATAGCTACTACCCTCGATCTGCTATAGAAAATTATTTATATATTTATTTTTTATTTACGCATACCAACAGTCAGACAAACAAACAGATAGACAGACCGTCAAATAAACATGTAGAGACACACATACGGACCGATCGTGACAGAATTCAGATAAGGTATTCAACATACACAGACTCAATAATGTATGTATTCAGTTACGATCAGTGCTTGTCATTTCTCATTGATGAGATAAATAAAGGTAACAAACGAAATATACGCCAGAAAGTAGCATTGTTTATCAGTTTCTTGAGCTCATACGATCATACTAATGCCTTGAACTTGGTTTTCACTGGTGCACATTGTAAATGCACATGAAAATACTAGAGAAAATGATAACTATGAATGCATAGCGGAATCAGACATTGGGGTTACTATGTATTTGAATTTATTTAAGGGGTTCTTGGTAACGGTTTTGAAACTGAGAACGTACTGGCTTGAGGGGGATGGAGCAGAGTCGGGTGAGTGAAGCAGAATAAAACGTGAATTAATTAAGGGAAAAAGAAGAAAAAATACTACTTTGTTTCGTTGATTCTTCGTCCTATCACCCTCCCTCACCCTTTTCTCCATCAGGATCCAATTTTTGAAAGACAATACCTGCTAGCCCATGTAGGATTGAATTTTTAAGAACACCACTGATTTTAACCCAGGATTGACAATGAACACCATTCCGACAACCGATCCTTGCCTCAAAGCCTACTAGACAGCGAGTGATTCAAACAATAACGATGTAATATTGATTGTACTTCGATAATGTAATGTCAGTTTTACTCTTGATTCAATGTATGATACTTTGCCATTTATTAATAATAACCTTGGTATCATGTTTTTGTGTGTGTTTGTATCTCTTATATAAATAAATTTTAGGACTAAGACTGAGTAACATAAAAATACCTTGAAAAAAATGTTTACTGCTCATATATGTAACAGCTATAGTGGCCCTCCGTCCACACTTATAATTTGTCTAATGAATTAAAACAATATTGTATGGACGAAGCCAAAAAAACAACAACAACAAAAAGAAACCTTTCACGCATCAGTGTACATCAGTACGTATCTAAAAGATTCTTGCAAGTCCTAAGTTTGATAAAAATTCCTCTTTTTCGCCTTCTTCTCCATTAGAGTTCTTTCCTTCAGTTTTCACTGTGTTGATATTTTCCAACGATTTGTAATTACTAGTACAGTCACCGTTCATCTCAGGGTTTTCTTTGATTGGAGGACTTGTGCTTGCTCGGTTCCGCCGAATGTATGGTTGAAAGCGTTCGGAGTGAGGCGATTTTCGATCGGGAGAGCGTCGTGGTGATGTCGGTTTATGATGGGTGAGATGGTCGTTTGCTTTGTTGAAAGTTTCCTCCAACTTATCGTTTTCCTCACTCTCAATTTTTGCCGCAATACTGAGTTTCGAGTTGGAATACTTCAGTACGGGAATCGAGCCACGTGTGCCGTTAAGAGACGCTGTTACATCCGGGTTTCTATACTCCATCCCCTCGTGCTCAATCTCCCGCATTGCTGTTGGTCCGTCGCGCTCTACTGACGAACAACGGACTGGGAACAATGAAGGGATTTCCCTTTGATGACTTGAATATCGAGAATAAGATTCGTGGACTATACTTCTAGGGCGCATGTACGAAGAGGCTAATCTAGCACGTCGAAGAGGGTCTATCCTGGTATCATATAGGTGGGGGTGATAATGCGAGTGTCCGTATTCCACTGGAAATTCTGGCCCTGGGTGTCTTGGAGCTCCGTAATGATCGACCGAAAATTCGGGCTCGCGTTCAAGGGAAGGAAAACCTGGAGCATCGTAACGTCGTTTCGTCGGAACATGAAACGCTGATCCCTCGGCTGTACTTCGTTCTCCTAACTTACGCAGTATATTCTGCCCTTGAGGAGCTATCCTCGAGTCGTTTTCGTCATCGCTTTTGTACCTTCTGTGTCGATATTCCTCTCTGTGTTTCTCATCTTCCAATCGAAGAGCCAATGGACGAGGAGGAGAGGATTTATCGGGATGTTTGACGTCGTTTCCGTCGTGAAAGCGAGGCTGTTCTTCGATCTTAAGGTTGAGTTGTAGGTTCAGTACTTTTCTCAGAGCTCCTTCGTAAATGTCAGCCAAGCTGAAATGAAAATAGAATGATATTTAAGGAATGTTCTGAGTAAGAGGAAGGCAACTTTCTATTGTTCTACGCCAATTCAGCTTCCCCCAGTATTAATAATGCCTTGGTTTCCAGACTGGTAATATTTAACACTTATTGACAGGGACCGAGGGAAACAGTATGTTTTGTGGTCCCGAGACCGCCAATGTTTCCCGAGGCGGAGCCGAGGGAAACATTGGCGGTCTCGGGACCACAAAACATACTGCTTTCGATTTCCCGAGGTCCCAGTCAATAAGTGTTTTGTTATATACCAACTGTCAAAGAACAGAATAAAAAGCAAAACGTCGCTGCCTACAGTTAAAGTTTTTTAATCAAAATTCACACAAAACTGACCTTTTTTCACACATAGTTTTTCGGAGAATTGTTGCAGCTCTTTTGGTGACATTCCTGGTTGGTTATCATCTTTTTCTCGGAATAAATTTTGTATATTGGTCTTAAAAGTTTGGCAATAAACACGAGTTTTGCCTCAAGTTTTTGCCTTCAATGAATGAATTTGTAAACGCGCGCTGCCAAAAACGCGCCTTCAAAGCTCAATCAACTTCCGGTTTTGTTATTACCGATCAATAAAACTCACTGTTGCCCGCTGAGAGTTGTTGCTGGGGAAACAGCAAAATTTGTTGACGTTCACGTGATGCGCTCTCGCCCAATCAGAGTACGGAAAAAATTGACTTTGACAGTTGGTATATAACAAATTAATTTATGGCTAACAAATTTTTTAATAAAAGATAAAAATATAATTTGCAAAATTTGGTTGTTTAAATAAAGTCTCTTTTGTACTGAAAGATTTCGTCCAATCATAAGCGTGCAAAACATTGCTGCGAGACGCTTCCAATTTGCTATGCACCCCAAATAGAAAAATTGCTATACTATATAAAACTCAGGAAAGCGTTGATATTTGAAGAAGGAATCAGACGTTAAATATAAACTAGAAAAACCATGCGCAAAATCTTGAAGTTATGGCAGATTTTCATGTATTGAGCGGAGAGGAACAGGAGTCAAAATCTCCCTCCTCCCTACTTTTTGAGCCTATTTCTCCCTCCTCCCTACTATTTTTCGGCCATAATTTCTCCTTCACTACATCTCATAATTGTTTTCCTCCCTCCTCCCAAACCGATTTTCTGCCTCTTTTCTCCCTCCTCCCTTAATTTTTGGGGCTACTAATTCTCCCTCCTCCCTACACCGTTCCTCTCCGCTCTGTATTAACCAATAAAATGGACGGTTTAAACAATATCACAATTAGCACCTTTCTGCATTCTAAGTCGTTTGGTTGCCTATACTTCTTACTCGAACTCCATTACTTAAAGATCACTCAGGGAATTTATATAACTTCATTATATGACTAAAAAACACATACATAACAACGACTTTTCTCAATTAACACCATTTTTGTTAATTAATAACTGGACGAACAGAAGGTTGACAGACAATCAAGTAACTATGCTGCTCTTTCCACTGCCTAGTAAATTCTTGACATTTATCTCTAAGAAAGGCGGCAAGTACTGGTCCTTGCCTCAGTGACAAATTCTAGTAAATTAACTGAAACTAAACTCTCTATAAAACGTGAGTTTTTTACTAGGACGAAGTGCTCATGTTCGAAATTTCAGTATTAAAATGTTCTCCTTTTTATACTGTGTTACAGATTTCCATCCATCCCTGTATTGTATCACTATAAATTCCCTGATGTAAACAGACTGAGCTATTGTGCTCGGTTCTCTTTTGAAACTATAGATACATAAGACAATTAGTGGGCCGCCCAACTCGAAAACTTCTCTTAGACTAACTAACACAAAAACCAAACGTCTTTAGCAGAGACAACATGAAGAACTAGCTAATTTTAACTATGCACATTTCTAAAAAATCGCTTGGTGAAATGGGTGGGTCTAAGACTATATTTAAGGTTCAAGTTCATGCCATTTTTTATCGTAAATGGCATCGTTTAGCTGTCAGTGTATCACAAACTGTAGTTTGTAGCACATTATGCGGTCCTCCTTTTCAGATCTTCCACTTCATGTATACATTTAGACTTTGTCAGAGTTCAAGATAACGCCCTGAAGATTATGTGACATGAATCTGCTAATGCATGATTTTGTATTCTTTCCCTAAGCTGTCTTTCAATTCTTCTTTTTCAAAATAATTTTAAGCCTTGCTGAGCTAAATTCGCTTATTTTTGAACTGGAAACTACAGCTACTACACTGGAAACTACACATGCAACGTTGCAGTATAAAAACTTATAGTAAAAAAACGACTCCAATTGTTTCTGTGGAAAAAGATGTCAGAATTAAATATAAACTCAAAAGTAAACCTCAGACTGAGAATATCTCTTGATGGTGAAGCTTTCTCATCATGAGCAATGTCTTTTGTTCTAGTCAGCAATGGCGGAGATATCGCTTGTTGGATCGCTTCTTTCTCGAACTGCTGTTTGGGTTTCATGCTTGTGTGAATTGAAATGAAGGACAAAAGCTCGTTCTGTTGAATACTTTGACCTGATGCATTTTCAAAAAGACACCTGTTCCTGCATTCAAAGCAAACTCACTCTGCATTCTCCTAACGCAAGCCTCGAACTTTTGACTAATTTTTTGCATTCAAATTGCAACAGTTGAAAGAAATTCATATCTCCAACACCGGCTCTCAAAATATTTTTAGTTTTTTTTAAAATAAAAATTCTTGCAAATGCATGTCATTTTTGGCGGGTAAAATTAATTCAGTCAACGCGCGCGCGCGTTTTATGCAAATGAGCTGCCAGGAAAATTGACCTGGCTTGCAGGTGGTTACCAGATAATTTGCACAATGTTTAAAAGCATTGAATTTTGCCAGAGATAATGGCGATAGTATATCTGTATGAGAGCTCGTTGTTGATAGTTTTGACCATGTCGGCTTTGAATGATCCTTTAAGCCGAAAACTAATATAAAGAGGATAGCTATCGAGACTCAAGGGCAGAATCAATCTTTGCAAATTCAGGTGCCATAGACAAAACCCTCTTGCCTTACCATTAAGAGTAGACTTAGATCTTCTATGATATAATTTCTGTTGAAAAAGAGGTGGTTTCCTTTGAAATTCGTGGAGTTAATTCAACTGAACTCCGCCAGAACTTCATAAGTAAATTTTATTTCGAGTTAATTTCCGGGACTTTGACTAGTTTTGTTCCCATGTTCTTCTTGAAAACTCAATTTTAATGAGACTTTTCCCTCGGAAAAGGACAGCTGCTTAAGATGTTTTCGTTTTCTTTGGGCGATTGTTGACACAGTAATTTGTGTCCAAAAAAGCCACCTTTCAGTTGGAAGGTAACATTGCTATTTCTTCCAGGCAAACTAGTGATGATTAAGTTTTAAATGAAAACGAGGTCCATTGGGTCGAGTGCCACGGGAGTTTTAATATCGATAAGTGAGAAAAAACCCAAACTTTATTGAGATGTTTTCGTTTTCTGTGGGTAATTATTTACACAATTTTTGTGTCCCAAATTAAAAGCCAACTTGGGAGGTAACATTGCCAGATCTTCCAGGAAAACTAGTAAATCGTTAAGATTCATTTGTAAGCGAAAATGTGTCCATTGAATCGAGTTGGTGCTGAGCTTATTGATAAGTGAGAAAAAAGCCAAACTTTATTAAGAGGCAATTAAAAACATAAATAGTTTCTTTAGATGAAGGTGTCAATCAAAGAGTACCAGGAAATTCATTAATTAGGAAAACGAAAACTTTGTGTTGTCTTAAAGTTATCACTTTTTGTCAGTGAATAATTAAACATAATATATCAACCTTTTTCTCACTGATGTATGAGATCTCAGGTTTTCGGGAATGACTGATAAACTTAGTTATTGGAGTTTTATAAGTGCAGTTGACGAGAAATAATACCATTTCCACATAAGTCTCCCTGGAGCTTAGTGGGAGAGCATCCATCTGGTATCTTGAAGGTCACAGGTTTGGTTCCTGTGAGGTGGAATAATTTTTCCGGCAGTCCCCTGGCCCAGCTAGTGACATGTACAAACTGAATACATTTCCATCAATATAACCCTTTCTAATTCACTTTTGCTTTTCCATCAACTCCAATTGTCAATGGTATAAATTGGAATTCAAATAAGCTTAGAAAACCAGCTATAAGAATGAAATTGCTTTTAATCCCGATTATGTATCACTTCAGTTATTTTTCAATCCAAAAAATATCTCATTATCGATTTGGTATACTCTTTAAAAATCAATATCTTGAAAAAATGAATAAAATCCCTCCATTTAAGATAACTTTTCAACTAAGTCCGTCGAGCTCAGCGCGCTCAATGAAATTTGAAACAAAGAGTGTCCTCACGCTAACACACGAACAAAGGAGCCTAAAACTGGCGCCAAATCACCCTGATCAATGGAGAAGCAAAGTGGGTGACCCGATTTACGAGCCAAATTAAAAAGAAAAACAGTACGTTCGTTTTGATGTTTCCATCATTAGTTAAAAAAGGAGAACAAAAGCAATTTTGATGATTATTTTATAATGGTTTCACTTTTTGTTGTTTTCATGTCATCTATATTTTGAAAGTGACTCACGTAATCAGTTCAAATGACTGGAGCAATTTTTGTTTTCAGGCCAACCTCTTATCACATTTTTTGTGAATTTATAATAGTTGACACGTTTTTGGTGTTATTTATTAATTCAGTTAGGAAGTATGTTGGATTTGGAAAAGGCTTTTTGATGACTGGTTGCGCTGAGGTACATTGTTTTATCCACATCAGAAGTGAGCGCCGACATAACACGTGTCCTTCCAAGAATCAAAAAATCCCGCACGCAAGCAAATTAAATTGTAATTTTTTCACCCAAAAGCTATAAAAAAATTATGGAAAAAGATGAAGAAGCTTTTGGTTCCTTCTGGGAATTTTTTTGACAGTTTGTTTTCATTGTTTACACCCGATTTTGTTCTATAGCGTATGGGTGAAAAAAGGCGGGAACCGTGACATCGAAACCGTTACATATCACAAATTTGAGCTGTTGGCTCAAATCCTCGCCATTATTACGTCTTCCAAAGAGACGGACCAAACTGTTTCATTATGTACAAAAAATTCAAGCTTAAAGTTCATCAATTAATCACAAATTACAACAAGAAAAATTAAATTCTTTTTTTGCAATGTTTGTGTGAATGAAGGCCAATAATTCGAGGAGATATATACTGATGATGCTCTAGCATTTTGTGGAAAATATTACGTTTTGATTTACTAACAAATAAATGTAGTATATTGTCCAGCTAAAATTATCTGACCCGTAAATAAAACTGTATATCGGCGCCGAGGAAAAAAATGGTTTTCTAACGATTGTAAGTATCCTGTCATCAGTCCACAGCAACGGCCCCCAAAAGCAAGCCCAATGCAAATACGAAAGCTTCGATTCATGATAAAAAACGTAGCTAGCCAGCAAAAGCTATTGAAAGAACGACGGAATTAATAGATTTACTGCAAATCAACTAAAACGCATATCATAATAAACAAGAAGGCATTGGGTAGTTGGGACTATATTTTCATATATTGGCAAGAGCAAACCTGAGGATCTTTTCTAAATGGAAATATATGTAATATGAAATATGCAGAATACATTGTTTTTTGACGCTATTTTAGAAAGGAATCAGGCGTCAGGAACTCTAAAGAGCAGCAGCCATAGATTGTGTAGATTTGTAGACGAAGATTTTTCGTCTTTTTTCAAATAAAATACTGGTTTAGAAGGCAAAATTATCAGGCTTGCATCTGCCGTTCGTATCCTTGTGGATTTACCAAAATATACGAGACGGTATTATTTTTTCAACATTTATTTACTTAGAGATGAAGTCTGCTTTCGAGTGAAAATCTCGGATGAGATTTTGATCCATTAGCGAAAAAATAAACAACTATATTGGTTCAGGTTTATTTGGTACACACATTTTAGAGGTTTCGAATCAGACAAATTTTAAAAGCGAAACATTACTTGGCTGTAGAGACTCACAGCCGACGACGATATTTTTGTTTCATGAGTGTATTAATAAAACTCGAGTTTTTTACTATTGAAAATATGATCAGCATATAAATTCCCTCGTAAGTCGAATTCAAAAAAGCAATGTTTAGGAGATTATGGTCTGAGAATGTCGCGAGTGGTTTGGACAGTTTGAACTGTCAATTGAAAACCTCACCTGCACATGAAACAAAAACACAACGGACATGAGTGAATTTTGTCGGGGTCATTTTGAGAAAGTTAAACGATGGTGCACCGTAGGGAGCCACATTAGAAGCAACAAAACCACTTATAGCTAGATCTATTAAAACAGCCACGGACAAGCAATACCCTTCCGAAATTATTTTACTTATAATTAAATAATGCGCTTGCGACAAGGATAATTTGGAGGCTTTTTGGAACAAGGTTTTCTTTTAAGTTCACTTATATTTATATGTTTTCAATTGGCAAGAAGCAATCGCCTTAAGCTTTGCTTCTCATAAATATACATTACTTCCACTCACAGCTGGCTCATACGTATACTGTCAGAATAAGGAACCAACAGATTCAAAACTCACTTCTTTTTTCCTGCAATATCCTCGATTCTATAAACATTCTAAGGTCTACGTCAACCATGAAATCGAACAGCCAAAAACAAAGAAAATGGGGAGGGATTTCTCACAAGGTTTACTCACATCCAAGTGTAAGCAAACCTGTTTCTGGCTCAAGCAAATTAAAACTTTGATTCTACAGAACGCATTTAATGCCTAAATTGAGTCTGAAAATTCACATTTTTTTCCGATTTGGTGGATGCCTGAGTTTTCCTCCAAAAGTTTCCGTCACCAAATGCTTCTAATGTTCAGTGAAATTGATAGCATAATAATAACGAAGTATTAGCGGGGAGATTGAAACAGCTCTTAATAGGTCTGCCATTTTGATTCCTTTCCAGATGTTAGGCGAAATCGTAGAAACATGACAGGAAATGCAAATACAACTTGATTGAACCCAAAATGAACCCAGAACTAAATTCCTACCTGAAATTCTGAGTCGTTCTCGAGGCGACCTCAGGATTCGATGTTGGTATGGGCCTGGTAGGATTGTGAAACTCTAGCATTATTTAGCAGGTGTTTCTAAGACTGTGCAATAGATGAAAGAACAACAACAACACGACAGCCAAGATGATAGTCCGCTGAAAATGGATTGACGGCTCGTTTTGAGATTTTCAATTAGATTTGACAGGTTGGAATATGGTCATGTGGAATGATCTTGCTATTTTCTCATTGGCGGATTACACGCGTATCTCACCTGCCTCCCTTGTTACGTATTATTCTCATTCTTTTCTGCCAAAAACGTCCACGGCTTTGTTTATAATTAGAATCAGCAGCCGGCTTCCACTTGCTATTGTTTTAAAGAGAGTCGCATTAGTGGTAGTCAACTGTTTATCCGTTTTTCCTAGCGATTTTTCTTGTTATAAACTCCGAAACCTGTTAGTTTTACTTTGCTAACGAGGACAAGGTTTTTATGCATTCGTCTGACTACTTCATCGCTTTAACAGATACATGATGCTAAAAGAAGATTTGTATTTAGATTTATCAGTGTATTTTTAAGTTTTGCAACCTGCCCATTTCAGCTAATGTGTTTAGCAATATTCTTTTGTTCGCCGAATCAGTGTTCATGGTAGTTGCATGTATCCGTTATGTTTTCTATATTCCGCTCACTGACTTCGGCTGCTCTTTTATGAATTGTGATCTTATGTAATCTAGTTGTTTATCCTTTTTCCTGTGCTTTTTTTAGCATATTTTTGCTACTTTCCAATTCACGATTCACTGTTTCTCAAACTGAATATAGTTTATATTTTGATATCACACTTTAACTTCTTGCTTTGTTTTCGGTAATAATTCTTGTCAATTAACCTTTTAAATTCATGTCAAATCGTTAATATTTGAAGTTTATCGATTCTCTTCTCTTCTTTCTTGTTGTATAATTCTTTTTCAAAACAACATTTTATTCAATTATACCGTTTCTTAATTCTCGATAAAACTACTTGCTTTACTCAGAAACAAATCTAGTTTGATTCTATAATTGAATCAGAAAAAAATATATCAGTAAAAAAGCCATTACCGAACAAAATGCTATTTCAATCATACAGAAAAATGGCGCCAAAATAACATTTCGTGGGTTTTCGTCCTCATTACCGACACGCGTTTTCCATTGTGACGTCACTGCAACCTGTTAATCATTTATGCTAATGAGTCAATAAACCAATTGAATTACAGATCAAATGTCAGAAAACCTATCAAATGCTGTATATTTTCTTTTCTTTCTCGCTTCTTTTTTGTATGATTATTTAGCATTTTTGTTGCTGGTTTTATTGTTTTAGCTGTTGATTGCTGCTTTTAAATTTTAAAGATGGGTTAAAAAAGCTGTATCAAGATAAAAAGTTGAGATTTGGTCAGGTGCTTCTAAGTGTGTGTTTAGCAAGCGACAAAAAAAATCATCAGTTTAACCAAGTTTGAATCATGAAATATCCCGTGAATTTTACAACACTAGGCTGAATTTTTTAGGAAATTTTAAGAATTTTAGGAATTTTTCAATCTTAGGAAATAGTTTTTCGATAAATTCTCTCAGTTTGTTGAGACATCATTGCATGAAATTCGTACACTATACTTTCTGGCATACATTTCTCGGAGCTGCATGATGATTTAATTGCCTCCGTAAATACATCTTGGTTATATGTTTTAAAATTCGTCAAAAAAACGAGTTTTTTTGTTATTTGTAAAAGGTATATCTCATTTGAAGTGGTTTGAAAGTGCTGTTCCAAAACTAGACGACCAACTGCTGCGAGTCCTCGCTCAAACCGGACGCAAAGAATGTTATTTTTCTAGTATAGCCGGATTCTTATTGTTCTCTGTTTCTGTGTGTTTTTGTTTGTTTGCGTATTTGCTCATTGTTAGCTCTTTACTACCGGCTGGTTTCAGTGTTGTTCCCATATACCCGTTAACAAACAGATTTTTGACAGTTTGAGGAAGTAGGAGTTCTATTAGCTGTATTAAAAAAAATTCTACTGTATTTATCCGCTTCCTTTTGAGTTCGTGATAGCGTGGGCAACTTATCGGGTTTTTTTGAAGGCGATTTTCAACATTGCAACCTTATCTTTCTAGCCTGTACTGCCATAATGAAGCCATCAGGATCTAATGTGGATGGACAAAAGTGCATTTGGTTGAATACAAATTTTCATATGTTTTCCAAAGATAAGAAACGAGTACATATGTGTACAAGATGGTGCAGTTGAGAATCAAGCACGCGCAATTCCTCAAGGGAAATGATAAATACAGTAGAACCTCGCTTTTTCGAACTCTAAAGCATCAATAGAGACGATGAATCAGTGTAAGTTTAACCCCGCTATCTCGAACTCTCAAGAGAAATGATAAATACAGTACTGAGAACCTCGCTTTCTGGAGCTCTAAAGCATTAATACAGACGATAAATAAGTTTAACCCCGCTATCTTGAACTCTCAAGGGAAATGATAAATACAGTAGAACCTCTCTTTCTCGAACTCTAAAGCATTAATACAGACGATAAATCAGTATAAGTTTAACCCCGATATCTCGAACTCTCAAGAGAAATCATAAATACGGTAGTTCTTACTTCGTTATCATTAACTCCCAAGGCCAGCCAGCCAATCAACAAGAAAGCAAATTCACGAACAAGCAAAGCAAACTAACAAACTAAAAGACGCAAACGAACAAACAGACACACAGACAGAACTGAAAACAAACAAACGATATATAAAGAAGTATCCAAACAAGCCAAGAGATGTTGCAGATATATTGATCGAATTGGGTTTATTCCAATGTTTTTATGATTGATCAATCGATTTAATTGATTGATTGAAATTCATTGTTTAATTCTTAATTAATTGATCATGTTCAGATCAATTTATTGACTGATTAATTGATTCATTCGTTCATTGCAAAACTGTCTTTAAATTGTTGATTAAAGGCGACAACTTTTCAACATTTTACAAATTTTGAACAAAATGGTGACGACTGAATTCTTGGAATTATTTTGCAATCACACTTTTCCTTCTGGTAAATTCTGACAAAATGTGATATTTGTTCAACATAGCAACTGTAACTATAGAGTTGTGAAATCATTTATGAAAGTGGACAAAAAATCCCTTGTCGACACTGATTTCCTCATCAGTTAGGAGCAATCAGGAAGGATGGCACAGTTGGTTAGTGCGCGGCCTTCGGTGCGAGAGGTCCCGAGTTCGATTCCCAGTGACCTCACATCCTTGTTTCGACTTCTTTCCTTTCCGTGTAGCTTTAATTAGCTTTAAATACCCCTAAGAAGGAGCACTGATGGATAGAAGGGGTAGAGGGTGCACCTTCGAAAGCTTAAACACGAGCCCCTGGCGCAGGAGAATTTGGCAACCACTTCCCGCTCTTCGAAGTAAAATAATTTACCATTAATTTACCTTGTTTTCTCTCTGACTCTCTCTCTCTGACTCTCTGACTCTCTTTCTCTCTCTCTCTCTCTCTCTCTCTCTCTCTGTCTTGTGTATTTCACGTGAAAGCGGCAATGTTGAATTAGAGTACCCTAAACCCCTTGCAAAATTCATTCACGCACAGATATTTAGTCTTTTCACGAGTTACGTTTAAGTCAAAACTTGGTTTCACGCTCACGTAAAAAGAATCACGAATCACGTCTAAATCACGTTTCACGAGTACTAAATTGCTCCCGAATCACGATTCTCAAAAAAGTCTAGAGGAACCTGTTGGATGACAGGAACAAGTCATTTTTAAGCCTCATAAACAAGTTTTCCTTGACAAGCTTTCTAGGACAAGGAAAAAATGGCAATATTTTGTCGTTTACACAAACACATTTTTCTTAGTAAATAAAGGAAAAAAGGATGGCGTCTTTTATAATTCACCGGTTTATAAATGTGCGAAACGCCCTGGGCTCCGAGGATGCACCATAGCTACAAGAAAAGGGGAAGAGGAAGGGAAGGGGAGGGAAAAGGGAAAAAAAGGACGGTGTCTTTTATAATTCACGGTTTATTAATGTCCGAGACGCCCTGGACCCCCAGGATGCATTCGTAGCTACAAGAAGAACCAGATGAAAAATTTTTATAAATTGAATTTACCAATATGGCATAATACACTTCCAGTGACCTCACGTGAAAACCAAGGGAAAAAACATTATTTTCTCATTTGAGGTAGTTTTGAAAATTGTTTCTAAACCCACAAAATCTGAAAGTCAAGTAGCTCTATACTTTAAAATGGATTGCCTGTGTCACTGTGCACTTCTGTTTTCGGGGTTCGTTCGTCCTGGAAATTCAGCCGTGTACGTCCGCCTTAAACAGTGAGCGGCCTTTTTAGATTTTTACGAGCCACTGTATTTTTCGGTTGAGTCTTGAACTACATCTGCATGGATTTTCTCTACTTTTACTCATAGTATAGTCTTAAGTCAATTTCATTATCAGATTTGAACCGTTCTCCCGCTTTGTTTTTATCATTTATTTGGTTTCATTTTTTCTATTCTCTAGTAATACTTCTAAACTAATTTGTTTATGTTTTCTTGCAAATGATTCAGTTTTTGAGAACACGAAGATGTGTCACAACACTGTAATGTACACTCAAGTTTGCAGGTTTCAGTGACCTGTAGAAACTCTTTCTACCAGTTATGTCGACCCTATTAGTAAATAAATAAAATGACAAAAAAAAGCCGCTTAATATTAACATATTCTATCTGCATTATTGCTTTTTTGTTCATTCTTGTCTATAGAAATTTAAAATTGGTCCGGCTTGGATATGTTAATTTATTAAAAATGAGAGAATGAATCCTATGAAAGTTTAATTCAAATAAAATCACTCACACCTCGAAGCGAAGTTTTCGGTGAAAGATATCATTGCCGCTTGATTGATACATTTCGGCACGTTGCATTCTAACTCAGAAGCCTTTATTAGAGCAGAATTTAGCCGAATTTTGCAGCTCAAAGTGCTGGTTTTATCGAATTAACACAGTAAGAAAACATTATCTTAATAAATTAATTATGACAAAATTGAAAAGGAGCTTAGAATTTCGACCGGTTTGGGTTTCCTTAATTTGTAGAAAGAAACATTGGTTCAGTAAACGCTAATCTAAGCGATAATTTCGTCTCTATAATATCTGCAAGATTATTGCAATAATAATACCTCCAAGGAATTTTTAAAGCTAAATATACCCCTATCTGTCTAGAAAATTGACATGACATTACTCTTCAAATACCTCTTCAAATATATCTATCACATAGTTGAACAAATTTTGCAGAGACTTC
Organism: Telmatactis stephensoni; assembly: GCA_029948255.1. Lineage (NCBI taxonomy): Eukaryota > Metazoa > Cnidaria > Anthozoa > Actiniaria > Isophelliidae > Telmatactis > Telmatactis stephensoni. The sequence continues at coordinate 383,413 of JALIZF010001757.1, forward strand.
AATTCCTTACCTTGTATATCTGGGCTTTGTTCCACGCGAATTTTGCTCAGACAAGATTCCATTTTGGCGAATATTTATATCAAGCTCCTTGAAGCGAGGACTTCCGGAAGCTTCTCTTAGAGCTCTCGAAAATACATCTGCCGCCATTTCTTCTTTTCTGAAAGCTGAGATACCAAAATCTCTGCCCTCCAAACGGCAATCCAAACGCTCTCTTTCATGAGTGGTCCTGTTTCGGGGAACCTGAAGATCCATGGTTTAAACCAGCGTTTATTTGCAGTTTTTAATGCGGTAAACAATGACAATCGGCAGCTGTTTAATCCTCTTGCCTTTCGTTCCAGATTTCAGAGCTGTTTTGTGAGATAACCTTGTAGCCGTTCGTGATCAGTTTTTTGGACACAAGTTTTCGGCTTATTTCGACTTCAATATCGTATCCAGTTATTCGAGCTGCAGTTGGCAGTAGATAGGCTTTCTCGTCGAGTCGATATTTGTAGTGTACACTTCTAGAGAAATATTTACATGGCCAGATGGAGATAACAACAATGAGAACTCCTCCTCGCACCAGAGTTGTCAATAATTGATCAACACGGGAAAATCTTTCCAGCTTTACTTTTAAGTGGAGAAAATCACCTCTTGATTGAGTATTTTGCTACACGAAGTGTGATCCAAGTAGCGGTGAGATTCTCGTAGGTTCGCTCATAAAAGACCTTCTTGAAATGATTTTAGGAAGAATTGACAGATGACCTTCCGGTGCTAAATCCAGTGTAGAGTAGAAATTGCACAACGGCTGATGCCCATGACCCTAAATTCGCTCAGAACAAGAAGTCCATCGGTTTTTCCTAGCAGGGGACCACAATTGATTCGATAATCCTTCTGGCTTGATTGAATGTCAATTCCACGAGTTTAGGCGTTTCTACAAAGCCTAATCAACCGCTCTTTTATCGATCACGAACCTCAAATATGACCTAAATCAAATCCTATTATACCTTGTGCTTGTGGAAGTCAAGCGTTTCTTGGTATAAGAATTAAAATATTCAAAAGCAATGCCGAGGTTCTAATGTCACGTCGACCATTTACTGACCGACAGGTGCTTTTGTGGACGCTTTTGTCAGTTTATGAAACCTGTTTTCCTCAGGCGGGAAACGTCAGGTACAAACACAGGGATCCCACAAAAGCCCAATCAACGACCAGTACTCTATTTACTCGGCAGGAATAAGCCCCTAGCACAAGCTGGTGAAGAGGGGGTACCTCACGAATCACGAACCATTTTTTCGCAATTTCGCGGATCACGGAGTAATGATAAACTATTTCACAAATCATAGTAGGTTTTTACTTTTCATACAAAAATAAATACTGGTATTTCATTTCCGAGATTTTTTGCATGAATTTTGTCCTTATTAAAAGGCCGAAAGTACAATCGAAGGATTACACTGGTTTTCATAAGCTTTTTTTCTGTGCGTCCCACATTTCACGAATCGGCATCTTTATAATCACGAATCACGGCGCGCAATATAAAACCACAAATCCCGGGTCACGGGCAAGGATGCTTTCACGGATCACGGTTAGAATTTTAAGATCCTTTTAAGCTTTTCGTTCACGAATCACAAGCCTAATTTAGGCTGAATCACGGGTCACAGAATACCTTTTCACCAAGCTGCTAGCATGATGACGTTTTTGTCTCCTCTGTATACCAGAATCCTTTTCGAGTAGCAGTTTGTTCGGCAATTAAAACTGTTGCATTTGTATTCTCGAAGGAATATAAAATTTGAATATGAAAAGCCCGGGAGGGGTACTCCCTATATTGGTGTGCTAGGGATGATCGTCGTATTTTTTAGGTTGAAATCGCCGATTTGTATTTTTTAGGGGTCGTAAGAGAAAATCCAAGGTTTTTCAGAAAAGATGGTATTTTTTAGGGGTACAAACAACGACACTTTGAATTAGTGCTGTTCGCGGATTGTTTTCTTTGTCATGCCAGTTTTTTGTTTGAATTTTTGGTATTTTTAGGGGTATTTTGAGCTGTTAGGTATTTTTTAGGGTCGAAAATTTTGGCATTTAGGTATTTTTAGGATACGTTTTGGAGGTTTCCGACGATCATCCCTAGAGTTTTGACCCCGAAGAACCCCCCCCCCGAGCCCCCCACCCCCCCCCCCCCCGGGATGAAAAGCTCTTGAAAAGGATTCTGGTATAGAGAGGGGACAATGTCATCATGCTAGGGGCTTATAGCAGTTGTTGCAGTTGGTTTTTCTCAGTCATAAACTGTAGGCAGGTCGCTACAACGTACGCTTGTCCACAGGAAACCCAGGCTATTCACTCGTATCCAGGTACGTCCTAACCTCCTAACGTCCTAACCTCCTCCTAACGTCCTAACCTCCTCCGTAGGCTATTGCTTCATTGGGTATCCTGTGGTAACAAAGATGAGAGTGAGTATAGAAAGCCCAAGGATATTCTGGTAACAGAGAAGAGAGAGAAAACTAAGAGCTGCTACTACTACCCAACACCGCCTAACATGCACCGCCGTCAAATGTTTAGCCGAGGAAGGATAAGTACGAATTCTTAAGAAAACGTTCGGCAAAAACGATTTTGAAAGCTAAGTCTTATGTCTAAGCTCAAACCTGGATGTCCGAGCTTTAAATTCTGTAAGGAAATAGATTAGTTTCTCAGTACATGAAAGCAAATACTCAGTGAGTCCAAAAAATAGACCATTTCACGGATACCGTAGCTCAACCTCAGCCTCGTCACAGTGCAATATATTCTTTTGAAATATAGTACAGCCCGTGGAATTTTGATGTGCTTTCATTGTCCCTTGATGTGTAAATTCCTTACATTACCGTGGAATGTACATAATATTCTAAAGAATAATTACACAGTTACGAGGCTGAGGTTGAGCTACGGTATCCGTGAAATGGTCTATTGCTAGCTGTGCTTCTTTCAATCATTAAGACCACAGGAAACCCGAACAGAATTTATCAGATTTATTAAAAAAGCAAAACAAAAGCTCAACTATAAAGATTTTACGATACTTTTTGGTATATGTAGAAAGTTTCATATTTAAACTACACAATGAGATAAAAAAACTGCTTAATAGTAATAATATGAAAATTTTGAAATACATATTTCATGGGCTCTCTGTGGTCAAGACACGGCAGCGCAATAGTACTTCACCTAGTTAAGAGACGGAAAAACTCTAGGAACTCATGACCGAACTTAATTTTGCATACCTGCCAACCCTCTGTGATTTTTGATCTGGAGAACATGCAATTAAGACGCTCCGAGTGGGGGATGGAGGCGGGGAGGGGGAGGGGGGGGGGGTTGACAGAATTCACGATTACCCAGGAGACAAAATCGGCAAACCGGGAGATGAGGCTCAAAATTTGGAGACTTCCGGTTTAGAGTTGTCAGATATGATTTTGGGACCCCAAACGTAAGAACAGATTTGTCTGAGTTCAATAAATTTTGTGAACAAACAAATAAATAAACACAACAGAGTCAGTCACACTTAACAATAGCGCATCCTCGTTCCCAGGGCCTCGTTCTCAGCTTTCGATAAGAAGGCCCTGAAACGAGCTGTAATGATGAATGGCGTTACCGAAAACGTCTGAAAATAAATCAAACCATGATTGGTCCTTGATCACGTCATAGCTGTCATGCCAAAAAAGGGCGCTATATATGTTGCTGCTTCTTCGTCGATTTGGCGCACTTTGGATACATATCTACTGCGTTGTACTTATCCAGCAATATAAAATGTAATCCAAACCAATAACTATATAAGAAGGTAAGGCAGTTTCTTTGAATTTAGCTGCTTCAGTTCTGTCACCAAGCTGGTTTTGAGATATCCGAAATCGAAACTCCGGAAGTCATTCTGAATCACATCTTTTATACTAGAAGGCCTCGAACTGACTCAAAGTTATTTACTTTCTTTAATAATTGCCTACATTTTATTCCTAGTGAAATAGAAATGCCTTGAAAAGCGCCCAACAAAGTGAGACTGCTTAACCAAAGTAACGAGAGAAACAGTATGTTTCCAATTTGAGATGTAAATGTCAACTACTGTTACGTCGGCCGTCTCCAGTCCGAAACTCTTCTTCATCAGTGCAAACTGGACTTGACTTGTGTATAAAGAAAGCCAGAGAAGAAGGTAAGATACGACATTTAAGGCATTAGTCTCACATTAAAAACTGAAACCAAGTTGAAATCAAATTTCCGCCTGACAACGGAAGTCGAATACTTGGATCGAAAAAAGATATTGAAACTATTAATTATAAAAACACAGACATCGACTGCTATGGCGGTTTGCCTTAAATTTGTCAATACCTATGCCTGAAGATGAAATGTTTGAGACGCTCAATTGCGTGAAGATAGATCCTCTTATATATAGGAGTCTCCCTCCTCCTATTTGCTAGCTTTTTTAGGATTTTCCAATTTAAAGGTTTATCGTACCAAATGATAGTGCCAACCTCAAAGGTCGCAGTTATAGCTGCATTTTCAATTTCTGAAGTAATCTATAAATGGGGCAACACTTTTTAATCAAATCATGTACCAGTTGCAATAAATTGAATTATACTAGACATAATCTAAAATTTCTGATATGCGAAGTTCAAGCCTTCTCTCAGTGTCTGCCGTGTTGAAAATTAAGTTTCTACTTTTGTTGATCATGACTCAGTAAGCGAGTTGTTTGGGTAATTTTTCTCTAGAGGACCTTTGGCACAAGAACGTTTAACAAAAATTTAGTATCGCTTGAAGAAAGTGAAAGCTCAAGGGCGGATCCAGGGGGAGGGTCGCGGGGGTCAGGACCCCCCTCCCCCTGTGTTTATCAATGAATATGTCATGAATTTGCGACAGCAGTAATTTTTTTCTGTGAAAAGACTCACTTTTAACATTCACTGAAATATCACTAAGCAATGCCAACCCTCTACCCATTCAGTTATAAATATAATATTTTTGTTCTAATAAAAAGTATTAAAAAATCACTAGTCTAAGCAATTAATGTCATATTTTCAGCGAGTTTCAATGGATTAAGACCATTTCATTTGGGTTCCCTGTTTGTGAACGTCACGTGACCCCCACCTTTGAAAAATCCTGGATCCGCCCTTGAAGCTAAACACAATTCTGACATTCCAAACAGTCTGGACGAATGACAATGACCCTTTGTCTAATTTTCTCTTTGACCTCTGAAAATGCTTGCTGTCGTGGTTTTCACTTCTCAACCAATGAAATGTTAGCGTGAGTGTCAGATTGACAGCCTCATCTGAATTAATCATTCAGTTCGGGAAAGTCCCAAACCAACTTGGCAACTGGCCCATGGGAATATCCCCGTTGTCGGAGACACTCACACCTAGCTCAGCTAGCTATGAAATTGCGTTACCGAAGGCGTTCGAAAACAATTCACACGATATGATTGGTCCTTGATGATTCACATTATAACTACTGGGCGGACATCATATGTGTCATAGACGCTATAGATGTGCACGGTAAGCAGAACAGAGAATAGATAGCTGGTTTTACTTGCTGATTCAGTCTTTTTCGTCTTCGATTTGGCGTAAATCTACTCCGTTGTTACAACTATAGCATTATACTAGCCGTTTCTAACAGAAAGTGAAGTGCTGCGAGCGATATAAAATGTTTTCAAACGGGATGACTAGCGCTTGATACAACAACACAAGTTTTTAGAAAGGTACAAGTACATTTTATTCAAATCTATCATAACTAACTGATTAAAGATTGTTTAGATAAAGATGTACTTGACAAATATCAATATCTGACACATTGCATTGCAATTTACACTACGGCTGAAAGATGACAGAGAATCTGACAAAGAATTGTTGTTTTGGTTCATGTGCATAAATATATGTGGATTTAACTGAACTACTTGAGAGTAGTCTGTAAATAAAGCAAAACTTCGATTCACTAGGAATTTTAGCGATATCATGTGGCTGTCCAAAGAGATTTTTAATAATACTTCTCTGAAGTGGAGAACATTCGAATACAACTTAACACAGCGATCAAAAACTTATAAGCATTGCCTTCCCCGATAAATATCACTAAGCAGTTCGTGACCTTGACGAAGACTTCCACATAACATAACTAACATAACATAAAAGTGGATTTTGTATGATAAATTTCATTAACAATGACAACTTAGCTCGAAAACAAAGACAACAATTCCAACCTCAACTTGATCGTGAAATCGCTTGGTCCGAGCGTAATTGTTATCTTGGCATAAGGTGATTTACCGCTGACTATCCATTCCAATCATTCCAAGTATATTTAGATGACGTCACAAATCATCCTTGAATCCAACGTACGTACATGCCAAACAGTCGAGTAATCGCGGAAAGCCCGGAAATAATTCCGGCAACAGACTCAAAGTGATTTACTTTCTTTAATAATTGCCTACAATTTATCCCTAGTAAAATAGAAAAGCCTTGGGAAGATCCCAACAAAGAGACTGCCAAATTAAGTAACGAGAGATGATACCAGTTTGAGATGTATAAAGTTAAACGAGCAAGCAATCAAAAGCAAGTAAAGTTCTTCAACTAATGTCAACCACTGTTACGTCGGCCGTCTCCAGAACTCTCCGAACTCTTCTTCAGTGCAAACTGGACTTGTGTAAGAAAGCCAGAGAAGAAGGTAAGATACGACATTTAAGGCATTTCTCACGTTAAAAACCCGGTCATGAAAACCAAGTTGAAATCAAATTTTCCCCAGACAACGGAAGTCGAATACTCGAAAAAGATTCGGGAAAGTCCCAAACCAACTTGGCAACTGGCCCATGGGTATATCCCCGACTGGGCAGACATCATACTAATGTGTCATCAGATGACCAAAGGACGCTATCATGGTAAGCAGAACAGAGAATAGATAGCTAGTTTTACTGGCCGATTCAGTCTTTTTCGTCTTCAATTTGGCGTAAATCTACTTCGCTGTTACATCTCCAGTATTATAAAATGTAGTCCAAACCAATAACTATGTAAGAAAGGTAAGCCAGTTTCTTGGGTTAATTGAGCTGCTTCAGTAACCGAGCAGTGTTGATTCTTCTGATCAGCCAGAAATCGAAAGCCAGGAAATCATTAGTATCATTCAAACTGCCGACCCAAAGTGATTTACTTTCTTTAATAATTGCCTGCATATTTTCCCTAGTGAAACAGAAAGGTCTTGAGAAGATCCCAACAAAGAGACTGCCAAATTAAGTAAAGAGATATGATGCCAGTTTGAGATGTAAGTTGAAACGAGCAAGCAAGTAAAGTTCTTCAACTAAGGTCAACCACTGTTATGTCTCCAGTTTGAAAATCTACCTCATGCAAAAGGAACTTTTCTCATTTCAAAAGGAACTCACCGTCTGCAAGAACGCCCAAGAAGAAGGTAAGATACGACATTATTCAAGGCATTTCTAGCTCAGAACAGAGTTTAAATGAAAATATGATAAATATATTTAAATATATTTATTTTTCTTTTTAATTTTTATACAGCGCCTAGAACTGACTTGTATAGGCGCTCTACAAGCCTTTTATATTATATTTTTTTATTATATATATAATGAACCGGTCTTCCCTGTAGAGTACCATATTAAAATTTATTTTTTCGGATTCTGATGTTTGCCATCCTTTTTGTAATCTTTTCACGATCCGCAAAATATAATTTAATTACTTTTAATTTATATATTTTCCACAAATATAAACTAGCCGTTTCTAACAAAAAGGGAAGTGCTGCGAGCCATATAAAATGTTTTCAAACGGGATGACTAGTGTTGTAAGAAGGCAATGGAAAGCCCGCCATGTTGTAAAGACTGTAATTTATTCTTACGTCATGCATACATTATAACATCTTCCCCTTTTTATATATAACAAAAAACAAATTACAAACGTACTTAATAAACCTGTGTACTACAACACAGCATCTAACAAGATGGCTAGGTACAAATGTTAAAACTTTTCGAGTGATGAATGTTCATGTCTTACTAAAGCCATATCTGTCTGGAGGCTTCACGGTGCGTGTTCTCGTGTGAACAACCTGCTTGTCAGCAGGACCGCATCTTGGATCTGACTGCGGATTGCTTGATCTCTGGATGCTTGGTTGTGGATAACTTGATCTCTGGATGCTTGGTTGTGGGTGGCTTGATCTCTGGATGCTTGGTTGTGGGTGGCTTGATCTCTGGATGCTTGGTTGTGGGTGGCTTGATCTCTGGATGCTTGGTTGTGGGTGGCTTGATCTCTGGATGCTTGGTTGTGGGTGGCTTGATCTCTGGATGCTTGGTTGTGGGTGGCTTGATCCCTGGATGCTTGGTGGTGTTGGTATACTGGTTGTGGTAAGCTCATGACTCCCTTCCTCGCGTTGACGGTCTTGGCTTTCGGCGACCTCTGCTTGAAAGCTTTTGGTTGATCTCAGCATGTTCCTATTCCTACGCAGAGTTTCGTTGTTGGTTTGAACCAAGTATGAACGATCCGACAGCTGGTTTGTGCAAACACCTGTGGTCCAAGGCTTGCCCCATTCAAGAGGAGCAACGTGTACTTCTTGTCCCACCTCTAGTTCAGGTAGTGACTTGGCCGTTCGGTCGTGGTAGTACTTGGCTCGTTGTTTTCTCAGTTGTTGTTTTTCTTTCACTCCATCAACGACATGCGGATATAACAGGCTGGTGGCTGTAGGTATCAGTGTACGTGTTCGCCTTGACATTAAACGCTGGGCAGGACTTGACTGAAGTGGGTCTGTAGGTGTATTTCGTTGATCGAGCAACGCAAGCCAGGGATCTTTCCTGTCCTTCAGGGCTTTCTTGAAAAGTCTTTTTGTGATCTTTACGGCTGATTCCGCTTTTCCGTTAGACTTCGGATGGTGTGGTGATGCCGTGACGTGCTTGAACTCCCAATCCCGAGTGAAATGTCTGAACTCCTTACTAACGTACTGCGGGCCATTGTCGGTGACAAGGCAGTCAGGAATGCCGTGTCGGCTAAACTGTCTCTTAAGAAAGTGAATGAGTGTCGTGGAGGTGGTGTCTTTTAGTTGTTCGACTTCTATGAAGTCAGAGTAGGAGTCCACAAGGACAATGTAGTCCTTACCATACAGGTGAAATAGGTCTGATGCAACTCTACCCCATGGGCGGTCTGGTATTTCATGTGATTGCATTGGTTCTTTGGCGTTTCGCGCTTGAAATTCTGCGCAGATGGTGCATTTGTCCACCACATCTTTGATATCTGCATGCATACACGGCCAGAAAACCAGATCTTTGGCTTTTCGTAAACACGACTCAATTCCTAAGTGGCTTGAATGGATCTTGGCTAACATTTCCGAACGCAGTACTCGAGGCACGATGATCTCATGTTTTTGAACAATAAACCATTGTGGATACTGATTTCATCACGATAATTCCAGTAATCTTGGATGTTCGGTGGGGCGTGTTTGCGTTGATCTGGCCAGCCGGTGAGTACAGTGTTCTTCAGCGTCTGCAATACTGCGTCTTGTGCGGTGGTCAGTTGCAGCTGTACTAGTCTTTCCGGTGATACTTTGATTGACGCAAACGGTGTCATTTCTTCAAGTTCTAGAGCAAAAACTTGAACTTCGTCGTTACAATCCTGATCTGTTTCTGAAAGCTGGGCTCTGGAAAGATGGTCAGCCACGTACATTTCTTTACCTGGTTTGTATCTGACTTCGATGTTGTATCTCTGAAGTTTTAATAGCATGCGCTGAAGACGGCACGGAACTGCCAGGATGGATTTTCGGAAGATCGATTGCAGCGGTTTGTGATCTGAGTCCACCAGAATGTGGTCTTTTCTTGCTAAGTACTGGTGAAATCGCTGGCACCCGAATACGATCGCTAAGCACTCTTTCTCGATTTGTGCGTAGGCTCTTTCAGTTGAAGAAAGCGTTCTTGATGCGAAAGCCACGGGTTGGCCTTGCTGTAGAAGGGTTGCGCCTAATCCACTCTCACTAGCATCGCATTGCAACGTTACCTCCTCAGCTGGGTTGTAATACCTTAGTACAGGGTGAGTTATGACTAGCTCTTTCATCAAATTAAAGGCGGTTTCCTGTGGCGTGTCCCATTGGAATGTCACTCCTTCTTTGGTGAGATCTCTAAGTGGCTGTGTAACGTCCGACAATCTCGGAAGGAATTTGGCTAGATAATTGATAAAACCCAGCAGAATGAGTGTTTCTTGCTTGCTTTCAGGGCGTTTCATTTCCTTGATCGCTTTTACTTTATCTGGGTCCGCTTTCAGCCCATCTTTTGTGATCAGGTGACCCATGAACTTGACTTCCGTCTGCTTGAACTTTATTTTATCCTTGTTGAACTTCAGATTCTTGTCTTGCTCTGTCAAGTAATCTTTTTAGGTTATCGTCATGGTTTCTCTCTACCTCTTCTGGTGTTGCTCCATGTCCTACGACTAGTATATCGTCTCTCAGTACAACGACTCCTGGTAAATCGTCGAGTTTCTCGTGTAACTTTCTTTCAAATTCTTCTGGCGCACAGCTGATGCCAAACGGTAGTCGTAGGTACTTGTATCTTCCAAAAGGTGTCCAGAATGTCGTTTTCAAGCTGCTTTCAGCGTCTAAAGCTATCTGATAAAACCCATCTTTTAAGTCTAGTGTAGTGAAGAGTTTGGCTGTGAATAAGCGGGGCAGTACTTCTTCAAGAGTGGGCATCTGATACTTTGGTCTTTGCACAGCTTTATTAAGGTCCCTTGGATCAAGGCAAATTCTGATTTTGTCTCGCTTAGCTACTACGACCATGGTGTTGATCCATTCTGTAGGTTCTTTTACTTTCTCAATGATACCTTTGTCTTCTAGGTCTTGAAGTTTAGCTTTGACGTCTTCTTGTAAAGCTACGGGGATGCGTCGGTGGGTGTGCTGTACCGGCTTGGCTGTGGGGTCTGTGACTATCGATGTGTGTCCCAGTAGCCCTAGTCCCTTGAACAGATCTTTGTAGTCTTGCAATACGTCCTAGCTCTTTAGTGATTGTTGTTTTGACTCCCTCCATTGCGTTCACTTCTTGTGGCGGATCTACGTTGAATTGAACCAGTCCCATAGTTTCACACGTTTCTGCTGATAATATGGCGTTGTTTGGGTTCTTTATCACTTGGAAGCGCAGGGTGTGTCTTTTCCCCGGTGCTCTGCTTGCAACTTTGTTTCTCCTAGTGGTTGGAGGATTGTTCCATCGAATGTTTTCAGCTTAACTTTGCTTCGACGTAGTAGGGGTTGTCCGTCTTGCAGTAGTTGTTGTAGGTCTCGGTGAGAGATGACATTACAGGTGGCGCCTGTGTCTAGTTGACAGCGTAACTGGCTGATGAATGGCTTTTCTCCCTGATGCTCTACACAGAAATTTATCACCGTGTGTACTTGTTTGCCTTTAGTTTGAAGAGATGAAATCATCTGGAGTTGATTACATCCTTCGTCACTCTCCTCTGTATCAGATTCCGTGTCGCTTTCTGACTGTTCCTCAACTGCTCTAACTGCGCTCTTTTCCGGTTCTGATTGGCATACATTTGCAAAGTGGTTTAGTTTCTTGCATCTTTTGCACCTTTGACCGATTGCTGGACACTCGTCTTTTGTCTGATGCCTTTTTGCTTGTCCGCATCTGAAGCATTTGGACCAGGATTTTGCGGTTTTACCTTTCGGGGTTCCTGTGTCAGTGGAGTCACGTGCTTTTGTTTTCTTGGGATTTTTTAATTTGGTTTTAGTTTTGACTACGTTAAGTTCTTCTGTTAGTTTATTTTCTAGTTTTCCGAGGCTTTGCAGTTGCTTGTTGGCTATTTCACTTGCTTTGCTTAGCTCTATCGCTTTGTTTAAATTCAGATCATTCAGTCTTAGCATTCTTTCTTTGAGATGGCTATCTCGCACTCCAATTTACTATGCGATCGCGTATCATTTCATCTGTCATAGTTCCAAAATTACATGTGGATGCTCGTTTTCTTAACTTGTTCAAAAATGCGTCAAAACTCTCCTCACTCTCTTGGCTTGTGGTATTAAACACGAATCTCTCGTAAATGACATTTTTTTGCGGCTTGAAGTGTGCTTCTAATTTGTCTAGACAAGTGTTTACATTGTTTTGTTCGTCGCTTGAAAGATTCAAATTCTTAAGTATTTGTAAGCATTCTTTTCCCATTACTGACCTTAGAGTGGCTGCTCTGATTCTGGCATCTCTTTTATCTAGTCCAGTCGCTATTTCGTAATCTTCAAACTGTCCTCGAAAGAATTCCCAGTTGGTAGCGACGTCTCCTTTGATCTCCATCTTACTCGGCACGGGAAAATTTGGTTGTATTATGCCGTGTGCCCCAACTTCGGGCGCTTGTTCTGCTTCGTGATCCGACATTTTCCAGTAGTGTATCACTTGAAGTTCTTTGTAGGGTAGTTCTCTTGAGTTCTTGTGGCGTTTGGTTCAAAGTTCTGACACCATGTTGTAAGAAGGCAATGGAAAGCCCGCCATGTTGTAAAGACTGTAATTTATTCTTACGTCATGCATACATTATAACAACTAGCGGCTTGATACAACAACGGCACAAGTTTTTAGAAATGTACAAGTACATTTTATTTGATAAATATCTGACACATTAAATTGTAATTTACAAAGATAACAGAGAATCTGACAAAGAATTGTTGTTTTGGTTCATGTGCATAAATATATGTGGATTTAACTGAACTACTTGAGAGAAGTCACTCTGTAAGTAAAGCAAAACTTCGATTCACCAGGAATTTTAGCGATCTCATGTGGCTGTCCAAAGAAATTTTACTTCTCTGAAGTGGAGAACATTTGAATACAACTTAACACAGTGATCAAAAACTCATAAGCATTGTCTTCCCCGAGAAATATCTCGCTAAGCAGTGCGTGACCCTCATGTATACTTCCACATAGCATAGATAACATAACATAAAAGTGGATTTTGTATGATAAATTTCATTAACAATGACAACTTAGCTCGAAAACAAAGACAACAATTCCAACCTCAACTTCATCGTGAAATCGCGCGCGTGGTCCGAGCGTATATAATTGTTATCTTGGCATAAGGTGATTTACCGCTGACTATCCATTCCAATCATTCCAAGTATATTTCGATGACATGCCAAACAGTCGAGTTCAGAGTAGCCTGCGTAGCTGGCGGTTTAAGGGGGAGGGGAGGGGGAAAGAAAGGAAAAGGGAGAGGAGAAACCGCCTGCCCGAAGACTACTATTTTTCAGATCCGCCTCTTCGTTATAACACCTCATATAAGGTGACCTTTGGTCACCTTCGACGCTTTATTTAGATCAAGAAGACGAATTTTCTTTGAAAAATTGCCCTATTGTAAAATCAAACACTTATCAATGAAATATCTATGTTGTCAATTTGAGTTCGGGGATAAATTGAACCCTAGAAATCTAGAATTAAATTTCATTTCGTTTTAACGGCTTGTAAAGTTGGAATTTGATCTCTGCTATCTGACTCCATCAAGGAAATCCATTAAAAATGACCATAAACATCATAGCCAATGCAAAAGACACCAAGGAAAAGTTACCATGTATATATTCTTTGTATTTTGATGAGGAAGATGCGATTTCTCTAATATTTGTAGCAATTTTGCTCATAGCTGGGATTTGCTGCTGTCTTCTTGCTGTCAACGTGTAGTCCGTTAATAATAAGATAAATCAACTTTCGACCAATCAGAATCAGATGTATCGATTCTCGACCAATCAGAATGCTCCGTCCTCCAGCGGCCGGAAACATCTCGAAAACACACAGTCTTCGGACAGGCGGTTTCTCCTCTCCTCCTCCCCTCCCCTCCCCCTTTCCCTTCTCCCCAGTCCCCCTCCCCTCTCCCCAATCCCCTTAAACCGCCAGCTACGCAGGCTAAGTTCAGAGCTGGTCTTAGTCCAGTCCCAGACTCTCTTTCTTGCCGCTCCAGGACTCGCGGAGAAAGAGAGTCCAGTATAACTTGCATGCGCATGTGCAACATGAGCCAATCAATTGATTAATTAGTATTTTGCGAGCTTGCAATATGCAAATGTCAGTGTTTGGTAGCAGTGGTAGTGATGCGTATCGAAAAATTCACAAATACGTCTTTCACAACTGTCCATCCGTAAATGGCCTGCAACTGCTCAAACTTTGGTAAAAGATTATAGTTGGTTTTTCCAAGTGCATAGCTCACTGAATCAACAAATGGCTTTCCGAAATGAGACTGATATCGTGTATACAAAACACTTTCTTCTTCAGCCATCTTGAATCATTAGATGACTTTAGGATTTGTAACCACCCGATCACCACATGAATGTGGTCACTAAACTGACATGCGCATGCAAGTTATACTGGACTCTCTTTCTCCGCGAGTCCTGGAGCGGCAAGAAAGAGAGTCTGGGACTGGACCTAGCTGGTCTATAAACACGCCGCGCATGACGCACAGGAATCCCACTGCAAGATTAGTGCCCATTACCCCATTAATTTGCTCTGCAAGAATGTAACTACCTCACTGTTGAACTTTACCTTCTCATTTGCATATTCGAGATCCCGTAAGATAGCGCATGCGTAGTAAAGGTCATATATTGCGTTGCGTTTATTGTATGAAGGAAAATCCAACATTTTGTCACAGCGAAAGGAAATTTTTGGAAAACCAGATATTTTTTCATCCAAAAGTTTCAAGAGTTCACAAGAAAAGGTGTTAATTGACTTGAGCACTGGAAGAAACTCCTCATTCAGAGCTTTAGGATGGACCAAGGCCACGATGCCAAGCGTCAAGACGAAAGTCTCGCAAAAAGATTAGATACAACTAAACATTCATTTGAATTATCGTCGGTCACAATTCACGTATAACATCAAATTTATAGCAAAATGCCTCTTTTTTTAAAACCAAACGACGAAATTGTACTAGCTTTACTAAGCTGTTAAAAATTGTATACTACGTGACATGATGGAAATTGCAAAAATCAATTCCAAGAAAGAGAACCAAAAGCCAAGCCAAAACAAAAATCGAAACAAAACAAAAACCCCCTCTAATCTGCTTAATGAAACTCCCGCATTAGGTGCTAATCAGGTGCTTCGGGAAAGACGTGAACTAAACTTGGTCAAAAAATAATGCTCTGAATTCTAGATTTATCATATACTTACTTCGATATCAACACAATAGAGCGCGCAAATATAGAGGGTATCGGCCATTGATATCATTCACATGTGATGATATCAAAAACAACCAATCAGAGCGCAGGATTTCGATATCATCACATGTGATGATATGAGGTTGATTTTCCCGCCATTCAAACTACTATGTACTCAGTAGTGTGAACATGGCAGAACAAAGAGAAACCAAAAATAATAATTTAGCTCATTTGTAGCATGTAATTAAAGTATAAGCCTTGTGATATTTCAGTAAAACTTCAGTTCCAAAACGGCCGAGTTGACATTGTTATTTCGTTCTTTGGTGCACTATTTGTTAGTAATTAAATCTCAGTAATTATATGATAAAAAGAAAATTACACGGAGGCTTGAAGATATGGAGTTTATCTTCTCGTGAAAAGAAATATTTCACTCGTTCGCTGCGCTCACTTATTTCTTTCCACTCGAAGATAAACTCCATATCTTCGCGCCACCGTGTAATATCCTCTATATAAAATTCACGCTGGGCGGCAAACCATCCCCCAAAAGCGCTCATCAAAGTTTGGGTAAAATATATATCGTTATCATATCATAACACCCCAAAATGTTTTGGGACCAAACTTGAGTAGTTGCGAGACATTGTAAGACAATACTTTGATACTATTCTTACGCCAAAACTCAACGTTATGACGTCACCAGGATTGTTGGAATATTTTTACGAAGTTCACAAATAAGGAATAACTTACATTTATCTATTGAAGCATGTTAAGGCCTGGGTCAGGCCCTATTTAGCATAAAATGGCATTTTTTTACATTTCAAGAGTAATATTGAACGTTTCACTTTCTAACTTGGGGACGTTAAAATTTGTCGATTTTGAAAAATTCCCAGTGACAAAATGGGAAACGTTTGGTCACGTGACCACCCACATAATATAGAAAATGACAAAAATGCGATGGAAAACGGGCTGTATAGAGACGTAAAGTGAAATAATAAAAGAGATACCAATTTATGACTTTTGGGGTTGTCTTTCAAAATCTGCCTGGAATGGTGGTCCATCATTGATTGTTAAGGAAATATTTGGTAAAAGAGGTCACGTGACCAAGCGTGCCTGTTGACGCTGAACGTGACCTGGAGTCTTGGTCTCTAATAACCTGACTTGGAATTTAATAAACAAGTACTGGAGCAAACAGTTCGTGCCAACAGGCTCCTTGGTCTCTAATAACCTGACTTGGAATTTAATAAACTAGTACTGGAGCAAACAGTTCGTGCCAACAGGCTCCTTGGTTTCATCAGAAGAACCACTCATTACACCCAAAGCACCTCTGTGAGGCGATCAGTGTATCCTACTGGCTCTCGTTCGCTCTCACTTCGCATACGCATCACAAATGTGAGCACCACAATTCATCGACTTGATATCAAGAGTAGAAAGAACGCAATGACATGCCACCAAATACATGCTGAATTATCATTTGCGTCCACGGTCACCTACAACTCAAGGCTGAAATGTTTGTCTCTATTACCAACGACATAATGGCATGAATATACCTTGATATGGTATTCTTCTTCAAAATGACGCGTGGACTGGTACATGTGAAACACACCCTGTTACCTGTATCTCGTTGCCCAGGACAAACAACATCATCAAGCAGCGTTGTCAAGTACACTGTATGTCAGTGCAAAACTACAACTTACCAGAAGTCATACCTTATCAGAACAACTCGAACATGGAACGCCCTAACAGATGAACTGAACTTGGGAATGGACAAACTTAAGACAGTTTATCTAAAATGCAACACTTGTCGTAGCCTTGCTCGCCTCATATCATGCTGTTAAGTAAAAACTAATATATATTCCTTATGTTTTATCATTATTAACATATTTATTTTCATTATTTAGTTATTTAGTTATTATGAACGATTTTTAGGTTTATTAACGAGCCCCGCATGCAGTACTCGACTACTTGCTTTTGCGGTTTCCCTGCCATATAAGCATGTGTAACATATATAATTTCTCTACATTTTACATATAATTTTCTATATATCATTATATATGGCTAAGCTATAAATATAAATGTATATAATTTGTCTGCGCACGCGTTTATTTTGAGGTCTGAAGCCCATTTCCATTGATTTGTATATTAATTTGTATATTGTGTTCCTGAAAATAGTATTTTAAGAAATGCAAGTCTGCCTTCCGTTATGGTGCTGCAGACAATTATTTGCAAGGTATGATTTGCAGATGGAAAAATATCGAACAGAATTCATTATTTACGTAAGGTCAAAACCACGGAACAAAAATAGCTTGAATTCTCATCTATCTAAACCTTTCAGAGGGAACTTACCAATCAGCGTGAAGTGAACTTGCACAACTTGTTATGTATCAAATTTTTGATGATTGATTTGAGGAGTGGAAGACCCCAGCGTAAAAAAATGTATTTGGAGGCTTTTTGTTTTCTTGAGACCAAAAGATTTATAATCTTGCAGTGGGATTCCTGTGTGTTATGCGCGACGGGTTTATAGACCAGCTCTGAACTCGACATTTTGGTACGTGGATTCAAGGATGATTTTGACGTCATCGAAAATACTTGGAATGATTGGAATGGATAACAATTACGCTTGCTTGGACACCGTGACTCGGACCACGTGATTTCAGGATGAAGTTGAGGTTGGAATTGTTGTCTTTGTTTTCGAGCTAAGTTGTCATTGTTAATGAAATTGATCATACAAATTCCACTTTTATGTTATGTTATCTATGTTATGTGGAAGTATTCATCAAGGTCACGAACTGCTTAGTGCTATTTCTCGGGGAAGACAATGCTTATGAGTTTTTGATCGCTGTGTTAAGTTGTATTCGAATGTTCTCCACTTCAGAGAAGTAAAATCTCTTTGGACAGCTACATGATATCGCTAAAATTGAAGTTTTGCTTTATATACAGACTACTCTCAAGTAGTTCAGTTAAATCCACATATATTTATGCACATGAACCAAAACAAGAATTCTTTGTCAGATTCTCTGTCATCTTTCAGCCGTAGTGTAAATTCCAACGGCAATATGTCAGATATTGATATTTATCAAGTACATCTTTATCTAAACAATCTTTAATCAGTTAGTTCTGATAGATTTGAATAAAATGTACTTGTACCTTTCGACTGTTAGAAACGGCTAGTCAGTATTTAATTTTTCTCCCAAACCGGCTTTGCTTGGCTTTGATAGGCTGCGAGGCCGGTCTCATTTTATAGGAAGGCGTGGTAAGGAGGGGTCACCTAGGACTTGACCACACTGCAACAGTAGTACATCACATTCATAGCTAAAAATTAATAGGAGTTCCACTAGACTGCATTTCATATGTCTGTGAAATAAGATCAAGTTATTTGTGCCTATTTAGTTGCTATTTAGTTGTTATTTAGTCACTACCATTGTACCAGAACTTTCTTATAATAGCAATACACTGGAGACATCAAATACGCAAGAGAAGTGAGACAAATGACTTTGCATAATAGCTTTTAGTTACTTTATTAGAGTGCTTCCAATATATCCGTGAAAAACTTTGCAAACAAAATTGTACATTTTCAGTACAAATTGCAAAACTTAGAAATAAGCGAAGCATGAAAAGCACGTGCACACGGACTATAAATTGTAAGAACGACAATAAACATCAACAAGACTAATTAAAGGCGCTCTATGAGCGTATGTGGTTACTCTATTTAGAAACATAAGTAGATAGAGTACACGCACTTAATCCGTGAAACATAAATAGTACAAAATAGTGCTAAATTATGGTAATTCCTTTGTTTCCTGTTGTCTAATCAACACTATTTACTACTAATTAGTAGTGTTTGTTTCACGGATTAAGTGCATGCACTCTATGAGGCGTTTATGAACCAGTATATTAGTACCCAAGAGTCTGTAAATTCACTGCAACATAAAGAACGAAAAATATATTTGTTACATAGGCATTTAGAGTACAAACACTAAAAGTGTGCAACATAAATAGTACTAAATACTGCTAAATTATGCAAATTCTTTTGTTTTCTATTGTTTAATTAGTGCTATTTAGTACTAAATAGTGCAAAGTATTGCACACTTTTAGTGTTTGTACTCTAATTTCAAAAGATATTCCTCTTAAACCTGGGATAGCCCATTAAAATTAAAAATGCAAATATATTCATAAATCAAGATAACTGTACAAACGTTTAACATTTTATTGATAACATGAACAGCTGTGATAAAACAATATTAAAACTGTAACAGTTTACAAAGTATAAATGCTTGGTTCTATCCTCTTAATAAGAGGCTCAATATACCCACAATGGGGTTTATTCAATTTGTATTTCTTTTGTTTTTGGCTGCTTGGCATCTGTGAAGAGACAACTTCATTGGAAGGAATCGATGGTTGTTGATTCATGCCGAAATACCGCCATAAAGATCGGTCTAAAACTTGAAAAACACTTAAAAAAGCTCCATTATCCCTATTAATTGTATACAATGAAAGCTGTGATAGATAAACGTTCATAAATACAATAAAAAACAAGCAAATCGTACTTTAATACCACTCAAGATACTCTTCAAGGTCGATCGGAGATGAGCGGAGAACCATGAGGCATTTTCGTGTATGTATCGTAAAGAAATCGGAAGACCGATTTGAGTACTTCGTGAGACTTCGTGCTTTCGACAGTTCGTTGACAGTTACGGTTACGGACTTATTCTACACGATAACATAGTGGTTCTCTCTTCGAGAGTAACCACAAAAACGGCTCAACGCACCCTTAGCTTTATTCATAAAATCCCGCCGTTTCTCCCAAAAGAAACGAGTCAAACACAGCTAAATGTAAGTCACGACAACAGACACCAGAAATGGCTCAACGCACCCTTAACTTTATTAATAATTCCCGCTTTCCCACACAAGAAACGAGTCAAACACAGCTAAATTAAGGTAACGACAACACACACCAGAAATGTCTCAACGTATCCTTAGCTTAATTTAATAATTCCAACTTTCTTCCACAAGAAACGAGTCAAACACAGCTGAATAAAAAAATAACGACAACAGACACAAGAAACAAGTCAAATGCACCCTTCGCTTTATTCAAAAATCCCGCCGTTTCTCCCACAAGAGACGAGTCAAACACAGCAAAATTGAAATAACGACAACAGACACAAGAAACGAGTCAAACACACCCTTAGCTTTATTCACAAATCCCGCTTTCTTCCAAACAAAATGAGTCAAACACAGCAAAAATACAACAACGACAACAGAGACAAGAGATGAGTCAAACGCAAGGACATTAACAAAACTAACCAAAAGTGATACGCTCTTGGAAGTAACTATATGCATCCATGACTTGCTTCACGACTTAGTCTAGCCTAGTAGAGTACAAACACTAAAAGTGTGAAATACTTTGCACTATTTAGTACTAAATAGCACTAATTAAACAATAGAAAACAAAAGAATTTGCATAATTTAGCAGTATTTAGTACTATTTATGTTGCACACTTTTAGTGTTTGTACTCTACTAGACCTGACAAACTTGTTGCTCTTGTACATTTGCACATGCAAGAGGTACCTTCACGGCTTGCTTATTTCTTAACACTAAATAGTCTAGTGACAAAATTGTGCAAATTTGTGCAATTTCTTACAAAGTTTTTCATGGATATATTGTAAGCACTCTAGACTACTTCAAATGAACCTTCATTGAAAGAAACAATGAAGGTTCATTTGAAGTAATAAAGTAATTAAAAGCTATTATGCAAAGTCATTTGTCTCAATTCTCTTGTGTATTTGATGTCTCTAGTGTATTGCTATTACAAGAAAGTTCTGGTTCAATGCTAGTGACTAAATAGCAACTAAATAAGCACAAATAACTTTGATGTTAGAGTGATCGCACTTAATCCGTGAAAGTGTACTAGCTAAATAATGCAAAATAGCATTATTAAACAATGGAAAACAAAGGATTTTATGCTTTTTAGTACAAAGTAGATTTTGTACTTTTTCACGGATTAAGTACGATTACTCTATTTCACAGACATATGAAATGCACTCTAGTACTAAATGCAACGTTTACATTAATCAGATTAATGATGCGTAAACGTTACGTTTTCCATCAGTTCGATTGCGATCGCGAGCTAGTTTTCATATGATTGCTATGATCTCAGAACACATTTTCAGCGATCGTATGTTATGATCGTATAGAAAACAGCCTCCTACGTAGGCAAAACTCGTCTCATGTCGCCAAGTGAAAGTAAGCCCGAGACGAGTGCATGGTGCAAGCACACTAAGCTACATTTCATATAGTCCTCCGTGGAAAATTAGGGGTAATATGAGACACCGGTGCAAAACGACTGCTCACGCGCAAGATTTCGCCGGCTTACAAAGGGAACAAAGAGCGTATGCGAGTCCGTTGATTTTGAATATGTGATCTCAGGGAGCAGAGGTGGGCCGATTTTCTTGTTTACGTACACAGTTGTCTTCTATATATCTTCATCCACCATCTTTTATTATTTACCGCTATATGAATTTGAGCTTGTCAATCACCGCTCTACGAATATGCTTGACCTCTTTCCTAACGGTCGCGCTAAGCGTGTGAGAAGATAAATTTGATTTTATCCCTTCCTGACGTGAGCCGAAATTACCTTGATTTGTTGTAATTCTGCATTTTGGTATTCCCCCTAGCGTTTTATAATGCCTAATATCCGTAACTGACTTAAAAACTCCCAACTGTTGTACGGTTCAACTATTCTCGTAAATATATTCAGTTTAAGGTGGCCCGTACCTATTGATTTGTTTGTTGGGCATGAATTTCAATCGCGTCTTTTTGCATCAAAACTTTAAATGTCCGATTTCTAAGAAATTTGCAGCCATTTGTCTACAAGCCTTGAAATTTGTACCGATGATGATTTTTCTGCGAATTAGATCAAGTAATTCGTGATATCAGACGATTTTGCGGAATTTTGCAACAGATAGTGAGATTGAGGTGTTGTTTTGAATAAATTAACAAACCATGAGGGCTTTATCCGGCTTGGCAGCTCAAACGTCCACTCGATAGAGTTGCTTACTTTTGGAGCTTACTGAATTATACCTAGTGCAGCAAACACAACGACACTTGGCAACAGGTATGTTAACATCTTGTTCTATCCCATAGCTAGAACATTTCACGAAACAATTCGACAGAATTTGTAGAAGTCGAAGTAATACAAATTCGCAACGCTCACCTCGTGGTGACCGAAAAATTACTCCCCAAGTTTGCTTGAGGATAACATTGACGTTTAGCTTCTCATCTCTCCATATTTTGTTCACAAGTTACAATAGGTATTTGTCTTTCTTACAGCAGATATAGTTCTCGCTGTTTTTGAAATTTTGTTGAGATTTTGGCGGTAGTTTTGACTACATAATTTTGCGTCGTAACAGGCAGCGCAAATTTTGTATCGCAACTTCTAAGGATTAAATTGGCGAGATACATGTTGTATGTAGTCCTCTATGTCTTTATACTTGATTGACGAAATAGGAAAAAAAAAATACCTTGGAATTTCAGATTTATGACCACTTTTTCTCAAAAAGCCATTTTTAAAAATCGTCTGATATCTCGAATTACTTGATCTAATTCGCAGAAAAATAATTACCGGTACAAATTTCAAGGCTTGTAGACAAATGGCTGCAAATTTCTCAGAAATCGGACAAGGTGTTCATGTAAAAAGACGCGATTAAAATTTATGTCTGACAAACATATCAATAGGTACGGGCCACCTTAATTGACTAAAATGATTGACTGATTGATTGATTGATTAATTGATTTATTGATTGATTTTAGTTATCTATGAGGTACACTTAAGAACTAACTTCATTGGTAATTGCGCTATATAAGTTATACATAATATATTATAAAAATTATATTTTATTATAATTTCTATTTTAGTTAACATGGCCCTGTACGTACAAGTCATCAAGGAAACGTCAAAGACTCATGTGTCACCAGTAGTTTACGTGAACAATTCAATGAAAGTTGCATCCCAACAGTAACGCTGTAATAAATGGCGACGAGATTGATAGAAGCCATTGAAAGGGGAGATGATAATACAGCACTAGAACTGATCGATCAAAAACGATATATCAACAAGACCAACGAACATGGTGAAACCCCTTTGATGAAAGCTGTTGAATGTGGAAATGATGAAGTTACACGAGCTTTGATTAATAAGGGAGCTGATGTTAATGTTGTTGACAAAGAAAACGAAACAGCACTTATTAAAGCCTTCTCAAGCGAATACCCCTATTGTAGAACCCCTGAGTTCTGGGAATTCCACGCTTATGAACGTAATCAGCGGATTCGTCTAAATAACACCACTTTACTAGAACTGATTGAGAGTTGTGATGATGTCAACATTGCCGATAGATATGGCCAAACTGCTCTTATGAAGGCAATTAGTTGTAAAAATAATGAAATTGCTCTAGAGCTGATTGCTCATTCTGGTGCTGATGTCAACATGGTCGATAAATATGGGGAAACAGCACTTATGAAAGCTGCTGAATATGATAGAAGTGCGGAAATTGTCCTAGAACTGATTAATAGTAATGCTGATGTCAACATAGTCGATAAAATGGGGAAAACGGCACTTATGAACGCTTGTGAATGTTCAAACTTTGAAGTTGCTCGAAAGCTGATTGAGAGTGGTGCTGATGTGAATATTGTTAATGAAAATGGGACAACAGCTCTAATGTATGCTTGTCAAATGGAAGAAGAAACTGAAATTGTTCACAAACTGATCGATGGTGGTGCGGATGTCAGCATTGTTGATGAAAATGGGAAAACAGCGCTAATGTATGCTTTACAGCAATGTAAATATGGAGAATTCGTTGATACCGAAATTGTTCAAAAACTAATCGATGGTGGTGCGGATGTCAACATTGTTGATGAAAATGGGACAACAGCTCTAATGCATGCTTGTGAAATGGGAGAAGATAAAATTGTTCAAAAACTGATCGATAGTGGTGCGGATGTCAACATTGTCGATGAAAATGGGAGAACAGCTCTAATCTATGCTTGTCAAATGGACGAAGATACTGAAATTGTTCAAAAACTGATCGATGGTGGTGCGGATGTCAACATTGTTGATAAAAATGGGAAAACAGCTCTAATGTATGCTTTTCAGCTGAGTGAATATAGAGAATTCGTTGATACTGAAATTGTTCAAAAACTGATCGATGGTGGTGCAGATGTCAACATTGTTGATGAAAATGGGAGAACAGCTCTAATCTATGCTTGTCAAATGGACGAAGATACTGAAATTGTTCAAAAACTGATCGATGGTGGTGCGGATGTCAACATTGTTGATAAAAATGGGACAACAGCTCTAATGTATGCTTTACAGCTGAGTGACTATAGAGAATTCTTTGATACTGAAATTGTTCAAAAACTGATCGATGGTGGTGCAGATGTCAACATTGTTGATGAAAATGGGAGAACAGCTCTAATCTATGCTTGTCAAATGGACGAAGAAACTGAAATTGTTCAAAAACTGATCGATGGTGGTGCGGATGTCAACATTGTTGATAAATATGGGAATACAGCTCTTATGTATGCTTTTCAGCTGTGTGAATATGGAGAAGAAACTGAAATTGTTCACAAACTGATCGATGGTGGTGCGGATGTCAACACCATTGTTGATAAATATGGGACAACAGCTCTAATGTATGCTTGTGAAGGGGGAGAAGATAAAAGTGTTCAAAAACTGATCGATGGTGGTGCGGATGTCAACATTGTTGATGAAAATGGGAAAACAGCTCTTATATATGCTTTACAGCAGTGTAAATATAGAGACGATACTGAAATTGTTCAAAAACTGATCGATGGTGGTGCGGATGTCAACATTGTTGATGAAAATGGGAAAACAGCTCTTATATATGCTTTACAGCAGTGTAAATATAGAGACGATACTGAAATTGTTCAAAAACTGATCGATGGTGGTGCGGATGTCAACATTGTTGATGAAAATGGGAAAACAGCTCTTATATATGCTTTTCGGTGTGAACTTAGACAAGATAAAATTGTTCAAAAAGTGATCGATAGTGGTGCAGACGATGTCAACATTCTTAACCTAAACAATGAAACTTTGCTAGATCTGATCAAGAGGACTGCAGATGTCAACGCTGGTAACAATGAATTTGGCCAATGGGTAACACCTCTTATGGTAGCCATCGTGAATGGAAGAGAAGAAATTGCCCTAGAATTGATAAAGAGGGGTGCTGATGTCAACAGGGTCGATATAGATGGGGTAACAGCACTTATGAGAGCCCTTGAGCTTGGTAGACAAGAAATTGCTCTAGAGTTGATTAGGAGGGGTGCTGATGTCAACATTGCTGACAAGGAAGGTAAAACACCATTGATGTACTGCAAAAATGCGGACGTTACACTACAACTGATTGCTGCTGGAGCAAATGTGAACATGAATGACAATAAAGGCAATTCTGCTTTGATGCATGCTGTCGACAATCAAAAAGTAGTTGCTACTCTGTTACAGGAACTAAAACCTTTTGTGAATGTTACCAATTGTGATGGGAGATCTCCACTGTTTTATGCAGTATTGGAAGAAAATGATTCTGCTCGATCTATCCTAAAAAATGGAGGGAATATAAATCTGACAGATAAAGTAAACGTCAGCATTCTATCGTTCTTTATTCATCACTCTATTAATGAAAAGACAAGCCCGTCCCAAATTAAAAATGTTTTTCACCTTTTTCAAGAAAAGGGCTTCACAGTGCAAACTCTTGTACAAGAAATAATCAATGCAGTATTTTGCAAACTTCCGCTTTATATGTGTAGTGTACGCCAGTATCTGTTTCCAATGTTTAAATTCAGTTTAAGTGTGTTGCCAGTGATAGAAGTTGCAATCGATTTTGTCAAAGAAGAAGATGTGAAGAAGAAGATTATTGATGTTCACCAAAGAATTGTAATTAAGCAAATAGAGGAAGACAAAATATTACTCACACCCTGTAATATTTCAGAAATACTATTGCTGCTGAGCGATTTGGGTGCCAATCCAAACACCGCCGACGAAAACGGTAATACCGTGCTTCACAACATAATACAGTTGTTGCTTCAAACTTCGCATTTCTTTTCTTTCAACGTGTCGGATATATGGCTTCATCTAGAGAGATGTGGGTTGGCATTCGATAAAAAGAACTGCGCGCATGAAACTCCTCTTCTGTATTTTCTCTCTAATGCTGTAAAACTTGTGGAAAAACAAGGGGAAATCCCAGGAATCAATCAAATAGAAGAAATTGGCAGGTTCTTGCTTAATAATCCACGTTGCCACATTGAAGAGACATCACAAAGTGGAAAATCGGCGTTTCACTTGATCATCGAGCTGATCCAACAATGTCTGAATTTGCGAAAATGGGACTACAATAACAAACTGATTATTTGCGAAACAGTTAAACTATTGAAATTGGTTTCTCCTCAAACAGTTGGTGTAGCTACGGCCGTAAACAAGTTTGATTATCAGAAGTGTTCACCTGTTCATTATTGGGCTTCTCTGTACTCTAAGTTTTTAACGGAAAAGAGTGATTTCATTACTTTTCAAGACCTGCAGAACACATTACTTGAGCATCTATTGAACTGTGGTGCAAAGGTGAATGACAAAAATCAAAAGGATGAAACTCCATTACATCTGTGTAAAACATTGAGTGCCTTCAGCCTCTTGGTTAAAGCAAGAGCAAGTATAAATGATGTGGATAAAGCAGGAAGAACGCCTCTTGTCGTTGCTGCACAGAACCGATTGTTCCGGCACAAACCCGGTTATTACTTTCAAGACGTCGGCAAAGATTTGCCAACTTTTTGGAGAAATTTGATCGACAAGGGCTTTGACTTTGACAAAGATGGCAATTCTATTATCAGTCATCTTATTGAGTCGGAGGCCTTTGACTACGCTAAGGCTTTAGTCGATGTTGTGTTGAATGAAAGTCGAAACAAAACAGATAGAGCATCAAGTTGTGTCTTGGAAGCAATATGCAAAGATAGGTCCAGTCATGCAGAGACAACCTGGATAACTTTTCTGGTCCAAATGGTTTTGACATCAAGGCGACCGCCGCAAAATCTCACTCCATTCCTTCGACAATGTTGCAGGAGCATTGTTGAGCATGAGGATTCTAACAAAGTAGGGGCCTCTACAAGACCTCTTTCTGTGCGTTGGGAAGTAGCCAAACGGCTTCGTCA
Organism: Telmatactis stephensoni; assembly: GCA_029948255.1. Lineage (NCBI taxonomy): Eukaryota > Metazoa > Cnidaria > Anthozoa > Actiniaria > Isophelliidae > Telmatactis > Telmatactis stephensoni. The sequence continues at coordinate 410,654 of JALIZF010001757.1, forward strand.
ATATGGTGCCGATGGTGAAAGTTGCTTGGATCTCGCAATTGGTCATCCTGCACTCAAAGATCTTCTAACAAAGCCACTGAGTAGTGACGAGGTTCCAATGGTAATACCATGGACTTCTTATTCAACAATACACAATGAAAAACTGGCAAAGGTTGCTAGAAGACAGAAGTACAAACAAGTTGAAGCATATTGCTACCAAGAGGAACACATAGCTCGTGGATCATTTGGCTATGTTTTTGTAGGAATCAATGAAAATGACGGCAGGGAAGTGGCAATCAAGAAAATTCAGACGTTGCGCATGAATCGACCACACGATGAGCGAGAGATTCAGAGCTTTCTTACTGGTCTCTCTGACTGCAAGCAAGTTGTGCAGTATTTAGATTTCTGTAAAGATGCAGACTTTTCATATATCATTTTGGAGCTTATGGAAGGAAATCTTGATGACTACTTCGGGAGTGTTGTCTGTGATCCAACAAAACACACGCCTTGGCCTCTCTCTAGAGATGTAGTAATGGGACTAAAGTATTTGCATGAGCACGATATCGCTCATCGCGACTTAAAGCCCGACAATATTCTTTACAAAATTCATCCCGATCGGCTGTGCCTCAAGATTGCCGACTTTGGCGTCAGTTGTTGCTTGGATGCCAACTCCTTGCCAACGGTGATGGGTAGCAGTGTTGTAGGAACGCGTGAGTGGATTGCTCCAGAAGTGATTAAGTTCTCTGGCCAAGATCATGCTAAGTGGACGTTCTCAGACGTTTTTTCGTGTGGACTTCTTCTCCACTACATTTTTTCACCGCAACGACATCCATTTGACCCAGCTGATCGCAAAGGTAAAACTCTTTTACAAATTGGCACCGAAAGAGAAAACAATTTGCTGAATAAAAGAATGGAAGGATGGGATAAATCTCTGTCGCCTGAAGTTTCCGATCTTGTTAAACAAATGCTTGACTACGACGTAAAGAAACGCCCAACTGCATCAGAATTGTTGAATTATCCTGTGTATTGGTCAGACAAGAAAAAGCTGGATTTCCTTAGTGCTGTTGGTAATGAGCCAGAATTTGGGGAATCTCGACGTACAATTCGTCCTTTGACAGCAGTCGAGACAGATTTAGAGAATAATGTTTCTACCATAGTCCAATATGTCAAATGGAATGATGTGCGGTACACCAACACTTCTAAAATCTTTAAGGAAATGATCAAAGGCAGCAAGACAAGAAAGTATAAAACTGACTCTGTCGTCGATTTAGTTCGATTTGTACGCAACACCATCAATCATCCTCCCAGCCTTCCAAGTCTAAGCAACGTTCTCCCTCAATCGGTGTTTCTGAAAGAGTTTCCAAACCTTTTTATAGAAGTCTACAAAGCTGTTACCAGCCATAGATGGGATCAGACCAAAGACCAAATCCAGCATGTAATCAAAAATTGATGAAAAGAGAAGCAAATTATTACGTAAGTATTAAAATGTTTAAAATTTGCATGATGAGAATCGCCATGAAAGATCGCAATCAGTGCAGAAGGCATTTTAGGGCAGAAGCTGGTAGCATAACAATTCTAAACTGATTTTTCATGCAGAATCTGAGTATGACAGTTACCAAGATGTATTCTGTAATCTTATACGTGTAAATGACGTATTTGCGAATTGCTACAGTCATTTCATACTGAGCTTCTGTCATGTAATTCCAAAAGTTCCTGGACTTAAAAAAACAATGACCACAGCTAGAGAAAGCACATCAAAATCGGTAAAACTGTCAAGTTTGAAGGATGTTAGTTGAAAAATCAAGGAGATGTTAATTTTCAAAAATCGAAATTTGTTGGCATCTCTTGTATAACATCAAGTGTTTTCATACGAAATTTCGATTTTTGAAAATTCGTATCTCCTTGATTTTTCTACATAAAACCTTCAAACTTCGAAGTTTTACAGACTTTTATATGCTCTTTCCAGCTGTGGTCATTGTTTTTGAGTTGTTTTGGGAATTACATGATAAAAGCTCAGTATGAAATGGCTGTAGCAATGCATTATGTTACTTACCAGCTTCTACCCCAAAATGCCTCCACGTGTCCGATTTTTCGAAAATGCGCCTAGTCTATGTATCTTTCTCTTTACAATACTCGAAAGACTTCAAAACTTGACTTTCTCGGTCGCTTGTTCCTAGGACCTTCTTTTCACACTTTCTTCAAAATTCTCTACTTTTACAAGAAACATATAGAGCGATAGCACTAAAACCGTGAAACAAGTACTAACTAAAAAGTACAAATAGTACTAATGAAACAATAGAAAACCAAGGGTTTTGCTACTATTTGTCTCTATTTAGTTCAGTTACTAAGTTATTTCACGGTTTAAGTGTTATCGCTGTAGACTGATTCCATAAGTCGTAGTTTTCGCTCTTTTGTACTGGTAGGTCGCTAGACCGCCACTGGAAGCCCAGCCGACGAGCAAACAAACCTACTCATGGAATCAGCCTAAATAAACAATGCGTTCTCTCTGTGTATGCGTGCGTGCGTGCGCGCGCGTGTGTTTTGGGGAGGGTCTTGGAGCGTTTATTCTAATAAGCCCGAATCGTGATGACGTTTTGTCCCCTTCTCTATATCAGAATCCTTTTCAAAAACTTTCTTATTTAAATTAGAATAGAAACACAATAGTTTTAATTAAGCTAGATGTGAATTACAAATCCCATTTTCTTACCTAGCCTCGAGTCCCTCTAAATCAACAACACAGGAAACCCGACAATAATTCTGAGATTACAAAGAGACGCCTGCGAAGGAGGCTGCTCCCAACACATCATTGTGGAAGTTTGATTATGTTATATAGATTTAATGTTGGATTGTTTTGATATGCAGGATCAGATATTGGAAAAATTGATACCCATATGCTGGACCATTGGACGATCTACGAAAGAGGAAGGACTGGTACCGTACGAAATCAACGCATCGTTAGTATCGTTGCAGTCTTTAAGATTATGTTGCATAATTAATGTACATCACTCGCTCAACAAAAACTTTGACATTAGTGGTCTATGTTATAGAACGTCTTCAGCACAATATAGAAATCATAAAACTGTAAATAGTCGAATTCATATCAGAGAAGAAAAATGGTCTTGGACGCGGTATAAACTCGTCTTCAGAAGGGCACTCGTACAACGGAATGTCATCTTAAAGAAGCTAGTTTTGCTGTTTTCTACTGTGAATTCACCAATTCATGTCCAGTATGAATTGGGCCATTCATAGAGCCCGCAGCAAACGTTGAGAATTTGCGTGAGGAAACTGACACACAAGGCACTTAGCTCAGACGATTCTCGCCGCAGACGTTGCATCTTTGGCAACGCGAGACCAAAAATAGAGCAGGTAAAAGAGCACACTGTGAGAAAAGTGCCTCGCGTCGTAGTTTCCTCACAGTCTCTCAGCGTGTGCGGCGAGCTTAAGGAAGAAGTTTCCGTTTGAAGACAGGTTTCACGCTCGACTTTCCATGTCTAATTTGGCCAGTATAACATTGAGCAATATTCAAAAATATCTTGTATAAATTGTGTATTAGATTTAAGAACTTGCTGTAACAACATATCTTGCATATATGACATTTTTTGACTTTTACCTTCGCGCTTAGTTTTGACTCTTCGTGCGCGGATGTGACCACATCCTCATGTAAATTGTCACGTGACAACAAGTCATGATATCATTGGTTGTTGTGATACTATAATATCTACCTACATTTACTCACTCGATGGCTACCGTATTAAACCACTATATTAAGAGTGTTCACTATTGTTTGTATGTTCTAAGGCGACCATAGCCATTAAGAAAGTTTACATTATTAGTCGAGACTAGGAATTTATTTCAATGTTTCAATTTATATGAGAGAAAATCAGACGCGTCTTATCGTAGACGCAACGTAGATAAGACGCAAACTCTTCGTTTAAACGACACTTTTTGTCCTAAGACGCTAACAAAAGAACGACTTTTAAGAGCGCTGTTAATTCTCTGTAAGTTACGTCTTAGACCAAAATTCAAAGCCGTTTATACGGAGAATCAAGTTCACGTGGTTTCTAACGCGTCTTATTTTCACTCGTGTGAATGAGTCTCATATCTTTTTCACTTAGGGAATCAGGATATCTTTCTATTCAGTAGTAAGTTTTTAGTCACTAAATTTGAAACTAACGACAACACCAGGAAAGAAAGATCCTTGAGGCTATTGTATGAAGTATACTGGTTATTTTTAGTTTAATTAGACATCAGTGCAAGCTGCAAACGTTACAAGTTTCAAACTTTATTTCCAGTAAGTGATTGATTTTTACTTTGATGTTCTTGACTACTGGATGGCTCACTTACACAAGTATAGACATTGTAAAACTTATCTCGAACTCTGCCGTTATCTCGAAAACGCGTCGTTTCCTCCCCTATTTTTTCCCGTAGGGGGGAGGGGTGGGAAACGGCTGTACACAGGCTAAAAACGCCCAGCGCGTCTCAAATACACCACGAGCCTCAACCCTCAAAGTCTGGGCTTTTTTTGTGAGACACGAGTTCGAGATAGTGGGATTTTGAGGTACGTTATTATACCAAAGAGTTGTAAAATCTTTGAATGATGATTTTTCTTAATAAATTGTGTTTTCGTTTAAGTTATCCTGAGTCTACCAAAGTAATGTAGTAGTTTTTGTGTGACTGGGAGAACGTCACGTCACGCCACGTTCACGGCAGGAATTTCGAACGTTTTATAGACATCATGACACGTATATATGTCAAGGCACCGCCGCGTCGGGTTCCACTGTCGGGTTCCTTTTCATACGAAAACGGCGTGTGCGCTCTACCGGAAGTCAAATGATTCCCGCCAAAACGTGCGCGCGCGTTTATTGCATAGCATCCGTTGTATAGCAACGATATATTATTTAACAAATAGAACAGCTTATTCAGTGCTCCGTTCACTAATACAGCACGCAAGAAGTGACGAAAGCACAAAAGAAATGCAAGGAGAGCACGAAAAAAGCTGTTCTATTTGTTTTTATATATATTCCTAAGTGAATATTCAAGGGAAAAATTCGATTTTCTCTGTAAAAGAAATCAAATGAGGTGCGCGCGCGCCTTCAAGCTTGCGCGCTGCTGACATCAGAACCGTGCTCCGTTCTCTGATAAAGCACAGCCTTCAGCCAATCAGAGCACGCGTATCGACAAGGGTATATCAGAGGGTATACAATAAATGTCAGTACACCCTCAATGTACGCCTCTCTGTCGTCTCTCCTTGGGCCTGTTTCTCGAGCGATCCGATAACTTAACAGGCCCATAAATTAAACATACCGCATAAAATTTGAGTGACTTATGTTTCTCGAAGTGCATTTTATTTCTAATAATTTAAAGGCAAATTTACGGGTGAGCGCACATTCAATTTTTTCCGTACATCAACAGGTCTGTAAGGTTATTCAGGATCTTTCGTGAAACGTGCGCATGGCGACAAGAAATTAAATGGAAAGATTTAGTGCTATGTGAAGTTAATTCGAACTTGGGGTCTCTCGCTTGAGGTCCTGTTGCATGAGGTAAGTTTTTTTTGCCGCTTGCAAGCCAGCCGGCTGACGGAAACACTGCATTGCAAGTTGCTGGCGAGATGTCAGACGCTCGCAACTCTCTTCGCATCTCGCAAAGCAACGTTGTTTTGAACTGCGATAAAACTAGATCTGATAGTGCTCACTGACATCTGATTTTGGCATTTGTTATTCTGATTTGATTGCAGGTCGCGGGGTAGATAGTTATTAACGTTAAAACTTGCATCGTAACTTTGCAAAAAGTAGAAGTTTGTTGAGCTTCAGTTTATTCAACTTACAACGCAGTTAGATTTTTGTTTCACTGCAATTTGCTACCAAAAGGTTTCGGTATTGGACGTTGTAAGAACTATTTCCTTGTGTAACTATTTCCTTGTGAACTAATCAACAAAACAAGGCCTGCTCGTAATTCTTGGAATGAGTTGAGAAGTCAAATTCTACCGGCTGAATAGTCCATGGTCAACATAAATTAAGTGCGCAAACGGTCAATGATCTGTGATCACTGAGGGTATGAATATAAAACATCTTTGAAATTTTCAGTCATTGATGAAACAGGGCAAGTCTCAGTGTTAAAAGAGGCTCCCCCTCACTTGAACAAAACACCAAATTCAGTTTAGTTGCCATGGGCCTTTTTGTAAGACGTTTATCTTGCACCATCCTCAAACAGCGACGTAATTTCAGAAGACCACAAAGTTGTCATTTGAAAAGTTGGTACGTACAACTACATAGTTTGTATTTCTCTTTTCTATTCCTTCCTTCCTTCCTTCCTTCCTTCCTTCCTTCCTTCCTTCCTTCCTTCCTTCCTTCCTTCCTTCCTTCCTTCCTTCCTTCCTTCCTTCCTTCCTTTGTTTCTTTCTGTTATTTTTTTTATTTTCTGCAATCCAGGGTTACGGTCTAAAGCCAAACCTGGGCCCTGGGAACAGCTTCGCTTTTTTAAGAGTCCGAGTAAGAGTGGTAGCGGTACGAAAATGACGCCTGGGACATTTCTTCCTCTGGGCTGTCGTGCCGTGACAAGAAAACTTTGCACCGAAAGTTTACATCTTTCTCTTTCCTGTGAGCTAAATCGAACTCTTTTAGCTTAGACGGCATGTTTTCCTTTTCTGAACTGTACAGCATTTGGAGCTCATGAGCGCTTTTTTGTGAGAATTTTTGGGAAAAACATCCAACTTCAGGATGCAGGGTGTTCACCACTTCTCGTATCAAAGTAAGTTGAGAATGAGAGAGTTGGAGGACGATATCGAGAAAGTCAGGCGTTTAAAAGGGCTTCCAAGGAACCTACATCTTCCATATGAAATACGGAATCCCTGGACGAGGTCTTCTTTTGAGGAGGATTTTATTTTGATTACGGAGTTTTCAGAGAACGAAGGACCTCGAGACGTGGTGAGTTTGATATTACAAGTCATATTGCTTCTCGCTTCTCTGTGTGCAATCTTGTACAAGTTTGACTGGGCCGTAAATAGACCATAGCCTTTGAGAGCAGTATCTCGCTTTTTGGAATAACAATAGAAGCTTTTGTATTCTTGCATCGCAGAGTTGCGCTCTAGAATAGTATATACATTATGGTGGACCGTGGGTTTCCTGTCTTGTTAACAAAAATATTTAAGTAGAGGTTGAGAGAAGCTAGGGAGGTATAATTTTTCTTGGGGACAGGGCATGATTTACAGGAGGGGGGGGGGGGGCATGTGCAAGCATTATTTACAGGGAGGGGGGCCAGTGCAAATAGATTGGGGCAGTCAGATTTTTACGCTCACTCTGTAAGAATGTTATATGTGTATGTATATGTAGGGGGTCAGGGGCCATCAAAAATTGAGCAGTTACCTTTTTCATTTGCACCAGCCCCCTCCCTGTAAATAATAAGCAGTCCCTTATCTTGGTAGAGGTCAAGGCTAGCTAATTATTATAGACAGGGCCATAGTCACCATTTAAACATTGGTACGTTATTTAAAAGTTGGTCCGCTTTTTCATTTTCCTACACGAATTCATGCTTTCAAAACTGCAATACAATAGTTCTAACGGTAAAAGTTGGTACAGTTGAAACCTGACTAACCGTACCAGTGGCTACAGCCCTGTGGTGTGGTCATCCAAATCTTTCAGTCCCGTGTCCCTGTGAGGGGGCCTGAAGATAGGGCAGGCTTGAATGAAGTGAGCATACACTGAAGTAACACTGTCAGTGGTAGTCCTAAAACAACATTTAAAATGTCTGCCCTCAGCTATATGCCATGTCTACGCCCACTTGACAACCATACCAAGACCTTGTTATCCAATGATGTAGTATACTTGCAAGACAGAACTGACTTGAAATACATGAAATCATCTTATTTTTCTCTGTTTTTTAGTTGACTATCCCACCAGGTGGCGGTGGTTCTTTTGACAAGAATGCCTTTGCACTGCATGTTATGTCTGTGGACTTTCAATCTCAAAATAGGTAACAAAGCTATAAAACTTGCAATCTTATTGTTCTATTATTATTAGTATCTGATTCAATTATTGCATGACTCTAATAAATATAGGTGTACTCCTTCTTTATAAGACAAGAGTTTAAGATATAAAGTATGACATATTAGTTTATTCACAATAATTATTGTTCTCTTGGGGAAGATTAATTGAGTGGCCTCTGAATTTTTTCTGGGCCTTCCCTAGCTAAAACTCAACTTCTCTACCTAGCTTGTAAATAGCCAGCTGGTTTAATTAAAATAATTGCAGAAATTTTATTGGATGACACAATTAATGGCAACCTAGTAGTTTACAATGTGGTCCATATTGTTTGCTTTTTTGCTTTGTTAGGATTTTTAAGGATTCTTACGGTGGCCGGTTAGGGCCATCGTGAATTTTTTAAACTTCAACTTTAATTTTTATTTTCACTGGCTGTTTGAATGCAATTTAAATTTTTTTTTTGACATTTATATATTTTTTATCGCTTTATAACACGAGATCTCGCCTTTTAACACGAGATATCGCCTTTTAACACGAGATATCGCCTTATAACACGAGATCTCGCCTTATAACACGAGATCTCGCCTTTTAACACGAGATCTCGCCTTATAACACGAGATCTCGCCTTTTAACACGAGATCTCGCCTTTCAACACGAGATCTCGCCTTTTAACACGAGATCTCGCCTTTTAATACGAGATCTCGCCTTTTAACACGAGATCTCACTTTATAACACGAGATCTCGTCTTAAAACACGAATAAAATTTTACGGGCTTCCTGTGAATACATGGGAATACACGGGAATACACGGGAATACATGGGAATACATGGGAATACACGGGAATACAGCGGAATACAGGGGAATACATGGGAATACATGGGAATACAGGGGAATACAGGGGAATACATGGGAATACAGGGGAATACATGGGAATACAGGGGAATACAGGGGAATACATGGGAATACAGGGGAATACACTGGAATACATGGGAATACACGTGAATACATGGGAATACACGGGAAAACAGGGGAATATATGGGAATACATGGGAATACAGGGGAATACATGAGAATAAACGGGAATACATGCGAATACATGCGAATACATGGGAATACACGGGAAAACGGGAATATATGGGAATACATAGGAATACAGGGGAATACAGGGGAATACACGGGAATACATGGGAATACATGGAAATACATGGGAATCATGTATTTTTGTATATACATGTGCCTAGAATTTCAATGGGCTATATTGATGGTGAATGAAGTACTTACCGTTGGTTACGGAAACGACCGCTGGCCACTTAACGATGCACGTGCTTGCAGACAATCCCAGGGGGAGGGGGCAGGCAATCAAGGCGAGATCTCGTGTTAAAAGGCGAGATCTCGTGTTAAAAAGCGATATCTCGTGTTAAAAGGGCGAGATCTCGTGTTAAAAAGCGAGATCTCGTGTTAAAAAGCGAGATCTCGTGTTGAAAGGCGAGATCTCGTGTTAAAAGGCGAGATCTCGTGTTAAAAGGCGAGATCTCGTGTTGAAAGGCGAGATCTCGTGTTAAAAGGCGAGATCTCGGGTTAAAAGGCGAGATCTCGTGTTATAAGGCGAGATCTTGTGTTATAAAGCGATAAAAAATATATAAATGTCAAAAAAAAAATTAAATTGCATTCAAACAGCCAGTGAAAATAAAAATTAAAGTTGAAGTTTAAAAAATTCACGATGGCCCTAACCGGCCACCGTAGATTCTTGATTGTTTTTCTGTGAGCACTTATAGTCATATTTGTGCTTCGGTTTAAAATTTATTATTAATAATTTATAATTTAATAATAATAACTAATTTACAAATATTAATGATAATATTTATTACCATTAATAATTGTAAATTCCACAAGAAACGTACATGTATTTACTTCCCTAACAACTTTTTAACATGATTATTAATTGGCTTGTATACTTTACAGGAATGCAGAATTTAACATTTCTGAGGATACACAGTTAGTCCTTACAGATAAAAAGGCTGGAATATGTGCTTTTGTATGTCAGATATAATTAGATAAAATTAATTTGTTTTAATGTGTGGCTTTGTTTTGTGTGACATTTTTGGTATGTTCATTTGCCTATACTCTGTGACATTTTGTAAGTTGTGTGACATTGTGTGAGCTGTGTGACATGTGAGCTGTGTGAATTTTGTGTGGTGTGACATTTTGTGAGTTTTGTGACATTTTGTGAGTTGTGTGACATTTTATGAGTTCTGTGACATTTTGTGAGTTCTGTGACATGTGAGTTGTGTGAAATTGTGAGTTGTTTGACATTGTATGAATTGTGTGACATTTTACATGTACATGTATTTGTTGTGTGACATTGTTATGTCTTTTGATGTGGAATCTGGGGCCCGTTTCTCAAAAGACCCGATAACTTTATGGACCCGTTAACTTATTTGATTTATTTACATGTAGGTTAACGGGTCCGTAAAGTTATCGGATCTTTTGAGAAACGGGCCCCAGGTCTTCATTTTATCACAAAGGTTCACTATTTCATTCTTTGAGTTGTTTGAGTTATGTGATATTTTGTGTTGTTTGACATTGTTATGTCTATTTTGTCAGCTAAACAATACAGTCATTGTTTGATATACAGTATTTCACAATGAAGATTACGGAAGAAGCATTTTATTGCGACATTTCAGCGTCATCCTGACATCATCATCAAAAATAACTTTACAAGGCGAAAATAATTTACAAACAGGCAAAAATACTTTACAAAATGGGATAATCAGCTAAACAGCAATAAAATGCTTGTTCACGTAATCTTCATTGTGAAATCTGTTACACTGTCGTGTTTGATATATCCTTTTTTTCGTTAAAGAGGTTCATCTTTTCCCTCTGTGAGCTATGAGTTGTGTGACATTGTATGAGTTATGTGACATTTTGTGTTGTGTAACGTTGTCTTTTACAATAACTAATGTACACAATGCAGTGATGGTTTGACATGGTTTTTATTTTACCAAAAAGGTCCATCACTTCACTCTAAATGATATCCATGCCAGAGGCTACGTCAGGCCTTTCTGTATGAGCTATATAACCCATAGTAGAAGGTAAATTATTACTAATTAATTATTACTTATTATTGATTGAGTGGGCAGACAGGAAAATATTTTGCTCAAGGTCATGGCCAATCAACAAGAGCCAACTATTTTACCTCTGACATTGACACTGACATTGGTTTTTATTTTGTACCATTTTTTCATTATAATTATACAATCAATAAAAAGAATTAATAAAATACATGTACAGTAATATTATTTGTTTTGTAATAACTTTAGTTGAAACAGAACGAGATAACGAGTGTACACTACAAGCTATCTATAACTATAACTTTTCAGTTAATCGAGATAGATAGTTTATAATTATTTGTTTTTAAGATATGACCGTGGTTGGGTCTGTGGCCAGACCTAACTCAACAAGCATTTTATCTTATGATTCTTTTTGATCACTTTATTTAGATTTTACTGTGGGATGCTTGTACGTGGGTTCAGATGCAGGCTTTCTGGATGATTCACCTTTCATTAATAATATTAATTAATTAATTTATTATCCCCATATGGCCCATTACCTGACTATTTCCAAAGGTTTTATTAAGAGTGCATATAGGGCCAAGATACAATGTACATGTATATGCCTGGGTCATGCAATAAACTTGTATATAGTTTATTTGTCAACTTTGTTTGTGCATGTACATGTTCATTAACAAGTTATTGTTCTACCAGGAAAATTTTGATGTGTTTGAGCAACATTACCAAGGAATTCAAGAAGGCAAGTGTCTAATGTTTAATAATATAAAGAATTAGTGATAAAGGATAAGACATAATGAATTCATTGAATAACAAATAAGAATTTAGATTTAAGACTCATAGGCTAAAGATTCTATGTCTGTACTCTACACAGATGTCTGATTTAGGTGAAGTATTCTGTCAACCTGATTCCTTAATTGAGGTTGAGTGGGATCAGATCTGATTCCACTATTCTCACCAGATTTTGACATCTTTTTGTGTTACTATCAAAAAACGTTAATTTTGTATTGACTGTTAAAAGGGTACTGCACAGTGAAGGCATAATTACAGCAGGAATTTCAAATGTTTTTACAGATATCACAGCACTGAGACAGTCATAGCACAGTGTGGTCCACTCGTGTGAAATCTGGGCCCGGTTGTTCGAAAGTCGATTAGCGCTAATACTGGATTAAGATGAATGGTTTTCTTTAGATTTAATCCTGGGTTAACACTAATCGTCTTGTGAACAATCGGCCCCTAGGCCTGCTGTACTAAATTGTTAGTAACATTTTCCTATCAATAGATTGCAAAGTTCTTCCATATGGGAAACAGACTTGAATTCAGTGCTGATCTAGAACAAAGGCTTGTGGAGCTATTCAGTTTGAATGGTGAGACATCATTCTAAAACTCATCAGCAGTGATGATGGCTTTAAGGTGCCTTGGTGCATGTGACTATTAAGAAAGTACTCACTGAGTGTAGGGAGAAGGGGGGCAGAGGAGGGGGAAGGAGTTTACCAGGGGAAGGGTAGCAAGGATATTGAGGCTTAATATGAGCAAATCAGTGGCTAGCTTTCTCAGCCACATTATTAATCTTGTGAATCATCTTTGCTTTTCTATTAATACATAATTGAAGCTTAATTGAAAGGTATATCCATCACTTACAATCTCATTTCCATACTTTTTCTTTTCTTTTCTTTTCTTTCCTTTTCTTTTCTTTTCTTTTCTTTTCTTTTCTTTTCTTTTTTCTTTTCTTTTCTTTTCTTCTCTTCTCTTTTCTTCTTTTCTTTTCTTTTCTTCTCTGTTCATTTTCTTTTCCTTTCTTCTCTTCTCTTCTCTTCTCTTCTCTTTTCTTTTCTTCTTTTTTCTTTTCTTCTCTTCTCTTTTCTTCTCTTTAATTATTTCTCTTTTTTCTTTTCTTTTCATATTTTCTATTTATTTGCATTATTTAATCCAGACCTTGCTCTTTGTTACTTGTACATGTACTGTTCTCTTTTCTTTTTCTTTCCTTCTTTTCTTCAACATATAATTGTTCATTTGTTCTTTTTTTGCTTTCATTCAAATCATGTGAACTCGGACAGCCAAACAGTCTGCTTTTGTTTATTATTTTCACTTCCCTCAATCAAAATTAAAATTAAATCAAAATAATGAAGAAAAATATACAGAAGATAACTATTTCCTGAGTTACAATGCATTATCTAAAGATCATGCATATTAGATCATTTGGCAGGTTTGTTTATCATTTTGATTATAATTGTTGAAAGCCAAATTACCAAAATCCAGCAGAATGTTTGGATTTGCATGAGATCACATACATGTAACTTTGAAAATTGCAGTCAGTTCACGAGATGATAATCTTTTTGTTTCTCTCACTTCAGAACAATTCCACCACAGCTGGGACTCACAAAAGGCACGTCAATCAGAACTACCAAACAAGAAACAAGAAATTTATCAACAAACATTCTGTGAAACCAAAAATATCATAGAAGCTCTCAAACCACACCTGGTGAGAAACTTTTATTCTGTGCCAAATAACTGTAATTATTACAATGAAAATGGTGGTCATGGTGGAGAGGTGGCCATGGGATCGATGGAGGGGATAAAAATGCTTTCTTTATTGTAGAGAGGTGGTCATAATAATTGTATGGATTGGATCAATTGTCTGTGGAAGGAAAATAATTATTGTTGTTGAACTACTTAACAACAAATTTTCTTTGTTTGGAATTAAGGGGGAAGAGAGCTTCTACTTTATTTTCAATTTCAATTTTCATTTCATTCATTTGATTATTCTGACGTAGATCTTGATCAATTTTATATCTAGGGTGATTCAGCAATTTTAGATAAACTGAATAAACTAGAAAATCAAGCTGAGCATCAAAAACAAACTTTGATGACAGAAGGTTTACCAACAGGTTAGGAATGGATTTTAATTCAAAACAACATCAACAACAACAACAACAACAACAACAATGTTCAACAACAACAACAACAACAAAAGCAACAGATGCTAATTCTCAGCTGCTTTCCATCCTTCCTTCCTTTCCTTTCTTTCTTTTTTGTTTTTTTTCCCGTTTCTTCATGTTTATTTTGCTTATTCTGTGTAAATGGATTTCTTTGTTTGCAACAGTTTTACATTTGCCCATGTACACCTGAAGAAGAATTCCTACATCTGTGCAATATTAAATACATTTTACTATTCTTTGTGGTAGAAGAAGAGGTACCTGTGAAAGTTGAAGAAAAACAGGAACTTGCCTCTCATCCATCATATGACTCACATGTCAGAAGAGGTAAGCATACATGCATCTTGAGACATTTGCACAAAAAATCCAGACCTGTAGGTGGCACATACAGCTGTAGAGTTGAACTTACTAGATTATTTTGTGTGATAACGATTCTACAAGTATTTCAAGGTATTTTCATGAATGGGAAGGAATCAAATGGCAAATGTTATTTTCTTTTATATATAATATTCTCAAGTTTTCAAAAATGGCCCTTGACTTTTGGAATTTTGGAGCTATTGAGACTTCCTTTAGGGTGAAATCTGATGACATTTATGTGAAATAAACTACTTTAGTTGACAATTTAACAGTTACAATGTAGTTTGCCAGCAAAATTTAAGTAAATATTTAATAATAATAATAATAATATTTTCAGGGATTCTTTGATTGTGATGAGTGCCATAAGTGATGATACTAGTAATGATGATGATAATGTTTTTTGTCTCTAGCACACTCTCTTTCAAGCTTAGATGACCTCAAAACAGACGACAGTGAAATGGTAGGTGGAACTATTTTTGAAATTTTCTTGTTGACATCTTCTGCAACACCTTTTCTTGATTTCGTTTTTGACATTGAGCTGTTGGACCTTGTGTCCACCCCTCAATGTTGTGTGCAATGCTGTAAGATGGAAGTCTTAGGATCCTGTTTCTTCAACGTTGTGCACAATATTGCAGGGGTGGACACAGGGTGCAACTGTGTTGTGTGCAGTGTTGGAGAACAAGTTGCATCATGTCTCAGAGCTTTAGCTAGGATGAGAAGGATGTCAAACTGATGAGAGGAGAGTGAGAGTCATGATAGGATACCATATTGAGCCTCTTGCTTTTCAAGGCTGTGCCCACATTAAGTTTATTAACTAATTGAGTGCTGATCCTTACCCATAATTTGAAATTTTGATATTAGTTTCTTCATGAATGGAAAAACCTTATGGTTTCATATTTCTAGATATAGGGATCTCCTTTCCAAGATTTAAGCATTGAATTAAGCTTTCAAAATCTGAAAATCCAAATGAAATGACATCCCAGCTGCAGGAATGATAAAATATTATACAAAAACACTAGTCAGAGGTAATTCTAACTTGCATGTTTTCCTTTTGCAAAACATTTTAATCACTAAAATACACACTTTTTAGTACTTCACTCATGTCAGGGGTGGATCCAAGATTATCTTCAGGAGGGGTTGCACCTTCATATAAACTTCAACTGCCGAGAAGATACTTTGGAAATTGAGCAAAAAGGACTCAAAGTCATCTCAGGAAGGGGATATTCACCCCTGTACTGCTCCCCTAAATCTGACCCTGCATGTGCATTTGTTGCAAAACTAGAAACAAAATTAAGCAAGTTCTTTGGTTTGATCGAGTCACCTCATTTGCATTTCCACTTTCAAATGCTTATATCTATAAAAGTAGACATCCTCATTCAAGAATATTAAGCCATGCAGCTTTTCAATTCATGAACAAATAATAATCAAAATTTCAAGGGCAAAATTTCACTCATGGCAGAAAGCTTATACTAACTTTTCTTCACATGCTCTTTTTCAGCCACCCTTCAAAACTCTGGCTCCAGCTTACTTAAAAAACGTTAAACAATTAAGGTACGCACTGGAATGGCTTCCATTCTTCTGTTCTACTCTCTTTCGCCAAACTCAGTTGAATACTGTAGAAACTATTTCATATTTTGATAGTAATACAATTACACAGTTTGGAGTAGAGCTATCCAGCAACTGTTAATTATAATTACAAGAGTTAATAAATGATTACAACATTTTGAAATGATCTAATAATAATGCCATGTAGTTACAATGTAAATAAGTGGGAAAACGAGAAATGAAAAATGGGAAAGCAGGAATGGAAAGAACTAGGGGAATCGTAACAGTGCTGGAAAGCGTCAAATGAATATTCATGCAAAATTAAGACGTATATAACTACTAAAAAGTGCGGCCTGGGGATACAGCGTGCAAACGTAACGACAATATGAAAACCAATAGTACAATGTAATCTGTGAAGCCTTTCTTAGTGTCGGGGTCCCTGTGCTGCGGTGTGCACTTACCCTACATGTATCTCCACCAGTGCTCTGTTTTACGAGAATTGAACGTGGTATGATGATGATGATGATAATGATGATGATGATGGCCATGACGACGATGATGATAATGGAGGCCGCACAGCAAAAACTGTGCGAGTAAATTTACTCACAAACTTGAGTTAATCGATATATATATTAATATCCACAATAACTCACTTATCCAAGTAAGCTTACTCATTTAGTAAAGGGTATGCAGTTAATCAGTTATTTGAGTAAAGGGTACTCAGTCACTCAAATAACTGAGTAAATTTACTGGGGTAAGTGAGTTACTGTGGATGCACTGATTTACTCAAGTTGTTGAGTAAATTTACTCGCACAGTTTTTGCAGTACGTGTGGTCGATGGAGTGGTGGTTATTTCAAATTTATTATCGAATATGATGATGATGGTGATGATGTTGATGATGATGATGATCATGATGTTGGTGGTGGCTGTTATTAAAATTGTTGTCGTTTTACTGATGCTAAATAAAATAATTGGGAGAATAACAATAATAATAATTTTCCCAGAAACCTTCACGAGCTGTGTAGATGGGGAGCCAAGGAAGCTATCAACCAACTGCGAAACGTCTTTCAGGTCAGCGGCTGTACACGCACCTACTGCGCATGCTTTTACAATACTTAACGTCGCACTGAATTGCTCTTGTACTGAAAGCTTCTCCATCACCGCAGCTGAACAAACCTGTGTGAAAATACAATGACTTTGTTTGTAGAAAAACATTTCATTACTTTTTTATATTTCAGTATTTTTCTCAAGACGAAATCTCTATAGCCATAGAAAGAACAGAAGCTTCTCAAATTGGTAAGAAATTTGCTGTAAATTTGTATATGAAAGAAAAAATTAGAATGCTGCTAGATCAGTTTAATATGGTGTTAGTTTTTAAGAGTAGATTTCACTGACATTACTGTGAAAACGACACGGCATGGCCACGGTACAGTTACGGCAGAAATTTTGAAAGTTTTCATGAGACATCACAGTCATGACATGATACGGCGCGGTACGTTTTCGCTCATACGAAATCTGCTTTAGGGGTGGAGGGCGTGGCACCCTCATAATGAAAAATTACACCAATAAAGGGTATATAGTGGGTTTAATTTTGACGTAAAGTTTCATTGCTTAAATGTTTACGTTTCAGACCCGTCAACGTCGCTCCTTACGTTAGGAAGAAGCGTAGTTTTGAATTTTACGTCAAACGTCGATTTGAAGTAAGTTTGAGTGTTAAGATGACGATTTCTTGATGTGAAAGGATATGTGTAATAAGTGCATTCATGGCCAGAACATCATCCAGAAGAAGTCTTCTGATATTTTACACCCTCGAAATCTCACAAAAATTTAGTGGAATCTCTAATGTAACAAAACGCTAATATTTCTATTTTCTTAAAAATCATAATGCTTAAAGATTATCATGAAAATCACTAAATAATATTTATTTTTGAATACTTTTTTTTTAGGAAGAGCATGAATTCAAGTATCTGTGGGAAGTACAACACGACACAAAACTTGATCTCTGTGCTTCAACGAAGACTATCAGTACGTTGCTCTATTTTCTCTTCACATTTTATAATTTATGATAATTTGATTCTTGGCTACATCAACATAGTCTCCCTCGCAGCCGTGTTTAACCTCGTCACGCAACGCTCCCTCGGTCACACGAACGAGGGAGACTAACATCAACATTAATCCAGAGAAATTTGAATCTTTTTTCTCGGTCTTTTTGACTCCGTGTTTTTGGTGGACGCAAGTCAATACAAAACAAAAGTGCATTAGATTAGATTTCATATGACTGCGAAAACGGCACCGCACGGTTACGGCACGGTTACCGCAGGAATTTTGAATGTTTTTATAGACAACACGGCACTGACATGGTCACGGTACGGCGCGGTCCGTTTCACGCTCATATATGAAATCTGCTCTAGTATGGACGGACCACAATTACCGAAACAGCGTTCTGAGCTTTTTCTTATTTTGTTCGCGTCTTTGGACTAAAAGTTTCGTTTGTTCGAAGAGTTCTCATCTTATTGAAGTTACGTCTTAGATAAGGTGCGTCTTGTTTTTGCTCATATAATGGCCTATTATTTTTCTATTTTCAATAGCTTGAAAGTGCGGGAAGCGCTTGTAGTACTGACTCCTTCAAGTCTTGTCTCGATGATATGACATGTGATTCCAGAGGATCAAGTGATGGAATGCTGTCTCGATTTGTCCCATCGTAAGTAGAGCTCAAAAACAAGTCGGATAGATTGTCGAGGATAATCAAGTGACATAAGTAAAGTCTTGTTTTGGTATTTGTGTTCACCAACATTTCTGTAAAAGTCTGTATTCTTATTAGCTGAGAGCTTCTCAATTTATTTTAAATTGATTGAAAGTGTGCAAATTTTGAAATTTTCGATTGCAAAATGTGAAATTGATTTTGATAGGTATTCATGTTTCTCCGTCGATTTTGATTGGTTGATTGCGGACACAGGTGAAAAACGCATTGCGCATGCTCGGAAATTCGGCGGGAATTCGAGGACGCGTTCGTGTTTACAAATAAAGTACCGTCAATTCAACTGTCGTGTATTATGCGAATTTCTCGTGTATTATTTGACCAGGGAAAGAGAAAAACTAAAGGGATGTTTTAGGAAAAAATAAGCATTAACTTTTCACGGACAGTCTTAACTTTCAAGATTTACTAAACTTCCAATTATTTAAAACTTCCAAGCATGCGCAATGCGCAATGCGTTTTCAGCCGTGTCTTACGGCTGTTGAATGGTTTTCCACTAAAATCAACAAAAAAACAACAACAAACAAAATGGCAGACTGTTATTCAGACAAAAAGGCAAAGGCAAAGGCTAATGTTTACTTTGCAATTGCGGGGAGTGGTTGCCCATTCACTAGGGATCAAACTCGGGACCTCTCGCACTAAAGGCCGCGCACTAACCAACTGTGCCATCCTTGCTTCTAGACGGAATTTTTGTATGCTCATGATTAACAAAATAATCACATCGATGATTTTTTTCGTGCAATTTAGAATAGATTAGGCTCCTAATTTCTTCAATGATTACAAATTGCACTCGCTCTACGGGCTCGTTCAATTTTGTTAAACATTGAAAAATTTACTCGTTCTAATGTATTCTAAATTGCACTCAAATTCATGTGATTACATACAAATTTCAACATTATACTTGTAAACACTGTAAGTCTGTTATTTATTTTTCCAGGGCGTCTCTACATGCAGAACTCCATACAGACGACTATGACACGTTTGATTCAGATACAACCCCCGAGACACCAAGTAGCGAGATATCAACCCTTCAATTTGATGTCATTAGTCATGATAGGCTTTCTCTTGAAAGCTACCACATCTTAGATGATAATTGCTTCCAGGTAATTGGCGGCATGTGTTTCCGTTAAAATATGTATGATGCAAATTTATTTCAGCCAGTCTGAATGGGAGAGGAGGAGGGGGGTGGGGGGCTGAGGGGAAGGGAGGTGAGGGGAGGGGAAAAGGATTAATAGAGCGTTGTGTCAGCCCTTTCACCCTGCTGGGTCAAAGAGGATTTGTGCAAAAGCAAACAAATAAAGAATCGAATCAACAAACAAACAAGCAACCAGGCAAACAAACAAGAACATTATTACAGCCTGATTCTCATATATTGTAAAAAAACCTGGCGACAATCGACGATGATACGGGTTGTTCCAGACAGTTCGCGACTTGCGAGAATCGTCCGAGAACGTCCCCGATGATCGATCGATTATCTCAAAAATTGGGAACAGTCTGAATCAATTGTGAAAAAACATTTCGGCAACTGCTGGAGATTTTTCCGAGATGTGAGAACCAGGGTGCTTACTAACCGTTTACCTGGAAAAACCGGAAATTCCAGTTGAAAAAACAAATGATACGTGTCATTCCGATCAGAAAGTTCTGAAAAACTCGATTAATGTTATCAACTTTTCCCGCTCTTTTCGATTCTCCCGGTAGACGCGTGTATCATTTGCCGGAAGTGAAGTTTCCCGCCCCTTTTTTACCATAAGCAAACGAATTTGCAACCTGATGAATTGGCTTAAATGAGCACTCGAATTTTTAGTTTTAGTGTAGATATGCGGTCGTCCTTGAGGAATGTTGATAACAAGATAACATCTTCGTGTCTTTCTTTCAGCGACAAATGAGCGAAATGCAAATCAACGAACATCTAGAATCTCGCCACACCTTATTAACTCGCAAGAGTCACAGCTTGGAAAATTTACCATCCATGACTAGA
This sequence comes from Telmatactis stephensoni, assembly GCA_029948255.1. Taxonomy (NCBI): domain Eukaryota; kingdom Metazoa; phylum Cnidaria; class Anthozoa; order Actiniaria; family Isophelliidae; genus Telmatactis; species Telmatactis stephensoni. Next base: position 431,249 of record JALIZF010001757.1, read on the forward strand.
AACAAAGGATGTATTAACGAAACTATTTTAAAAGACCGTAAAATTCTGTCCTCATCGTTCGCTCGAGTCACCAAGATGGGCGTCGAAATGGATCATGGGATTAGAGAGACGAAAACCCCGGATGTAATTCACCAAGATGGAGAGAGAGCTTCCAAAGAACGGAAAATGCTGCCAAATCTGCTGATTAATAAAGCATTTAGTAGAAAATTCAAAACAGGAAGTAAGTCTCTGCTGAGAAAAGGCTTGTGTGGAAAGTAATACTGTACAAAGCACGGGGCTAAAGCCTCCCTCGCTAGGAAAACGAACACCCTCAGCTCTCTACCAAAATATGATTGATGGGCCCTCCGAGGAATTTGGATTGAATGTACAACCTTGGAAGGGTCCATTGTGGCGTCTTCGTTTAGACTCAGTCCTCTAATTAGTCAATCTTATTTTCATGTCATAGTGGACAGTAGTGGGAAGAACACTCCGAAAAGGCCTGGTAATCATTCAAGGTATTGTACACAGATATCCAGAGGAGCATTTTTTGATGTGGCCGTGAAAACGTTTTGACGTGATCGTGTCTGTGAGGTGTATGTCAAAGATGTTGTGTTGTCCCTGCTTTTGTAGACTTGCTCCAGGTCTCGCTCGTTGTTTTTTCTGTTGCTTGGGCTCCCTGTGGTGTATTTTGGATTTCAAATCCGGCACTTCCAGTTAGGAGAGAAAAACGAGCTTTTGTAGTGAGAGAAATTCAAATCAACCAATAAAACCAAAATTCCTGCCGCAACTGTGCCGTACTTATTTTACTGCGAAAACACTTGTATCACGACCAACAACGAATTCAAATTTTCAGTTGGATATTGAGTTTTTCTGGTCCACCAATCATGTGAAGGTGACGGAGCTTATGCGCATGCCCTCAAAGGACCTCAAGGCGTATGGGAAATGTGGATCGAGAGCATTTGCATAAGCCGCGCGCGCCCTCTTCGGATGGCGGATCAGAAAAATCCAAAATCCGACTGAAAGTTTAAAGTTGTCGGTCGTGATACAAACGTTTTCACAGTAAAAATGCCAGACCTCTAATACCGACCACGTGTCAATTTGGTCGATTAATAGAGGGATAACTGTGCTATCTTCTTGTTTTAGGAAAGAGTCTGTACCAGTACGATGTTATGCTGAAGAATTATACAAACCACTCAACACACAAACTCGTAAGAAAATTAACTTCTTCGTAACTTTGAGCCTCTTACTCTAAAAGGGGGACTAGCATCAAAATCCTTCGATATCAAATTTAGTTAAAACTTCATTGAAGCTAAACTGAAAGACTCTCAACTGAGTAGTCATTGAATAACTTGATAGTTTCCTTTCTGAGAATTTTCATGGGAAGTATTAGATATTTATGAACCTTTGGAGGTGTCAGTGACTTCATACACTCAACCCAAGTAATCAACTCCATACATTTCTTTGTAAATTGTAATTAATATATTAATAACATTTCTTTCAGTAAGTAGTAATTAAAATATTTTAGCGTCATTATTACAGAATGAGGAAAACTGACCAGAAAATAAATCCTTAGCCTAAACAACATAGTAAGATTCCTTTACACAAACTTTCAGGAACTAAATATAAAGAAATGTAGAGAGCTGAATGTTTAGGTTGAGTGTATGACGTCATGCGAATGATTTTGATGCTAGTTCCCCTTTAATAGGCCATTTGCACGATGGCGTAATTTTACTACAACTACCAGAATGCTCTGCGAATTTTCTTTTTTATTCAGATTTTTATTCCCTTTTGAGAATAGTAGAACAATTGGCACTAATTATTTTACAAAAGAAAGTGGGCAAAGCATTCTGGTAGTTGTAGTATATGACGCCATCATGCCAAAAAAAATTGGCCTATTATAAAGGAAGATGAGAGCTGGTAAAGGAGCATGGAGTCGAGGAGCTGATTTAAAGGCCAAAAAAGTGGTTCCCTCCCCTCCCCTCTAGTACATTAAAATAATGATCCTCACTCTTGCTACTATTCAATTTTGGTGACTACATTAATCCCCCCTCCCTCCTCCCCCTCCATCTCCCTAATGTTAAATTCTCACAAATTATGTATTTCCTATTCAGCAGTTAGTGGACTTCTGGAGTTCAGGAATAACTACAACTTTGGATTACATCTGATTTACGCATTGTTAGTCGCACGGCCAGTTGTGATTCTTGCTAAACCCTCAAATGAAAAGTAAGTTCCGTAATTCAACAGTTTCCTTAAGTGAAAAGCAATGTGAATCGAAACGGTCCGTTCCGTGCCGTGACCGTATCATTGCCGTGATGTCTATGAAAACATACGAAAGTCCTGCCGTGACCGTGCCGTGACCGTGCCGTGACCGTGCCGTGACCGTATCAGTGCCGTGATGTCTATGAAAACATACGAAAGTCCTGCCGTGACCGTGCTGTACGTAGTCCGTGCTGTTTTCACAGTCATACGAAAAGTGATCTAATAGAAGGAAAAAGTGATAAATATTGCCTTTATTATAAATTCCAAACTAGTAGCAACTTTGCTTTTTTCGGCCATTTTGAGAAAGAATGAAATACAACTTTAAAAGCAAATTTTTTTCCCCAGAAATTTCAATTTTTTGTTTCCTTTACTTGCAGAGAAGTCCGTGCCCTTATCTCCACGTTATGGATGTTCGTATCAGACACAAACAGGTTAGAAAGACTGGTTTTACTTGTTAATTTATTTGAATTTTTGAAGATTGGGTTACCTTTGGTGTGTGCTTAGCTCGACCTAGTCCCTTCACGGAAACTGTGCCTAACACAGGTAACCCAAAGCGCGAGGAAAATTTTCAAATGTAATTTGATATTTGCAGTTGCCATGGTAGGGCTATTATTCCATGGAGAAAGAAAGCTCTTCACATCACAGATCTTCCTTGTTTGAGACTCGTTGGTCTTTGTAAGTCACGAAGATGTGTTATACCAAAGTCTGTAGAGGTGAGTGACTTTTGACAGACGTACGGACGGACGAACAGACGAGCGGACGGACGAACAGACGGACGGACGGACGGACGGACGGACGGACGGACGGACGGACGGACGGACGGACGGACGGACGGACGGACGGACGGACGGACGGACGGACGGACGGACGGACGGACGGACGGACGGACGGACGGACGGACGGACGGACGGACGGACGGACGGACGGACGGACGGACGGACGGACGGACGGACGGACGGACGGACGGACGGACGGACGGACGGACGGACGGACGGACGGACGGACGGACGGACGGACGGACGGACGGACGGACGGACGGACGGACGGACGGACGGACGGACGGACGGACGGACGGACGGACGGACGGACGGACGGACGGACGGACGGACGGACGGACGGACGGACGGACGGACGGACGGACGGACGGACGGACGGACGGACGGACGGACGGACGGACGGACGGACGGACGGACGGACGGACGGACGGACGGACGGACGGACGGACGGACGGACGGACTCACTCACTCACTCACTCAACTCAACTCAACTCACCCACTCACTCACTCACCCACCCACTCACTCACCCACTGAATGATACTTATGCAAACACATTCAATATCTCACGACTACGTTCACTTTTCTTATCATTTCTTGTCTACTAGCGCTATGTTTCAGTATTGGATTACGAAGCTGGAATAATCGTCTCACCTCCATACAAGGTAATCAAGCTTCTTTATATAAGGTTATCTTGTCCTAATATGGTTATCTATCTCCTCTTTTCAATGTGATCTTTTCTAAATAAGGCAATATTTTCCATATAAAACTCTACCCTGTCAGTTGCGGCGAAACCTCAAATCTGAAATGTATTTACAAGCCTACGATTATCACTCATCGAAACTAGATTAATGAGATGGATCAACAGGAATGAAAGGAAAATATCAGATAATTTCTCTCTCTTTTATGTAGGGTGTTTTCTTGAGAGCTGTCTTTAGTTACAGGAATTGTTGGCCGGTACGTAAGCTATGTAGTATTCTTATTATTGTTATTACTTTAGGCAAAACTTGCTTAATTATAAGAACAATTTCCGTATCATTGTGAACACTGCACGATCACGGCGCGGCACGGTTACGGAGGGAATTTTGAATGTTTTCACGACAGAGCGCCGTCCATCGCACACTCATACGATGGAGTAGATTTTGTGTGACTGTGAAAACGGCACCGCACAGTCACGGCACGGTTACGACAGGAATTTGAATGTTTTTATAGACATCATGGCACTGACATGGTCAAGGTACAGCGCGGTCCGTTTCACACTCATACCAAATCTGCTCTATAGGCATTATAGCACTGACACGGTCAAAGCACAGCGCGAATCCAACTAATACGAAAATAGCTCTAAATCGAACCAGTGGACATCTATTCAAGTTAAAGGTTTTTGTTTTACTCCGATAACTCATGTTATTATTCCACTAATGAAATTATGGTCAATAGTGTACACCATCTCCTTTACCATCTATTAGCTCTGTGTTTTACGGAAATCTAAAACTGTTGAAAGCAACAGAGATTAGAGAGATGTTGAAAGAGGTTGAGGTCACTGAGAATGGAACTTGGCGCTAGCCTTTCGCTTATTTGAAGGCTGCGCACTGACCAGTGAACACTTGTTCCTAAAACGCCTTTCGTCTCAAAGATTGCCTCGACATCCATACAGTTGCTTTCTTTAGCTAACAGTATGTTTTAGAATGGTACGTATTTTCCGTATCTCCGTTTTTCATTGCAGTCCAATGCCACTCTTCTGGCGTTTATTCATAGGTAAGGGTTTCACGCATCAAATCAATAGCTCTCTTTTTCCCCTAGATTCGTACGATCTGATGTTCTTGTCTTCCGGGAAGACAAAGCAATGATCGAGCAAACAATAGGCCGCGTTCGATATCTTCTGTCTTGACTGCGAGGCCTTGATCCGATGATACTTCATGTAGATACAAAAATATGATTCCCAAGTATAATTTAGGGTCACGAATAAACCAGTGTACCATAAATGACGTTTATCCCCATAAGCATATCTTCAGAATTTTGGTTGAAAAATTAGTTAGTTCACCACCCAAAAGCGTTACTATAGAATTTACACCATTGTATCCACTTACTTTTTTATAGTTTGGTGATATCTCAGTAGTTTCATTCCAGAAAGTCTCGCTATCATGCTAGAATGTTGACATGGCAACGTGGTCTATTGAATCCACACCTGCCCAAGTGCGGGTCCCTAGTCAGTGTGTTTAACTAATAGTTTTACTATTATCTTTTGCGTTTGTAATATTTGCAGTATATTCCTGGAGTTAGCTTGTAAAGCTTACGTACTATACTACTCATGTAGTCTTGGACCTGCACTTTTAGAGTAAGTACATCAACGCCACGGTCAAATGGCTGCGCATGCGCCAGATTTCGCGGGCTTTTGCGCGGCCGCGTCTTTACCACAGGGGGCCCGCGAAATATTAAATAAAAACGTATCTTATTTGTTTCTTTGGCCGGGAATCCTGTGTTTTGTAAGGACGAACAAAAATAGCCTTTACCACAGTAAACCCAGATACAATATATATGAAAATGATGCCAGTTGAAGAAAAATGGAAAATTCTTATCGGTAAGACACTTGATGCGACATGAGCTTTAATCAGGTATTTTAAAATTTGCAAGACAGAAAAATAATTACTATAGCTGGAAAAACAAAAAAGCATTAGCATTAGCAAAAAAGTGAAGTTTGAAGTGAATGAATCCAAAACTCGCGAGAAAATGAATTTTTAAATAGTGCGAATTCGTAAGAAAACCTGTTAGACATCTGTTACAAATTTCTTCGTGAGTTTTGAGTTCAAACTGGCTTCACAATTTTTCTCATTTTGACGTGCTCTTTCCAGCTATGGTAATTATATTTCTGTCATGTGACTTTTGGAATTACATGATATAAGCTCAATGTTTTGGCATTGTGTTCCTCGCTCACTGAAAAGATCGCATCAGTCGTAGAAACGTTTTGCACTCTTGTTTTTGTCTGAATTACCTCATATTCTAAATATATCTTAAAGACGCTGAATACGCCTGAATACACAAGAGTTTAATTAATTAAATTGAATTTAACACGATTTTTTTCTGTTTTCAGATCTGGGTCTACGATGGATGCAGTAGCTAACATGGTATGACCCACAATTTTTGTTTAAACGTTTTTTAGCAACAGCACGTTTGTAGTTGTAGTGTATAAATCACTTGAGTTGCGCAATGGTCTACCACTCTCCTTTCGCTAAACAACATCGTCCGGGTTTAGTTTTCTCCCATGGCACGAAGGTTTTTCTCTAGATAGGGTTTTTTTACTTGGCGAGTAAAGCCAGCCGAATGATAATATGCAGTGATTGCTTTGTACGTCACAAAATACTGACAGGCCTGTACAGCGCATGCTCAGACGAAATGGGTCGAAAGCCCGCCGAGTGAACACTGGAACGAGTAGGTTTTTTTATTTTGTTTTATTTGTTTTATTTGTTTTGTTTCGTTTTGTTTTTGTTTGTTTGTTCATTGTTTTTGTTTTTTGTTTTTTTGTTTTGCTTTCGAATAAATCAACCGAGTGTTGTACAAAGAGGGATTATGCTTCTGGGCGTATTATCCATCAGGTTCCATGTGCACGAAGGGTGAATAGGGCTATCTGTTAGGTAAACCCTTATTCAATGGATAGATTTATTGGAAACGCCATATAATTATCAATTAATAATTATAATTATCCAGTGGAGAAAATTAATTAATAATTATAATCAAAAATAATTAATTATTATAATTTAATTAATTAATTTTTTTTTTATCAATTACGTTGTAAACTTAGACGTTTGTTTTAAGTATTGAAATAAAGACCTTTATTGATAGCGCTTTCCACACTTCGCGTAATTGAGGAAAAGCAAATGATTCGTAATCTATCTTTCAAAAAAACACGTCCAAACCGCGTATTTCAGTCGACAGAAAACTTGACCGACGAATATTGATCCTTTACCCGCATTGAATATATTGGATTCGTCAGTGACGAATGATTCATATCAGTTTAAATTGGGCCAATATCGTTGGAACGATTATCAACTTCTTTTTTTTATGTTTTAGGATGAGATTGAAGTGCTGAATCGTTTGGGTGTTCATTTTTCTGATGCTGCAATTGTACAGGTAAAACTAGGCAAGAATGATTGAATAAGTGAATGGTTGAATAAATCAACGAATGAATGAAATGTGAATGGTAGGAGAGAATAGGAGATGCTTATGGAGGAAAATAAGTGGATGGGAAATGTATTACTGAATCAAGTAAGAGGGTGAATAAGGATGTATGCATTAATGTAATTTGTAAGCATAGATGAGTACACAGCAAGAGAAACGGAATGGAAAGAATGGACTATTTGTCATTTTTCTTCTCTCTCGTCCCATCTAGCACTTTGTGGAGATCATCAAACAGCACCAAATAGACTCCCGTTGTCATGGCAACGAAGGTAAGGTCATACCGAGTCACTCCTTCCACCGTCCAGCTTTTTTGTTTGGGCTTACTGTGCCCTTTCCGAGTGACACGGTATCACTAATATTGATACAGGCAATGATAGCAACGAATAATTAAATTAACTGAACAGTTTCATTTTTACTTTATAGAACTCAAAGCCCAGACAATTATCAGTGACCTTTCGAAGTGTGCAAAGTACCGAAATCTGGCCCCTTTTGAGACATAACGTACAAGGGAAGTATTCACGTTATAAAAGTAACCTCTGTAATCCGGTCACCTCTGTTATACGGACACTTCTATACAACGGACAATTTCTTGACAACAGAATAAAATCGCCGCATAGATTAAAACCTTCGAAAATGGACACCTCTATAATACGGACGCCTCTATAATACGGACATGCATTTCTATAATAACGGACAGTCTGTTGGTCCATACAAATAAAATTTCGATAAGTTACCTTACTAAGGATACCTCTCTAAAAACCGGACACTTTGGTTCCCTGTACTAATCAATGATATTGTCATGAGAACCTGGTAACCAGGCGACATTATGGTAACCAAGTGAAATCACTATGGTAACAAGGTGGCACCACTATGGTGACCAGGAGACATTGCTATAGTAACCAAGAGACATTGCTATGGTAACCATGAGATATCACTGTGGTAACCAAGTGAGGTCACTGTGGCAACTCTGCACGTCAAATAGAACAGAAATTTTAAAATGGGTGATTTTAATGTTTTATATTTTTGTGAATAGCTGAATAATTGTAAAAAATAATTATTTGAAATATATGCTATGAATTTGAGTGCCTTTGTTCCTCCAAGTTTTCACGTCATGTAAACCTGCGTTTATTGTATTTTGCTTTGGCCTACTCGACCTTTTTCCCGAAATTCTTCTGTACTTTGAGTTTTGCACTTAATATATCTTCGCTTTATTGAGTTGTCACTTTGTTCGACCATAGTATAAAGACTCAATAGCGTACTGCTCATAAAGAGTGCTTTTCTCGCACTAGAAACACACAGATATAAATATGATTCACTGTTAATAGAAATCGTTTTTCTTTGGGAGTGTTCTTTGATGGTATTTAGCGAGTACAAACAAATTTAACCAAGCTAAAGTCGTTTCTAACTATTAGTTTTACATTCCGATACAAGAACCGTATCCGCTGCGACAGTTAAATGTTCACTTCCACCATTTCCATTCTTGCTCTTAGTATTATTATTGGCCAAGAACATTGCACTTTCTTTCTGTACGAGTTTCCTTGGACACATGAGCTTTTTGCACGCTCGTTTTAAGTCTTGGTTCATTACTGTGTACAAAATTGGATTTATGGCCGACTTTGAGTACATGAGGAAGAGAAAACCCTTAAAGTATTCCACGTCGACTTTGATAGAGGAGAATTTGAGGAGAGTCATAACAATAAAGAAGGGAACCCAACAAATTAGAAAAATTCCACCAATCAGAGCCAATAGCGCAACAACTCGCAACTCTTTCTTACGAGTCTTCGACGAACAGGAATTCTGAAAAAGCGAGTTCTCAATGCGCATGCGCTTTATCTGTTCTCTTGCCGTGAAGAAAATATTCCCATAACTCCAGCCCATTATAATCGAAGGAATGATGACGACAAATAGCCATAATGCACAAATGTAAGCAACTTCCGCTTGGTAGTACTCCTTAGCGACCGCTCCACTTTTGCATATAATATCCGGTGTCCGCCAGAAGATTGGCGGACAAGAAATCACTATACTGCCAACCCAAAGCCCAGTGATGACTTTCCGCGCATGCGCAGGAGTCATAGTAGTCATATAATGGAAAGGTTTGACAATGACGAAATATTGGTTCATTGCGACTGCGCAGAGATTGAAGACTGACGCAGCGCCAAAGAGAACTCCAAAAGGCGTGGTTACGTAGCAAATAGAGCTGTGTGGGTACCAGTTCCTCTCGAGCGTAGAGACTAAAGTGGTAGACATCTTGAGTAGAGCGTGTAGTAGATCTGATATGGACATACTGACAAGGAATCTAGAAAAACGAAGAGCAAACGTTATATAAAAGCTATTGGAAGATAAGGTCTCGTCCAAAGATATCCCTGTCTGTGAACCAATAATATTGGGCTTCCTGTGTTAAAATACTCGTAGCTTTCAAGTGTAAATGCGAAAATTGTTGCAACGCGACTGTATATATTTTTCAAACTTGTCGTTTTTGATCCGTCAATCATCCTTGGGGGGTGAAGGTTATTTCAAATCAACCAATGAGTGAACAAATTCACTGGGTGGCAATACAGTTTAGTTCAGTAGTCTACTCTACTCTACTCTGCTCTACTCTACTCTACTTTACTCTACTCTACTCTACTCTACTCTACTCTACTCTACTCTACTCTACTCTACTCTACTCTACTCTACTTTACTCTACTCTACTCTACTCTACTTTTACTTTTACTTAACTTAAATTAACTTACCTAAACTTAACTTTATTAGTTTACTCTACTCTACTCTACTCTACTCTACTCTACTCTACTCTACTCTACTCTACTCTACTCTACTCTACTCTACTCTACTCTACTCTACTCTACTCTACTCTACTCTACTCTACTCTACTCTACTCTACTCTACTCTACTCTACTCTACTCTACTCTACTCTACTCTACTCTACTCTACTCTACTCTACTCTACTTTACTTTACTTTACTTTACTTTACTTTACTTTACTTTACTTTACATCACGTCAGCAAAAATACGCAGACTCAGTGTTGCATTTCTCACCTAGGTGTGAATAAGACAATGAACAGTGCATACTGAGTCTGCGTATGCCGTTTCTGCTTCCGTCGCTCGCAAAAACCGGGCTTAAGTCTACACTCACATATTGATAACATTATGCAGCTGGGGGGTTCTGTGAATAACCCAACATACAAGTCCATTTGCTGTAATCGCCACAAAAATGACGGCAGCCAAAAATGACACTTGAACAGTAACAGTGAAATCCACATGTGAGACTGCTGACTGATTACTGCTTGTGCTCGCAGAAACATTTAGGTCCATCGGTGTGGTGTTATAAATCTCTATAACTGAAAAAGTAAATAGATAAAAATGCGATTGTTAAGATAAAACATCTTTAGATAGCTGTTTAGGAAATTTTTAATCATCCTCCCTCCCTCCCTCCCTCCCTCCCTCCCTTCCTCCCTCCCTCCCTCCCTCCCTCCCTTCCTCCCTTCCTCCCTCCCTTCCTTCCTTCTTTCTTCCTTCCCTCCCTCCTTCCTTCCTTCCTCCCTCATTCCCTTCCTTTCTGCTTTCTTTCTATCGTTGATTTCTTTTTCTCTTTTTTCTCTTTTCTTTATTTGGATTTCAAATTTTTCGTGCAAAAAAGGGAAAAACCTTTAAAACGCATCAAAGGAGCACTTGGATAAAAATCAGTCAAAACTGCAAATGAGTTGAAAAGTGCTTAAAGTTAATTTTCTCTCGGAACTAAATAATTACCCAAAAATATTTTCTTCAAGGGCGAAAACAATTAAATATTTTAGCAATGAAATTGGGAGTAGATGACGTTAATTTCTGAACATAATAAGTTTTTTATTACCGATTTTCGCCCAAGTCTTGTGAATTTAAATTGATACTTTTGGTTTGTGTATTAGTTAGTTGTTATTCAAAGTTGTACTTGAGATATTTTATATATTTTATAGCTCACTTAAAAATATGGTTACTCAGAATTCACAAAATTGTCACAATTCTCCAAACAGATGATAAAATTAATCCTCATCACTTTGAAATAATACCTTCAAAATGAAGTTTTCTTTCCGAGCGACATTAATCACTGCCAACATTCAAAACAGCTCAAAATTGTTCAATTCACGCCATGATGACCAATTCAATCATTCAAAGTTCGCGGTAATCAATTTGCTTAGAGCAGATTTCGTATGAGTGTGTGCCGTGCCGTGACCGTGTCAGTGCCGTGATGTCTATAAAAAACATTCGAAATTCCTGCCGTAACCGTGCCGTGACCGTGCGGTGCCGTTTTCACACTCATACGAAATTTTTTCTATTACAAGAACATTCGTGTTTGCAAGAAACGCGATCGAAGTTCGCTCATTTATTTACTCATTCGTTCACAAATCACTCATATTTGGTTCTTAACTGAGGCAGCTAACATATTGTTATGTTGGGCTTCTCTTGATTAATTTGAGCCTAGAGGTTAAGTTCAAAGACACCGACCTCTTATAATAAATTACCTTTTATCCACTATCTGCGATAGCCGAGACACAATTCTAAAAGCGGCAAATTTGTCACGTCCCACCTCTGCCACCACTGCGCTTTCTAATTAGTTTTAAATCCCTTTTAGTTTAGAACCTATAGTCTTAATTAGATTTCGTGCAAACGTGGAATGTATGTGTATAATGTGTTTTATCTCATTGTCGCGGAGATTATGTTAGTATTTGGGTTAACGCCTTTACGTTAGAGTCTCCTCAGTCTTACATGCAAACGAAAACACCTAAAATACATACAGCTCTAGAATACAGACACCTTTGATACTTCGATAAGTTTACTCCTAAAAATAGTTTTCACTAATACTAGGAGATTAACAAAATAAATGAATAAATAAATAATAAATACAAAGTAATAGAAATTTGCCTCTAGAATACAGACACCTCTAGAATACAGACACCTCTAGAATACAGACACCTCTAGAATACAGACATCTCTAAAATACAGACACCTCTAGAATACAGACATCTCTAGAATACAGACATCTCTAGAATACAGACACCTCTAGAATACAGACATCTCTAGAATACAGACATCTCTATAACTCTGTAATACAGACGATTCTATAATACAGACACCTCTAGAATAGACACCTATAATACAGGGACCTCTATGATATAGACACTTCTAGAATGCAGACACCTCTAGAATACAGACACCACTAGAATACAGACACCTCTACAATAAAGACACCTCTGGAATACAGACACCTCTAGAATACAGACACCTCTAGAATACAGACACCTCTAGAATACAGACACCTCTAGAATACAGACACCTCTAGAATACAGACACCTCTAGAATATAGACACCTCTAGAATACAGACACCTCTAGAATACGGACACCTCTAGAATACGGACACCTCCAGAATACAGACACCTCTAGAATACAGACACCTCTAGAATACAGACACCTCTAGAATACAGACACCTCTAGAATACAGACACCTCTAGAATACAGACACCACTAGAATACAGACACCTCTAGAATACAGACACCTCGATAATACATATAATAATCATCCCGTTATACGTACCTCTATAGTATATAAAATAGTATATAAACACCTTAATATAAACACGTATAGATACTGCTATGTACACATCTCTTTTAAACGACTCTCTAGGTCACCTGGTGGTTGTTTATGGCTGCTAAAGTCTTATTCTGTTCGAGAAGCGCCACTACAGTAGATATCTTTTTTCATGTTCAAAGTCTATCAGTGAGATTGGTTCTATCAATTTCTTTTCAAATCAAAAAAGGTTTAGCTTATCGTTATTATCGAAAGCTATCATGGTTTTTAAAATATTTGCGATGTACCGCGTGTTCTGATTGGCTGACAATCTTGTTGATATCAGGGTGAGTCATGTTCATTCAAAACCGTCAAAATTTTTTTATCGATGTATGAAACACCTGTTTTTATACTGAAGAAACAGAAAACGCGCGCGCGTGCTGTGTGCAGATTTAGAGCACGCGGGGATTGATCAGAACACGAGAGAAGTGGTAAGAAGCACGAGGCGTAGTCGAGCACAGCGGGCAAGTTTTCTATTTCTTTTATAAAATACAACATGGTTTTCAAGCAAATTCAGTGTTCATTTACACTGACAAAAAATTCGAAAAGTGCGCGCGCGTGCTGTGTGTACATATTTAGAGTTCACAGTATACGCGTCCTTCGGCCAATGAGAGCGCGCGTTATATGCTTTGAATTGTAATTGTGTTCCTAAACCTGCTGTTTTTGTGCTTTAAATCTTCCCGTTTGTCTATATCACCGTACAGAGACACCAACAAGTGGTTTTATATTAATTGAATAAAGTTTTTCATATTAATTTTATAAGATATTTTAACGGTCTTAAATGTGCGTGACTGCCTGATATAAACACGGTTGTCAGCCAATCAGCACCAGCGTTATATCGCAAATGTTTTAAGAATAACGATCATTTACGATAGTGGTTCCGATAAAACTGGAAACGCTCATTTTTGATTTGAAAGGAAATTGCTAGAAACCAATCTCACTGATAAAGTCTCGTTATTATACAGGTGACAACAAGCAAGGGCCGATGCCGGCCGCAAAATGTATGTGACGTCGCGTGACCTGTTACAGGGTAAAAACATTGACTATGTCACGCAAATGAATTGTCACTGCGAACCTGATCCTGCGTCACGTCCTTGCGACTTTTTCATAAGCATTGAGATCGTGGTTTAGAATGAGCGTGACCATTCTACTATAGTATCAGAACATTTACTGTCACGTAAGTGAATTGTCACTGTCACGCCCTTCCGATTTTCCCCTTAGCGTTGAGACCCTCAGGCCTAGTTGGGACGCCGTATCAGCCATGTGCCATGTGCAACGAAATACAGGAAAAGCTCCGCGTATAAATATATGAATTAAGAACGGCACATGGATGGTCGACGGTGTCTGAACTAGGCCTTAGGGGTTTTGAAGTGAGATTATTCTTAACTGGCTTACCGTGGTTGCGACGGAAAACGGAGAATTAGGAATTGATTCCGGAGAGGGAGCCTGAGAAACGGCTACCACATCCAAGGAAGGCAACAGGCGCGCAAAATCGGTAAAATATGCAGACAGTATGTCCGCTTTTTCTCCCTTTTAAGATAAGAGTAACTGGTGTTATCTATTATTTCATTTGCTGATCTTAAAGTTTTGAGCTGAAAAATGCCCCAGGTATTTCTATAGGTCAGTTTAAAGAGAAATTGTAATCACTTGATATCGATCTCTCGAATAATTCATAGTTTGCCCTCATGAATTTTGTTCTAGAATATTTCACAGATTAAATGCAATTAAAATGAAAAAATAAACATTCGGTAACCCTCACAATTCGAATGAATTCAGAAATCTGCGATTAGTTAAATGAAATTAATTGTTAGTGTGTAGTTATCAAATGTCCACATATTATACCTTCTGCCCCCTTTAGCTAAATTGCTCTTATAGTCACGTAGGGCAAAAGAAGACAATCAAATACGGTTCTACAACATTCTGTTGGTCTACCAGCTATTTCAAAGGTTGAACACTATGACATCACTCCGGCAAAGAGTGTGAGTTCTAGAAAAACAGCCGACGTTGAAAAGAAAACTCTGAAACCAGGTCTAGAAGTGTCTATCAATTAAGAGATTTTTTTCAATATCGAGTAATAATGGCTAAACTTGCCAAAAACTAGCCCCTTGTGCAGGTAACACTCAAATTCTAGTTAAGAATTGAACTACTAAGATCAGTTAAGAATTGATCTACTAAGATACAATGCCTGTTTAAAACAGTCTCTTGAGTTGTACAAAGTGGTTGTCCTGTATAGTATTTTTATTCAAATTTAGCAACTTTCGAGCTAAACGTAAAGAATTGTATGGCAATTGAGCGAAAGAAGGCCTAAAACCCATTTTCGATACAAATTTTCAGCTGAATTAACACTTTTATTCAACTTTTATTAATCAAAACCACTTACAAACAACCTAAACTTCCTGAAAGTAATAGCTTTCGCTTTGTACAACAGTTATTCCTCAGCTGAATAGTTTTTGTTGCCCAATGCTTGAACATAAAAAATATAATCTGCTCTTAAATAATTCACTGGTTTAGTATATCCTCTATTGTAACAGTCGTGTAGTAGTCAAACGTAAGGGAAATAACTTTTTCTAAGGTTTCAGTTTATATAAAACGCTATCGACAACGTAAACCCAAAAGTTGATGTGTACAAATGTTTGTATCCTGTTTTTGGCTTGAAATGTATTTTCGATGGGGTTGTATTATTATTAGTTTACATTTTACTCATCTGTAATCCCACGGATATTCCCAAAAGTATATACACTTTACATTTCCTTGCAAACATCTAATATTTCTAATCGGTAAGATTCCTGAAATATTTTCGGAAAAAATGTTTTTTTTGCAGGGTTTTTTTTTCATACCAAAGCTATGTACACACTAGTCTGGGTAAAACTGAAAACCCCATTTTTTTCTACGTTTTTGCATCTCAGACAAAAGAAAATCCCCGTCAATTTTAGTGCGGACGGAAGATCTTACCGTAACAAACCGTAACAAAACCGTAATGAAACTTGACGAAACGAAACAAAAACGTAACTAAAAGATGCGTTTTCAAATCTATCTGGATAAGTGAAGTTCTTTAAGTATCCGTCGTTAAAGAACCGTAAAAAAAAACCGTAAAAAAACGTATTAAAACGTAACAAAAAGATGCGTTTTCAAATTTTTCTAGATAAGTGAAGAGAAAGACTGCTTCTTTAAAGTATCCATCGTTAAAGTTCCGTAACAAAACCGTAACAAAAACGAAACAAAAACGCAACAATAAGATGTGTTTTCAAATCTATCTGGATAAGTGAAGAGAAAGACTGCTTCTTTAAAGTATCCATCGTTAAAGTTCCGTAACAAAACGTAACAAAAACGAAACAAAAACGAAACAACAAGATGTGTTTTCAAATTTATCTGGATAAGCGGAGAGAAAAACTGCTTCTTTAAAGTATCCATCGTTAAAGTATCAATGACAAAACCGTAACAAAACGTAACAAAAACGTAACAAAAAGATGTGTTTTCAAATTTATCTGGATAAGTGGAGAGACAAACTGCTTCTTTAAAGTATCCGTTGTTGCATATGCGACACGTTATATATATCCCACTTCTGCCTCCATTAGTCACAATTGAATTGCTTTAAAGAAACCTGAAGGAGCCAGAAATCTCGCAATTTGAAAACAACCTGTCGTTATTTGATCGTTTGTCACACGTCTGCCATCATATTGCACATTAAATGTCTCTTTCACGATATTATCTTATATGTTTTACCCAAAAAAAGAGCGACAATTCGGATACTTTGAAAGCATTAGTCGGTATTTGGCCGTTTAGGTCTCATTTCTTTGACAACTTTCTATTAGATAACTTAATTTTTTCCTGAATATTTTTACTTAAAGAAGCGAAAAATGGAATTGGTTGTTACTCGTTCGTTTTGATTCCACTTCTGACATCATTATATTATCTTTTTATAAAGTGTCACTTAAATAATGTCATTTTGCTCTTAAGCTGTTGATCGTGATGGAATTAAGTGATAACTTGTTAAATAGAGTGTTGATATATCGTGCTTTTGTTGATTTTGATACGCTTCACACCTGGTGGGTATTTTATGTACCGTTAAAGAAACTTGTATTGTATAAATATCTCTATAATGCTCACGCCTCTACAACGCCATAATTCCATAACAGACTCCTTTGTAGTAAATATTACGCCTAAAATGATCTGTTAAATCATTGATCTAAAGTTTTAGAATAAAATATTTAGACAAACGTTTTCGATCGATTGACCATCATCGTATATGCTGGTGGGTTTGATTTATCTGGAATTTATATCGCCGTTTATATGTCTGTATATATTATATACGATATAAATTCAAACTGTATATTATATATCAGACGCGTTTATATTATATCTCTATAATACACACACCTTTATAATACAGAAAACATCTTTATAGTACATACCGGCTTATAGACAGCTTTATACTTTATACAATCCAAACGTGTACTAAATTGTGCTAAATAACGCAATTCGGCAAACAACGGAAAACAAAGGATTTTGCACTATCTGTTACTCTGCCTTGTTGCATGAATTTAGTGTTCGGAGTCTAATACAGACACCTCTAGAATACAGACACCTCTCTAGAATACAGACACCTCTAGAATACAGACACCTCTAGAATACAGACATCTCCCTAGAATACAGACACCTCTAGAATACAGGCACGTCTAGAATACAGACACCTCTAGAATACAGGCACCTCTAAAACAGACACCTCTAGAATACAGACACCTAGAATACAGACACCTCTAGAATACAGACACCTCTAGAATACAGACATCTCTACATAGACACCTCTAAAACAGACACCTCTAGAATACAGACACCTCTGTAAAACAGACAGTCACCTCTAAAATACAGACACCTCCAGAACCGACACCACTAGAATACAGACACCTCTAGAATACAGACACCACTAGAATACAGACACCTCTAGAATACAGATACCTCTAGAATACAAACACCTAGAATATAGACACCTCTGTAAAAAAGACACCTCTAGAATACAGACACCTCTAGAATACAGACACCTCTATATCTCATCGTTATGCAGAAACCTCTATAACTTCTATTCTACATGATATAAATGTCTATGTAAATAATATAGACAAAGACAATTTCTATGAAACTGATAAAACATACCAAAATAATTCTCTTTACAAACTTCTCCACGAACACCCGTGATATACTCTTTTCTGCAATGTAGACATGATTATCCTATGGACGCTTCTGTGCTACGAACATCTCTAGTTTATGACAGATACCTCTGTTATGCGCTCACTTCCAAGCAAATGTGAATATCGTCTTTTTTCAGGGAGGTTTACCGGTCCTAAAAGCCGAAGTTGTCATTTGTTACTAATAGAAAATTCTCTATAGAAAGAAAAAGTCTGATGTCGGTTCCGTTTTTCTCGAAAAAACGGCTGAAATAAAATGAATACTAATCCTTAGTGAGCGAGTAAACGGTTTGTACAGCTCGGAGCAGCTCTTTAATATTGGCACTTTGTTGGTTTTCCTAAATATCCGCTTCTGAAAAAGGTTCAAATGTGTTTAGAGAAAACAACGTTGTGTTGACATTAAATATGTCTCTCATTCTAATGAGCTACGACGCGAATGCTACGCAGAATATCAAAAATTAGAAACAAAGTCACCTTGGTTCCAAACTGATAAACAAAATGAGTGACCTTGGGCGTTAATCCTTCAATATTTGTGAAAGTTGAATTCTTGGTCGTGCTATATTTCTATTATATATAAGTGATACATTAGCGTATATAATATCGGCGCACGGCAGTCTAATGTCTATCCCGCATCTGACACCATCTCTATCTGAAGCTTCACGTCGCTCCACGTTAGCTCCCGAACATTCTTTCTTAAATCTTCCAAAACTATTGCCTTTTCTATATAAAAATTCACCCTGATATACTACTTACGTTGCATTCGAAGTGAGGAATATCCTTTTTTGCCTCTTTTTCTAATAGCTTTTTTGCTACAGTTGCTTTTTAGGCACAACATACATTGCGTGTCAACGCAAATCTGAATTCAGTGGTTTATAATTATTTCTTTTTAAAAAGTGATAGAATTATGATGTCATAATGGCGACGTGGTGACGTTATTTGTTGAAGAAAGCTGCGAGAAACAACAGTACTAATTTATGACGCGTTTATCCGTAGTCGTTTCCTCGGTTTGATCGAGTATATTTTATGTGTTGTTGAGGGGGAACATTAAGTAGATTGCGTGACTTGAATTTATCTTATGCCTTAAAAATATAAAAAAATATTTATTGATATTTAGTGTTGATAAAGTCAATTCAACAATATTAGGCGCATTAGTACATTTCTAAAGCTGTAACTTCAGCAAACCTATGTTTTCATCAGCAAAACAAACAAATTAATTCAAAGCTAATTTTTGCATTAAAAGCCTTAAGCAGTCAACGTCAACTAAGGTTACTGACAGGATTTAGATTACACTTTTATAAATCATTGTTACAAACCAAATGGCATTTGTTTCACTTTGTCATAACTCCTAAATAAATCGAGAATAAATATTTTACGTGCGCTTACACAATGAAAACTTTTAGTCGTAGCTATTGAGATTTGCCGACAATGGACCAAGATACTCCAAGATAATGTTTTTTCAAATTCAAATCTTCAGGAAAAAAGTGTCGTTTTTTCAAGGAGTTTTATGTCAGTAAGTGTTTTTTCAAGCGGTAACATGAAATACGGATTATACTACTCCAGTTATGGCCAGACTTGGATAGAATTGTAACAGACTAACTCTGTGTAATACCGGCCCTTTAGATCATGATTTAAAAACAAACTAGCATAGGAAACGTATTGGCGCTAAGCAGAAAACTTTGTTCTTTTAGTGGAACCTTACTATTCTCTAGTTCAATTTTTTTTGATATGTTTGAATGCGATGTCGGTTTATCTCTTCCTCGCCCGTTAAGGTAAAAAACTAGCTTCATATTCAGCCGAATGTTTATCTATTTATCTATCCATTTGTTTTATACCTCTTGACCTACCGTATTTCTCTCTTGTAGAACACGATGTTTTGATTATTCTCGAGTTTCTTGAGTTTTGGTGTGACACCATAAAAAGAGTCAGTTTCTCGTCAAAACGCCCGTCTCGTTTAAGCGTCGCCAAAAGGCTTCACTTCAAAACAAAACCAGGCGTTGTAAGAAATGATTTCGGTTGCGGTTTTCTATCTGTAAGATCGTTCTTCAGCGCGAACGTTGCCTGAAGGCTATCTATATGGAAATCCTCCGACCATATAGTAATTTATTTATTCATCTGACAACCCGATTTAAAATCACAGTTTAAGTTATTAGAAAAATGGCAGATGTTCAATAATGAGTTTTTTTTATTTCTCACGCTATATAGAGGAAGGAAACAGTTGGCTTTAAAACCTAAACAAAAAGACCTTTTCTCCAAGTTTTATTAAAAAAATTCCGTTAAACTTACGCATGACCTCAGTAAAAATCCACTGACGCTTGCTCAGATGAGCGCAGGCCCAAGTTGCCTTATCAGTCATAGTGTCTTTAGTTTTCTATAGGGATGATATTAGAAAACCGCCAATTATTTTTAGGTCCAAAACAAAATTGATTGAATTTAGCATTAGAATTCAAATTGATCTCAAGGACTTTGAAATTGCTAAGTAATTTGCCTCTTCGTCTTAAATAATAGGATTTTTGTACTTTTCCAGGTTTTAAGGTAACTAATTACTTAATAAACAAGGAAAGATACTCATTATGTCAGTAGTGCTAATCAAATAACCAAAAATATTATGAGTAAACGAAAAGTTATTAAATCATTTTTGTGCGTATTTTTCTTCTTCTTGAGATTCGATTAAATTAAAACCAAATTTGCTAAAAATAATTGCCAACATGGCAAGTTCTTATGCAATCTAGAGATGTTTGAATAACATGTAAAAAATATTTGTATTACGAGATGAAAAGTTTTTTTATGAGATGTACCGCAAACTACTTGGTCAGCGGTCAGTGTCATTGCCAAACGCGTTTCCATGTACGATGAAAAAGGCGCGAAAATTGAACCCTTATCAAAATCGAAACTACTTTCTTCAAAACAAAAACTTTGAATATATATTGAGTTAAAGGCAAGATAAACAGTATGTTAGGTGATTTTTGCGTCGGATTTTAACTATCCACTCGCGCGTAATTTTTACGTCGACCCTGAGACCAGTGTGAATCCAAACGTGAATTATTCAAATTTTAAAACCCAAAATACTTTCCAACAATATTGCCCACAAGTATGATTTTTAAAAATGATAAGAAATTTGATATTCTCTATGTATATAAGTGTAATATTTCTAAATAAAAAATTGTCACCTAATTTGGCGCGAATTGGAGACGTCATTCTAAGCATTAAAAATTGAATTAAAAAAATAGGCGCGATGTAAATATTTAAGATATGGTGATTGAGATTTGCCCCGGAACTTGCGGAAACTTGCGAGTTTGCTTGATTGATTAGAGAGCCTTTCTATCCATTTTTAATTCATTAACGATGTCGAGATAAGTTTTCCTTCCAATTTTAAATGAATGAAGAAGATTTTTACGATAAGAAACAACGCTTCCTATAAACATTACACCATATAGAAGAATGTGAATTTTGGCTACAAGATGTGAAAGGTTGTTTTGAGAAAGTCATGTAAACTCAAACCTTGCCTACGTAAACTCACCAAAATTACAATTGTTTACCTGAGTTGGTTCCGTAAATCCGATTAAAAATATCCTTGCGTTGACAAACAGAATTCAGCAAAACATTTTGATGTTTAACAGCTTGTGTTACGATTATTCACATCAGTACTTTGAAAACCTACCTTAGAAATGCAGGAAGAACGATTTTGCTGCTGCTGTTCAGTTTGTCGTGCCTTCCGCTTAGCTGCACACAGATATATTTCCAACCTCTTTTTCTTTTAAATGAATTCAGCTTTTTTCTCGACACCACCTCTAAGGGTCGCATATAAAGTCAAAACTGTCAGAAGAACGAAACAAAAGTAGGGCCAATACAGAAATGATAGACTCTTACTTATCTTTAAGTTCAGCTTCCAGCCTGCGGCACTTTTAAAAACTAAAAAAAGGACTATCTTGTTTTTCACCTCATAAGTATCAAGATTCATCTATTCGCGATATTTTATCTCGGTACTAAAAATTCATTTCCAGAGGGCTTGACCTGTTTCTTTGATAACTTCAAAAAATCCCGAATTTTGGACTGTCATAAATTCATGTCTTCCAAATTCATCAAGAAAATCGTAGTTTGATGTATTGGCCGTGTGAAAGGACGAACACGAATGAAATATTGCTTTACCGTGTAACTCAAAACAATTGTGAAACCACCGGTCGAACACAGTTGGCCCTCAAAACTGATTGGAGGACTTGGTATTGCTCTGTTTTAAGATAATTAACATAGGCTTAGTTTTTGGCAATTGGGAAATACGTACATTTCTTTCTTCGTGGTGGCCTTCCGCTATTTATCAGGTCCTTATCAATACTATGAATAAGATTTGGAATTTGACATTGCATTGACTTTGATAAATTTAAAGAAAGTTAAATCTACCGTAATGAAATAAATATGTATATATTTTCGACCCCAGTTTTTGAAATAATAATACATAATTGAATACTTCATAAGTTATTCATTTCACTTTCGTGCCGGGATACAATGGATAGAGAAAAATGTTCACGAACAGCTCAATTCTTTTTCTGGCAAAGCGCAAAAATGTTCTAGAATTTTCTCATGATTGAAATATGATTTTTACACTGAGCACAAGCAAGATGAACTGTAGTTAATAAGGTTATCTTTTTATATAAAAGTGAGGTAGGATGCTCTTTCATATGCAAGACTAAGAGATCTGTAAAATCGATGACAAGAATCTCCCTGCACGATGTCCCCGGCCCCAAACAATTATCAGTTTGCTCAATTTTTTGTCTCAAAAAAAAGCTCATTTTCTTATGTGTATCATAAAAGGTCAGTTTTAGTCCAAACTGATGCTTAACTTTTAGGGTTTTTTCGAAGTTGTTTTTGAAAGTCGACACAAACGACAAAGTGAATTTTAAAAAGAATTCTGTTCCGGAGAACGTTTGGAGTATTAGTGCTGGAATTCACCCATTCTTTTGGAAATCAAAAGACAATGAAATGGTAGCTATGTTCGATGAACAAACAACAGACGCTAATGAGAAATCTTTTCTAGAAGCTCATCCAAGATGGCTGCCGTGACGTCACATGCCACCCAGCAATATCCATTGAGCACTCTTTGATAAAAGTCCACGTAGATCAGTTGAAAACGTGGTGAATATGGCCTTTGACTTACTACCTCACCAATATCTGATCATGACTCTCTAAGATTAATAATATTTGTGCTTACGTCTTTTGTTTCTATTGGAACTTGGTTACAAGATGATTACTTTTTTCTTTTATCAAGAATGTCTTAATGCCATCTGTTCAAAATCCCCCCCCCCCCCCCCTCCCAAAAAAAAAGAAACACGTAGAAAACCCTTGCAAACAGTATTTCAAAGTCTAAGTCCGAAGGCTATTTTTTTTTCAAAATCACAAACTGTTGAAATGTAAAATTTGCACGTAAGAGAGTGAATTAATTTTTTTCTCTCCAAGTCATTTTTATCGCTGATAAAATTATTATTTTTTCACTGCCAATACACCTTAAATTATTGTACTCACCGAACGTCTATAATTGAAGGGATTTAACTGAAAACGACGTAAGTGACAACTTTTTTTTGAAGTTATATCTTTAACTGTTCCATGGACATGAACATGCCTTTGAAAAAATACAAAGTTCAAGTGGGAAATATCAAAGGAGATCTTTTTGCTTTTGTTCCCAAAAATTGTCTCAACGCCGTTAAATCCCACTCTTAAATTTCATATTTGTGATTTCCTTTAAAACAAGCATTTTTTCTCAAAATTGTGTCCTCAGACGAGAACCACATTTGCCTCAAAACAATGTTCTACATATACTTATTTTACGAAAAAAATCCCTTAAAACAAGCACTTTTTATCTCAAAATTATCTCGCGATACAATTTTGAGATAAAAAGTGCTTGTTCTAAGGAAATGTATTTCTTCAAATAAGTAAATGTAGAACATCGTTTTGAGGCAAATGTGGTTCTTGTCTGAGGACACAATTTTGAGAAAAAATGCTTGTATGAAATTTCAGAGTGTCCGTTCAGTAGCACATGGATAAAGATCCAAGAAGAGAGAATTTACATAGAAACCACAAATTTCGCAGGCCAAAGGCAGGGGCGGATTTAGGGGAGTGGTGCGTACCTCCTCATAAGACGACGCTAGGCCCTTTTCTTCTCAATGCTTTTCCAAAATATCCTCTTGATACTCTGGATAGATTCCGATTTCTGTAACGCTGCACTGTCTCTCCTGGAGGATAATCCTGGATCGGCCTTTAACTTTGGTTGTGCGGTCAAGCAAAGTAAAATCAACGCCAGAGAAGAATTTCAGGTTTTCTTGAACTTTTTTACTCGAAATACACCAGGAACATTAATATATAGGCATGGAAAAGTCTATTGGTACTTTTGGACCGGTTTGAGAAAAATGAGGAAAAGTAAAAACAATTGTCACAATCATCCTTTAAGTGTCAGCCATTTATTGTCTATAGAATAATTTGAACTGTTTGCAGTTTTTTTCGTTGAATTAAAAGATTAATCAAGAGCTTATATCTGAACAGGGTGGCAATTTCTGGTTAGAGTAAATGTCTTTTCAGATGAGTCATAAATCAATTTCGCTTGCTACAAAATATTTTCATGTTCAAACATAATTCATGAAGTAAATTTTAAATTAAAATTAAAGCATCGTTTCTTCTCATGTGTGCTTGGTTTTAGCACTCGTTATATTACTCCAAGTATTATAGAGGTTTAAATATTTGGTACCAGCAGCTATAGTCCAATATGAT
This sequence comes from Telmatactis stephensoni, assembly GCA_029948255.1. NCBI lineage: Eukaryota > Metazoa > Cnidaria > Anthozoa > Actiniaria > Isophelliidae > Telmatactis > Telmatactis stephensoni. The sequence goes on from JALIZF010001757.1 coordinate 455,969, forward strand.
ATAACTCTTTGTATGTGAAGAAGAAGAAACTGAAACGCAATCCTTCAAGGATTTCAATCAAAGGACTAGATTCACTTCAATAGTTTAAGTGAATGAACCTCCCAAGACCTACTCTTAAATATTGACATATACTATTAGATTGACTGCATTTTTAATCCATAATATCGACATTGGAAAGTCCCATCACTTATATGGTCACGTGACTTATGCCGTATTAAAATTCGCATGTAAACGACACATTGCGATGAAAAGAAATTCAAACCAAAATGAGTAAATTCTTAGGATATGAATGCGCTTGTTTTTTCAACGAAAATTGTTGGATGGGAAACGGATTCAACGTGGACATAGACGAGGGGAAATAAACGAAGCAACTGGGGCGGTTATAACAAAGTCTATAGTCTTTAATTAACCTCTCTAAACATAGATGTAACATTCCATCATTTTTAAAACCGACGCGGGCAGAGAACGCTTTCAGTATGGATCATCATCAACTGACTGTGATGAGTTGAACGAGTGTTGATGGTCCAAGCTGTTTGCCTGGCAGGGTTGGAACAGGCAAATTACAACGAACAAGCCGGTCTGGTTCGCCACCCATGAAAGACTTTACTTCCGCCACACTATCCTGACTTGAATCATGAAAAATCAGGAAAATGATTGCAGGTTTATATATCTTTGAGAGAGCTAGAGTCTTAACTGTGTATTTGTCAGTCTCGTAGGTCAAGCGTTCAGTTCCATTTTCTGTTGTAAATTTAAGTAGCCGGCTGCTGCAAGCTAGTTGTAAAGAATAACTTATGGCATCACAAACTAGTCTACATACCATCTCCAAATCCTGGTGGTTAATAAGTTGCAGATCTTTGTTTTTTAGCTTGGTACCCTTCAAAGACTCCCTGGACCCACATGGATGCTAGCTAGGTGCTCTTTTAAATGTTTCTTTCCAGCCAGGTATTTTTTGTGGAGCTAACACCTTCGAGTTTAGACTCCGCGAAAGACTAATCCAACTGAACTAACTGTTTCAGTCTGCACTAACCACAAGACCTTTTAAAGTTAATCAGATATGTAGTTATCATGGTAAAATTCACGAGACTCCAAGTTATATATTTTCAGACGTTCGGCAGGCAAATATGAATTCCTTATTACACTTATCTATCTCTTGAAAAACTATGTTTAATATCACCACTGTTTTCAGTAAATTTTTTAATTATCTCTCTTTCTAATAACTTTTCAAATTAAATTTCCAACTGAGATGATGGCAAATGTAAAAGTGTCCTGCTAGGATAGTTAACTTTACTCAGTTGGGTTTTCATCAACAGACTTGCACCAGCTTACTGTCTCCGTTGGTTGCTGGGTTACATGTGACGTCACGGCAGCCATCTTGGATGAACTTCTGCACAACATTTGCGTCTGTCGTTCATTCATCCGACATGGCTAATACTTCTTATCGTTTAATTCTCAAGGGAATTATTAGAACCCAGAAATAAGCGAAATTCTAACTAAATTTTGACCTTGAAATGATAAAGGCCTTGAAGGCCAATCTCTCACGACTTTGAACCTTCTGATTTCGTGCAAATAAATTACTTCAGTCTTCGCTGTGTTAGTATAATAGATGATAAACAAATTGCTGGATGTCAACAGAAACTCATGAGGAGATTAATCCCTTATCTGTTTCTTGTGTGCTGGTGGTGTCTTTTGAAATAACTCTTGGCAACTACACAGAAAGCTCAAAAAAGTCTCAAAGAATGACCGTTTTCTTTTGTTCTTAGCTAAAATAACATTATTCCTAGAGGGCATGAAAAGCACAATAATAGGAACTCCTTTGATCACGATTAAAGTTCATGTTTTTCAGCGCTTTTCAACAGAGAAATCCTTAAAATAGTTCCGTTGTGGTAGCAAAGTTACCACATACGACGATAAGTTTCGGCGCGAAAAATTCGCGCGCTTTGTTCGCGGGGATTTGTGGTCTCAGTACCGCGTTGTCTCATGCATCCCTATGTAACAACTTTAACTGAAAATCAAAAATTGCTGAATAAAACCTAAGTTGAATGAATAGTTTGAGCCCAAAAGATTGCAGTGCTTTTCATGGGGGAAAAACAAATATATAAAGCCTAAAATGTTTCTGTTAATCGGCGATGTACAAAGCTACTACCGAAGACAGTTCTCGGCGGGAAAAAATTGCGCGTTTTCTTTGTGTGCTTTGTGGTCTCCTCGGCGTTGTCTAATCCGTAAACTAAAAGAAGATATCTTTTAACTGAACAGCTAGAATTACCGAAGTTTAATAATATTGAAAGCCGAAAGGAATTAAGTTTTATTTTTAGTAGTTTTATATTTGTCAGAGCTGTTACTGATAAAAGATTTTTCTCTCCATGAAAAGATTACTCTGAGTTTTACAAAATAAAGGTGTTTACGACTGCCGCGATAGTAATATGCTTTTATTTAATAATTTAATTATTTACTAAAAATAGAAGACAACCAAGAAGTGAACTAAAAAGAAAATTACAATGCCTCGTGTTTATTAAATTTCTAAGAAGCCTCGTCGAAATTATCTGCTGGTTCATAAAAGATGAACAGTTAATCTAAAAAAAGATGACACATAACAAAATATTTTGAAAATAAGAGCAAATTCCCTCCAGAAAATGTTTGCCGGGGGCGTTAATCAGAGAGTACTGTCGCGACAAGAATACTAATACCGTATTTAAAACTAGAAAACTGTTCTAAAATTTATTGAAAAAGTCCACAAAATTGATCACAATTGTAACTAAAATCAAACTTTTGAAATGTTTTCCGATAACAGCTCAACAGAATCAAAGATTCAAAGATTGTTAGGAAAAGTGTTAAATTGAAAAAACAAAAACAAAAAAAGACATTCACGCCTTCAAGTTCAGTCGTTCGTCACTGACCTAAAAATAAACTGTTAGTTAAGATGCGATTCACAGTATTACAGACAAAATTAGCTATATTATAAAGAAATTATGACATATTTTAATATCACTCTTTCTTAGTTGTGCTCAAAGATCCAATTTATCTTTATCAATGAATTACAATACCTGGTTGATATCTTAAGACCCCAGACAAAAACAGTGCTATTTTAAACGGCTAAAATAATCTTCTTCTTCTTCTTGCCAAATAAAATGCCACCTTTACGCATTTAAAATAGCTAAAAAAGGTGCATATATTGCTTGATATCAGTCGCCACTATATATATTTTATCTATTTAAGACATTATCGATTTTACTTTCCAACTTACAGTTTATTTGTAGCTCGGCTTCTAGAGAATGTTTCACTCGAACTCACATCAAACTGGCTCTTGAAACCACTGTCGAATTTCTCCGTTCGATTTGAAAGAGCATGAACAAAAACACGGCATTATCTTTTAGCTAGGGGTTGCACTTCAGTCTGTAAACCCAACGAACCGCCTCCAAAGGAAACAATTGTCGCATATGCCTTAAAGTTATTACTCAGCCATGTGAGATAAACATTCTGAGAATTCAAGTGAAAATATGGCCTTTTGATGTAAGAGATAACGCAATCACTGACTTTACGTAGGCAAGCATGGAACCAATTTTCTATTTATTTTTTTTGGGGGGGGGGGGGGGGGGGCTTGTCTTGTCTGTCTCTCTTCTCTCGAACAATGTCCGGCAGTTCTATTTTCGCTGTCTGTCTTTCGATCATGGGATCGTTAAGTCAACGTAATTCCTTAATGTCAATGCGCATGTGTAAACCTTGAATTGTAATTGGTTAAGAATTCATAGGTGACATCTTGAAAAGTCGACAAAAAAGTGGAAATCGCAAACACGATTTCTCTCATTTCTTTCTTTCGTTTCTTTCTTAATTTTCTTGTGTTTTTTTGTTTTTTGTTTTGTTTTTGTTTGTTTGTTTGTTTTTTCTTATCCTTTTTTCGGTGGTGATACATATGTATCTTCTTACAATAACCGAAGCCAAAAGACTTAACAAAATGCAAATTTCGTGTTTTTAACATCCATTTTCTCCACAAACTGATTAAAAGATAACTATCTTTCGACTTTTTACAATCGCTGCAGATCTAGAGTACAATCAAGGTCAATCAGCTGATTGTGCAAATTATTTCCGTTGGCCTTTCACATTAGCTATACTGCCTCTTATAAGAACACTTACAACTCATTAAAAGCATATGTAATCTTGCTTGGAAGCGTTTGCAAGATATAAATTTTGAAATCAGTCACGTAAGGTAATCGCCGAGTAACGGCTCGTGATTGTTAGTTTGAGCAATTGCTGAGTAAAATGTAAGGGGTAAATGATCCTTTTTGTGTTGCTAATTCGTCTCAGTCAACTTCAAACTAGAGTAATTGATAACTTAAGGACGATGGCAGATCGGTGCGCAGTTTATCCCTATCCATCAGCGGTCCGTTTTACGGATCTTTAATCCCTAGAGGACGAACGACGTCCACAGACGTCGATAAATATGAGCACTTCTTAAAAAAATATACCTCTCACACTTCGAAAATCAGTTCTGAAGGTTCCTTGATTCTGCCAACTAAGTTTTTCAAACTTTGACAGCGAAAGAGACCACTTTGAGTCTCGGATTTTTGTAAGATATCGTTTGTCTTAACACGAAACCAAAAATGCGCATTTTGCGCGTCATAGGTCAACACGTGAATACATGCTTTTCTCTTTGATGTTAATGGAAAATACTTCCTTAAAAAACAAAAGTCGCCTCTGACAGGAAAGTTTGGAGTTTTTGTGATTTTCATCTCACCTTATAAAACTAGGGACCCCTTGTGAAACAGAGACAGTTTCCTTGACAAGGCCTTTCTGAGAGTCGGAATAATTTTCAATGGCCAAATTAAACAAACTGACCTTCGTCCTCTACGGATTAAAGCTAAATGAAGCTCCACAGAATGGAAAGAATTCAAAATTAGTGTGAGGTCACTGGGAATCAAACTCGGGGCCTTTCGTGTAGTAGGCCGTGCGCGCACTAAGGCCCCGTTCAAACGAGAACGCAAGTCAATGCAAGTTTTGACTTGCGACTGCTTGTCTCCCGTCCCCGCTCCACGCAAGTCAGCACAAGTTCGTTCAAAAATTCTCGGCGAAAATCAGCTAGCTGAAGGACAAGGAGAAAATCCGGTTTGTTGTTCCCTGAATTACTTGAAGGAGAGAAAATGTGCAGGAATTCGGACTAAAAGAGAAAAAAATAACTTACGAAGCTTAGCGCGTTGACTGTTCAAACGAGGCAAAACTTGCATTCATCAACTTGCGATCAAATTTAATTTGAGCAAGCTCAAACTGCTTGCAAATTCTCGCAAGTTGATGCATGTAGATGCAAGTCATGCAATGCAAGTTGGTATTCAAACGAAGGTGCAAGTCCGTGCTAGTCAAAACTTGCATCGACTTGCGTTCTCATTTGTACAAGGCCTAACCTCTATAAAACGTCGGGATTTCTCTAACCTGCGGAGGCATCTCTTGGATGAGTACCCAGGGGCCGATTATTCGTGGAAGCCTCCGATTAACGCTAATCCAAGATTAAGAAAACCATTGGTTTTAATCCTGGGTTAGCGGTTATCGGACTTTCAGAAACCGATCGAGCCTAGATGTCTAAACAAGAAGTGCATATGACTGGAAGTCTTTTCTGATCATATCAAGGGATTTCAGAATTTACATGTGCATACTTGCCAAAATATGTTGTTTTTCTTGTTACACAACGTATAACTAGGTGTGAACACTGAATTACATTATGCGAGAGGTTTTCGTATGAGTTGGAATCTTACCGCACCGTACCGTGATCGTGTCAGTGCCGTGTTGTCTATAGAAACATTGGAAATTCCTGCCCTAACAATTCCGTTTTCCCAGTCATACGAATCTGCTCTGTAACTTACTTTTGATAATCTGGTAGCTTTACATGAGCTCTTCCGTTCTTTTAGCTGAGAAAAAAGCCAGGAAAGATGCAAGTAATGATAGATTTATCAAAAATATCACGATGTCCCTACTTGAGGAGATGACTCATGTACGCGCAAATTAGGGCTTGATTTGGTTGATATTACCCAACAGTTATAGATGACCACTCAAGAGACCCCATTAACTAATCCAGTTTAGTTACGGAATCTAAGAGCTACTATTTTTACTTTGGCAAGAGTGTTTGAGTGTTTATGCCGGGTACTACTTGGTCAAATGGTCACGATGAAGTCGACAGTGCAAAAACGTGCACCGTTTGAGTGGTATAAATGGCCAATGAAAAGGCTACCCCAGATTTTAAGAGTTCAAAGAGTACCCGGCATGGGTACATCTTGGTCAAAATCATCTAATACGCTAAAATGGTCACGATGAAGTCGACAGTGCAAAAACGTGCACCATTTGAGTGGTTTAAATTGCCACTGAAAAGGCTACCCCAGATTTTAAGAGTTCAAAGAGTTCAAAGAGTACCCGGCATGGGCACATCTTGGTCAAAATCATCTAATACGCTAAAATGGTCACGATGAAGTCGACAGTGCAAAAACGTGCACCGTTTGAGTGGTTTAAATTGCCACTGAAAAGGCTGCCCCAGATTTTAAGAGTTCAAAGCTTTTGAGGTTATTTCTATTAGCCAATTTGAAGAGCGAAAAACAAATTTCCTTTAGTAGAACCTCTTTTTATTTAATCTTTATCTTTAGGTACTATTTTTCGGTATCATCTTCTATTATATATATAACTGTCGATCTAGCTCATACTGAAAGCCAAAAATTTGTCTATAAAAAGTGTTCAAGACGGATTTCATTATTTTTAAGAGCTGCATTAATATCATAGTGTTAATTGATTATTATTCATGTTATATCACCTATAAAGTTAGGACATTTAATTAGGCACTTAAAATTACAACCTAGTCTAGTCAGTATGAACTGACTGGGCCTTTTATCTTGAAATCGCAATTCAATTCAATTTTTAAATTCACTTTATTCCACATTAAATATTCAGAATAGATAACACATCCTCCGTTTTTAACAGTATTTAAATGAAAAATTATTATAACATAGCTACAATCTTACGCGCGCTCTGATTGGCCAGAGAGCTATGAACTGTTTGCCCATGGGCTGCACGGCTCCGTTTTTAACGTTCTAGGCTCTGTTATAAATCAATTAGACAACAGAAAGCCGCTTGCACATTGCGTTATAGACGCACTTGAGAAAATATAAAGAACTCTTAACAAACTAGAGTCGCACTCGGCTACGCCTCGTACCACTCTTACGTTTGTTAATCGTTCTTTATATTTTCTCTCGTGCGTCTATAACGCCATGGACGCGCGGCTATCTGTTGTCTAATTGATAACTATTCCACATTGAATATTCAGAATAGATAACAGATAGATAATTAATAGATAATAGATAAATAGCTGGATTTCATTAGAGTCATGTGTAGCAGCCAAAGTAGCAGAAGCTTTCGAGTTGGCTGCTGTTTTTCAATAAGCTTTGATTTGGAGCTAAGCTACCAGTTGTAGTACACAGATAAGGCAATGTATACTAATTAAGAATCTGTCATTACGTTTTGTGGATTAACGGCAAGGAAGAATAAAAAAGAAAAAGAGAGAAATACAGACGGATTTTCTGATACATTTTCAGTTTCAAAGAATGTATTGCGATGAAAGATATTGTTTAAACTTATTCTTAAAAGAGGAATTATTGGATAATTATATTTTCGAGGTCCAACAGGACACGCTCCCAAAGGACGGAGGTTAAATATTTGAAGGTAAATTTACCATAATTCGTTCCAATATTTATTCTAGATAGATTTTCACTACCTGCATTTCGTGTATTCTATGAGTGACCCGTTTGCCTTTCGTGCACTCAAGCTCCGTATAGAGACTCCCTGGCGAGTATAGCTCTCTTAGGCGACCTCTCTTCCTCTTTAAACGTCACTTGAACCCTTAATTAGCGTAATAGACCATATCGGAGTTCTGTGTTGTTCAACGTCCGTTTCGAATCGAAACTTTAAAGTTTAAAGTATTTGCTTCGTTCATTCACCTTCCCGAATTCATTCACGGTGCCTTTCCACGGGCAGTTACCAAAACTGAATGTTACTATTAAGTACAATTGAGGCAATATCGACATTGGTCGGGAGAAATTTAAAATTAACGCATCTTTTGTGTTACAGTTTGCCCTTCCGTTCAAAAAACGGTGTTTGTTTGTTGTTTTTTGGTTGTGGTTGTGGTGGTGTTATTGTTGTTTGTTTTGTTTTGTTTTGTTTAAAGTGCGAAAACGGAGAAGACGCGTTTTCATATATATCCGGATTAAAGGCGGTGTTACACGAGACGAAAAGTAATTCTGCGTTTAGACCAGATCCCGGCTCCCGTGATCACCCTCAAATATCTACACTATTATTGTGTACGGAGGATCACTTCCTGATTAACGACACCAGTCATAATTTGTCTACTCTCATATACTCCAAGTAACTGTGTTCAGACCAGATATCCCTCCCGTGATCACCCTCAAATATCTACACTATTATTGTGTACGGAGGATCACTTCCTGATTAATGACCACCAGTCATAATTTGTCTACTTTCATGTACTCCAAGTAATACTGTGTTCAGACCAGATATCCCTCCCGTGATCACCCTCACGAATATCACTGACTTAATTCCTCATGCACTCAAACTCTGTAATGCCGATCCGAAAACATTCTTGACCAGTTCTAATACTTACTCAATATCCTCAAGGGTAGTCACTTTTGCTTCAACTATTATTTTTTAGTTCTTAAATCTTTTCAGCTCAGATCAGTGTTTGGTGACGTTGATCATAAAATTTAATCATTATATATCATTAAATCCAGAACTTTCTAGAACGTAATTATCTCAGTTCTTACTTTAACATAATTTTCCGTGGACCATTAAAGAGAGAAAGAAAAATCTGTAAGTGAGAATATTGAACGTTTTCGAAATTTTCCGGTCGTTTTCGACATTTTCCGGTAATCCTATTCTGTCTCATATGGACTTAATTGAACAAGCAAATTGTTTGCCTCTTCAACACCGGGGGAAGGCATTATTTTCCTGTATCTTAAAAGGCTCGAAATCTCTGATGAATCGTAACTTGGATATCCAAACATTCATTATATAACGACTTGTCAATTTGTATCTTGTGTAGCTACGTACCATGGCCGTGCAATCGGGTCGTATAGCTAGTGAATGGAAAATTGAAACTGTAGTTTTGAGTCATAGTTTTCTTTTACAAATCCAACTGTAAACTACTGGATTATGTAAATTTGTTTTTCTAGGTGTGGGATGTGTTTTTTCAGATGATTTTTTTGTGTATGTTTTCGCAATTTCGGTTTCGGATCTTACCTCCATGAACGCCTAACAGTGGGTCTCAATGGGGTTAACCGTTAGCCGCAAAACGGCCAAAAATTTAGCCATTACGCGTAGAAATAGAAAAAGAAAAAGAAAAATTAAAACTGTTTATCATAAAAAATAGTTAGTCGTAAAACTTATTTTCTAGCAATAACTTTCACTTTGAATGTAATAAGCACATAGATGAAGCTTTCATGAGTCTTACTGATTTCATCGTCGTTTACCGAAACGTGAAGCTGGGGGTCTTGTGCGGTAAACCAGAAGAGCTCTACGACCTTGAATATGTTATTAATCAATCAAAATTAATTTTTAACCTTTTTAACCTCGAAAAACAATGAAAGTTGATCATTAATCTTTCTGTTAATTGTAATGGGAAGAAATTCACTGTAAACAAAAGCCAAAATGTTTACCATTTTAAAACCATAAAAACCACCACCTCAATGAGCCCCTGCTCGCCTTCGTCAAGTACTCCACCTCATGCACTTTACAACTCCCCCTACCCTCCCCCTTTTGGGAGTAAAAATCAGTCATGTTAAAAACTCAGCTGTCAGTACTATTTGTATTGGTGCTAATCCTTTTTAGGGATTACTACAATCATAAGACATTTAAGTAGTCTATAACGAAAAAAACGTTGAATATCCTAATCCCTTTGAAAGCTTACCCGACAAAAACAGGCTTTTATATATGGATTTTGGTGCCATTTTTTATTGGAGTCACTCAGAGGCCAGGGTCAAACGGACTTAACTGAACTGCCTCTAGGCAAAAAGGGTGCCCACTCCATGCATCCTTTAAAAACTGAATCATATATTTGGGAGCGCACAAATATCCACATTTCTTAGAATGAGCTAATGCTCGTTTGTTCTTCTGCCATTAAATAGTCAAAATTTGATCATTACTCGCGCCAGGCCGCAGGCCGCGCGAGTCTAGGTTCCCAACAGGTTTCGTCGTCGTCGTAGTTCATGTCACACTAGAGAACCTACACATGGGTTTCCTGTGTTTAGACAATGTTTCCTGTCGCCTTGCGAAATGGCCATTCTTGCGCAATACTGTACACGCGCAATGCATTACTGGGTGCTTCAACCATGCTTCAAGTGACCAAGCTCCGCCATTAGACATGAGATTTCGAAGTAAGTTTTTAGCCTTTTTCTCCGTGATTATTGTTGTTCTTTTCATATGTCAGATAGAATTACCGTTTACAAATCTAGAGGAGATGTCTTGTTGAATATTTTGCTGATTCATAGAAGATTTTAAAGCTTCATCGATCGTACTTGAAATAAGACGGCGGGGACTTCAAATCGGTCTTCTCAAAACCTAACCAAAGCATTCTAGAATCTATCAGGAACCACACACAGTTCCATTAGACGTAGTACTTTTATTGTCAATAATGAATTTAAGAAATATACATGGAAATAAAGCTTTTGTTTTTTTTCAAAGTCTTGTTTTGAACAGTGATATTTTCATGTGCGTGATCGAGAAAGAATACCAGTCTCGAGAAATACACGCATCATAAATAAATCCAGGAAAACTACAAGTCATCTGTTAAAAATAATTGAATTATCACAGAGCAGTGAATCATTCCAATTTTATTCTGTCAAGTGATATAGAAACAAATCATGGTCCTATTGATCCCTTTAAGACTATCTAAGCACCTTATAGTCAAAACAAAGTGGTGTTGTTTGGGTTCAATGTACTTGTAGGTACCAAGTGCATGTGTACTGAGCCATGTCCCTTACATCACTAATATTTGCCCACAGAAATAATGGTATTTCATCATCAATAACTTAGTTCAAATAATGAACATTGGTAATGAACTGTATGGTAGTTTATCTAGACCATCCTGACAAACATTTTTAATGTTATAAACAAGAACCTGAAATAATTTCCATATTTACTACAGGTACAGTCCAAGCTACAATGGTATATTCGGTATATTCATGACTGTTGTACACTTGTCTAGAAATTTTTGATTACTGTACATCATTGGTGAATATAATGCAGTCTTTAATCACACAAAATTATATCTAATTCATAATAACAATTAGTTGTAGTACTGTGGCCATGTACTGTACCTCAGATGGTAAAAACTATTTGATTCACAGGGTAACTGGGCTACCTGTGGCTATTGGCATTGGGTGATACAGATATCAATGTGCATCTAATTATAGGCTGTTCAGCAGAAGTATTAAGTGAACTGTGGAATTTTGTTCCATGTTCTACAAATGAGCTTAAAGTCTCTGAATTCCAATACCAGGTAGATTTTATCAGAGAAAACCAAAGAGCATACAAAGATATACCACAACAGCATTATAATAAAGTCAGGTTCCTTGAGGGTGAGGCATAGCAATCAGATTGCATTTCTAGCATGTGAAGCAAAATAGTTTTTACCCTCTGAGGTACAGTACATGGCTACAGTACTACAACCAATTGTTATTATGAATGAGATATAATTTTGTGTGATTAAAGACTGCATTGTATTCACCAATTTGTACAGTAATCAAAAGTTTCTAGTGTACAGTTTATAGTCATGAATATACCACTGTAGCTTGGACTGTAGTCAAGTATATAGGTAGTACTGCATATGGAAAATATTTCAGGTACTTTTTGACGGGACAGTCTAGATGAACTACCACACTGCAGAGTACCTGCATTCAACCCAAACAATAGCACATTGTCTTGACTATAAGGTGCTTGGATAGTCTTATATCACTTGAGAGAATAAAATTGGAATGATTCACTCTGTGATTCAAATTCAGTTTAAGTAGAATGCTTCGCATCCACGAGTTAAAAACCTCACTATCACCCTCTGTCAATCCCCCCAGACTATCCACTTTCTATCATACTTGCTCAAAGCCCGCACATCTTAGACTGCGAGCAGTCCCACTTTTCCCTCCTGAATCAGAAATAAAAAGAAACGAGTGTTGCAGGATTCCTGTACCGGAAGTATTTCGTTCGGGTCTTTTGCACTCCCAAGACCCCAACGAAATACTTCCGGTACAGGAATCCCGCAACGCTCGTTTCTTTTTATTTCTGATTCAGGAGGGAAATGTGGGACTGCTCGCAAACTAGCACATCTTTTAGGCGCGAGTGAGCTCTGCTGCGCAGTGTCTAGTTATTTAATTCATTCTTTGATTCATGAGTGTTTTCTCGGCTCTGAGATATTTTACGTTATAGCCTTAATATGTTTACAAACTTTTCGACAAACCTAGTCTGGACATGGTCAATTTAAGCTGATGCCTGTCCGGCTTTAAGATAACACTAACTCAGGGTTCGTACAGGTCATGGAAAACCTGGAAAGTCATGGAATTTCATGATTTCTTTTCCAGGCCTGGAAAGTTATGGAATTTAGATTAAGGTCATGGAAAATCATGGAAAATGGCACGGAAAGAAATCTTGGCTTGATTTTAGGCAAAGAGATGAAATTATATTTTTTCCAATAGAAAGTAATCCATTTTCATGAAAAGTATCGTCCAAATTTTGGTCATGGAAAATATAAAAGAAGTCATGGAAAAGGTCATTGAAAGTCATGGAATTTTGATACTCCAAACTGAAGAGTACGAACCCTGTAACTGCAGAAACAAGGTCGCTATCACGGCCAGCACGGCCTTGGAAAGGTCTGATATAATTAAGGTTGATTAAATCTAGTCGCCATATTGTATGACGTCTTCAATATGTCCTTCCGTATTCCGCTCATTGCTGCCATTTTGAATGACGTCATAACAGACGCAAGGTCGCGAAAATTCACGGTAATCACGACCTTTACATGGCCGCTATAAATGTTAGTCGTTTTTTGTCGCCATAACTTATGACGTCATCAATAGATAAGTCTTTCGAATTTCCATTCATCGTTTGTCGCCATTTTGAATGACGTCATTAGCTCAACTAAAAACACTCAAATTTTGGACTAATAGCTCAGAAGCAAGTGAGGTAGCGTTTCCCTTCGTCAAGTTTTTTAATGCTATAATCCGTATTTGAAGTACAGCAGTTTTTAAGTTTTTATGTTATATTGTATGAGACGTTTTTAAAAAGGCTTCCTTTTAAGATTTCGATTACCCTCAGCTGTGAAGAAAGCCACTCGAATGCCTATTTATTAATATAGATTTTACGTAGTATAACAAATATAAGGTGAAAAAACTCGGTTAATTTGTACGCGTTGCTAAATACTTCTGGTTTCCGTGATGACGGCTTTTGTAATAATAAATCTGGTTTTATTTAAGGCGGTGTTAGGCGAGACGTTTTCCGCGGAACGTTGCAACAACTTGCAATATTTTGCGTTGCGATTTTCTGACTTGGATTCAAAAACTCGCAACGCGTTGCCGAAGCGAAAATTGCAAGGAAAATCGTTCCAAATGTCATGTTCCACGAGAAAGATTTTTAACGCAACGCTGTTGCGCTGAAAATCGTCGTTAAAAATCCTCTCGTGTAACACCGCCTTTATTGCCTTGGACAATTTTTTGATAATTATTCAATTTCGGCGTGCTCTATATAGCTACAGAGGAGATTGGCGTGGAGTTAGACCGACTTTAGTTAAAAGCTAAGTCGTAACTCGAGTTCTCAAGAAAGAAGCATCGATCTTGAATTCATTCAATATTCATCACAAGACAGGTTTTGAAAAAGTTGTATATTGCTTAAGTTCTTTTTTACTGTTTTCTATTGAGACAGTTGAATGGGCATAAATTTTCAACGCAACACTATGAAGCAAATCTTTGATTTATTCTAAGGTGTTTTGAACAGCTTTCTTTTAAGAACAGCTAGCGCTAAGTTTTATTTTTGTGCGTTTTATGATAAAAATGTCTTAATCGGACAAGCTTTATATTTCGTAAAATTACCAGTGATACCAGCTCAATCCAAAAGGTTAGACAAGATATTGCTTATATGGTTTTGACCACAAATTTCAACCAAGACAAGCGTTCGTACATTAATTTTAAGAGCAAAGAAAAATAGATTACGCTCAATAGAGCAACAATATAAGCAAAACAAAGACTACGCCACTGATACCGAAGAGTTCTTATAGAATCCTATGATGATCTTTTCCTGTTTATCATAAGATAGACTATACTATAACTGAGTAATCAGGACACTCGTGAAGTATTACAAAAGCCGATAAAATCTAAAAGTGTCTTTACGACGTTCGAGACTTTTCTGTTGGAGCTTACTTTGCTCCTTCCTTCCTTCTTTCTTTCTTTCTTTCTTTCTTTCTTTCTTTCTTTCTTTCTTTCTTTCTTTCTTTCTTTCTTTCTTTCTTTCTTTCTTTCTTTCTTTCTTTCTTTCTTTCTTTCTTTCTTTCTTTCTTTTTCTTTTTCTTTCTTTCTTTCTTTCTTTTTCTCTTTCCTTCTTTGCTTGTTTGTTTCTTTTTTTCCCTCTCTTTCGGCTTTCTTTCTATCTTTCTTTCTTTCTTACTTACTTATCCTCTATGAATGCGGCAGTTTATCCATTACTGTTTAATTGTTTATCTTGCTTCATTTTATTCCCATTACTTTTTCTTCCTGTTTTTCTTCTCCTTGATAGCTTTTTTTCATCAGTTTTATCCCTTTTCTTTTTTAACAATTTTGCTCAAGATTTCTTCAGTGGTGTATCTTCTATTTTTTCGCTCACCTACTATTTTCCTACATGTCACATTGTTATTTATTGTCTCCTTTTATACCCTTTTCTACAAACGTATTTTGATTTATTCATTATTCAACACGTGCCATCTACTGAAATAACGAGAAACTAGATGTGTTATATGGAGAAAAAATCGAAGTAAAATAAATATAAAAATTGAGGGTAAACAAGAAAGCAAAATGAAATTATTGAAAAATAACCAATAGAATATCAAACCAATGACCAAAGGAAATTATGAGTTTCGAAGCCATTAAAGTAAAACTCATCTGTTAGGTTTAGCAAAAAGATTAGACTTCCAAAACTAATTATCTTTTCATTTTGTTTAACAACAGGAGATATTTCGCTGCTTTTGTTTGGTCGTGCGGTATCATATTCTAGTTACCAAAATGCTTTAATTTTCGAAAGATAATTAGTAAGTTCCACCAGTAATTATAGGTCATACATGAATCAGAAGAATTTAAGTCAAAAGGAATAAATGCAAAACAAGAAGAATAAAAAACTTTTGATTTGTTGTGTTTGTTTACTTCAATTTAGCATTGTGCTAATTTCATTGGACGTGGAATTTTTACGAATGCAATTTCCCACCCACTGGGATTGCTACTCGTTATAGAACTTTTTTAGTAAACAAACTATATTGTAATCCCTTTCAATTTTAGCCGAGATTATCCTAAAATTGTGGTGAAAATGATGCTTTAAAAGATATTTTTCTAAAGAAAGATCGTCAATTTTACATGAACGGTTAAAAAAATTGCCAATGTCTTTATATTCACCACGATACAAAAACTACTTTGCCTTGAAAACAGCTGAATAATTCCTAATTTGAAATTCAAACTGAAATAAGTTCAAAATTTTAGCAAACTTTTATAAAAATCAAATATGTTGAAATTTGAAAAGCCAGTCGAAAATTAACAGTCACGTGTTATTGAGAAGAGACGGTCAAAATCAAAGTAGAGAAATATGATTTTCGCCCTACATATCTGAATATTGATAGCTTGCATTACAGTAAGAATACAAAATCGTATTGAAAACAGACTTAGTATCAGTATATAACAGAAGACAGATAAATCATAAAGGTAAGCTTGTGCATGGTTTGTCATCTAAAGATATTCTAATTTTTGTGGTATTTGTTTTGTACAACTATACTTCTTTTTACAAAACATAATTTCGATCAACTTACGGTTTACCCAACAGATTTGACTTTTCAGTGAAAAATGTTCTATTAGGATCGAGACAACGCAGTGAAAACCACAAATCGCCGCGAAGAAAACCCGCAACTGAATTTTTCCCGCCGAAAGTTGCATGTCTGTGGTAGCTTTGCACAGGCTCATTCAACTGAAATGTTAATCTCTGTAAAAAATTAAAAGTAACCACAGTTTCAGTATCCGTTGTGAGTACTTTTAAAATCTGAAGTAAGATTAACTACGAGATGTGTTTTTATAAGTTTTTAAGTCAATATCAAGTTAAATAAATGCTGAACACGAAGAAGGAGATTACAAAATCTCGGGTTGTGTTTCCGCGACTTTGTCGATAATAATAACAAACATACTTGAATATGTTAACGCTTAAAAAAACGAATAAAAAGTAGAAAATAAAAATTGTGATCCTGTACTGTTGATGATTATATCAGTGAATTCAAAGAGGACAAAAAAACGACGCCGAAATGGAGAGATTTTGGAGTCAGTTTTTTTCTTTCGTTTTCTACAGACATCGACAATATCGTTTACAAATGTCAATTTTATCCTGATAAGTTTAGAAAAAATGGACTCTTACCATATCCTCTGCAAAGGGAAACAAAGAGGTCGAGTTTACCAAATTCTTTAAAAATGATTCCTCTAGATTTTCCAGCAATACGGCTTCAGACGGAGCGAGCTCTGTGTTTGTTATAAACCTCTTGCTACATCTGTATTAAGTTGAACACAGTTTCATGTCGATTCTCTGATTGGTTGAAATACTTTCGATATTTGCATTTTTCAAACTCACTTTTTAAAATATCGAATTTTGCGGCTTCCTAATTCTTTATCAAAGACAATGATATATAAAAGGGAATTCCCAGCGCCTTATAAAAAGGCCTGCTCTCGAATTAAGTTGATAAGCTTGACTGAAATCTGTAAGAATATCTCTTAAACTACTCTGAGATCACTTCATTTGCATAATTTTTTATTGTTAATATCAGACTTCAAAATAGAATTCTAACATTCTGAAAGTAAAAAGATGTACACGAGCAAATACTGAATATACTCTCAATTGGAAAACTAAAGCATCAATAGTAACTATCTATGTAGATGAAAACTAGTTTTGAACTTCTAGCTGATCAGTCCACTGTTTAAATCCGGAAAAAGACTTTACTTAAAAGGACCCGAAAATATCCAACTCACCACATAAAACTTGAAAAACATAGTTTCTAATTTGACCAGATAAATTAGTAAATGTATATCTTCCGTTTTCGCGCCAAAACCCTTCATTGTAAACACATTTATCTAACGACAACTGTTTTCAAGAATTTTTAACCTTAACCCTAAACCTACCTGAATATAATAGATCATATAAATCTGTTTAAGCCCAACCGACTATGCTAAGGCGTTCATTTTAGCAAGAATAAAGGTGTCAGTTACCTTTCCTTAGATGAAGAGAGATATTTTGCCCTCTGAATGAGAGAAAATCCCCCTTTTATCCCCCAATACTGATGAAATATTAAGCTTAATCCTCTGATACTGTTTTTCTGTGTTTTTGTTTTTAAGCCGGCTTACATTGAAAAAAAAAAAACTGTAATTTTGTGGTTTGGCTGTTACTAACGGCGCTGTTTGGAATTCTAGATAACATTTCTTTTAATTTCTTTAAGGTTAAAGTCAATAGTTATTTATATATTATTGTCAGAAAATTCTCGAGAAATAACACAGAAGCAATATATATAATTTGAACATCATTTTAAGTTTTTCCTCTTAAAAATACGTTTAATAATATACTAGTGAGCCTTCTCGATGTTGAAAAATAAAGAAAATCGGATTCCCATAAAAACATTTTGGAGTCCCGTATTCTCATTAATCAGGCTTGAGTGCAATTACATAGTTGGGTGCTTCAAAAGCAATTTAGAGTAAAATATAGTTCAGTTTTAGCATCTCAAAGTGACACGTATCCACATACAATGGATTCATTTTATCTTATAGCTTTCCGGCTGACACCGTGGCAGAATGTAATACGCATGCGTGCGACAAGACGTCTCCCCAATGAGCTTTTATCATGTAATTCCAAAAGTCACAGTACAGAAATATAATTACCATAGCTGGAAAGAGCATGTCAATTTTAATAAAACTGTGATGAAGTTGGAATGAAGTAACTTTCAAACTAGATCTCGAAGATATTCGAAACTTTGTATGAAAACATTAGACAAGAGATGCCTACCAGCAAAGGCTAGGTATCTTAACAAATTCACACTTTTCAAAAATTCATATTCTCGCGAGTTTTGGATTTAATTCCTTCAAACTTCACTGTCTTGCTAATTTTAACATGCTCTTTCCAACTATGGTAATTCTTTTTCTGTTTTACGAATTTAAAAATACCTGAAAACAGCTCAGTCTCTAGTAAAACTAACAAAACTTTACCGCGAAACTCAAGCCACATATAAGTCAAACTCAGTCTCTAAAACTTTGAGATCGAGAGCGTACTTGTTGTATATTCTATTGTTTGCCTTTTTCTCCTAGACTTTTGTGTATGTGTGCATGTGTGTTGGGGGGGGGGGGGGGGAGGGGGGTTGGTTTGTTTGTTTGCTTGTTGTTGATGTTTTGTGGTGTTGTTTGTGCGTGTATGTTTGTGTGTGTGTTGTTGTTGTTTGTTTGTTTTAATCTTAAAAACAAAACAAAAATATAAAATTATTCTAAAAATATTACTTTGGATTCTCGTGATCAAGACGGGAAGATACGTAAGCCCGCGAAATCTCGCGCATGCGCAGTCGTTTTACCGCGGTATCTTTCTGGCCTTGTTCAGTCCTCGTCGATTGCAACTGCTCGCGTCGTGACAGGAACCGGAGCCGAAATATATATCAGTGAAATTTGAATTTACTGATGACCGGGCCATTGACGGAGCCATAGTGAAAGTTATATTCGACCCTTGATTACCATTTTAAAAGCTTAAATAGCGATTTTTGTTATCGGGTCGTTTGAGAAACGGGCCCCTGCAGAGCATAACCTGGAAACTTAGGGGGTGTTTACATGCACTGGGAATATCCTAGCAGGCGAATCTTCCTACCTGCTATACATTTATTGCATTCTGTTTACATGAAAATTTGTGTCTTCACTTCGGGTATTAGGATCATCCTACTAATTAAAACAGAATCAGCAGTAAATGTATAGCAGGTAGGATGATTCGCCTGCTAGGATGATCGTAGTGCTAGGATGATCCTAGTGACATGTAAACACCCACTAAAACACGCGCATTAACTTAGAGAAGATTTCGTACGGAAACTCGACGCGCGGCGGTGTTTTATATGCCGTATTGTGATGTCTATTTAACAAATAGAGCATCTTTTTTCGTGCTCCGTTCAGTAATACAGCACGCACGAAGTGACGAGAGCACGAAAGAAGTGCTTATTAATGAACGGAGCACGCAAAAAGATGTTCTACTTGTTTTATTATTATAATTATATTGTTCTACTTGTTTTATTATTATTATTATTATATATTTTGAAGTAAATATTTAAGGGAAAAAATTCGATTTTCTCCGTACAAAAATTCCAAATGTGCGCGCGCGCGGTCGAGCTCGCGCCGCTGACATCAGAACTGTGCTCCGTTCTCTAATAAAGCACAGCTTTCAGCCAATCAGAGCGCGCGTATCGACAAGGGTATATAATAATAAAAAATTAGAAATAATCCCAGCCGTGAACGTGAGGTGAAGTTTTCTCGGTCATACGACAACTGCTTTATTATGGATACCTCAGAGAAAAGGATGCATGGCTTGGGTAGTAGAGCATTCTGAGGGACTCCGTTTGGAACAGAAAAGATGGTATTGATGTTGCGTTGTTAATTTTTTCCTCAAATGTTTGGGTATTGGTTTTGCGCGGTGTTCTCAGAGCTACTGAGCTTACATGACTGCACACGCCTAGCTTTATTTACTCGCATTTGATTTGACTGGCATTCTAGACCGTTACGCACAACTTTGTAGGCATATTTACTTGATACAACTATTGCGTCTGAATACAATTTCAGTATGACATGTAAATAATTCATCGCTCGAAGTATCTTACAATTCTTAGATACTATAACGTACCTCAAAACCCTACTACCTCGAATTCACGTCTCACAAATGGAGCCCAAAACCTTGAAGGGTAGTTTTAGAATACTAATAGACTGAAAACTTTGGACGAGTGATTTATTTGAGACTCACCAGGTGTTAGCTTTGTTAGCTATTTACCGATATATCCAGTTACTGTTTAATTGTTTGCTAAGTTAGTTAATGATTATTTAAACCTGATTGTTGCATAAGCCCACGTGTAGGGCACATAATCCTTTAGTTATCGCATTGTAATCGACCACGCTACGCTACAAAATCTACTTTATAATTCTAAGTCTACTTTCTACGAATTCTACGCTACCTACGTATACCAAAGTAAGTGATTCTTTTAGTGATTATATTAGAAATTTATAGTTTAATTGATTCGTTTGCAATCGTGATTTGAATGTCTTTAAATGTATCTCTTATAATAGTTATTGTGTGACGCGTACCTCAATGAGATGTACTTAGAGAACTATTTAGCTAGTTATCATCCTTTAGATATAGTTATTAGACTTTAATTATAACCTTTTATTGTAAATTTACGCTAGTTTTCCTCAATCTAAATTACAGTTCGAACCACGTTTCTACATCAACTTGATCAATATCTAATAAATCAGTTTGGATAAGTGCGTTCGTCTGGTATACCTATATGCTGCTAATTAACCTGTAATCGTGGATTACATTAGTTCGAATTTGTTACGTGAAGCTACATATTCTACGAATATCCATCGTTTCTACTGTCTACGCGTCCACATGTGAGTATGGTTTCAAAAGAATGATTGGAATGTTTGCTTGGTCTTCGACGATATTATCTCCATGTGTGCCTAAAAGAATGATCGGAATGCAGTCAATTTCCTGAGCAAAACGATGGAGGAATTGCGACAACTAAAGAGAGCCAGAAGCGCTGCCAAAGGCGTTATTACTAGAAAACAAAATGAAATTAAAGAATTATTGCTTACTAAAGATTTAGAAACAATCAATGAGAAAATTCCTGAACTAGAAACGGCGATGGACAATTTTCGAACTGCTCACGAAATCTACCACGCTAAACTCACCGACGAATGTGACATCGATGAATCAAAAGAATACCTCGAAGCGGAAATCGTAAGAGTAGGCTATCTAAAGCATCGAATAGAGCTTATAACGTCAGCCCATAATTCTCGTCAATCAGGCGACCAAGACGATGACAACATCAGCGTCGTAAGCTCCTGTAGCTCACGCTCGCGTCAAAGGTCAGAGGCCGCTGCAAGAAAGGCCGCACTGAAGGCACAAGCGGCGTTCCTCGAAAGGCGACAAGCCCTTCAGGACAAAGAATTGCGTTTGAAGCAAGAGATCGAGCGGTTTGATATCGAGACGCAAATAGCTATGGCGGACGCTGAAGAAAAGGCCTATGACGAAGAGACGGACTTGGACGAGAACGGCGAAAAACCGGAACCGGACGAGGAAGGCGAACAGTCGGAATACGGCAAGAAGCCATCGAAATTAGCAGAAGACAAGAAACCAGCAATATCAGTGGATATCAAGGAGCCATCAACCATGGAGAAACCAGCTGGCACCAAGAAAAATGTGAATGTCAAAGAATCAACGAATCCTAAGATAAAGAAAGAAGACGAAGCTGCCCAGAAAAGACAAACACAGCGGATAGAAGACCTGTTAGTCCAGCAGCAACGGCATACGCTTGCCTTGATGCTGCCTCAGCCGGAAGTGCCCACGTTCGACGGTGACCCCGTAGAATATTGCAGCTTTGTTAGAGCCTTCGAGAACATTATTGAGCTCAAGACCGATAATGACAGCGCGAAATTGTACTATCTCGTACAATATACCAAGGGAGACGTGCAGGAATTGATGCGAAGTTGCTTGTCGATGAGCCCGTCAGAAGGCTACAAAGAAGCCCGGAAGTTGCTAAAGCAACGGTATGGACAAAACTACAAGATAGCGGCTTCCTACGTCTCCAGACTAACAGAAGGCCCACCGATCAAAACCGAAACAGGCGAAGCACTGCGCAAGCTCTCTACTCTGCTTACGAGTTGCAAGAACACATTAAAAGAAATCGGCTTCTTGAATAAAATGGAGAACCCAGACACACTAAAGCGTATCGTCGACAAGCTGCCGTACGGCTTACGACTTAAGTGGCGTGACGTCGCCGATTCTATCACAGAGAAGAAACAACGAGAGATCACCATCGACGATTTAGCTACTTTCGTGGAGGACCGTGCTAGAGTAGCCGCTCATCCAATATTTGGTAACGTGTCACTGGGAAGTGAAAACAACTCGGCCAAGTTCAGGAACAGAGAAGAACGAAATGCGCGCAGAGCAGTCTCGTTTGCGACTCGAGTAGACTCCAGGGCATCGTTGGTCAACAGTTCGAAACCTGACAATAAAGGCCACGATTCCGCAACGACAAGAAGGCTCCCGGAATGTCCCTCGTGTCGCTGTAACCATTGGCTTTCCCAGTGCGCAACCTTCAAAGCAATGGCTTTAGAGGAAAGACTCAAGTTCGTCCGTGACAAAGGATTGTGCGACAACTGCCTTAACTATGGTCACATAGCTAACTCCTGTCCAAAGGCGAGCTTCTGCAAAGTAGACGGCTGCGAACAGAAACATTCAACATACCTTCACCCAAAGCAGATCACTAAAGAACCGAAGTACGACGGCAATGCAACCAGCGGCGATTCGAAGCAAACCGTTAACCAGACCGTCGCACATGCTCGCAACGGTTACGTCAGGAGTCAATCAATTGCCCCTCTCCGCAAGTTGACAGCTCTACCCATAGTCCCGGTGAATGTAAAGGCACAAGGCTCCAATGAAGTAGTACAAACGTACGCGTTCCTCGATGGAGGATCGAACACTTCGTTTTGCACAGAAAGACTCAAACACGTGCTCAACGTCCAAGGAAAGGAGACCACGTTATCCATCACCACTATAGAAAAGGTCAACAGCAACACCGGAACAACAGTCCTTGGCCTCGAAGTCTCATCTCTGGATGGTAATGGTCATGTAGAACTACCTACTGTATTTTCCATCGCAAGTCTTCCAGTCTCAACCGAAAGTATGGCTAGTCAAGTAGATGTGAACAGGTGGCCACACTTTAAAGGTCTTATTCTGCCAAGCATCGATGCAGAGGTCGATCTACTGATCGGCAGCGATGTTCCTCGCGCGCTACAACCGGAAGAAGTAATAGGAGGACTGGAAGATGAACCATACGCCATGAAGACCATTCTAGGATGGGCTGTAGTGGGACCACTGAAAAAGGAAGTCCATGCCTTTCACACATCGAACTTTGTTCAATCTAACGTAGACCTCGAAAGTCAGTTCAAAGGCTTCTGCAATATGGAGTTCAACGATTCACTCCATGACGGCAAGAAAACGATGTCGCAAGAAGACAAACGTGCAGTAAAGGTCATGGAAGAAACAATACAGCTTAAGGACGGTCATTACGAATTAGCGTTGCCATGGAAACATCGACCTCCGCGCTTAGAGAATAACAAGAGGGTTGCCGAACGTCGGCTGCATCTTCTGAAAGGAAGGCTAACCAAGGACCCTAAGCTGCTGCACCTGTATACGGATGTTATGAATGATCTACTACTGAAAGGTTACGCTAGGCGAATCCCGTTAGAAATATTGAGTCAGCCCAACGACATCACCTGGTACTTACCTCACCATGCGGTATTCCACTCACAGAAGCCTGGTAAGCTTAGAGTCGTGTTTGATTGCTCCGCAAAGCACAACGGCACTTCTCTGAACGAACAGCTGCTGCAAGGGCCAGACCTAACCAACTCGCTGGTGGGTGTGCTTACTAGATTCCGAGAAGAGCCGATCGCCTTCATGTCCGACGTAGAAGCGATGTTCCATCAAGTACGAGTCGCGCCCCAAGATTGCAGTGCGCTTCGGTTTCTGTGGTGGCCCGACGGGGACCTCGGCAACACCCCACAAGAACACCAGATGATGGTACATTTATTCGGCGGCACTTCGTCTCCGAGCTGCGCGAACTTCGCGCTACGGAAGACTGCAGATGATAACAAAGACGAGTTTGATCAAGAAGCTATCGACACTGTCAAGCACAACTTCTACGTAGACGACTGCCTCAAGTCGGTTGAGTCAGAAGCTGTCGCTACTCGACTCGTCGAACAGTTGCGGAAGTTACTAGCAAGAGGCGGATTCCGTTTGACCAAGTGGTTGTGCAACTCTCAAAACGTGATGCAAGCGATACCTGAAACCGAGAGAGCGGTCTCAGTAAAGGAACTCGACTTCGACAAGCTACACACAGAAAGAGCACTTGGTATACGCTGGAACGTCACGTCAGACAAGTTCGGGTTCAAGATCGACATCAAGGATAAGCCACCGACGCGAAGAGGCATATTATCAATCGTGAGCTCAGTCTACGATCCATTGGGTTTTGCCGCCCCGTTTATACTACCAGCGAAAATGCTACTTCAGGAGCTATGCCGAAAAAGGCTCGGCTGGGACGACGAAATTCAACAAGAAGATTTGAAAATATGGCATGCCTGGAAGGAAGACCTACCCAAGTTGGAACACCTCACTGTCAATCGCTGCCTAAAGCCGGAAAACTTTGGGAGTATAGCTCACAGTCAGCTGCACAGCTTCAGCGATGCGTCGCAGCACGGCTATGGAGCAGTAACTTACCTACGAATCGTCAACTCTCGCGGGGATGTCCACTGCTCATTCATTATCGGCAAAGCAAGACTGGCGCCACTTAAACCCTTAACGGTGCCAAGAATGGAGCTGTCCGCCGCCGTCTTGGCAACAAGACTAGACAGGATGGCTAAGAAGGAACTCTCAATACCGCTCACAGAAGAATCTCTTTTCTGGACCGACAGCACCTGCGTCTTAAGCTATATCGAAAACGAAACCAAGCGCTTTCAAACGTTCGTGGCCAACAGGATAGCTGCTATACACGACGCGACCTCTCCATCACAGTGGAAGTACGTCAACACTGCTTTGAACCCAGCTGATGACGCCTCTAGGGGTTTGCCAGTTACGGAATCACTCGGCGACGTCCGTTGGATCAATGGACCACATTTCCTTCGCCAACCAGAAGCATCCTGGCCAAAGCGACCGGGAGCAGACATCAAGATAAAGGAGGACGACCCCGAGCTGAAAAGAGATGTTATTGCTTGCACAACGTCAGCAGACGTGCAAGCAGAATCCATTTCCAAGATCTTTGAAAGATTCTCGTCCTGGATCCGACTGAAGAAATTTGTAGCCTGGATGCTGCGCTACAAGCGGAACCTGAAGGGATCAAGATCTACGGCCGAGAAGAGGACAAGAGCCGCGCAAAGGGAGATTCAGCCATTGACAGTCGACGAAATGCAAGCTGCAGAGTTCGAAATCCTGAGGCACATACAATCCCAACACTTCAAAGAAGAGCTATCAAATCTCAGTGAAACTGAAAATGTCTACTCTAGCAGACCAAGCAACCTCAAAAAGTCCAGTAACATCTACAAGCTCGATCCCGTCCTTAACCACGGACTAATCCGGGTCGGAGGAAGACTAAAGAACGCAGACGTGGACTTTGAAGCTAAGCATCCAGTCTTGTTGCCCAAACAGCACCATGTCGTGACGCTGATAGTGAGACACTATCACGAAGATGCAGGCCACTCTGGAGCAGAACACGTTCTTGCCTTACTCCGCGAAAGGTTCTGGATCATCAACGCCCGAGCCGTTATACGAAGGATCTCTAACGATTGCGTCCCCTGTAGGAAAAGACAGGGGCCGGTAGGCGAGCAAAAGATGGCAGACCTCCCAAACGACCGCGTCACGGCAGACAAGCCCCCATTTACCTTTGTGGGAGTTGATTACTTCGGACCATTTACAGTACGAAGAGGAAGAAGTCAAGTCAAGCGCTACGGCGCCCTGTTCACGTGTCTAACAACTCGAGCCATTCACATCGAAGTCGCTCATAGCCTGGATACTGACTCGTTCATCAACTCGATGAGGAGATTCATCGCCAGGAGAGGAATGCCTGAAGAGATCAGATCCGACAACGGTACCAATTTTGTTGGTGGCGAGAAGGAACTCCGAAAGGCCTTAAGCGACTGGAACCAGCAACAGATTCATTCTTTCCTACTGCAGAGAAACGTGAAGTGGACCTTCAATCCCCCAGTCGGCTCCCATCACGGCGGTGTATGGGAGCGCTGCATCAGGACAGTCCGTAAGGTTATGAATGGCCTGATGAAAGAACAAACGCTAGACGACGAAGGCCTGGCAACCCTGATGTGCGAGGTGGAGTCCATAGTCAATAGTCGACCTATAACAAAGTCCTCAGAAGATCCCAAGGACCTAGAAGCGCTCACACCCAACCACCTCCTTCTGCTACGACACAACCCTAACCAGCCACCTGGTCAGTTCGACCACGATGACAAGGACTTGGCGCCATCTACGCGAGACGTAGATGGCGCCAAGTCCAGTATCTGGCGAATGTATTCTGGCGGAGGTGGATCAAAGAATATCTCCCCTCTCTGCAATCAAGGCAGAAGTGGTGCAAACCGCAAAGAAACTTGGAAGAAGGTGACCTTGTCTTAGTTGTCGACGAGACGCTGCCTAGAGGTTCGTGGCCCCTGGGCAGAATTGTGGAAACTCACCGAAATTCATCTGATGGCTACGTGCGTCGAGTAACACTGAAGACCAAGACATCGCAACTTGTAAGACCCGTGGATAAAGTCGTGCTGCTTGAAGCAGTCAAGTCATAAACTGACGAACACTTAGAGTATGAACGTTTCAGTAGATATAATTACTTTTATTGTTAACAATTCATTAACAATGTATTATCGATAATCTAGGGTGACCCCTACCCACTTCAATGTAAAGGCAGCCACGCCTTTAAGGGGCCGGAATGTTAGCTTTGTTAGCTATTTACCGATATATCCAGTTACTGTTTAATTGTTTGCTAAGTTAGTTAATGATTATTTAAACCTGATTGTTGCATAAGCCCACGTGTAGGGCACATAATCCTTTAGTTATCGCATTGTAATCGACCACGCTACGCTACAAAATCTACTTTATAATTCTAAGTCTACTTTCTACGAATTCTACGCTACCTACGTATACCAAAGTAAGTGATTCTTTTAGTGATTATATTAGAAATTTATAGTTTAATTGATTCGTTTGCAGTCGTGATTTGAATGTCTTTAAATGTATCTCTTATAATAGTTATTGTGTGACGCGTACCTCAATGAGATGTACTTAGAGAACTATTTAGCTAGTTATCATCCTTTAGATATAGTTATTAGACTTTAATTATAACCTTTTATTGTAAATTTACGCTAGTTTTCCTCAATCTAAATTACAGTTCGAACCACGTTTCTACATCAACTTGATCAATATCTAATAAATCAGTTTGGATAAGTGCGTTCGTCTGGTATACCTATATGCTGCTAATTAACCTGTAATCGTGGATTACAGCTACGTTTACACGGTACCGGTTGAAATTTTAATCGGTTGAAAATTTGTACGTGTAAATGTTTTGTTTTCACGGAGCCAGACTAACCGTACAAAAAATCAAATGGCTAGCCGTGCAAATTTTCGTGTAAACAGAAGATAGTGTTGTCCAAAAAAGAGATGGTTCCATGTAAACAGCATGTACCGGTTTTATTTTCGACCGGTTAAAATTTCAACCGGTACCGTGTAAAGGCAGTCTAAAATTCAATGAACTAAAAATAACAAATTAAATTGTTGCAATTTTTCATTTAACTGATCTCACTGGTTTGTCACACTGACAGAGATTATAACAAATGTTCCCGAATTCCAGGATAAACGCATTTCAAGATGATTTGGATACAGTTTTCGAGGCTATCGAGCTCAAACACAAAGATGGTATGGCAATTGGGGTCCAAGGATTGCGCCTCTCTTAGGTGTTCATCTGTACAAATCGTTAGTTTTCTCCCTCTCATGCCAAAATAACCAATATCAAAACTGCTGGCGTCCTTTGCTGGGCTTATCTCTTCAGCATGTTTCTTCACTAAATAGCTTTTAAACTCTTGGACATTTTTGAATACTGGTACTTCTCTCAAACAAAACATGGAAAATTGATTTTTGTTCTCATGCTTATAAACTTTTAGCATTACATTAATGCATACTGTGTCGGCCATGGCTCTTTTAAAAATCCCGCGTCTCCTCAGACAAGCGTGCTACGCATCATGCATGGTTAAGTTAATTGAATATACATATTTCCCATGATCCCACTCGCCACTAGTTTATGCGCTTTTCGCTTCACGGGTGACAAAGTTTCTCGGAAAGGGTGTATATTTTCACAGCTAGTGTATTTATTTTGTCTAAAATATTACTATTAAAATAGTGAAATTATGCTAATTCATTATTCCATTTCTGACATTGAATAATGAATAACTTCACTGTCACTATTACACAAAAAAATGACATAACTGCTCTATGACGATATCCAAGACACAGTAAAAGACAACCTGACTGGACTTTCAGCTTTTTAATAATTATTGTTAACGAGTTTTCCACTCCAAGAAAGCGACTATACACACTTCTTTATAAATACTAATAAGGATGTTTTATCAGATATAAAAGTTCATATATGACCACATTAAAGTGCTACTCTGATAAAAAAATGGTGAAATTCTATTCAGCAGAAACTTCGTGAAATAAATCTGCAATGGTCTATTGTCACCAGTTAAAATATCTTTTTAGAATTCAAAAGGGAAGTACTAGATTTTTAGCGTTCTTTTTAGGTGTCAGTGACGTCATCGACTCAACTCATGGATTTACTACATACATTTCTTTGTATTTTATGACTTGAATTATTCTATTCATTTCTGCTCTAATAATTTTGCTTCAGAGTTTTCTTGCAGTTATTGTGTCAAGGATTAATTGCATGGCCAGCGATCTTCAACTGAAAAAAAATTCACTGAGATATTTTGATTGCAAAATACAAAGAAATGTATGGAATGAATCCATGAGTTGAGTCAATGACGTCACTGACACCTGAAAAGAACGCTAAAAATTTAGTACTTTTCTTTTGAATACCAAAAAGATATTTTAACTGGTGACCAATAGATCTTTGAAGATTTATTTCACGAAGTTTCTGCTAAATAGAATTTCACCGTTTTTTGATCAGAGCAGCACTTTAAGATTTCATTAATTATACGTATGAGTTTTTGAAGTTAGGTAAAATATGAGTGGGTTCGAAACCTTTATGGGCTTAAAGGTCGGATGTGAATATCTTATATATATATTGTTGATCAAATTCCAACATTAGTTAAAGCATATTTTGCTAAATTCTTCAAGATGAAATATTTGATTTTTAAGAGAAAGTTAAAGTTGTAAGCAAATCAGAATAAATTTCTTGCTCATATAGAAATTTGGTCAAGGCAATGATTTTCTATTTAATTTGTTTACCTGAATTATTAATGAATTTGATAATTTTAAAAATCTTAGTGATGACATATTTTAGTAATGTTTGTTGATTACTGGAAGTATTCATGTTATCTTGGAGGGTTAACATGAAAAAAATCAGACACAATGTTACCATAAAGGCAAGTTCGTGCATTCTCAAGCAGAGCACAAACCACATATCACATATAGTTTTCCAACTGGACTCAAGCCAATCTTCATCTGCTTTTTAAAGTCAATGAATTTGAAGAAGTTTGTAATGTTACCAAAAAGCCATTCTAACTTGGCTCATTGCTTTATTGTAAGCTCTCATGTCAGCTGTTATTTGTGCACCTCTAAAGGGCATTTGTAGATGTGGGCCTAATGGGTATGCTGGGTCACCATACAAGCAGAGTGGCTCACCATTTGCCAATGTGTTTCTTCTTAGAGTATGTAGAAGATTGGTTTCGTTTAACATCGAACTGTCATGCTTTCGACCCTCAAATGGCCCATGTAAGCTGGCAATCATCCCATTTGGTGTGACAACGCTTTGAAATTTTAAACCATGTAGTCTCTTGTGGCTGTTATAAACTATGCGTTGATTAACTTTTGGCTTTGAAATTGGCCTTAGTGTCCCATCTATAAAACCAAAACAACTGGTCAAAGGTGCTCCTCAAGCATGATTTTCATAAAAAATGTCTAGCACTTCGTTAAAAATCAGACATAAAGTAGTGGGATTTCTACCAAATCGATGAACGATATCTGTGTATCGACACGGGTAAGCCAAACGTTTCAATAAGATACAAAGTCCTTCCATACCGCTACAGGTAGTTCCTTGGGAGCAAATTATCTTCTCTGGAATGTTAAAGACATCCAGCAAGTTAGGTAAATCATTCTTTGAAAGTCTTAATTCAGTTTTACACTCTGTATCGTCCCAAGG
This sequence comes from Telmatactis stephensoni, assembly GCA_029948255.1. Classification (NCBI taxonomy): domain Eukaryota; kingdom Metazoa; phylum Cnidaria; class Anthozoa; order Actiniaria; family Isophelliidae; genus Telmatactis; species Telmatactis stephensoni. The sequence continues at coordinate 486,411 of JALIZF010001757.1, forward strand.
ATCCAAGTCAAAGCGTTGATACTTCCAGTATGGAAAAATTTCTCGACCTATTTTCATCGTAAAGCAAGGCAAACTCAAATTCGTCGATCCAATTTTGATCATATGCTAAACACAAGGCATCTCTAACCGCCTGAAGTCCTCTACCACTTGACATGGTCAAGAAATCCAAGAAAATTCACAACTGCAACCATTTAAAGTAAAAAAAAACATGACCCATGTTGTGTTCGTCACGTCATGACGGTCACGTCATGTTTCTAAATCAAAACATCAGCTCGCAGCCGTGCGTTCTTGACCCAGTTCACGCTCGTCATATTGACGTCTTCTTCGAAGTTCGCGTCTTTGATCTAAAGCACTCTATTATGTGCAAGGCGCCGACGCTGTGGCAAGATGTGTTCTTAAACCCACATGGCATCCTTCCACCTAGTCTGAGCTGGCTCATGTCACGTCATGACGGTCACGTCATCTTTCTAAATCAAAACATCAGCTCGCGGCCGTGCGTTCTCGACCCAGTTCACGCTTGTCATATTGACGTTCTCTTCGAAGTTCACGTCTTCGATCTAAAGCACTCTATTATGTGCAAGGCGCCGACGCTGTGGCAAGATGTGTTCTTAAACCCACATGGCATCCTTCCACCTAGTCTGAGCTGGCTCATGTCACCATCGAGCCACTCAGACTCTTTAAGGCACACCGTGATCTCGTGGCTTCTGACAGATACTATTACTTTGTCTGTCATAGGGGTGGTACCAGAACCATCTTCGCCTGCATCCTCCACCCCCCATTTTACACGCACCAAATCAAGGTCCCCTGATGTTGTAGTTATTCCTGACCCACCTGAAAAGACGGCAGAGGAATGGGAAACAGTGAGAAGAAAAAGAAGAGGATACCGACATAAGCATTCAGTAGCTAAGACTCCGAAAGTAAAGACGACACTGAAAGCAAAGAAAAAGGATGTTGTAGATGTATATGAACAGGAAGAGACGCCAGGTGTACCTGAACAAAATGAGACATCAGGTGTACATGAACTGGAAGTAGACGAAGAAATCAGAGAATCAGACGGAGGCAACAGAGAAGAAGAAGTAGAAGAATCAGACGGAAACAACAGAGAAGAAGAAGTAGAAGAATCAGACGGAGACAACAGAGAAGTGGGAGGTGACTCAGATGGAGACAACAGAGAAGTAGGAGGAGACTCAGACGGAGACAACAGAGAAGTAGGAGGAGACTCAGAAGGGGACAACAGAGATGAAGAATCAGACGAAGACAACCGAGAAGTAGAAGAATCAGATGCACACAACAAAGAAGAAGTAGGAGGAGACTCAGACGTAGACAAAGAAGACGGAAACTCTGACATAGACACTGTCAAATGTAAGAAGATGGAGGAAGGACCTTTCTATGGCACTAGACAAAAAAGAAAGGCTGGCACCAAGACTGAGCAACCTTTTGGTTGGTCAGATCTTCGACCATACTCACAGTACACAATGTAATAACATTGCTCTTGATTTCTCTTCACTCTTTCTCTCACGTCCCTGCTATGTAATTATCAATGGCACGTGGAACATCTAAATTATAGAAATGAAGTTCTCTATAAAAGAGAAAGGAAGGAAGAAATAAAGAAGAAAAGAAAGAGAGAAAAAAGAAAGGTTTCCTGAATTATTATGTTCGAGTTGATTTGAACATTAAATTGGTGTGTTTTAGGTGTTCTTGTGGCCACTGTTGTACTGAACTTCTGCAAGATCCAAGTGATCAGTGCTATTGTTGCCATGATTTGGAGAAATCAACTCAGAAAAATTAACAAATCACAAGCTTTGTCTGTACTCTTATTGACAAAGGAATTGACATCACACAATGTCTTTACAGTGAAACCACTCAGTTTACTTGTGGTCCTACTTGAGTTTTGAACATTTTGTGACGTCAATTCCATGTAGAAATTGATAGTAACCATTTGTTAAGGTAATGTGCTCGCGCATTAGTGCGCATAACGTTTGCACATAATTTGCACGCGCCCGCTGATATTGAATTTGATTGGGCTTCCTGTGTTCTAAAATATTTCAATATGGTGGACGCCACGAAGCAGTATTCAAAGCCTTATAACTGAAAATCTAGCACCGCGAACTTTCCTAATTTTTTACTTTTTTGGCGTATTTTTATCAAAACTAAAACATATCAAAAAAGGAAAAACATTCGTTGATACGTTTTAGAGAAAATTGCGAAAAATTGTCAAAATGAATGTCCGATTCGCACGTCAGTACAACTGATTTTCATCTTTCAAATGCTAATATTTGGCTTTACCTACAAATAAGTGAAGGCATATTACTTTTCATGATACATTCTTCACTTGAGCATGCTGGAGGCCCTTAGTTTGAATATTTGCAAACACTTACCATACGCTAGAGGTTAAACACTGAAATCGGTTGTCTTCGTAGGAAATGGCGAGATTTCGCTCTCTTCGAGCTATCATAGCACAAAAACTAGCACCGTGATCCCCCATTTTATTTATTGATTTGGTGTTCCAAGCTCAAAATCTGTATGATGATTTATAGAAAAATTCGTCGATAAAAATTTGTGTGAGCCCATAGGCCGATCTTTGTTTACATCTGTCGCGCATGCGCACTTAGCTGGGTGGCAAAAAAGAAACACGATGGCGGACAGTGAATCGGATGCGAAGAAAATCAGTGGCAAAAACAAGGCTTATTTAAGCACCCTAACCCCAGAGTACAGAAAGAGATACAAAGAAAAGCTCAGCGTTGGTGTTGGAAAAGATTTCGAAGAATTTCTGAACCCTTACGAGATATGAGAAGACGAAAAGCTTTGGTCTGACTCGCCATTGAAATGGCCAAGTGTCACTTACGGTGACATCTTCTTCTACCTGATAGATACGCCAGGTCCATTCACAGAAGAGAAACTCAAGTCCTACAAGAGCCTGGAAGCATATGATTATTTTATTTCAAGGAAGGTTGGTCCTGTTTTTACCTACACCGGCAAACAAAACCCATCAAAACACATACTTCTAAAGGCACATGTGAGGCCTGGTCAAGCAGAGTCTGTAAAGGAATCTCACCTTCCCTGGGTGATATCTAAAGACAGTGGAGAAATTGTGACTGCTCATTGTGACTGCAAAGCTGGGTATGTTTATTCTGGAATATACATTATCATTTTTATTATGATTTTGAGGAAGAATATAATAGTTGTAATTCATTCATTTCAGTCTGGGTGAGACATGCAGTCATGTGGCTGCTTTACTCTTCAAGGTAGAAGCAGCAGTCAGAATCGGCTTAACAGTCGCTGCTTGCACTAGTGAAGGTTGTAGGTAAGTCATTAAAACAGTTTTATCGATTTTCCCTTATTCAGAGAAATTTATTTGAATTCTGTGTAAACATTTGCTTCCCCAGAAATTCATTCATTGTGTTTAAATACATCATCATCAGTCCTAGTAATTCAGTGGTTAAATTAATTGAAATTAATTTTCTGAACGAAAATTATTTATATATTGATTTTTGGTGTAATTACTTTGGAAGGTGGAATCGAGTGTTTGGAAACAACTCCCTCACTGCTCCATTTGAAGAAATTGACTTCAGTCCAGGGAAAAAAAAGGAAGTAAAGCCAAGAAAACCGTGTCCCAAGATTGCAAGGACGCCTCTAGCTTGTACTAGAGGAGATGAGGGGTACATGGATGCCTATCGTGGATTTCTTGACAGGTTAAAGGAAATATGTCCCAGTGCATGTGTTTTTAAATCACTCCCTAGACTTAATCCAGAAGAAACAGACACTGCTAATAGTCAAACAGACCACAGCCAAGTTGAAACAGATTCTAGTAAGTTAGTCTGGATTGTTAGACCACTTGCACTTATTTCCTTAATTCAATTTGGAGAACAAAACAATAGTTCTTCTCTCTCCCAAAAATTTTACACCTTTGCTTGTGTACATGTTTTTGTTTTGTTTTGTTTTGTACTCTAATTTGAACCTTAAAGGATTCAGTACATTATAAAGTGATTTTCATAAACCTGTGAAACATAAACACTGATTCTATTGTGTTTTGTTGTTGCCATTTGGCTATTCCTTTTTATACACTTAAACAGGATGAAAACCACTATATAATAAAAACAATTATTATGGCATTAATGACTTTTTATTTCATTAAATTTTAAAATCATTTTTCAGGTAATGATGATGATGAAACTGATGACAATACCTACGAAATTGTATTTCACAATGTACAGACACATAATAAACCTTTGATTCATCCTAGAACACCATTAGATCCACCAGGGTATCCATTAGTTGGAGTATACATAGAAAAGTTTTCTGCCATTCCTCCAAATACTTCAGCAAAGTACATCAATTATGTAAACATGTTAAATGTATCGTATGAGCAAGCACAAAGGCTTCAGTGTGGAACACAAAAACAGGCAGAATGTCCAAAATGGCATGAGCTGAAATACCCTAGAATAACAGCATCAAACTTTGGTAAAATATGTGAAAAAATGGAAAGCAAAAGAAGTAAGCCAGAGCTAGTTGTTAAACAACTGCTCCAACCAGACCCACCAAGCGCCTACGTTGAGAAAATGCTTAAATGGGGAAGGGACAATGAGGCCACAGCAGTACAAGTTTACAAGGGGCTCCCAAAGAATAAACATATCATAATTTATGAGTGTGGCCTATTCATAAGTCCAGAGGATTCATTTCTTGGGGCCACACCTGACAGAGTGCTTTATGATCCCAAAGCATCACACCCATGGGGTATTATGGAGGTCAAGTGTCCACATAGTGCACTTAACAAAAAACCAACAGAAGCTGCCAAATCAATGAAAAACTTTATGTGCAAAAATGAAAATGGTGTACTGTCCCTTAAAAGAACACACTATTACTATAAGTCCAGGGGCAGATGGCCATTACTGGGGCAAAATGGTGCGACTTTGTAGTCTATACAAAATGTGGTCTTTCAGTGGAACGTATTCCATTTGATCTGTCTTTCTGGAGTAAAGCTGTCAAAAGTTTGAGTTCATTTTTTTATACATACTTCTTGCCTAAATACATAGAAATTCACGAGGCTGAGTAAATTGGTTTAAAAACTCAATAGCTTGGTATTCTAATATTTCCAGTCAGCTCGATGAAATACTAATTTAATTTCATCTTTCAAAAAGTCTGATCCATAGAGTACAGACACTACAAATGTGAAATAGTTTGCACTAATAGTGCTAAATAACACTAATAATTATTAACAATAGAAAACAATGGAATTAGAGTGATTTTCATTTGACCGCAAAAGAAAAATGACTATTTAGTTTGTAGTAGTTGATAAGAAACAAAAGAAAACAATGGCTTTAGAGTCTACTACCAACTATTAATTCGTCTATTGCTTCATGGTCAAATGAAAACCACTATAGCATAAAATAGCAGTATTTAGTACTACAGTATTTACATTGTACACTTTTAGTGTTTGTACTCTATTGCTGCCATTCCAATACTAATTTTGTTAGTGTCCTGGACAAAACAAATCATTTTACAAGAGGTGGTAAGAGATTAACAAGTGCAGCAATTACAACTAAAATATCATTACAATTCCCAGCTAGCTCTAGATCCCATGTTGTGTTCAATATTTGGTATTTTTTCATGCGACCAATTGCACGTTTGACCTGTTGAATGATAAAGAAAAATAATATTATAGTGTACATGCATAATGGACTAGTACACATACTGTTTCAACTTACGTGGATCCTGACATTAGCAATTTTTCTTGATGTTAGTACTTCTGCCCTTCTTAATTGATTTTTCCCCTTAGTAAATGCTGGGATGACTAAGCTAGCCCCTCTGCACAATAACTCTTCTGCAATTAGAAACCCTCTATCTGCCATGACCTGAAATCATTTAAATTTTGGTAAATAAAATTCATTAGCTAAATTTTAATGTCTTGACTACAGAAATATAAAAACACTCAAGGCTGTGCTCAAGCAGGGCCTGAGGCTTCTGGGATAACTGAAAGTATGATGAAGCTGGTGCGATATTTGTGTTAGAGCACAGCCTTGATACCAGACACTTTAAAACAACATACTTGGTCCCCATGTTCAAGCTGTTCTAGAAACCCACTGTTTATAGTCAGTTCTTTATCTGATACACGTCCACCCCAACACCATGAGAGGAAAGAAATTGCACCAGTTGGAGTAATGCCCACCAGCACTTTCAGGGTATTATGATGCTTGTAGTTGGAGTAGGTGATGTTTCTTGCAAGGAGATTCTTTGGACGCTGGATGAAGATTTCAGAGCAATCTATAATCACTCTAGTTTTCTTGTAGCTTTTTGTTTTTTTAAATGCCTTTGGTAAGTTTCTAATAATTGCACCTTTTTCAGGCCAAACAATTAGAAACCTAAGAGCATTGGCTACAGTGATCACTCCAACTTTGAAAATTTTTGAAGTCTGGTCTTCACTTATGTTGAATCTGCACGTAGAAAACAATTCACATTCTAAATATAAACTATATAATTACATATTAGAGATGATTAATATAAGGAATCATTATTTATGCATCACATAATCATATACCTAAATGCCAAGTCCTTGTTCTGTAACCCCAGGCGAAGCTTCATTAGAATGAGCAATACTTTATCTTCTGGACTGAGCTTTTTACAGAATGTTGGAAGCCGTCGGGTTCTCACCAGAGACACAACCCAGTTAAATACACAAAAACTACGGATACCTACAAAAATTATGTAGATTATGTTCTTAAATTGTTCAAATTTACATGTAAGCAAAAACGAGCGTACATGTACCTGTAAAGTATTTCAGTTGTTTTTCGTCGAGATTGGATGCAGAGAATTTTGCTTTCTTCAACCTATCCTTTAGTATGCCATTCTCTTCCCTGAGATCGCTACACTCCATTTTGTAAAAGAATAATATCTCTTTTTGTCGATTAAGTTCTTGAACAAGTCCTTGAAGTTTACTAGATGGGTCAAAACAATCCACCTGACAGGATTTGTTGCATTTACTCGATGAATGATAGCAGAGAAGATCGACCTTACACGATTTGTTGCAGGATTCTTTATCATTATTAAATGTATCAATGTTCTCAGTAGTTCCCATCCCATCAGAAGTACATGTATTAGTGTTCTCAGAAGTTCCCTGACCAATGTGAATGTTCCAAGTTCCTTGGACTGAAATATCACAAGACATAGTAGATTGATCGTACAGTACTTGCATTTCCTCAGAACTAGATTGTTCGCTACAGCTATAAGTACTCGCAGAAGAACAACTATGAGTAATCTTTTGCCTTTTTGTGTTTCGTTCGTATCTTTTTAAGAGTTTTAGCTTTTTCTCGAGATTCTCAGAAGCTGGATATCCCATGTTGACATGTGGAATGTAGTCCGGATGTAAAAAATTAGAATTTGGAGCACCTACAAATTAAAGAAATTACGAGCTGCATGTTACTATTAATCGGCAGAAAATTCAAACTATAAAAACCATAGATGCAGTAAGAGTGGACTGTAATTTATTCTAGTTGCTTACCAGTCAGAAAATGAGCAGAACATACTCTATCTTGTTCGCCAGGAATCCAGTTTTTCTTGGGGTCGTTTGGGTCCATTCGTCTGCTGGAGTTTAGCCACTTTTGGCACTTTTCTGGTTCCTTAACCGAAGGAATACGAAAAAAACCTTTCCCTTCTGCATCGTATCGGGCTGTACAGCCAATAACACAGCAAGATTTCACCATTTTCACAAGAAAAAAGAGTCTAAACTAAGCTATATTTTACATACAAAAACCAGTCTCATGGAGCCTTTTGCCACCCACTCCCAGCATGCACTGCAGGAAAACGTAAATAATGACGTCAACGAAGATCGGCCTATTACCTTAAGCATAGCAAATTAGTGGAAATATTACAGTGCATAGCATAGCAAATTAGTGGAAATATTACAGTGCAAATCAGAAAACAGTGGGCACCTAGAAATATTTTAGGAATGTCTTGACCATTCAGAAGGTTGACCATTATGAACCAATTCTGATTGGCAAAATACAACACATTCCTGAAATATTTCTAAGCCCACAGCTTTTCAATTGTACTGTAACAAATGCAATAATTTGGTAAACGTCATTCCATATGACTTAATTGGTTTACATGGTACTATCACACTCACTGTTACGAGCTACCAACATAAAGTAAAGTTGGTTTATTTTATTGTTTAAACTCATCGGCAGTGATGAGGATGGGCTTAGGTGCTCTATTAGGGCGTTTAAGCAAACTTGAAAGTTTCATGCTCTACCGACAATGCGAGCTTCCATACCATTTTTGTTTCATAATCACTTTGCTATGTATTTGCTATGTACCATTCATCATATGTTGTAATTTTTTGGGATAATGAACGCAAATTCAACTACAAACGAATACAAGAAAGCATAGATTTAGCGGAAACAGAATAGGGCACTTTTTCAGCCACGTCGTTGTCGCCGTGGCCGTCGTACAATCTTAAACTCCCTAATGCCACCACGAGGGATGCCACATTAAAAACTTGTACTTTGATTTTAAGGTAATTGATGAGTTTGTAAGAATCCTTGGGCTAACAACAAGCCTAAGAGATTCTTACAAGGCCAATATTACCCAAGTGGCCAAGGGCATCGTCTCAATGGCAAAAGACACATCAAATAAGAAGAGGAAACCTGACCACCTTGTGGAGCTGCTTGCCTTTTTAGGGTCAGATGATCTAGAACACAATGAAGACGCAGAATCCACAATGGGTAAGATACACTAGTATAAAACAATAGCTCAGGGTACAAATGACAAAATATATACAAGGTTTTTGATCATTTTTGTACCTCTGCATGTTACAAGCTGGGCATAAATTTGCTGTATGTACTTCTTTTGTTTTATTTGACTACTTGTGCCTATCATTCATTTTGCTATTCTGATCATGTGTTTCATTTGCTAGATGAAATATCAGAAGTGGCTATTACTGTGCTGCCCTACTTATTACAGACCAAAGGAGGGACTTGCAGGCATGAAGAGTTTGTGACCTTCATAAAAGTAAGTGTACACTGTTTGACATCACTGACTCCTCTAAAGAGTCATGGAAATCTTGAATGATTGCATCATATATATTAGGCAACCAGAATGCTTTGCCAGTTTTCTTTTGTAAAGTAATATTTTAATCCATTTGCTTGACATATTCTCATAAGGGAATAAAAATATGAATAAGAATGAAAATTGATAAAGGATTCTGGTAGGAAATAAAATATAAATAAAATAAATAACTGTTGTCATTTAACGTGTACCTAGTTCGTTTCTAGCATCTTTCACACTAATTGGGGGCACTATCCACTCACACACACTACCACTACATTGACTGTTTTAAGCATACAACTCTCAGCTCACATGTTGATTTTTACGAGGGAGGAAAACCGGAGAACCCAGAGAAAAAACCCTCGTGGCATGGTAGAGAACAACACATCGAACAAACTCAATTCACATATGACCCAGGCGCTCGAGCTGGGACTCGGACCCAGATCATACCGGTGAAAGGCCAGCACTCTGCCTGCTCGGCCAACCATGCCACCCAGTTGTAGTAAAACGATGCCATTGTGCAAATGCCCTGTTCCCAGGGCTCTAGCAAGGGAGGGGCAATGGGGGCACTCAACCCCCCAATAATTTTTCAACTGCTTTTATCTGATATTTAGAATGTTTTATATATAACACATGACTACAAAATTTAGTGAAAAAGATGCATTTATACAGTGCTCAGTGACTTGAAATTCCAAAAGCCCCCCAATAATTTAGACCTGAAATTTTGAGAAAATAGGTTATTGTATAGGTTGAGATTTTTTCAGTATTCTGTGAAAACCTATATCAGCTATTTCAATTTGATTTGCATCATAAAGCAACAAAATATGCCATGCAAGGACATGATCCACATTTTATAAACGAATATTCTTGGCATGGTTTGAACCCTGTTTGCCATTTCAATTTCTTTCTAGTTAGCTGATATACATGTCTTTTTTTAATTTTAGGATGACAGTGATGCAGAAGAAGTAGCTTCTAACAGAGAGCATACTTACTCTTATATTATAAAACAGGGAGAATTAAATGAAAGTGGTAAAGTGTATTTAGTTGCTGGCAAGGAGGTTCTGTGTTCAACATGCTCCTTGTTGGATGCATATTTAGGTCTTATGGCTGCTTTTTATGTTATGTTTAACTATCCTCCAGGTTTAAATCATTTTTTCACCTATCTACAAAAATGCAATTCAAATATTCAAGATGGGAAAAAATTATCCAAAACATTTATTGATTTTGTTAATGATTTGCATGCCAAATCTAAAGCCTTTAGATTGTATTTTATTTTATTCAATTATTCATATACCTGTTTCAAAAAATGTATAGATGATCTGAAATCTGAATCTGACATCTAAACTGAATAACTAGTAGCAAGTTTTCATATGTACAAAACTGAAATGCAGTTTGTTGTAGAATTAGAATTAGTTTGAGTAAGAAGTATAAGTTTTCAAATAATAATCTAAAAATGCAAAAGTAATTCCGACTGGAATTGCAGATTCTTGACATTTTTTGAAACAGCTATATATTCAATGACTTAATTTTTAATTATTATCACTATTTTCTGCTTTTATTAATGAGAAGGATGGCAATGTGTGTTAACAAATGATGTTGCTGAGAAAGTGCAATTTATTCCTTTTGCTTTTTGTTATCAAATGTAAGTGCTAAATTTAGCATTTGCTGTCCATTTGAATTACCAAAGCATTTTTCTAGCATCAATGTCAACATTTCCATTGTATTCTCAATTCTAGTTAGCCAGAAGAGGTAACAACTTGAAAAGAATTTTATGAATTTAATGAACTTATTTAATGAATTTTTTAAATAAATTATTTAATGTAGATATTGTTAATGTTGAAAATTGGTATAGTTGTATATAAAGAACTTTATGATATTTGAAAATGTGCAATATTGCATGACTTGGCAATCTTTGAAAATTATAGGAAAAACACTCCTTTTGATAAATGTTACTGTTATAAAAAATATTAGTTATTAAATTACTTCCATTTTATTTATCGAATTTTTATACTGTATTTGAATATAAGAATTTTAGTAACTTAATGAAATTATTTTATATTTTAATGTAGATATTGTTTTATGTACAAAGATTTTTAAAATATATTTTTGAAAATTTAGGAAAAAGTCCATTTGATGAATGGTATTGTTATAGCAATTTTTTAGTTTTCAAATGATATCCATTTTAATTTATTTATAGTATTTTTATATTTGGAATTTAACCCTTTCGCTCCTACAGCACCCGAAACCGGCCGTAAAAATTCTACTCGTCTAAAAAATTACTTCTTCCTAAAAAAGGACAACTCAAACTCAACTTTGGTACGAAAGTAAACTCTAGTAAATGAGTCAAGTTTTGAAAATCAAACATTGTGAAACAACTGGCGATTTCTGCAGAAATTCGTCATTTCAAGGAAAGGAAAGGAAAAAATCACCATTTTGGGCTCAATTTTCATTGTTGAAAATCACACATTTTGGACCTCAATTTTTCTCAACAAATTATCCTTTCCTGCACACGAAACAGCATTAACAACCAAATTCAGTCCTAGTCTTGTGTTCTCATGGACTTTTTGGCCTTCTTTTCCTTTCACGGACACAGCTGCGGCTGATTCATCGTGGCCATTTTGCAAGCACGTGTTTTTGGACTTTTACGACCTAAATGCATTCTGGGTAATTCAGCTCCTACGCGACAGCCACAGCCCTTCCCTCCATCTTTTAGAGTTTTTAGTAAAGTCTCGAGCCCCCTCGGAATTCTGCCCAAATTTCGCGCTTGCTGTGTTCCTCAATCGTCACAACTCCCAAAAAATGCCATGGCAGGTCTGAGAATTTCCCCTTGGACGAGCTTCAAAGCACACTTCATCTTGGCGCCACTCAAAATTCACCCAGTCAAAGCTACGAGTCAAAATGCCTACGAAGTGTTACACCTTGACGAATTCTTACGGCAAGTAAGCTCTCTGCTACTTCCAGGCTTAATGATGCCCAGCCAGTAGGAACCAAAGGCGAAAAAAGGCTCGAAAATTTACAGAAATCCAAGTTTTCTGGACTTTCAAATGCCATCATCACTCGACCAAAAACGCTACCGCTTCAAACTGGTTTCAACCGGTTAACTTGAGCCCTCAATAGTACAAAACAGCAGAAGTTTCTATGGTTACTCCAGTAAGCAGGCGAAAAAATACACAAATCGATTATGACCTCAAAATCGCGTAAAAACCTCAAAAATTCCCAGTAGCGAAAGGGTTAAATAAAGAATTACACGTACAGAAAAAAAAGTTTATTTTATCTTACGCATTATATTGTGTAAGTGTTGAAAAGGTTTACGCACTATATTGCGTAAATTGTGTATTAACGCAAAATAATGCGTTATTCTGAATGCATCTGTCTTGAGTAGTGTTAATGCTTTTTTTAGTACTTTTTACGCATACTTTGAGTAATTTTTACTCAATCACGAGTAAAGTTTACTCATAGTATTGAGTAAATTTTACTCAAATTTGAGTAAAGGCAACTCAATACTTTGAGTTCCCGTTTACTCAATATAATGAGTAGGGATAACTCACTATAAGGTGTCATCCTGAATGCATAGATTTACTCAATATTTTGAGTTGTATCTACACAGCCGTTTTTGCAGTGTGTGAACAATTACTCATTATTATTAGACAATTAGCAAGAAAACAAATCCGGTATTTTGTCATCCCGACGTCGAAATGACTCTGCACCATGAAGCTCCACAAGTACAACAACAGAGCTGTCAGAAAAATATCAGTGTGTTGGCCGCCCTGAAGGATTTCAAATGCCTTCAGCAGGCATTGTAACTTATTACAGGGACAATAGCTGGAGGACCATTTAACATAAACGTTAACTTGCAGCAGAACAATTCTCCTGCTAAACGAGAAAGCACAATTCAATAAAAAGTGGAAGCGTATAAAGGCGATTGAAAGCGATGAAAGTCAGGAGTAATACTTAGAGCATGAATTTCCCTCATGATTCCTTTACAAGGTATGCCGTTAGATCTTTTTCCTCTCTATTTAAATACAAAGCTTGTTTTATCTTTTTTGCATTTTGTAATTACAGCAATTTTAATTTTGGCTGTTTTAACAACTTTTCACACTGCCTGGCATAGTACAATCTTAAGCTTACATTCTTTAGATTGTTGTAAAATCGAGTAACTTGTATCTTATGTAATGGCTTTTTTCCAAAGAGTGGTTTAATAAAAGAATAAAACAAAGTCAGTGACGTCAAAAGTGGATTCGGAAAGTTCTGCGAGATCTGAGCTCCAAGAGCAAGCAGCAGTGTTCAGGTAAAACAGAAAAGCTCACAAGCAAAGTGTTATATCAACAGATTTGGTCTCATAGTCAGTTTAGCTTGCTGTACATCTCCAAGAATGTCAGCTATGATAATGTAATGTTTACTGAATTTGCCACCGGCTACACATCTATTCTTTGCCTTCTCAGACTGAGTGAGAAGGAGCGCTGTGCTTGCATTGATCCCTTTGCAAATTTAATGTACTTGGCGACTCAAATTTCGTGGTCTGCGGTGCGTAAGTTACATGCGGCCATGCTTTTCGAGATTGAATGCGGTCATCTTCAATGGGGTTACTCCATGGCTCATCTAGTTGCTTCATTCTGCTGTCGCATCTTGAACGAAGAGTTCTCGTGACAGTCCTTTTAGTGGTGAAGTGAAGTCTTCAGTGCACTTGCCGTACATTTCAAATGGGCAAGTGCACATCCACAAAAGATTGTTACGGCTATTTCCGTAATGAAAGAAAATGGGTCCAGCACATCTGTGCCAAGTGCTGCCAAGTGTTTGTTTACGTGATGTTTACGTACCTCAGTTTATGGATTTGTCGGGTGACGATTCAAGTGTTTGCAAAAATAATGTGTCGACCAAAGAGTCAAGTTCACGTACTGGTACGATTTGTGAGTTTCCTGATTCTTCAGGTACCGATTCTAGTGTTTGTACTGAGTTTGTTTCAACACAGTTGCTGGATGATGCACTTCCAGTCTGCCTAATTTCTTGTCTGCTCGACTGTCCCTGCCATCTTGTTTAAACATTCCTGCTTGGAGAACTTATTTACAGAACTATTCAGATGTTCGTGTGTGTGATTTCTTGGACTATGGCTGGCCAGCAGGCTATGATTATGCAACATTTGCATGTATGCTGCCTGGGATAGTTTTACTTATTGTGGTTCTATTCTTTGTGAGTTGGGTCTCGAAAAATCTTATAAAGTGTGTCAGCCTGCTACCGTTCAGACTTGTCTAGGCATTCAGTTTGATACTGAAAAACTGGGTATGTCTGTCACTCCTCAATGTTTGGCGGAAATTGAGGCCTTGCTTGTCAATCAGTGCTGTTCCAGCTAGATTTGGTTTCAGAATATTTTCATCAAAGTAGCACTTAAAGCAGCGAATATTTAATTTTAATTCTGTATATATAGCTATGTGTGTGTGTAATACAGCCCACAGTCTGTTGTGCAGGTCATCAGTCCATTAGACACAACTCACTTTCTATTACAAGAGACCCCCATCTCAATAACAGTACTTTATATTAACTAGCTGCAGTACTCTTGTCCAATAAGAATTTTTTCTCTCTCTCCATTATGGACTGTCTGGACCTTACCAGAGTTTTCCAGAATTCATTACAATTCTGCACATGCAAGCAAGGCCAGGGTAAAAAATATAAAAGCAAATAAGCCATAGATATACTGAAGAAAAAGAGTGTTGTGCCTTCAATATTGAGAAGGGATGTAAGCAAATTCTGTAATCTTTCTACTTCTTTAAAAATCACATATTAATCATTATTTGGCTTGTAGAAATGCAAGAAAATAGCCCATTCATTTCTAAAGATTTTTTACCCTGACTTCGCTTGCATGTCACTCTTGTGTGCCAATCTTGGTGAATTAATTATGGGAAATATTCTGGAGAGGTCCCTATGCTGTACAATCTTTGTCCATCACAAGAGAAATGCATTTATCCTTGCTTTGACACCGTAGCGTACTGGGTATATGGAGTTTCTGAACAAAATGGTAAGGATACTTGCCTGGGGTTTTTCAATATCCTTTTTCTTTGAATGGTACACTATTTTTACATTTTTACAGGACCTACACAGAAAAAAAAATAAAGCAGAAGACTCTTGGTAGCCCAAGAGATAAAGACAAACCAGAGACAATGGTGATTGACATTGATCCAGGTGACAAATAATTAATAATTACAGGTACCTATCAATGCGCTTGTTATGTGTAATTCTTGCTAATAGCAGCAGTCTTTCCTTCCTTGACCATGGATCAATGATTTGTAAATTCACATAGATGTATTTTTTTTAGAAATGGGGCTGCCAAAAGACACTGACATCTAGACATCTAGGCCAACAACAAGTCACTGAGGAGACATCTGATAACGAACCAGGCCAACAACAAGTCACTGAGCATAAGGAGACATCTGATAACGAACCAGGCCAACAACAAGTCACTGAGCATAAGGAGACATCTGATAACGAACCAGGCCAACAACCAGTCACTGAGCATAAGGAGACATCTGATAATGAACCAGGCCAACGACAAGTCACTGAGGAGACATCTGATAATGAACCAGGTTAATTAACAATCTAATATCATCATGCTAAAAAAACTTTTAACACTTAAAATATTATGCTGTGGGAATTAATGTTAAGTGTAAAGAAGTCCAGTAATACCATAATTCTTAATCAGTTTGAGTCATGTTGAGGAAAAAAGTTGATTGGTCCAATGGCTTATTTTATTGCTAAAGTACATTTGAGTCTGATAATGTCAATAATGTGTATAGTATGATTATAGACCTTACAAAAATAAATTTATCAATCAATCAATAAATCTCATGAAATACATGCTATTTACACATGACACACTAATTGGATACATGTGCATTTAAGTTCCATCCATGTACAAAACAAAAATGCTAATATAGAATTGATTGAGCTTCACTCACAATAAATAAACGTTTAGGCTTAATGTTCCATCAGGTTTACATTTGATTACTGCTCAAATCTAATTCTAGCATTTTAAATGCACAGTTATGTTCCAGTATTGCAATAACTTCTAAGCAAGCTTTTGCACTTTTATTAAGTCTCATACCAAGGTGTCTGCTTCATAGTCATCCATAGTTGGAACATGATGGTTCTTTGTTAAGAATTCCTGGTACCATTTCTCCACCTCTTTACCACACATTCTTTCCTTTGCAACAATTTAATTCAGCTTGAACGTTAACAAGGTGATCAATATACTGCCCTTCATGATATTTCGATGCTGGGTTGTTAGTATGGGCTGCTCTTAATTCATCTAGTTTAATGACACTGGCTGTTTTTCCTAGTACTTTTTCAACATTCCTTCCTAGTTTTGTTGTTATTTCAGTTTCAGAATTGTTATGAGCTGCAGCACAAGCAGTCTCTTCAGGAGCACATGTAAGAGTGTAACTTTTGAAGGTTGTAGAGTTAATAGTGGCTTTCTTTTTTGATGGTGGTTCTGGGTCATCATTTGCAGGTTTTTGTAATTGATGTTTTTGAGGAGTACGGCAAGTCTTTGAGCTTGTTGCTTGAACTTGTTCATGTGACACAGGATCAGCTGAATTAATTATGGTGGTCTCCAGTAATGTATCATTATCAAGGGCAATGTCACAGTCATAACTTCCATCCTCTGTCAAAAAAATGTGATGCAGTTATTAAAATATGTTTTTACAATATACTATACTATATAGTTTGTTTACACATAATATTGTAGATATAGTATCTGTACAACAGTACAAGTAAGCATACATGTATGCACATATACAGGTATTTTAGTATATTATACAACCAAGACATAGAGAAACCATACTTTTAAATGATTAGAGCTTCTACTACATACAGATCTGTACTTTCAAGTTTCAATCTGTACTTTCTGACAATTAATAATATTGTTTTACTTGGTGCGTGATGCATGATATCCTACACTAGCTTAAAGTGCACCTTACCCCCTGTCTGGTGTCATTTTTATATAAATCTAGAATGATTTCCGAGAACTTTTGCGAAGAAAGTATTCGATTTGGATAAATTCCCGATTTTTAATTTAATTTCAAAGTTGTGGGATTGCTGCCCATGGTCGAGCGTATCGCACAGAGGGACTAAGGCCGAGTGTGACGTCTACCCAGGAACCATCACAACTATATACTACATTCAAGTACACTGTCCGCTTGTTTTATATTCTAAAAAATATCATTTTATTCGATCTAAAAAGGCTGTATTCTTTGTATATTGATTTTGATTGATCAAGGAAATATTTAGCAATGTCTTCTTCGGATTCTAGCTCTGAATCGGCGCTAGATTCAGAGTTCTCTGACTACGAAATTGAAGTCGAGGTGAATGAGGACGCCATTGACCATGAAAACGATCCATGTTTGGCCACAAATGCATCACAAAATGACCTTTAGGGACCGGTCATTATTTAAGTTGGAGGGGGGGGTGGAGGAGAAAATGTCTGTTTTGCAAAAAAATTTAGAAAGCCTCCCCTGATGTGCTTCATTTTTTTCGGTACCCCCCTTCATGTTATTTAAAAAATTTCAGTACCCTTCTCAATATAGTGAGCTATCTGTATACACAGAGTCTCGAATAACTTATACAATTTCTGAAAAAGTTGTAAGTTGGTTTACCTAGAGGCCGCTGTTACAAACTATTGGACATAATGAACAGTACAAAGTTATTATTTTACACTACAAATTGTATGGCATGGTACAAAAACGTTTACCTTTCTTAATCACTTTCACTGCCAAATGTACCTGCAACATAATCATCATCGTCTTCTGAGTCGTCATCGTTGTCTGAGTCTGATGAAGATGGCGAAGTTTCGGATGATTTCTCTTGAATTCCCTGTATGTTGTTGTCTCGTAGTACATGACACGTGACAGTCTTAATTTTATCAGCTTTTTTCCCATATTTACGTAATCCATGCGTATCAAGATATTTATCGATTTCCTTTACAACCAGTTTTTGTAATGTTCCTGTCAATGCCATATTAAGCCAGTCGTACTCTTGGTATTCTTTCAAATCACGCTTATCTTTGTCTGTCTTCCTCTGATTGGACCTGATTGCTTCCTTACGTTTGAGGGTGTTTAGGTGTTGTATGTACGAGCGCACATATTTTTCCTCGACGGCGTATTTTGTGGCAAACAGCTTAATTGCATCTGTATTGTCAAGATCTATAGCGGACGAATGAAATAATTGCTTAAGCTGGGCCCTTGGTAGCCAGTCATCAGGAATCCTGCGGCTGTCATCATCATTTCGCACAGGCGTATCAAATACACTCTTAAAGTGAGGAGGGTTTTGTTGGTCAGGCATAGGTTGGGGAATTCTCTCACACTCTGGTCCCACCCATGGATGGCTCTTACAAAAGTTACAAAGCTTACCATCCTTTTGTTCACAACATGATCTCTTTAGGAACTCCATGTGCAGCTCACCGACTTGGTAGTGCAAGTCGAGAAACGTTGAAATTTTCTTTATATACCCACTTCCGGGTATCTGTTCTTGAGCACTGCAGCTTTTTGATTTATTGAACAATAGGATATTGGACTCATTGAAAAAGAACTGATTTTCTGGCTTCATTGTCAGATGCGCAGTTATATACTCGCTTAAAACTGGAGCATCATGTATTCGTACTTTAACCTCATTTGCAACTTCCCATGCGTTGTTTTCCATTCTTTTTTTCTCGTATTCCTGAAAGTCTTTTACAGACATTGATTTTACTTCTTCATCTGTCATATCTTGAAAGCACTTTGTTTTCTCCCACTCAAGCGTTTCGCCATCAATGATAGCATCACCAATAGCACTATTTGTGCGTTCAGCCTCACCCTGGCCACTATCACCTCTGGATCTGTGACAACGGACTCTGTAATCTGAATTGTATAATCGCGCCAATTCAGCATCTCTGAATCTCACAAGATAGTTGGAAACACCAACTCCTGGACCTGCGTCGGTTAGATCAGCCCACCTGGGCTTGACTTTTGGAAGCTTCAAGTTGTCAAAAATGTCAAAGATCTCGTTCGAAGTATCTTTCATTTCAGCGTTCAGGATCATGATTGCTCCAATGCTACTTTGACTAAATTCAGCAGCGTGTATTTCATTGTGCAGCTGATCAAGAATTCTCTGAATTTTAGACACTTTTGGAATAACTTGTGAAGCAACTAACGCCTTTTCTGCATCAGTAAGTGTCGTATCTATATGAAGAATTTCTGCGGCTTTTTTAACACCATTCTGTGTGTGAGTGACTCTACTAGCTTCGTACAGTCGGTGAGGACAGTTTGAGTCAGAAGTCATCTTACTTAGGTCAATGACATCTGTCATATCTACATACTGAAACAAGTAATCATGAACATGTGCACAAAAACTGCGAAATCCTGTTGTGTACTTGATCTCATTCACATTTGGCGCCTCGAAAACATCAGGGGATCGGTGTCTCAAATCTACAGTCTCGCTCGCCCACACAGACCCAGAACTTCCAACTATTGCCTTAGGTCTAACATACACAAAGTGATAATCTTCATCTGTTTCTAGTGTTTCCACATCGTCCGTAATCGAACCTTTCTTAGTGAATATTCGATGAGCAGCTGGAGTGACGTAAACCAACTTTTCCGGCCAGTCATATTTCGGCAATGCCCGTGCTCGATCCACATCGGTAAGATTCAAAATTCTGACGTTTCTACTTTTTTCAAAGCCCTCTGATGTGCCAGGACGCAAATAAGCCTTGTCGTCAGTGCTTCGCATGAAGCACAAGTCTCGGATGTGAGGTTCTACTTTATTGGAAAAAAATGATAATTTGATGTTTTTAATATGACCTCTTTGATAGTGTGTATTCTCATTGTCATTGTCTTCAGCTTTGGGGGGCTTTTTGAAACAAAATAGGCCTTTGCCACAGTGACGCCGTGCTTGTATAGAACGCATATGTCTTGGTCGTGCCCTGTTGTATATTGTGTTTACTGATCTAATCATTTTCTTCCCTCTTTGCAAGAGCTTGTAGTTGGCTATGTTAAGGAGGTCGCGCTTTTTAACTCGCTTGTTGGTATACATGACAGTGTCATGTCGACGGCCATGATATGTAGCCTTGTCTTCTATACATTTTGCCACAAATTCTTCGTCTTCACTGTCTATCAAAGCTGGTCTTCCTTGTGAAGATATGGCTCTTCTTTTTACTCTGTTTTCTTCAAATAAAGCCTTGGCTTTGCGTTTCACCATTTGCTGGGCTTTTTGGCCCTTAAGATCACTCAGAAGCAATTCGGTATCTTGAACCCTTTCTTCTTCTAGTTCAATGTCTTCCTCAATTTTTTTCAGTCCTGTCGACCAAATGTCTTTCTTTTTCTGTTTTAAGTTTTTTAGACTTTCTAAATTGTCTTGATAGGAAGACAGACGTTTCTTGAGGTGTAGCATGGTGATATCTTCAGCAGCTATAAGTGCGTTCTGCCATTCCTTTGAAACGTCAAGCACCTGCTTATTATCTTTTTCAATGGAATCTGTGTTGATGCCAAGAATTTCTAGCTCCTTGTATGATCGATTATATGTAAGTAAAGCCTTAACCACTTTTTTATCCCACTCTGTGTCCACAGTCGACAAAATATTCTTAAGTGTGTCGCGTGTCAAAGTGCTTTCGCTTATGCCCTTTTCGAGGGCTGATGCTATGATAATCTCATGAAAAATGTTGGTCAAGTCTACATCATCAGGTCGAAGTACTACCATTTTACCACCTTGAACTTGTGTGTTGACTATGTAAACAGGGAGACCATATTTACAATTTAGCAGGCAGTCTTGAAATGATACTCTATCGTCTTTTGTAAGAGCCCCAGGAGAGAATCCTGTGTTAAAACTGAGAAAGATTTCATGACAATAGTCAAAAGAAAGTATGCTCGTTCTGTATTCTCTTCCATCACTTCCAATTTCTTGAGATACAAGCTCATTGAATACTGCAATTAAACCGTTTAGCTTTTGTTGCTCCTTCTCCCTTTTTTCTTTTTTCAACAAAAATCTCAAATGCGGCAAAATTTGTCCAATGGTACAAGGTTGATTTGAATTTCTAACATGTGGCGAGACCGTATTAGCCCCTTGTCTATTCAAAGATCGAGCCTCATTTGATCCTCGTAAGGTTGAGCTGTCTGCTGAAAGCCGGGGTCTTCCTGGTTGTTTTGGTAAATCCGCTTGTAGTTTACTATAAAAAATAACGATTCATAAAAGGACTTGATTTTGTGTTCGTATATCATATGTTATTTTGTATCAAAATTGAGAATTATACACAAAACATTAATTGTTCCGCTATCTAAATATAAATTAAACAATCCTTTATCAATGAATTCGTCGTCTTATTTCTGACAGACAGTTGGACCGTCTTGAAAATCCGTATTGTAAAATAATAATCTCTTTTACATTGTCTTTTAAAATGCTCAAATATTATAGACAACCGGGTAGCACTTATAGATTAATACAAGCTTTAAATCAGAGCAAATAAGCTTAAACACTTGCAATGATAAAATATTTGTAGTAGAATAATACTGTCTGGTGATCGCGTTAGCGTGAAACTTGGAGTCACTAGCCCTCCGTGTAATAAATGTAAATAAATGAATAGAATAACGATTAAATGTTCATTCATGGTTATTCGAGTTGTTGTTGTTGTTGTTGTTGTTGTTTTTTTCATGAGAAATGTAAAATTAAACAGATTTCATGACATACCTAGATTCACTGTCCATTCTGTCCATTCACAAAAGCTGCCAGGCATTCCTAAATCTTCTGAAAAGACCTGGAACTAGTGAAGGCTGCAAAGCACTCTGGAGAAAATTCAAAATGGCTGCTCTAGATGAACAGGATGTCCCTGTGCTGTTTATGCTTGCCGAAGAGAAAATTCAAACTAATGTTAAATTTGGTTCAGATATCAACGATTTATTAGAGATAGCTGGAAATATTTTTAAGGTTTCTACAAGTAGTTTGACTTTACAGAGTTACGACAATGAATGGGAAGAATGGGTAAATCTATCGTCAAGTTTCACTGCTACGACTCGAATAAAGCTCAAAGTAGTTTGCAAGTTTGAACTCTCAAACAAGTCCAGCTCAAGCACCGATTCAAAGAACTGTGGCATCAAGCAAGCTACATTTAAGGCAAGTGCAGATACGAACATTTTGATGTTAAACAAAGATAAGATAGCTAAAGAAGTTCAGCCATATGAAATATACCTTTATCCAAATCCGCACACAGAACGGCTTCAGTTTTACAACAACGTCACTCCTGTGTTATATAATGAGACCTTTAAGGACTTTTCTTCAATGGAACGATTCCAGAACTATTTGATTACCGAACGGAGGTGGAGATTTGAAACAGATAGTAAAATTAACTCAATTACTGAAAAGGTGACCGACATCACAACAAACTCTACTAATCAGAGCAATGGAACAGTGTATAATATTCAGAGGTTACAGAAGGTTCCGCTAGATGTTAGCTCAAATGATGTCAGTCGAGGTGAACGAGCTCTAAGTGTCTTGCAGTCAATGACAAACACTTGTGAAGATCTTTCTAATACCCTTTTAGAAAAGAAAAAAGCGTGCTATCTTCCAAGCATGGACTTGATGCCAGGAGGTAAAAGCACACTGGAATACGTACAGATCAAGCTAGATTCTGTAAATAAGTTAAAAAGCACTCTTTTTTCTTTACTGGACAAAGTTAATGGGGTTGTTCACGAATTGCACAGAAGATATAGCAGGCAAACATCTGCTAACGCTGAAGCTCAAAGGCAAAAAAGGCGAAAGAAGGAGCAAAGGAGGAAGAATAAAAACAAAAAATTAAAAGTTAGAGGGAGGCAGGTAAATGAAGTGTGTGAGCTCATAACTGGCCAGAAGATGACTATCGACATAACCAGAAAGACAACTGAGCCAGTAATAAATGCTGCAAATCTTAACAGAGATGCCCTCAATAACAAACTAAAGAAACGCTTCCATTTAGAGCCTTTGAAAGAAATAGTGAAACAGGGTTATGTCAGTGAGTGTGCCCTTAGAGAAGTGGAACAAGCCATAAACAAATTGGAAGTACCAGTTACAGCTGCAAAACCTTTAAAATCAGCAAAGGGGAAACAGATGACATTGTCTTGCTTTCTTTCTGCAGCAAATACTCAGTCAGCAGAAACTGGAGACAGTGAATCAAGTACTAATGACTCAGACTGTGATTCAGACAGTGATCAAGAGAATGATCATGATGACCATTGACAATATAAATACTTTTAGGTTAAAAAATGTTTTGTTCCGTGGGTTTCAGTCAAAATGCCAAAATACACATTTATGACAAGATTTCATGTACATTTTAAACAGTTTCACAAACTCATTTTCATTATAAAAAGTGTTATTAAATGATAACAGTAATAGTTTTCAAATATTCACTGAATAAACAGTGTTTCACATCTACAAGTGTATATAAAGGGAACTTGGAGAAAGATATCATACTTTTTAGCATGAAAAATGGATAAAATCATAAAATTGCATTTTAAGAACAGTTCATTGTCAAAAATCATGTAGAAAATGGTGGTTAAAGTGTATAATTAAAAACAATATTGTTTTTTTGCAAATTTTATTAAAAGAAGATAAATTCATACATATATAGTCAAAATAATTATCTCAAGACCCCCCCTATCTATCATTTTCCGATTTCAACACCCCCCTCTTTTTTTACTTTAAACATTTCAGGGCCCCCCATTTTCTCCTCCACCCCCCCCCCCTCCAACTTAAATAATGACCGGTCCCTTATGCGTACAGCGAAGAACCCATAGCAGGAATGGGTCGACGATTATCTTAAGAAAGAAAAAGAAAAAGAACAACTGAGACCTGCCAAACAAAGTGGATTGAGCTTTATCTCATTTAGTATCTACAAAAAATAAATTTATGTTTTGTATGATTTTAGGTGTAAATGTGGAAACTACAACATTGAAGACCTAAATAATATTAGCAAATGCTACTGTTGCTGCGAGCTTGATGGATGTCAAGAATCGCTTTCTAGCGATCTCGTCCTACAAGACGTAAATGCTTCCACCTTGTCATGCTCCAACATGTGTGATAGATCATCCTGGATTCAAACCTGTTTGTCTGGAGAAATGGAGTTTGCGATTAGCAGCAGATAGATATAAGAAAAAAAATAAAGAGACATACAAACAGACAGGATCTGAGGAAAGGTAAACAAAAGACATTTACCTATTCAAACGAGGAAAAATTTGCATCGACTTGAGTTCTCGTTTGAACAGGGCCTTATTGTGTTGTTGTTCTATTTACAGATTCCTTCGAAGTGTGGCCTATAGGGAATTCACAAGGATGGTATATGGCTTTCTTGGCAAAAAAAGATACCCACTCCCGGCCTGCGCTTACACTGTAATAAGAAGAACATTTTCAAAAGACAATGAAGATGAAGAATACTGTGGGTATGAAATGGAAAGTGACTAGCTAACTTGCGACACAATTTTGGTTATATTTCACAGACTGCGTTCCAAATAGATGAGAATACTAGTGATAGGAATTTATAGGAATTATTATTTTTAGGAATCATTCTAATCTATAATTGTACAAATAAAATTGCATACTGTGACTCTACTAAACCAATGTAACTTATGTATGCTCTATGTATGCCTAGAAAATGTCTTGATCAAAGTCATAAGTTATGAAAGTCAGTAGAAAAAAAAAGATTTACTATGATTCTTTTTCAAAATAGATATTAAAATAGTTTCTTATTCATTGCCACATTCTGTATTGAACTACTCTGCAGCTTGGAATAATTTTCATCGCATCTCCAAGTTGATCGAGGTGTTCAATATGCTCGGATGCGAAAACAGTGGACTTTGTAGTCGCTGTCTTCAAACAAAAAAAATCGTCGTAAGTCCAATATCAACGAGTCATCCAAGCATTTAGTGTTTGTACTCTATCAGCACGAGAGTAAATGTATTTGAGTACGAACTGACGCCTGCTGAAACTGGAGAAACTGCATGGCCATGGAATCGAAACGGCATCAAAAAAGTATATTTGAGTTTAAGTTTGGTGGCTATTATGAGTACTTTTATGGAGTAATTTATTTTATTCATAGCGACATTTGGTTCATAGAGAAACTTCTTTCATAATTTGTACATGTTCAATAGCTTTGCTAAGCGTACAGCCATAAATTAACAATATGTATAAAAATATAACCATTCCTAGCGTTAAATTGCTCAGTGGCTCAAGTGGTTCGTTGCTAGCTGCAAGTCAATTATTTTTCGCTAAAGAAATTACATTAGCTGATATTATTAATAATTATCCAAATGACCCTTTCAAAATTCTTTACATATGGGCCCAATCTTAGTTTTTAGATTTGTGAGAGCAATGATTTATCATTTAGAAAAATATATATTGTATTAATTGATTTATATTTTTGCCTTCAAATAAAGAACTCATTATTTAACTAAAATACACGAGTTACTTCGCCATTGGCGGGTTGATTAATTACTATTAGTCAATATCACTCAACTGGAACAGTCTTAATAGCAATACACCAAATACTTGAAGAAAATAGAAAGATAAACTTTATTTACAGTGTGAAAGTGCATTTTATTAAAATGATTATTCACTGCCTATAATATAATGCTCATAACCAATAAATACTCTATTGCCCTTTTATTCGGCTTCTAAAAACGAAAAAACAAGATCAATGAAATACTTTCCAGGCCTTCCTGTAGAACCTTCTCATAGTTTGCAAATTAATTCCCAGAAATGTGTCTAGGATTCCTATAGTAATGTTTTGTTGCAATGCCTCAGGAGTTTTGCAGCAAAGAGATTTTGCTAGCCCAAACGCCATTTCAATGGGATTTAAGTCATAGCTGTATGCCGGCAGTTTTACAAGAGATATGTTCTTATTGGCAAGGATTCTAGCTAAATGAACGTCATTGTGTATACTGGCTTTGTCACACACTAAGAACGCATTTCTTGGTACAAGTGGAAAGACTTGATTTTCGATGACTTCATCTATTAATACAGTGTTAAAGTTTCCTTCGATAGGAATGGCTTGAATGAACATAAACATAAACCAGCCACTGAACATTTAGGCAAGGTCGGTGATTTGCTTCTGAATGAAGTCACTGGATATCCAGATTCTGCACGCCCATAGTCGCATAGATCAGTCTGATGTGAAACATGTTTCATCAAAGAAATACATCCTACCAGGATCAATTGTCAAATGCCAACGAATATAATCTCAGTGGCATTGTATAACTCTATATCATTCTTTTGCAACATGAACGCATTTTCTCTAGTTATTTTAAGCTTTCTTATAACACGCTGGACACAGCATATAGAGAATTTGTCTGCCCATGTCATAAGTTTACGCGAGAAACCACTGTACTTAAAATGCAGGTACTCGTCAACCTGCGAAATCTAAATATTCAGAGTAGTCATGTCTCAAATTAGTACTTTATTCTTACTCGTTTTGTTGTTGTATACACTAGTTGAATGTGGAGAGAGAAACTATGTGAAGTGTGCCATATGTGGTAAAGAGGAAACAGGAATAGTTTTTGTCTGATAGAGAAATACGCGTCTAATATACCTGGCTGATTCGCCATAAACAGTCAGTCCTATACCAAAACCGATGTGATTTGTGAAGGATGCAGGAGGAAAATTACCAGATACAAGTGTCAAGATAACGTAAGTCATATAAGGTTGCACTCCTTTGTCCGAGTACAAGAACTGGATACACATTTGAGCATAATGACATGGCATATATTCTATATTAAATTCAGGAGAAAGCAACGTTACTGATAGAAGAGCTTGAGGAACTACGGTCTGGTTTAAAAACTCTCAGAAAGTGAGTGTGGTATTTACGTCATATGTAAGCAGTTACGGAAGTGTGACAATTTGTAGTGTCCAAAAAACAATAAAACGTAAACAAAAACATTAATGTATTGCGTGAACTTCATTGATTTTTTAGGATGTGATAGGGGGAAAGAGGTAGATGCGATAAAAAATGAGATGCACAAACGTTTCGTCAGCAACAAGCAAAAACCCACCTATGACCCTTGCATGCTCAAGAAGTTGTGCGCTAGTGCTGGGGCTACGCGTTTATTCGATACCATCATGACATCAATGACAACTCACGGCCATTCAGAGAAGCAAATTGCACTAAATGAAAAACGAATGGTTGCAATGATATACAAGCTTTGCTATTCTCGTAGCCAACTTTGTAATTCACTACAAATAGATCACAGACTTTATTTAAGACAGGCACATTTCTCGCAAGACGCTATCGACACTGAATTTACCATGAGAGCAACATGTTCTCGTCACTCTCTACGCAATACGATCACTAGATACGAGGAATCACATCACTCATATGTTGATTGAGCTATTCGCGAAGCAATATAACATGAGTGGTTAATAGTACTCATTATCGACGACTATACAAACATTCACACTAAACGATGACCAACTGATCATGACGTTTCCAAAGCCAGAAATATGTGCACTATTGTTATAAAGATCTTCAAGAATGTTAAAGCAATACCAGTGGAGAGTGCACTTGTCATGCACGATCCACTTGCAATTAACATTGAAGCGCTAACAGGAATCATCACATCTGCGTCGAATATGCAAACTATAGGATCCTGATCTAGAACAGCAAAGGATTAACATCCATCAGTATGGTGACAGTGATAACGTTAGGACAATGCGGAAGATGGAGGACTTGTATCTTGGTAGACTTCAAGAAACTAACTTTGAAGTCACGTGACGCTGCCTTTGACACTGCATTTAGTTCTGCCCTGAAAGAATACATGACAAAGTTCGTGGTATTACAGCCTGGAGATTGGCCATGCCAGTTCTACTCTCGTCAGATTATATACCATTGTCTACAAAAGTGCATTGCTTGTAACCCTCCTTTGTCTCCTACTAACTGCAACCTTCATGATGACCATCCATACTCATTTCAGCAACATGGAACTGCTCTTTCTTCTGCCAGTCCTCACCTATCAACACAGCCTCCTCTGCTTTCTGTTATCCCAACGATTGGCCCACTGCACATTTCTCTGAATAGTAGAGAGGACATAGTTATGACTTTTCATTATTTTTTCCAATTAATTTATGAAAAGCTTTTCCCAAGAAGTAAATTGGCAGACAAACCAAAACCATGGAGAATCAGTCTACTACTGGAAATTGTATATGGGGCATGGACACTTATAAGGACAACTACTCTTACAAAACTTCAAAATTACAAAGACATACAATATGGAACTCTGCTAAACTTACTGGAAAACTACATTCCTCTGGTGCTGTCTATATAGTCTTACTTTCAAGCTCAATCACTTTACCGACTATTTCAAAGATATGATTAGAATCTGGATTATGTTTACTTGTCTTAAGCGCTGCCACTACAACAAAGCTCCACTTGTCTGGATTAATATGATATCACACTGGTCTCAAAATTCTTCTCATCTAAACAACTTCCTCCATTCCTATTTAACAGTCTCTGATGAATATCCACCGAACACCCACAGTATTATCCGAGCTCAAACAAAATCCTCCAACAGTGCTGAACAACTACAGAAAACTGCCAAAGCCATATCTCAGTCTAAAGAAAAGCAATCCAACTTCAGGTCACACTTTACTCCACCAAAACCAATTGCATTCTCTCATAATCAACTAAAATATCTCAAAGTCAAATGTGCTCAAATCCTAAGCTCCATTATGAAACAAATGATACAGTGTCCTGGACAAGCTTCTTTTTCCTCAAACAACTCAAAGAGAACTCCTACACACATTACTCTACCAGCAATGGGCTTCACAAAACCGATTAAAGTTAATATTTTACCCCTTGGATATCCTGCTAATACTAAGCCTGACCAATCCAAAACATGTGACTTACCTGGCTGTACTTGTCCATCCTCTAACGAAAAGTGGACACTTCTTGCTGGTTGTTTCCATTCTCTCCATGAAGCCTGCCTTGATGATGCCACTTTTTGTCCTCTATGCAAAGTTTTCCTGGAATAGAAGGTAAAAGAACTTGGTACAGTAACCAAAGAAGCAATCCTCAATCCTAACACTACAGAGATAGATATAAGCCTGTAAATCCATGTAATAAATCAAAGACTATTTTGCCATAAAATCTTCAATGACCATTATAAATAGTGCGAAAGCTCATTTATCGAGATTTCCATGATTTGCTCTCGTATTTTGATTGGCTAATTTCACACAGATAATAAAAACGGTGTGTATGATTGTTACAACCAGCCAATTAGAAATGGGTGTTCCCACGGTCAAATAAACAATAAGATAATCTTCGCGGACTCAAGTCCAAACATTGTTTTTTTCGGGGGAGGTGGGTGAGGGGGCAATTGCCCCACTGGCTTTCCCTCGCTACGCCACTGAAGCCAGCATGTACATTGAAACATGCATGCAGTAAAGAATTCTTACACCACAACAAGTAACACCCTTTAGATTACATCAACATTCTTCAGTCTCAACTGAAAATTACTAAACCCCACAATTTCTCTGTATATTTTAGTTGTCATATGCCCAGCAGACTTGACATGCTTTTCCCAGTGTCAAGACTTGTTATCATTGTTCAAGTATTAAAAAGAAATTATTGTCTAGATGAAATGACATTTAGTCATTAATAAACTCATTTGCATATATATTATGTTTTCAATTTTCTCCCAGGAATTTTAATTCAAAATACTTAAGTACACTGCAAAAATGTTTACTGAACGTCTTTTTGTCTGGGCAAGCTTTTTGAGGATGGCTCAGTGTATATTTAATTAAAAAGACCCTAATACCTCTTTTTGTTCATTGTTTTTTCAGCTATACTTAAGGATATCGGTATTATAAAAGAAAACAAACTTGTAGAGGTGCAATGAGATGACTTTGTTGGAGAGCACATTGGGATGACAGAGGCGAAAACGGACAAAAAAATCAAAGAGGCACAGGGAGGAATACTGTTTGTAGATGAGGCATACCAGTTCCACCTCCAGGGCGCAAAAACCAACTTTGGACTCGAGGCAGTTGGGGTGATTATGAAACATCTCAACCAGGAATCTTCAAAAAAACACCCGAACCATTTTTATTCTGGCTGGTTATGAGAATCAGACAAGGAAGTTCATAACCATGAACCAGGTCTTTTTAGAAGATTTCATGAGCCAATACACTAGTACATAGAGACTATAGTACATAAGAACTGAGCAGCATCATGGACCACCTCATAAGACGCCAAGGTTTCGTCTGTGAAGCCTTAAACTGGGAAGGCTTCATTGCGTTGTTTCCTCCACATTATATTGCCCTTGCCCATTATATTTTAATTCAAAATACTTAAGTACACTGCAAAAATGTTTACTGAACGTCTTTGTGTCATCATTTCCCTGAATTTGATAAGACAAAACAAATCATGTTTCTTTTTAACAGTATTGATCCATTCATCTGTACATCTGTTGCTTCATTTATACATAATTCTATGGAAAAGAGAAACAGCACAAATCAATCCTGATTATTATTATACATAATTTCATATTTATCAATATTTCAAGAATATTCTTTACAAATGATTGTATATCATGCTATTTAGAGGTTAACGCACACAGCGAGTGAATTATCAGGATTTATCTTCACGAGTTTGCTAACAATGAACGAGAAATTTTATTAAATACGCCTCCTGCTACAAGAACTTTAGATTAAAGATAATAAACAAGTTCTCAGAATCCATGTTTACAACTTGCTCGGTAAAATTGAAATCGTCCATATAAACAAAGAACTCAGACTTTTTTTGGATCGTTAAAAGTGATTCAGCACTGAGACCTAGAACTCTGTAAGTGAAAGGTCTAGAAAATTATCGCTGGAGTTATGGATATAGGTTTAAACTGGCGACTTACGGTTGAAACGCTGCTAAACTTTGGTGCCGCCGGCCAGAAGCCGGGAAGAAGTACCTTAGTTTTTGACGAGCTGAAGGCTGAAGTACTCGTTTGGCGTTTTCTTCGATTCTTGATAAAGTTTCTTTGCCCCATCCGAGAGAACTTGTGGCGACAGACTTTCTAAACTTTCTATGAGATAGGTTTTGGATAACCAGTCTAAAAAACAGTATATATTAAGATGAATTTGTAAAGCCAGCGAACTCTGTTTTTAAGCCATTGAAATGTTGATCTCCGTAAGCTCCAAAACTTCAATGAAATTGAGTTTACCTTCAAAACAGGCAGGCTAAGCAGTTTTAAGTATGCTCATTGATCTTCTCTTTTTCGAAAAATCCTCAAATTCTACCTCACCATTACGTCATTGGGTGATCACGTGAGATTGCGCCGCTTGCTAGCCCAGCTCAAATTCGAGTTCTGAGATCCGGGACGGCGGGCTTGCTCCCCGCCCAAAGAAACACAAAGGCGCTCCTCACGACGTGACTGAGCCAAGCATTTCTGATGTCGAGAACGACATAGACGCAATTTTAGCAGAGAAAAGTGATGAAAAATCAAATGAGTCGAACGAAGACGACTTTCTTGGTGATATTGTCCAAGAATATGACTTAGAGGAGAAGTTTTCACCTCCTGTGAAAGCCAACTTGGCATCGATTGTAAACAAAATGGCGAGGTCAAAGATCGCCGATGACAAGTTGAAAGTTAAACTTAACCAGTACAGTCGACCGCAAAATTGCGAAAAACTGGTTACACCTAAAGTTAATACGGAAATCTGGGCAAAAATTAGTTCCCCAACTCGAAGCAGAGACTTAAAGCTTCAAAAAATCCAGACTACGCTAGTCAAAGCGACAACAGCTCTGGTGGGGCTTACTGATAAGCTAATTACAGACAAGAAAGATAAGCCAACTATCAAGGCCTTGTTTGGCAGCATTGCCTTAATAACTCACGCAAACAGTGAGTTAAGCCATAGACATCGGGATTTTATTAAACCCGACTTGAACAAAGCATATCGACAAATATGCTCTGAGCAAGTAGAAATCACTGACCACTTGTTTGGGGATGACCTTCCCCAGAAAATAAAGGATATCACTGCGACCAACAAGGTCGGGAATACCTTGCTTAATGATAGCCGTAAACAATATACTTCAAAAAACAATAACCGTAAACCATATCCCTCAAAAAACGAGGGGAGGTCTGGGTGGAGGACCCAGACCTACAACAACAACAACAAATATCAGAACAACCAGAAACAGTTCAACAACTACCCTTCCAAGAAAAAGGAGGGGGAAAAGAACCAGAAATAGACATGCAGGTGTGTAGTACTTCATTTAAGCCTGTAGCACAAGCAATGCCATTTAAAGCCGGGAGAATTCATGGCTTTATTGATGAGTGGAAGTTTATAACATCTGATACTAAAATTCTTGATATTGTTAATGGCTTTATCAAACTCATTAATAATTCATTAGAAAACACAATGGAAATCACTACCGGAACGTAGATCTTTATATCGGATAAAGATTTTTGTTCATTTGCATAAACTTGAAGTTGGATTTTCTAAGCCAAAAGTAGTCAAACTTGGAAAATTCTGGTCCAATATGATAATTGACAACTAGACGTTTGATAAGTAATATAAAGAACTCGAGAGCGTGTTATATCGGGTCTAAAGATCCTCGCCTTCGGCTCGGATCTTTATCCACCGATATAACACGCTCTCTCGTTCTTTATACATTACGTAAAATTGAATTTAACACAGGTCCCCCTTATCAATTAAGGGCACCCAAACCTCTTAAAACGTCTTGTAGAGAATCTGAATTCATTGAGACTGAAATCAGCAGACTTCTTGAGAAAGGTGTCATAGTCCCCAGTGAACATGAAGAAGGGGAATTTTTATCTAGCATTTTTGTAACACCTAAAAAAGATGGATCGTATAGACTGATTTTGAATTTGAAGAAATTCAATAAGAATGTAGCTTACCACCATTTTAAAATGGAGTCCTTACAGTCAGTGATCCAAATGATGAAGAAGGACTGTTATATGGCATCAATTGATTTACAAGATGCATACTATTCAGTCAGAATCAATGATAATTATCAAAAATATTTGAAGTTTTTATGGAAAAACCAGTTGTATAAGTTCACTTGTCTCCCAAATGGCCTGGCTTGTGCTCCACGGCTGTTTACCAAACTGCTCAAACCAGTTTATTCCACTCTTCGGTCAAGAGTTTTCGTGTCTGTAGCGTATATTGATGATTCTTATCTTCAGGGCAATAGCTATGAAGAGTGCTTAAACAGTTGATTTATTTACTAGACTAGGATTTATGGTACATCCTGATAAATCTGTTTTGCTACCACACAACAGTTAAAGTTTTTAGGGTTTGTTGTTAACTCAAAGACAATGACAGTGACCTTGACTCAAAATAGGATATCCTCCCTGTGTGACTTAATTGCAAAATTGCTTGCAATGCAGCAACCAACTATAAGGGAGCTGGCCCAAGTAATAGGGAAATTGGTTGCAGCTTTCCCAGGCTGCATGTATGGTCGCCTGCATTACCGATGTCTAGAACGAGATAAAACTATTGCTCTTCAGAATGCCAGGGGAGATTTTGATGCCCCAGTTATAATATCAGGGAAAGCTAAACTAGAGCTTAATTGGTGGAAAGACAATATTGCTTCTGCCAATAATCCTATTGGTCATTCTAACCCAGACATAATTATAGAGTCTGATGCTTCACATCTAGGATGGGGAGCTGTATGTAATGGGGTGTCAACTGGGGGTAGGTGGACCCACTGGGAGACACAGCATCATATAAATTTTCTGGAAATGCAAGCAGCATTTTTTGCCATCAAAATTTTTTGTACCAAGCCTGGCTATAAACATGTGCGAGTTATGATTGATAATACTACGGCTGTGTCCTATATCAATAATATGGGCGGTAGTCACTCTGTTTTATGTGACAACCTCTCCCGTGAAATTTGGGAATGGTGCATTACCAAGAATGTCTGGTTAAGTGCAGCTCATTTGCCAGGAATTCAGAATGTGGCAGCTGACAAAGCTTCACGTGTGTTTTTTGATAATACTGAGTGGATGCTCAAGAGGGAAATATTTAGAAAAATTACAACAAGATTGTTCACCCCAAAATTAGATATTTTTGCTTCACGCATAAATCACCAACTTGATAAATATGTGTCCTGGAAGCCTGATTCTGGGGCCCATGCAGTTGATGCATTCACCTTAGATTGGAGTACTGAAACAATTTATGCCTTTCCACCCTTTAGCTTGTTAGGCAGAGTTGTTCAGAAGTTAGAGGAAGATCAAGCAGAGGGAATTGTAATTATTCCAAACTGGCCCAGTCAACCCTGGTACCCGAAGGTTATGCGTTTAGCTGTGACAGCACCACTGATATTACCCAGAGAAAAGGATACACTCAGTCTACCGTACAACAAGGAAAAGACTCATCCTCTTTACCCAAAACTTGTTCTTCTGGCATGTCACTTATCAGGACATCCTTGCACTCCCAAGGCCTTCCAGAAAATACACTTAAAGTCATCATGGCATCATGGAGAGAGTCCACACAGAAGCAATATGCAGGACACCTTCAGAAATGGCAATTGTTCTGTTATAGAAGACAAGTTGATGTATTTTCTCCACCTATAGCAGAAGTGCTTCTGTTTCTAACAGAGTTGTATGACACAGGTGCTAGCTACAGCACTCTGAACTCTGCCCGTAGTGCATTATCAACTATTGTGACACTTCCTGGGAACATCAGTGTGGGCAGTCACCCACTAGTTGTAAGGTTTTTAAAAGGGGTGTTCCAGACTCGCCCTGCTCTGCCTAAGTATACAAGCATATGGGATGTCAAAGTTGTGTTAAGTTTTTTGAAAACATTGAGTCCAGCGTCAAAGTTAACTCTCAAGGAACTGACACTGAAGTTAACAATGTTACTTATGCTAGTGTCTGGTCAAAGGATTCAGACTATTCAGTTATTAGACATTGAACACATGACTGTTCATAGTTCTGTTATCAAGTTTAAAATTTCCTGCAAAGTTAAGCAGACCAAGCCAGGGAGGCATCTACAGGATCTAAGCTTCAAAGCTTATGCTCCTGACAAACGACTGTGTGTTTATAACTATTTGAAGACTTACCTGGAAGTCACAGAACCTCTACGTTGCCATAAACAGACACAGTTACTGATAAGTTTTACAAAGCCTTATAAACCTGTTTCTAGAGAAACAATAAGCCGATGGCTTAATGACTGTCCTAATCAAATCTGGGATTGATACAAGCATTTTTTCAGCATATAGTACTAGAGCAGCTTCTGTTAGTGCTGCAAAAGCAAAAGACACTCCTATGGATGTAATCCTGTCTGCAGGAGGTTGGGCAAATACCTCAACATTTAGTACATATTATAACAAAACCATTGTAAACCAAAGTAATAGTGACTTTGCTACTAATGTTTTAAATCATGGAGATTGAATGGTTGTTACATAACATTTCAACATGACGTTATCTGAGGAAATATAGTCTTTGAAACCTGCTATAAAATATTAGTGGGTATTGATTTCATACTTGTGTATACTCGTGCAGCTATGGTCTTCTGGCCACACGGCTTTGGAATCTCACGTGATCACCCAATGACGTAATGGTGAGGTAGAATTTATAAATTAAACGAGACTTACCTGTAAGTTGAAGTTTGATTGTAATTCTACCGATCCATGAAGTCATTAGGGGGATTACGTGCCCACCCTACTACTTTATGTACGTCTACTTCCAAATTATGTTAACCTATGTGAGTGTCCCTACCCTAGTAATAAGTGTGGCCATCCGACTTTGAAAATTGAGCTGGGCTAGCAAGCGGCGCAATCTCACGTAATCCCCCTAATGACTTCATGGATCGGTAGAATTACAGTCAAACTTCAACTTACAGGTAAGTCTCGTTTAATTTATAAATTCATCACCAGGAACATTTTTTCTTTCTAACTATGATGTATTGCCATTGATTGTCTATATTTATTTCATGGAAGTTATTGCATAATGACATGTTGTCACGTCATAACAACGCGTCACGTGGTACAAACTGACCAATCAGAAAATCAGAATTTGTACAGTGTATGAAAATTGAATAATAAAAAAATGTTATACTATATTATATATTATATTACATTATACAGTATATATATTTTTTATTATATTTATATATATATGAGGACTGTGCACATAAAAGGGATTCTAAAGGATTCTGTGTGTATCCAATAGCAAACGACTGCAAACTATACTAGAACCAATCTAGAACAAAAGGCTCTTAGTAAAGAAGGGCCTTTTTATGTGCTCAGACCTCAGAGGACTGTGCACATAAAAGGGATTCTAAAGGATTCTGTGTGTATCCAATAGCAAACGACTGCAAACTATACAAGAACCAATCTAGAACAAAAGGCTCTTAGTAAAGAAGGGCCTTTTTATGTGCTCAGACCTCATGTTAAGTTGCAGAGACAGAGTGTTAAGGTTGCGCGGACTGTTTTCCAATGGCGCTTTGACCTTTAAGGGACTTTTTCCTTGGTATTTTCTGCATTTATTCAGTGTACAAAATGTTGCGAGATCATGACTTACAGAAGCATAATATATCGTTATGTTGCAGAGACAGAGTGTTAAGGTTGCGCGGACTGTTTTCCAATGGCGCTTTGACCTTTAAAGGACTTTTTCCTCTGTATTTTCTGCATTTATTCAGTGTACAAAATGTTGTGAGATGGCCATTTAGTGAGTACTAGTTCAATAAATCAATTGGCTAAGAGTTTACTGCTATTTAATAGTATGCCTAGCTTTTACAGACAACTGAAAGTCAATCTCAGGCCTAGTTCAAACGTCACATCTCACATGTGCTGAATTCAATGCAAATGAAATGATAATGAGAAGAAACAAAAGATTTGACTAATTTGCATTGAGTTTGGCACATGTGAGATGAGACGTTTGAACTAGGCCTAACTGGTGCTACTTAGCATTTTTCACATTACAATTCTGCATGTAATTCATAGAATATTTTAGTTCCTTGAACTTTTATTTACAGTAGTTTTGGATCTGCGATTAAAGCCCTCAATAGAGTAAAGAAATTGTGTTTGATGACTATAGCACAAGGCACTAGAAAAAAGCCTTCGGTAACTAACTAGATTGCATATTTTTGAGATCAAAGCGATTTCACTTGTCGATACATTTTAGATATCAGAAAAAACTTGGTTCCAAGCCTCTAGTTTCTAGTATTATAAATTCGTGACTTTGAGACTACGTTTGACACATCTTGAAATCTTAATTCACTGATGTTCAATAATATTATGATAGTAAGCTTTGCCACCTGGGCTTAGAAATTTACTTAACATTTTTAAATCTCCTCGCTTTTTGCTTCCGACTACGATGGCATCACTGTTCAGTGGTTTCAAAGCAGCGGTGTCCAGCTGGTTAAGTGTACTCTTGTTTCTTCTCAAATCCAATTCAACTGGCTCTTCTCATGGATCAAGCGTTTTTCGCATCCATACAATTCCTTTGTGACTATACGTCTTAACTTTTCTATCGTTAGGGTCGACACGCTCACCAATGCCAAAATTAAAATGAGCCATCTCACTGAAAAGAAATGATTTTCCATTAACGTCTGTTCTATGTTCAATGTATTTTCCTCTCAGCCAGTCAGAGTAGCATCGAAACTTATTCTGCTCCACTTCAATCCACTTGATCCTCGGTGCTAGAATACTGTTGTTGATCAGTGTCACATAATCGCTTGGGGTCTCTATTCTTCCTTGTCTTCGTAAGACAGATTCTACTCGGCCGGCGTCACGATCGACTGCGCCGTAACTATGTCCTGGTATAAAAAATTTGTAATTGATTCTGTGCCAAAAGCCTGTCTCCACCAAATTTTCAAAGTACATAACAACAGTATAGTTCTTATTTTGGAGACCTTGTGTTATCAGCCCAAAATATGTTCCATGAACGATTTTCTTCCTCAACTTCTGTCAAATGCAGATTAAGACACGATAGAAGACTATCTGGATGTTTCGGAGCAACTGTCTCTGGCCATACGTAGGTGGTACCTTTCGCCGTCTCACCACTGTGCACTCCAAATGCGTAGGTTGTCAGCTTGCTTGCATAGTAGCTCTGTTGGCATGAGAGCTTGGGACAAAGAATATTTTTATGAAAATTGAAGTGGAACGTCAATATACTGTCTGATAGTTCTCGGTTCATTGTCGAACGTGTAGTGATTTAACTAATAAGAAAGTCAACTTCATATGCTGACAGCTCTTAATAGAATAATTATATTCATCCCTTCAAAAAGGAGTGATTACACTTAACCCGTGAAATAATTAGTAGACTACTAGTTACTAGTAAACCTTATTTCCATTGTTCTCTTTTGTCTCTATTGAACTATTACACGCTAAAATTCATTTAGTGTTTCACGGGTCGGGTCAAGTGTAACGACTCTATCTGACATCTATTGAAAGTGTGATGGCAGCCTGTTTGAAAAGTTTGAAAATACCGCTCGTAGATAACTTGTTTTGTCGGTCACGCCTCTTATGTTTTATGAGTCATAGAAGAATCACTCATTTCTCACAGAGCTCCAACCGTCAGTTTGAAATGGATATAACAGCGGGGCTAGGCTACAAATTTGATTGTGAGGCCGAAAAGCAAAAACGAACAACTAAACAAGGGTGCGATGGAAGCAAGGCCAATGACGCTTTACGGAGAGCGAAGATAACAAAAAAAACAAACAGAAGGAAAAGCAAAGCACAAGCAAGGAAAAACAGACCCCACAAAGAACTTACTGAAATGAACTTAGAATGTTGCACAGAGAAAACATGTTTGTTGAACCAAGGGCGACACGTCATTAGAACGATACGTGAAGAGTTTGATAAAAAAACTTTACGAAGAACAAAACACTTATCTGAACTCACTTATTGATGTCTCTCCAAGAACTGTCAGTAACAGGATCACCTACAACATTCGGGATGAGTCTGGCTTGAGGAAGGTCGAAGTTTGTAAGATGGCTTTTCGGAAAATATTTGGTGTTGGTAACAAGAGAATCACCGTGCTGCTCAGGAAAATAAAACCGTACTCTGGTGATGTAAAACAAGACCAACGCTGTCTTAACAGAAACCAAAAGAAGGTTCCATTAGCACTGAAGGCCGAGGTAAAATAATATGTGTGCAACTTTTTTAAACACACTTCATAGAACACCATACGATAAAGAACGCTTACGAAGGGATCTCTACCTTTTTATCGAACTTTACGTAGCACAAGAAAACAATCTTTAAGTTGCAGTTGAATTGATATCAGCATGAAAATTATTCCGCAGGTCATTGAGCAAATCAAAAGCTGCAAAAGGGAAGAATCACACTATGCGAGGGAAAAGACCAAAGATAAACAGTTCCTTGCCAGTAACTTATCAATCGCGCAATTGTGGCGCGACTTTCTTGAATCTAAAGAGCTTAGTTTAGATGACAATTTACCGATTTCTTATATCCTTATGTAGATACATGCGGTACATGCGACAGCTTATTAGTTGTTATAAAGTATTCTGAAGATGAACAGGAAATTGTGAACGCTAGAAAGTTAAAAGAATGTCACATCAAACAGGCAGATGAGCGGTATGACTGTATTAACTTTGATCTTGAGGTTCTACCAAACAGAAAAAATAAAAGAGATAGTCCCCGCTGGGTTACACCTCCTCTTTGGAAATAAGTAGGTTTTACTAGCATGTTACTATGAATGACCTAGACAGTGGTTACATAATAATCTGATCATATATTTTATTTGTAAGGACAATAAAACCATACAAATAGTTTCATATTTAATAACTTTAGTCTTTAGAAGTAGTTTTCTTATAGATTATTGTAAAACTGGAATGCAATGTTTGAAATATACAACTAAATTATTATTGCTGCTGTTGTTGTTTTTGTTGTTGCTATTTAATAACAAAGAGATTCCATTTCCCGTGTGTCTGTATTCAAGTAGATGCACAGATGACGTTAAAATATAGAGAGAACAAAAACTAGACAAAGTCGAGTGCCACGTTCTCACAGCACAATTTGGCGTGGACTTGCGGAAATGGAATCTAATTGTTGTACTGTATCTAACTGTCATCTATCTGCGTGTACTGTTGCATTAGGAAGACCAGTCAGAGTGCGAGAAACATACCTGCTATTATACAATATTAGTTAGTAAACTAATGAGTGCAGTTAATGCAAAACTCTGCTCTGTTGTGCACTATCAGTACTACTACTCAATTGCATGAATTCGTTTGGTTCCTATTAATTACTCAAATTATTCAATTTATTCTTAATTTACTTCTGGTGACATCATTATGAGGTTGGAGGGGAGGTGGTACCCCATCTGGCAACACCCCCCCCTTTAGGGTACCTTTTCCCGCCTAAACTCACTTGGTAGCTTGTCACTTCCTCATCTAGTTCACCCTTCTCCTCCCCGTGTCCATCCTCATGTTGATTTGTTTACTGGCATTTTTCTTAGCCCTCACCTTCGCTTGGGGGTGTTATTGTATCCTAGCAACACTAGAGTTTATGTATGTTAGAACTTCTTGGAGAACAAGAAGACAAACAGGTGGCTTCGCAAATCCAAAAGCTTCTAAAGCCCAGCTCCTCTTTCCCTTACACAGGATACAGACCATATCCCTACCCTCTTTACGGATCAAGCTCCTATGGAAGTCCTCGCCCGTTGATGCCGCCCCTCAGAGGCCGAAGCTTGTCCGAGCACAGAAATTCCTCCCGCAATCGTTGCTTCTCTCTTTCGGTGATGTTGGTCATTTTGCCCGCCCCTGACGACGTTTCTGATGTGTTCATGGGCTTTGGCCGTAATATGTGTTATGTACTTATCCGTTTATGTTTATGTTTATGTTTATTTCGCTTCGCCTAATAACAAACAACAAAATACAATATAGGCAGGGACATAATAATAATAAAGTTCTTGATCTGTGAACACTTGACTTTTAATCTGTGTATGCCTTGGAGCTTGAGAGGGGGGTTTGCGATTTCAACCCTAACACATATATTGGGCACCTTTTCACCTTCATTAGTCGCTCGTTGCTGCTTCCAAATGTGCGTTTTATATCAAATTTTCACTTTCTTCTTCGTTTTCTTGCCATATTACATTGCGGGATACAAGATGTTCATACTTACACTCGCACAAAACAAAAAATTAAAGATGAAGTCAAAAATAAATAAATAAATAAAATAATAAAAAATGAAAACGTGCCCTTGCACAAATTGGCCTTTTCAACTCTAAGGCAAATTAAGAATGAGTCTAGAAGGGCACAATACTTACAATACTTTTTGCTGCGAGCGAAGCGAGTAGCAACCCTAATCTTGATGGGTGCCCTGTGGTCCATACTGGTACATACTGGTCCAAGGTGACAAAATGTATCTAAATGCTTTTGAAAGCCATATAATCCCAGATCAAGAGCATATTTCTCTAAACTATTTGCCTAATGTTATTTCTTCGCCTTTTGATTTCGATAGCACTAGAGTATCGTTAAGTGAAACGTTTTGGGGACAACACAACATAACTTGCCTAGCTGGCAAAGTCAAACCTTGAAATTTAATACCGCTTCGCCCATTGAGGTGACGAATACCAGTCTACCTATTATGGTACCAACCACCAGACCTACCAGTGGCTATTATAGTTCAGTTTGATGACTACAGAGGACCTTCATTTCACAATGCATTACCATCATGTGTACCTATATGTCCTATCAGTGTTTCAGTTCAACTGCCTGATGGTATACATGAAAGACAACAGTTACCCCTAAGGCTAGCGTATGCTCTGGCTATACATAAAAGTCAAGGACTTACTATCTCTAAAGCATGGATTGACCTTGGAAAGTCAGAGAGGACTGCAGGAGTTTCTTATGTTGCAATCAGCAGGGTTAGAACATTATTTTCTTGTGTTATTCAACCTATGATCTTTCAAAGATTGACCAGCATAAACTCTTCAACATTACAGTTTAGATTAGATGAAGAAACTAGATTAGATAACCTAGCACAAACATTTTATAATGCATTTAGAAATTCTTAAAACTTACATAGTAAGATTTTGTTCCATTCTCTTTAAGTGCTTTAGCATATTCACATTAAGCAAACTATTTAAAAAAGTACTTAAATAGTATTCTTAGGACTGTAAATGATTTGAACAGCGGAACATGACACATAATTTAGTACTAAAATCTACTAATCAAATAACAGAAGAAATAGAATTTACATAGTTTAGCACAATTAAGTGGTGTTTGTGCTGCACACTTTTAGTGTTTGTACTTGATGTATGTAAAGATTTAGTATGATTATCATCTTATATTATAGTATATGTTACAATATTTAATATTCTCAAATTATAACATTCTGTGAACACTCAAAACTTTTCCTTTAATTTCTTTTCAGATCTATACTTGTTTACAGTATCATGGACAAAATCAATAAAGGTTTGTTAATTAACAAATTTGTTAATCAGAAGATGCCCATTTTTAACTCGTGGATTGCAAATCCACGAGTTATAGTGAGGGGTCAAAATATGCAAATGTGTCACTCACTCACTCGAACATTGTTAAAGTATGCTACTGCGCATGCTCGACGTGATTGACCGCAGGCCGAAAGTAATGTGAGCTCTGGGTATGAGATTAAAGGAAATATGGGACTCCTGCGTTTTATTCAAATATGCATCGATAGATCGATGACATTTACTCAAATTCTTTAGCCAATTGTACGGCGAAACTTGCTTTACAATTGAACGATCTAAAAGGCGTCTTCTGTAAACAAGATCTGTATTTAATCATAATCCGGTGGAGAGTTGAAATTCTACTCGTGACTCTTCCATGAGTTTAAATTGTGGAGCCTTCAAGATGGTCAGAGATGACGGACATGACAACTTCGTGCTCACACTTCGCTAAAATTTCGTATTGCTTGACATATTTTGTATTGTACCACTCTGCTTGGAATAATTTCCATTGCATCTAGAGTGAAATCCTTTCTGGGTGGACTTTTTTACGTCGCTCTCCTGGTAAGTAACTATGCTGTCGTCAAGCAACAAAATTGTCGCTGCAAGCCAGTCCAACATCAAGGTCATCCAAGTTTTTAGTGTTTGTACTTTATCAGCACGCGAGTAAATGTTAAAATAAAGAGCAAACGAAAACATTTTGAGTACGAATTGCCACCTGAAACATAGCCTGAAAGTGGCAGTGAGTTGAGCCGCTAGTTCGTGTTTGTACTCTATCAGCACAAGAGAGAATGTTGAAGTAAGCAGGAAACTGAAACGGCACTGATCTGACTCGACTTTCAATCTTTATATTATTATTATTTGATCAAAATGCAAACATGTTTCATTTTCTTCACCGTGACCTTTGACGAGTCAGCTAGTTGTAGCTATTAGGCGAAACTTGTGTACTAACTTGGCCAAAATAACTCAGTGGATCTAATTGACATTTTGTAAAATCTATAGTGTAATTGAATGACTGTGGACTTTGAGACGCAAATTGTAACAAATACCTCAGATACTGATAAAATGAGAGATTTATATACATTGTATGTAATGGAATTGTGTTTATCATTCCTTTGATCTAAAGTGTCGTACGGTAGACAATGCGGCGCCTTTGACCGTAATGCAACGTACAATGAGTCTGATGCAACATCACGCAATACAGGACACCAATTTCACTCCAAAAAGCGTCTAGTATTTATCAGTTTTAAACTGATAAACTTTATCATATGTCTTCCGCAATGAATTCAAGTTTTGGCCATCATGCACGCTACAGTGAATCAAAGCAAATCCTGAGTTATGAAATTGCTACTAAAGGCTAAGGATTACACAAAATGCACTTCATGGAAGTAAAAAATATACTAAATGGGTAAAAACATTCAGCTCTCAATGCTTCATTGACTTCTGCTCTGCACATATAGCTACATCCACGAGTTATATCCGCCATTGGTGGTTTGATCCTATATCAAGAGAGCTGGATGTGTCAGTACCACTCACGATATCCTCCTTAACGAAATTAGCTCCTGATCAGCTGTTAAGCTTAAAGGCTGAAGTTGCTAGACAGACGACAGCTTAAAAAACAAGAAGTTATCCTGAGAGACGAATCCGCTTATATAAAGCTTGTTCTTTGGGAACAGTATATCGATTGCCTAAGTATCAACACAACCTACACTTTCACCAATTTGAGGTTGAAAGTTACCAAAGAGGAAAGGTATTTGAATACCCCAAAGAGTGATCGCTTTGAGGCCCAACCGTGTGCCCCCTTTCAGAAACCTCTTGTGGACTTTGAAGATCCAGCATCCGCAACTACAGTGACAGAGCATGGAAAAGTCATGGGTGTCCAGCAAGCATTTAAAAAATTGGCTTGTATATCATGTTACAAAGCTGTTGTCCCTGATGATGATGTTTTAGGCAATTGTGAGTCATGTAAAATGACACAGATATTAGAAAACTGTTACGTGATGTGGACCCTTTGCTTATTAGTCCAGACAGAAAGCAGCAAAAAACTTCGCCTAACTTTCAACCACCATCAAGTAGAACAGCTCCTTGCTCTTTTGGTACCAAGTTTTAAAGTCACTTATGATACTACTCAAAAGGACTTACTTGTATCTATTCTACGTGCCAACAAAGAAGTCCTGTTCACATATGACAATATGGAATACAAGGTCCTATCCACTGACTCATAGACTTACAGTACTGCAATTTTGACTGTATATAATCCCTTTCTTATTCTTCAACATTGTACAGATATTAAACATTAAGTTGAAATTGAGGTGAAATTTAAAATGATTTTTTCCCCTTTGATTTAAATGTAAATGCTTCAATAGC
This sequence comes from Telmatactis stephensoni, assembly GCA_029948255.1. Lineage (NCBI taxonomy): Eukaryota > Metazoa > Cnidaria > Anthozoa > Actiniaria > Isophelliidae > Telmatactis > Telmatactis stephensoni. The sequence goes on from JALIZF010001757.1 coordinate 531,188, forward strand.
GACTTAATCGTAGCTATTCTCCGTCTTCACAATGAAGTACTTCTAACTTATCAGCGATAACAGTAAAACCGTGAAAAAGTACAACCTAAAAAGTAATCTAAAAATTAGGTACTACCTAATAGCGGAGCTCCCATTTTTAAAAATAAATAATAATTTTAAATACTTTGTTTTTGACGTTTTTGATTCAAATGAATTGGGCTTCCTGTGGTAATAGGCAAACAAAGATTGCATTTTGTTGTAAAAGTTGAAATAAAGATATTTATAGATCAAGCTTTATAGCATTTGCTTTAGGGTTTGAAAAAACTATTGCCCTTCAGTCTCCTGAGAATTATATGGCTTTCAAGCCATATAGTCACCACAGTGATATTTATTCAGATTCAGTCAGATTTTATAATTGACTTTGTAGTAGTGGTGGTTCATAATTCTCAGAAATAGAATGCAAAAATCCCTCACTCAAACTAATTTCATTCACATAAATACTGAACCTGATTTCAACATCCCTCAATTAAACAATTAGACATTGCAGAATATTATATTTAGATTTTTCTGTCTTGACAGTATTGTGACATCTTGTTTTTGTACTATGTAGAATAGAATGACACAGATAAATAGTTGTCTTTACACGAAACAAGAATTCTCTCTTCCAGGTTACACTAATCATGACTTTAGATGAAATTGTAAAACAACTCAAAACAACTACTACCTAAAAGCAGAGCTCCAATTTCAATTTTAATATTCTGTGGCTTCCTGTGGTAATTGAAAAATTTGAAATGAAGATTATTTTAAAAAGCATTTTTAAAATAAGTTGTGGTTTTGGTTTATATATTGTATGGGCTTGTAAACTCAGTGACCTTAATATTACAGTAAATTTTAATATTCAGATTCACTGTCAGATTTCATAATTGACTTTGTAGTGGTTCATAATTTTCAGAAATAGAAAGCAAAAATCTCCAAAACCTTTTTTAGATATTTGATACAAGTAATTAAACCTTCTCAACATCCTGGATATTACAGAACAACATATCTTAATTTGTCTGTCTTCACTATATTGTGACATCTTGTTTTTTTCTGGTTCAGTGTTGTTGTTGTTTTGCTTTGTTTTTTAATGTAGAATAGAATGGCACAATACTTGTCTCTTCCAGATTACACTGATAATACAATTTAAGCTTAAAGTGATTATAAGAACAGCTACTTGAAATAAATAACAAGAAATTAAGCATTTTCAATTTGCATTTAAGGTCTCATAGGGCTCATTGAGAAACTTCATGCTTAAGCTTAATGGTAAAACAGCTCTAGTTTGCATGCAAAATTCCTTCTTTTTTTCCTGTCAATTTTTTCATTAAATTACAGACCCAAACTTGAGCTGTATTTTATACACATTAGTGGGGTTGAAATAAGTTCAAAATCAATTTTTTGCTAATTTTATTTTTAAAAGTAGTGCAAAACGTTCACCGTAAAACAAAATGTCATTGTCATGCCTGTACTTGAGTGTTTGTTTAAACTTGGCCATAGTTCAGCGTGCATAAACGTATTTTTTTATAAGTCATCAATCCCAAATAAAAGATAAATGATCAAATCAGTATAGGTACAAGAGACTTTTTGACATCATCTTTTGGCCAGGGTCTTTACCTTGAAGTGCCTTCCTTGTTGTCTTTAGAAGCTAAGCATAGTCCTCGTTTCATGTTCAATGCAGACGATTCTTGATTTCCAACTACTGACTGAGATTTTTAAGCAGCTTTACTGAAGGCATAGACTTCACGAAACGAAGAATACACGATCCTCAATGACTGATTCATTATGAGAAGTTTTTTGAAGCTACAAATCCAACTAAGTAAAAAGCTGTCCAACTTTGAAAATGTTCTCTGTGTCCTCTCGTCTCTCGAGCATGTTCTCTCGTCTTTCGAGCAGCTTTTGAAACGACACCAGGCTCGAAAAAAAATTCAAAGGTACGTTGTTTTCGCTTCAACCCGTCAAAATTGGCACAGATTAATGATCATGAAAATCTCTAAATTTTTACGAGGTTTCGAGAATAATCTTTTTAAGTTTTGCAAGTTAAAACTGCAGGGAAACTTGTAAATTTTCAGTTTTCAAAGTGTCAGCGCGCGTCAAGTTGGCGCCAAAAATCAATCAGCCAATCAGCATCGCGATGTACACGGACGTATGTACGTACGGACGTATGTATGTATGTATGTACGGACGGACGTACAGCCGTTGGGCTCCCTGTGTGTCCATCAAAAATCAACTCGATGGGTTACCATTTTTTCTTAGGTATGGTGCTCTGCTACAAATAGTACTAATGAAATACAGTGATTCTCATCGGACTGTGAAATAGTTACTAAGCTAATAGATACTGAGAGACTCTGCACTCCTTGTTTTCTTTTGTTGCAATACAACTATTAAACACTGACTATTAGTAACTGTTTCACAGTCCGATGAAAACCTCTCTAATAGAAAACAAACTATTTCAAGATTTCAGTGTTATCGCTTGATGACAATATGGAATTCAAACTCTTATTCTTATCCATTGACTAATAGATTTACATTGACTAATGGATTTACATTGACTAATAGATTTACATTTAGACTTATATAATCACTTTGTTACTTTGTTACTTACGCCATTAGGGTACAAACACTAAAAGTGTGCGATACTTTTCACAATTTAGTACTAAATACCACTAATTAAACATTAAAAAACAATAGAATTTGCATAATTTAGCTCAATTTAGCGCTATTTATAGACCAAATCGAAATACAGCTGCAAATTTGAATAGCTATTGTTCATGACTAACTAGCCTCGTGTTCACTTGCAAATACAAAAACGTTTTCACATGAATGAGAGGCTAGTCAGTCCAGAACAATAGTTATTCAAATTTACCGCCATATTTCAATTCGGTGTATATTGCAAACTTTTAGTGTTTGTACTCTAAAAATTCAAAATAAAAAGTTAAGTTGTGTGATTAAATTGAACATGATTCATTTTTCCTTTGATTTATATGTAAATAATTCAATAAAGAAACAGTTTTAAATCAAAACATTCTTGTTTCTTTGTTATATCCATATGAGATAAAATATAATGGGTGCTTAATAACTCTTACAGTAATGCACAGATAACATTTCCATCATGCAATCGAGAAAGCATTCTGCTATTTCACTATTTCCATGACAAATACAAAACTATTTTGTTACACACGAAATAATGTGTGAAGGGCAAACATCAACTCCCAGCACTTTACTTTCAATTTGAAATGGCTAGTATATGTAGTTGTTCAAAATCGCTGGTCTATATGCTTCTCTTTCTTCTTTTTTCGCAATGGAATGAGAGGGTTTAAAATCCCTTTTCTCGATGCTATTCAAATTTTCTCTCTGGTTTAAGGCAATGGGCGCGCGAATCCGCAATTCTTTTTCTGCATGCACGCTTTTCAAAATCCGGCTGGGCTTCCTGTGCTCTAAATATTTTAATATCGCGTACACACAGTAGCAGTATTCAAAGCCTTGACTCCAAGTCAATCACCGTGACCTATACTTTTTTAATTTGATTTCAGCATGTTCTTATGATATCTAGAACATATTAAAAAATAGTTTTAGTTTAAAAAAAAATCCAAAAATCTTGTATTTAGAGACCCCAACGTGTTCTAAGTGGGTGAAATCCACGTTTCTCGATGGGAGGCAATTTTACAGGGCCAACCTAAGCGAGAAGAGATTTTGTCCTATATCAAAGCTGGAGTGAATGTCAAAGACTTTTTCATCCCATTCAAATGAGACTTTCAAGGTCGTCATTATGACTCATCTTCATCCCCCAGCGCCAAGTTCGCCAAAAATCGCTCTTGCGTGGGCTTCGAAGAGTTTATCAGCAACACCATACTAGAACGTTTAGCAAATGGCTCCATGTCCATCTGGGGTAGGACTGACCGTCGTGTTTGACGCTCCAGCAGTCCATCAAGTTCTTAGGGTTCCCTTAATTGTAAAGACTAGTTACGAGATTGTGCTTATCCTCATTTGGCACTTTGTTAGTACGATAAGGGCGCTAGTACCTCAACTGTGAAAGAATCCCTTATTCTTATCTTATCTTACTTCCCACTCCTTTTCGCCAGCTCCCTTTCACTATTCTCACTAGGGAATTCCACACAGAAAAGCCTAATTAACTCTGCGCTCGTATATTAACTGGCCGACGTGATCCGGGGGAATGTATTACGTAACCTCGGAATGCATGCCCCTATATAAGGGCGTGTCGTTTCATAATTCAGCCCAGTTCAGTGAAGTCTGGTCGGCAGGATGCTTCCAGAAGCATTACGGCCCACCCTCCTCCCCGCAGCGATGACGCACAGTAACTCCTTAGGGTCTACCCACTTGCAAAGCCTGGGGCCGATTCTACCATATCTTAATTAACTACATTCGCATGGCTTTGTGTGCGGGTATGCCTGGTGAGAATATATTACTACTCTTAAGGCATAAGGCATCAACAAAAACAAAGTTTTATCATAATAACTATTTGATGAACTTTTGCTTTTATTATTTGAGGAGAAAAATTAAATTCCTCATTACCCAATAGTTATAAATACTTTAACAATAGATACTTTTCTCTTAAACCATAGAGTACACAGCCATAGTAAAATGATTGCAACAAAACTCACTTTTCGCAACCAACGTCACTGAAGGAATGCATTCATACACTGCCCACTGCAGGATATTATTGTATGTTATAAGATTTCTAAACATCAAGGACATCTCCTCCATCTCCTCCAGTTCACATTTCTACCTTGAGTTTCTGTTCTTTCTTTATAAATTTCTTGTATCGTTGTTGAAATCTTGAATCAAAAGTAACACCCCAAGTCTTTCACCATGCCAGTTGGAGTAATGGATACTTGGATACTTTAAAGTCTGGTAATTTATGTATCATCTGATTGCTACCAATGACCATCATCTTTGTTTTGTTGGGATTGAGTAACAGTTGGTTATCGTATTCTCTGGAGATCAGCAATGAAACTTGGCAAAATTTGAGTCACCCACCATGAAAGACAGAGGTAATTTGGTGTCATCCACGTAGCATTCAGATTAAACATTTTGACTAACTGATCATAAATCGTCCACATAAAGGCAAATGGAGAGTATTCAAGAGACTATACCTTTACCAGGCTCAGGTAAAAACACAGTATAAGTTGTGGTTTATTTGTGTTCGTCAACAGAGGTGAATTTTTTGGTTGTATTTTAATCATAATCAGGAACAATAGAGATGGTTTGTAATTGGCTAAGCCTTATTTTCACGATCTCGAAAACACGATAGTAAGCACTTACAACGAATTTTCACTTATGTGGCTGTAGCTGGCCTAAACCTGTGTTAAGCAGTTGGGATGAAAAATATACAATCTTTATCTCAGAGAGAAACGAGGTCTTCACAAAAAACCTTTGGTAGGAAATTTTTAGTCCCAGGCCTCTTCGTGCTTTGAAATATCTGTAAGCAGCCCTCAACCGATTGCTCTATGACATGATGAAAGTGGTAACTATCAATTAATATACTAGATATAAATAATGGATTGATGTCAAGATAATCAATAAGCAGTGCATACATGTGTGTTTTTTTAATTCACAGATCAACTCATTGCCAGCTGGAAACCATTCAGAAGTTCATTATTCTGACTTGATGAAGTTGTGGACAACCACCCAAATGACATGAGGACAGATGGCCTTTCTAGTACTTTCCCCAACTGGTATTTTAATATCTGCTGAAGTCACAGAGACAGTATATTCAGCAAATTTAGCTAAGGGACAGTCCATATGATATTTAATTGTGCTTAAATATTTCACCCTCAAGTGTTGTACGAATTTTTTAGTGTGACAAGTGCTTGCACGATATTATGTTTTCAACTCATAGTATATTTCCCTGATAGTATAATCACATTGAAATTTAATGATACATTTCCACATTCAATAGCCAAGAAATTCATTTAGCTTTGCCATCTGGTATTGTTATACATCAAAACATTTACACTGTAACTATTCATAATATTGACAGAAATATGAAATTATTTGATAATAGTTTTCTGAGAATTCATGAATTTGTATTGATAAAGACAACCTTATGTTTAAATTGTTCTTTCTGAGGCAATCGACTGTGAAAAGGGGGAACAACTAGGGGTTTTGGGGGCATGCTGCCCAGAGAAATGTTGAAATTCAGACCCTCGGAAATGCGATTTCCAGCCTTTTGAGAGCCATTTGTGGCATATTTATTGTATTAAAGTTATGACATTTTTTGCACATTTTGACAAAAAGAAGAGAAAAGGCATTTTTGTATAAGATAGTACTATAAAAATATCTGTCTAATTCTTACTGAAAGCCCTTCATTGTCAAATTTCTGATTTCTTTTGCAGTGGTCATTTATCGACACAAAGTCAGTGGATGAAAAAAATTCTGAAATTTTGCCCAGGCCTTGCTTGCCTCATGGTAGCTACCGCCCAGCTGTTTTATACCAAAGAATTTTTCCCAAGCGGCAACAAGCCTTCATATTTCTAAAGATGCAAAAGAATCGGTTCAAAGGCAGTTTCTGAAGAAAAAAAGGTTATCTATGCTCTTTTCAATGCCATAATCCAGGTCGATTTAATTACAGTCTAAAGTACCCATTTGGTCGTAATGTAAGATCCTTTCTATCTGGTACGTTATTTTGATTGAAACTCTGTTTGAGGACTGGCACAAGTATATCGGACTTAACAATTTTACCCTGTCCCTGTGGGGACTGTATTTTACAGTAGCTAGGTAAGAGCTAAAAATTGATGCCAAAATGACGCTATGGTCCTCCGTTTTTAATTCCCAATCTTGATTTTGAAAATTCGCCATTCTTTTATTTGATTGGCTGTAAGTTCTGTAGTTCATTTTGGCATCAATTTTTAGCTCTTACCAAGCTTGTTCACTTTAATTTCAGATTGTTGCCGTTAAACTATTATATTATCTTTTTTTTTAAAGATTAGTTTAAAGATCATTTCTCATTGAAGAAATAGTGTGAAAAGGAGCCTCTAAACTTGTTGTAATGAGAACTAGTTTAGTTGTAAGATTGTTCTTCTTCTAGCCTTCTACAAGCTATTTCAGTTACAGAATATAACATTTTCCAGTATAAAATGTCCTTTGTACATGTGCATTGTAGATTGCAGCATTTTCTCAAAGAGAAGGATGACAAAACACTTTACTTGTAGCTCAAAACAAAGTTTTATCTGTTTTACTATGTATTTCTCTTAAAACGATTCATCAGTTGTGCCTATAAAGGTTAAACGTGCTTGGGCTAGGTCTTTTATCAGAGAAAGTGAATATATATGTACACTGGAAAGGGGTTTAGGAAGTTTGGAGCTAGAATTCTGAAAGGTACCATCTTTATACAGAACATTTCAAGCAGTACCCAAACATGTTAATCGGTGACCAAAAAGAATTGAACAGTGGTGAAAATCATTAATTCGAAATTAGGAAGTTGGAGGCACAAAGACAACAAAGACAAGTTTCTAAAACGATTTGCACCTTCAAACTGGAATGAAGAAAAAGTGATCACTAAAGATGCAAAAAACAAACATACTCTCAGTGCCTGAAAAACTTGTAAGCTTTTCATCTCACATTATCAAAGCACATTTCCTGAATCAAAGCACAACAGGAACCTTAACAGAGGTGTACTAGATGATATAACTTATGCCACTAGCTGCATTAAAAACCCTCTGATGCCCCAAGAATAACAAAGAAACAGCTAAAAGAAATAATACAATAAAACCCTTAGTGATATTCTGACACTAGCAGGACGTGAACGAAAAATGCCACCTGCAGAGAAAAAAGAAAATAAGTAGCACAGACATAATATGTGAAGACTAACACTGAAAGTAAAATGCAAGAAAATAAGAGTCCATCTTAGCTAATAAGGCAATCACATAAGGATAGAAATGAGCAGAGATTTGCACATTTTTTTAATAAAAAGCAGAAAAAAGAGTGAGAATAGTCCAGTTTCCAGTTGCTAAAGTCCGCTGAGCTACTTAACAAAAGGCGCATTTATGTAGGGTTAGCCTCCTTTTCAAGAAAGACCCATGGGAGTAAAATCGATTTCTGTATTGTTCTTAGTCAAAATGTATTGCTTTTCTCACTGGTATTTTCGAATAATTTACCTTGACTAGAGGCTAACCCTGCGCTAATGCGTCTGTTGTCTAATTTTACGGCGGTATGAACAAACTCGAAAAAGGTCACAACTGGAAGTGAAGTTGTAGTTTGTTTGCAGTCTCAACCTGACATGCAAATGTATCCAAAAGAAGACGAGTTTGGTAGCGAAAGTGAGTTTTATCATCCAGACGAAAATGACGTGAACCAAAACAACACTGTTTGGGAGGAAAGACAAGTTTTTCAAGATGAAAATGATCCTCAACAACAACAACAACAACAACTACGACTCAGAAAAAAAAACGTGAAATATAAATTCACCTACTTTTCATAATTTGATTACATGCATCTCCTTTAGAAAAAAACATTCTCACAAACACTTTTTAAACAAACAGTTTCAAGTCGTTCTTCAAAATGAACTTGGTCTAAACTGAAGATGTGAAGAGGATCGTGTTCTTCATAATTTTTTGATTTTCCACTTTGATCGTGTTTTACATGCCTTCAAATTTCTTGTAATTTAACTGTGATTGGATTTGAATGTTAAGATGAGGTTTAAAGTTGGTCAGTTTATGAAGTGAAGGAAGCAGATCCAATAAGAGTCACTGACAAGTAATCATGCACTAAACAAGTGTCAGTAAGACCTAGAAGGCAAAAAGAAGCAAGTAGAAGATATGGCAAATGAGATAGAGGAAAAGAACAGATATGTTGAAGATCTAAACAAGAAATTAAAAGTAAATATCCAGCTTCAAAGGCTGGATAATAAGGTGAGTGTTGTGTAACAAGTTAAATCACGTGTTTCGTAATCACGTGACAGATTAATATTAGTCTAGTATTTACAACAGTATTCTAGTATTCACCAAGTAAACTATTGAGTAGCCAAGTAGTTGAATAATTGTTATCAAGAAGTTATCAAGTGATTAAAGGTTTTTCAAGTTTTCAAAATATTATACAATATATTATACAATGGGTTGAAACACCACAACATATATTTGGAGGTCCCATCAAAACTTCACGACCGGTACCAACATGCCAAGGTTACCTAAGCTTCTAAAACTAAAGGAGATCATTTTCAGTCCCTTTGAATATGGATTCAGGAATTCAAGGCTCAGTTAACAGCTCATTGTCATGAGGTTAAGAAATGGATAGATTTACTTCTGTGCAAGACTGAAGGAAAAGCCTTCACATTCTTGGCAATAATCGGATGACAAGATAAGCTATGGTGAGTCTAAAACAAAGATGCTGCAAATATTGTTGTGGGGATGATTATAAAAGAACATTAGAAATCACTTTTTTGTGACAAAATCACCCTTCACCTTGGTTTCAAGCCAATTATAATGCAGGGGAAACATTAAACTCATATACAGGGGATCAGCAGTGTTAAATTTAATGCAGCACCGAGAATTTGCCGTTGGTGAGATGCCTCTAAAGTTTCTATATGACCCTGGGTCACAGTACACGATGATTCCAAGTATGATTTACAATAATCTTCTACAAAACACCCCTCATGCCAGTAGACAAAGTTGGAATTGGAATTTCAGACCAAAACAGGTCAAAACACCCCGTCGAGTGTTAGAACAGTTCTGGTGGCCGAAACTTCATGGCCAAGTTAAAACATTAATTTCTAAATGCAAACTTTGTCAAAAGACAATAAAAGCCCTCTATGAGGACATGTGTTTACTGGTATTCAAAACATATGGCATCCACAATCATCACCATGTCTACTATTATAGATTTTTAGAGTTATGGCCTAGTTTGCATTAATATATGATCACTCTCAGTTCATATGGATAACTGCATGGTCTTAGTACTTGATCAAGTCCCAACCATCATCTAATGTATAAGTGTCCATTCCAAGACTGCCCATGGAGCCCCCACTGATGTATAGGGGTACTACTACTAACTATATTATAGTATATACTGTATAAAACTTGTCTAAAATGTTAATCATAAATGATGATCCATTTCAGTAAAAGCACAGAAGTGTTGGGAACTCAAATCAGTTTAATAACAAGCATTTATTCACAAACACAAGTTGTTTATGCACAATTATCCGATACCATTGGTATTATTTTTACATCAGGAATGTCTTAGTATTAAAACAGGAAAATCTGGAACAGATTGAGGGGAAAACATTTGTCAATAGTACAGTACATAGTACATGTTTTGGAAGTCCATTAATCTAATTTACCGCAATCTCTAATGAGTAAATGAACTATAACTTGATTTTGGTCGATCATTTTGGGCTTGTTTAGAGAGCAAAAATAATCAATAGTCAGAAAAATATAAATAGCCTCTGATACTCTGAAGTGAGTTTTAAAATCTTGTAATGACTGAATCCGATAAGAAATATTATCAGGTCTAATCGAGGTCAATCAAGATCAAGCATACTGGATTGAGATTAATCCTTGCTAATTTTACCTTACACTTTACTGACTTTTCATACCTCCTATTTCAAATTTATCCATTTTATGTAAATTTTCTTGAGTTTACTCTTATGATGTGCAGTCATGATCCTGGAATGTTTATTATTATTATTACTGATATAACTCATGCATCCACGAGGACTGTGGGACTTTATTTCCATCTATATTTTTTTAATTTATTATTGACCATAAAAGTACTACATCTTAAGGAACTGTGTGGTTCCCAATAGATTCTTTGAATGCTTTGGTTACATTTTGAGAAGAGTGTTTCCGTCTGATTCCATCGGCCCCGGGTCTTATTTCAAGTACGATTGATGATGAAGCTTTAAAATCTTCTATGAATCAGCAAAATATTCAATAAGAAATCTCCTCTAGATTTGTAATTCTATCTAACATTTGGAAAGAACAACAATAACACTGAAGAAATAATAGACCTCTATGAGGCCTCAAATCCAAATATAGATATAGACACATTTCAAGGCCTGTCCCTGGTTGGGGGTGGGGCTAGGGGTTTACTTCGACTAAATTATTTTTACGTTCTATTTGACCTGACACGTTGGTCACGTCATGGATTAAACATCTGAAACATGAATGAAAAAATACACGATTTGTTGTGTCAATAATGCCGTTGTAGAAGTCTTTACAGCAAACAATTTAGATATATAGTGAAATAAAAAGTTGAATAAACTGGTATATTCGCAGGGAATATTTTTGCATGTGAGATTTAATGCATGATAATAGAAGGACAAAGGCAAACACTAATAGCTGTTGACAGACAAATAAAAGGTCTTTACTACTGCAGCTGGACCAAACGTTTCCCCTACAGATATATTTATGAACTAAACTGAACGGTTTAGTCTCAAAACATATATCTATAACCACAAACTCTATATTTGATTATTAATAATCGACTTAAACACTCTCAGGCCGGCGCACATAGTTCGCATATCTTTCGGTTTGATACTTAGCCTTTCCTTCGGAAATTTCCGAATTTCACTCACTCACCCGAATTTTACTCACTCACTCACTCATGAACCCAATGACATAGTGTGTTACTGGCATTAAGCCAGTAACCACAAAAATGCTAAAAACGTACTTTGAAATGTCATCTCCAACACGGTGGGCAAAAAAGACCTCAAAAACGACAAGGTTTATCGAACTTCTGCAGTTTTAATCCAACGAACACGAGAGTTGGCATGAAGACAATATATGTTAAGGTAACAAAATGTATGTTTTTTGTTTTTTCGATTTTTATGATTTTTGGCGGGAAAATGACGTAATGAACTTGCCGCGGAAATTTGAAATTCAGTATTACACAAATGTGATCACTGCATCTGAAAGACCACTTAAAATCAGAGATATAGCTGAAAAAATATTTCTCAGATAATCTCATAATTAATAATTTTGTTACCATAAATAGCACAAAATGGTGGATTTTTGAAATTTCAAAAATTAATAATTTTGGATTGAATAATGATATCCGAAATATTTTTTCAGCTATATCTCTGATTTTAAATGGTCTTTCAGATGCAGTGATCAGATTTGTGTAATTCTGAATTTCAAATTTCCGCGGCACGTTCATTACGTCATTTTCCCGCCAAAAATCATAAAAATCGAAAAACAAAAAACATACGTTTTGTTACCTTAACATATACTGTCTTCATGCCAACTCTCATGTTCGTTGGATTAAAACTGCAGAAGTTCGATAAACCTTGTCGTTTTTGAGGTCTTTTTTGCCCACCGTGTGCAAGGGCAGAAAACATCTAAATGAAGCACATGGACATTCAAGTCTACAATAATATAGCTTGGGTTTCCTGTTTCATTCGAGATTTCTTCATATTTATCAAAATAAAATCACCATATTTATCAATGTCACAAAGTCACAGACTATCGGACTTACACACTCGATGACATAGTGTTACTGGCTTTTATAGAAAGCCAGTAACTACAAAATCTAGTGGTAAAATTCTTGGACAAATGGGAATACGATCCTGGCCTCATCGTCCACTTGAACTTGTTTCGATTGATTTTATCGTTGAATTACCAGTTACACCAAGGGGACATAGACACATTCTTGTAATGAATGATCAATTTAGCAAGTTTCTCAAGTGTTATCCTTTGAAGGACAGAACTGCGAAAACAACCTGATTAAAGGGTTTTCAAGTTTTCAAAATATTAGTTCTTGGATGAGATCAGGGAGTATATATTATGGCGTAATATGTTATTTTGGTATATATACCAAAACATTTTAAGCCATTAAGGTGTCTCGATCGAAATTCGAGGCGCTTTGATAAAACGCTTCCAAAATCTTCCTTTCGTCTTCAATTGCAATAAAAAATTTTGCTTATTGTACGTCATTTATTGAGAATCACGAACACACTAAAACTATATGGAAATGTTACGCTAATGAGACACAAAATAGCAAAAACTACACACCACTATTTTCATAAAATTGCAATTTACGCAAAATTGAGCGCTAAGATTTTAACCGCAATCACAGCATGAAATTGATTCTTTACGTACATTTATTGAATGCGTAAATATTCGTAAATATTGATTCAATGTTTACGCCTGTTTTACAGAATTTGTAAAGGTTTTGTTGTGCATAAGGATGCTTAAAGACCCATAAACCCACATAAATATGATCACATTTACGGCGCAAATCGGATATGCTTAAATATACATAAATAAGATATTTACGGATTTTTACGGTGCTTTACGTACCAAAACGCGCATTTTCATGTCCCTTGACTGATTGCAATATTTTTCGTGACAAAACAATTCAGTGATATCGATTTTATTCAAAAGAAACTTTGCAATCGTTTCGTGATTGCAGAATAAAGTGAGCAAAGAAGGTAAAAATATGTTCTACAACGCACACAGCAACATCTTCTGCCTCTTCATAGGTGGATCATAAAACATTTTAAAATAATATCAAAACTGGTTTTAGCATTACCAGATTTCGAAGAAATAATTCTATAAAACCAAGACAGCAGTTAGTTTAACTATATCTTGATGAAACATGATGACCGGAAGTAATCGCTTAAAACAATCAGAGCACGCTGTTTGATATTTGCATTTTTGTCGCTCATTTCGAAATCGTTGGGCTTCATTACGGTTGTTGAACACGCCGTGAATATTCTATGAAGTTTGTCTTGATAAATGCTCTCTATTATCAAAAAAAATCTACAAATTGTTGCTTGCTTCGATGGAGAACACAAAGAAAAAGTTTACCTTCAAAAGTACTGGAAGACAAAACTGATAGAGAGGCTAAAAAGATGACATGATCACTACAATTTATTTTCCAATGCACTGCTACTGTCACAGTGAACAGATCTACAATGCTAAAATGTCTAAAATGACTTTTTGGTAAGTGTTATATCCATAAAAATTATATATATTTTTAGAGCTCAATAAAATGTGATTGTGGCCTGTCAATACTTCATTTTTATAGACAATTTATTCGCAATCGAAGGCTTCACGGTATCGATTCAACAGATTCGATGAATCGTGCCATGCTCGAGGGTAGCTTGCAATAAAACCTTCGTTGTGAATTATCATGAGTCAGTTTAAAAACATTTTTCTATGCAAAAAGTGAATCTAAGAACAGTTTCTTGTAATATTGTTTATAGGGTGCGTAGTGGCTTTCTGAAGAAAGGACTTTGGCTCAACTGATCAGTCTTCAATTAAAACAGTGATCAAGCAAGACTACTTGAAGATAAGAGGACAGTTTACTATTTCTCCAAATGAAATGAGGAGTTAGCAAGCAAGTAAATGAGCAGTACTATTAAACCTTTATTTAGCAATTTTAGACGGATCAGACTATATGAACTCTGTACCGAGCTTTGTGAAATCTTTTCCTAGACAACCCTCAAAGGGACATGGAGTTCACATCTCAAGCGGCAAAACGGACCCCAAACCAGAAGCATAACTGTTATTAATACATTCAAAAGTTATCAAAATGTAAAGAAGGATATTTACAAATACATAATATCCATAACATTTATTTATAAAGCTCAATAAAACGTTTCTTTTAACTAAACTTTTGGGAGAGTGATCATTTTTTTTCCTTTACGCAGCCATTACGTATTATTTGAGACTTTTACGTGATATTAACAGAATTATTAATTTCTTAAATATTACAAAAAGATTCGTAAAATTCCATAAAAGAAGTATAAACGCATTATTTACTAGACTTTTACGTGATGTTAATGGAATTATTAATTTCTTAAATACAGCGAAAAGATTCGTAAAACTCCATAAAGGAGGTATTAACGCATTATTTACGTGACCATCAAGGTGCGTAAAGTGTCTCACTACGCTCTTTAACGTTTGAGTAAATAATCCGTAAAGGCAATATTTACGCGAACGCATAGGGAACGTAAATATCCGTAAAACTAGTCTTTACGCACTCATTATGCAATATTTGCGGACACGTAAATGATAAATTTCATGCTGTGAATCGATGCTCTGACACAGCCGTGGGCCAACGAGACAGGGTACGCCTTTCCCCCATTCAACCTTCTAGCCAAGTGCTTGAAGAAAGTAATATTCGAGGAAGCCACAGTAACATTAGTATGCCCTGTGTGGCCAACTCAGCCCTGGTATGCACAACTCCTACAGTTGGCAACGGACACTCCCATCCTCCTCCACACCAAACAGGGTCTCCTTCAGGGCCCACAGGGCCAGGAACACCCTCTGGTGGGCAACAAAACCCCCCTCTTGGCAGGTTGGAGAGTGTCAGGCAAAGCTTCATTGCAAAAGGCTTATCAAGAGACGCTTCCTCTCTTCTCCTCTCTGCCCAGAGGACTTCAACTCAAAATCAATACAAGTCCTGCTGGGCAAAGTGGGTGGGCTGGTGTAGTAAACAACAGGTTGATCCATTTCAACCAGGAGTATTCAAAGTGATTGAATTTTTATCTGACTTATTCAAGTCAGTGCTCCAATACTTGACACTCAACACCTACAGATCTGCCATGAGCTCCACTATTCCTTCATTTGGGTCAACCCCTTTAGGGCAACACCCACTTGTGTGCAAGTTTATGAAGGGAACCTTTAATTCATGCCCACCACAACCCAAGTATAGTCACACTTGGGGTGTATCTCAAGTTACCAAGTTTTTAGAGGGACTTCCCTCTAACGAAGAACTTGATACAAACAGGTTGACCAAGAAATGTGCAATGCTTTTGGCACTTACTGGTTCAAAGAGGCAGTCTGATCTTAAAGCTCTAGATATCAGATTCAAAAAGCAGCTACCTGAGGGCATCTTATTCTACCCTGCAACTTTGACCAAAACTAGAACTCCAAAGAAAAGTATTGGGTTCTTCTTTCCTTCATTTCCAGGTCAAAAGAAACTTTGCCCAGTTGCTTGCATAGAAGAGTATGTTAAACGCTCTTCTACCTGGAGAAAAGAAAATTCTGGTCACCAGCTATTTCTCTCCCCGCAACAACCCCACAACCAGTTTCATCAGCTTCGATTGGAAGATGGCTGAAGGACATAATGAGAGACGCAGGAGTTGATATTGCAATATTCAAGGCTCATTCTACAAGAGGTGCAGCTAGTTCAGCAGCCAAAGACAGAGGTGTTACAATCAAGGATATCCTTCAAACTTCTGATTGGACAAGAGAAACTACCTTTAACCGCTTCTACTACAGACCGCAATACTCAAGGGCATTTGCTGAAGCAGTGCTTACAAATGAGATCCTGCTTTAAAACGAACCAATTAGTGAATTTGAAGTGCATCCTGTAATAGAATTGTAGATTGTACCAGGCTACATAGTAGCTGCTGAACAATCAGAATTCTATAAAGGTGCACGAAGAATTCACTAATTTCCCTCCTCACCCACATTAAGTACTGCTTTCACTTATCCTTGCGTCTTTCTACTGTTACAGGTGCAGACCCCTAAGGAAAAGAATACTAATACATGAGACTTGCGCTAAGACTTGTGAATGGACACTCATGTTGTTATCTCTTGAGACATTATTAGGAGATGTTGGCTCAATATGGCCATCAAGGCAGAGCCTCGCAAGGGACTTATGGGATTGCCTTTTTCCTTATATGGAACAAATAAGTCCCATATTTGGAAAGCTTTAAAATTATCACTTTGATTTGTTTAATAAACAATTTTACCGGGTGACGTCACTGTAATGTCACGTGACCTGAAATGGGTAACCAAACGCTTCGGACTCAATGTGGATCCAGTTATGGCGCTCGTTACGTAAAAAATATGGTGCATTATTGTTGTGCATTTAACTGCTCTAATAATTCATTTGATGACTCGCTATCTTTTCATGGTTTTCCCGCTAATTCGAGACTTCGTAAGGTAGGTTATTATAGCTGTATTGTTGTTTTTGTTGTTGGCAAAGGTCTTTATAACGTGTAGGTTGCACTTGCCACAATTGTTTGGCACCTGATTTACTATTATTATTTTCAATGTTATTCCCAAGGTATGGATAAGTAGAATCAGAAGATATATTAGAAAAGACTTCCAGGTCACCAAAAGTACAAAAGTTTGCTCTGCTCATTTCAAACAAGATGACTTCAAAAATTCTGATTGTAAAGTGAAAAGACTGAAACAAAACGCGTGCCCTTCGTTGTTTTCGTGGTCGAGGAAGATAAATGAAAGAACACCGCCTAAAAGGAGACTTTTTGAGGAAGATGTTTGGGGCGAAGAGACCGAAACTGTGTCTGAAGGAGAGGGTTTTTTCGAAGAAGAGGAAGGAGAACTCGTAAGCAGAAGTACTCAAGCTGAAATACCGATTGACTGCGAGCATCGCTTTTGTGTTTCAGTACTTCGCTCCAAATGTACATCTGCCGCGAAAGAAACAAAATATTTTCCTCATTTGACTGGATTTAAAAGTTATAACCAATTCAGGAAGTGCCTCGAGTTTGTGTTACCAGGTTTGGACAGAAACAAAATTGTTTATTGGGGAACTTCTAAAGCCAAAGCTAACAGTATCAATACTAGTGAACTGTTTGATAGTACTACAGATCAAAACACGAATGTCGATGATTCTGACAGTGGTGAAGACCATGATAGTGATGAAGACAGTGATGGAAAACCAAAATATCACAAGTTATCAGTCGAAGACGAATTCCTGCTCTTAATGGTGAGGCTTAGACTAGGACTACCTACAATTGTTTTGTCATTGTATTTTTCAGTTTCTGAAAGTACAGTTACAAAAACTGTTTTAACATGGTTGAACTTTCTATATGTTCATATAGGCCACTTGAACTTGTGGCCTCACAGAAATATCATAATTGAAAACATGCCAAGTCATTGTTTTCATCAAGTGAAAACAACTTAACTGAACCATTTCAGTCTGCATATAAAGAGCGCCATGGTACGGAGTCTGCACTGTTGAGGGTACAGAATGACTGTCTTCGAGCCATAGATGATGATAAATGTGTTGTCTTGCTCCTCTTGGATTTGTCTTCAGCATTTGATACGGTAGCTCACAAAATTCTGCTGTCAAGACTATCAGACCGTTTTGGCATTGGTGGAAAAGTTCTCTCCTGGTTTTGCTCATATCTCTCCAAGTGTAAACAAGTCGTCTGTGTGGAAAATCAGCGATCCAACAGCTTTAATCTGCAATTTGGTGTCCCACAGGGATTGGTATTGGGAACAATTTTGTTTACTCTCTACACTTCACCACTAGGAGATATCATGAGGCACCATGGCGTTTCTTTCCATCTTTACGCTGATGATACGCAAATCTACTATACCTTCAAGTGTTCTATTGGAGATGATATATATGATATCCTGTAAACAGAAGGTTGAGTTGTATATAAAGGACATTGATCGTTGGATGCTCTGCAACAACCTAAAGCTCAACAATGACAAAACTGAGTTCTTGCTACTGCATTCACAGCATCGTCCATCACCATCACTGGACTCCATATTTGCTGGCAATGAACTTATCAAAACATCTGGGCATGCAAGGAACATTGGCGTTGTATTTGACAATAATCTATGTTTAGATAAACAAATCAATGCAGTTTGTAAATCAGCTTTCTTACAAATCAGAAATATCTCACATATCAGGAAGTATTTAAGCCATGAAAATACAAAGGTCTTAGTTCATGCTTTTGTTACGTCTAAAGTAGATCATTGTAACTCTTTATATTATGGCTTGCCTAAGTATCTTTTACAACGTTTGCAGTATATTCTTAATGCAGCAGCTAGAATAATTAGTCTTTCACGAAAATATGACCATATTACACCTGTTTTGATGGAGCTGCTTGGCTCCCAGTAGAACAACGTATCAAATATAAGATTCTCCTTTTTGTTTTTAAGGCATTAAGTAATATTGCCCCTTCATATATAACTGAGTTGGTGTCGCTTTATATACCATCTCGTTCGTTACGTTCATTGTCTAAGAAATTACTTATAGTACCTAAATTGAAATTGCAAACATATGGTTCAAGGGCTTTTTCTATTTGTGGTCCAGTACTCTGGAACTCTCTTCCTCAAGATATTAGGAACTGTGCCAGTATGGACATTTTTAAGTCTAAACTTAAGACATTTCTTTTTAAAGAGGCATATAATTAGTTGACTAGTTTTTATCTCCACGATTTTATAATTTTATCGTTACATTCAACATTATAAATATATAGATTTATCTAATTTCAACGAAACTTTTATAATTATGCAGCAATTATTTTTGTTTATTTTCAGTTATTAATATCTATTATGTAGTTATATTTTTAAATTTTATGCATCAGCGCTTTGGGCAGTCTATGTAAAAGCGCTATATAAATAAAGTTATTATTATTATTATTATTATTTTAAAGAAAAATATCCTTCAAATATTGTCATCATTGATTGTACTGAGCTCAAAATTCAAATACCCTCCTCACTGGTTCAACAGTCACAAAGTTATTCTAACTACAAAAGCACCAACACCCTAAAAGGACTTATTGGAGTAGACTCAAAAGGTGGAATTGTTTCTCGTAGTGGCTTTCTAACACTGTTGAAGAGAAAACTTGAAACCAATGAGATCATGCCAGGTGATACAATTATGGCTGACAAAGGTTTTGACATCGAGTCTTCATTGAGGGAACTGGGCTTGTACCTTAATATCCCACCATTTTTGGGTGAAGAATCAAAATTTGAAGAATCAGAAGTCACCAAGACTCAGGCAATTGCACAGCACAGAATTCATGTGGAAAGAGCAATAGGTAAAGTAAGAAGATTCAAAATTTTTTCAAGTCCAATTCCTGTAACAATGCTTGGAACCATTAACCAATTATGGACAGTATGTTGCATCCTCTCCAACTTCATGGACCCAATTTTATAGTTAAAGTGTGTATGTCATATAAATCATTGACTAAAGTGTGTACTTGTTATGTTACTTACAACTTGTTACTTGTTACTGTCATGTAAATGGGTCTATCACACTATCACTTCTGTTTGACCAAATACCAGTAGTCACAAACTATCATTATATAAGATTGGATTTAATCAGTTTTTTATACAAAATTTATTATACAACTGTGATGCAAATTTACCAAATAAGGCACAGATAAACTAAGCAAATATGAGGCCATAATATTAGACGTGTAGAAAACTGGTTTGAGTGATGGCATCACATCTCTAGTTTATAGGTGCTCTCAGTCTTTCAAAGTAGAAGAAAGGAATAAAGCACCAGAAAAAGAAGCCGTTGTTATTAGATATTGTCTTGCATATTGTGGGCTGTCATTTGCTTATTAAGGCTCAGCAAAATACATGCACAACTTGAAAAATATCAGCCTGTAATAACAAGAAAATATCTAATAATAATTATTATTATATTTTGAAAATAATTCAAGAGTTTTGATTGGCTAAAAGCCACCAGATAAATTACCATAGTCGCCAGCTAGGAGTTTGGAGTTATGGAAAATGTTGAAAACCATTATTCGAAGTTATGACGTAATTTTCTCGAATATGGAAAATTAGCTTTCGGTATGACATCAGGTAATTACATCATGTAATCTGACTTCAAGATTTGCATGTATTCTTGTCAACAAAGCACAACTGAGTAAGAATTATTTTCAAAAAATAATAAAACAATTATTGAATTCATTTCTCGTAGGATATGGGAAATTATTAAGGCCTTGGTTTGTGTTATCTGCCTCAGCCTTCAGTTTCGGCAGATAACACAAACCTCAGCCTTAATAATTCCCCATATCCTACTCGACCTCATCCAATAATTGCATAATGGTGTACATGTGTAAGTTTTCTATAGAGATCATGAGCAAAATATTCCAATGGCTGCTTGAAGATAAATATTTTATGTTCTTGGGTTGAGAATATCTTACTTGTTCCCTGTTCCCTTTATCATCACTTTTCAGTTATATGCATCTATTTTTATGCATATAACAAAGGCACCAAACCATATCTGAGGAACAATTAAAGAGAAAGAAAGAAAAGACAGGTGGTAAGAATATGTGCTTTTGTGTGCTTGATTGCTTACAGTGTATAGCTGAATCAACCTTCAATAACTGTAGTATACAAGCAGTGTGCAGCATAAATACATAATAACAGTGTTGTCATGCTGTCTCATGTTTACAAGCACTACAAAGTGCACTTTAAATGTCTCAACATGTGCACATGTGTAAACTACTGAAAGTAAACATGAGACAGTAGGACAGCATTGTCATGGCCACAAATGTATATTTTCAATAAAGTTCACTGAATTAATGTGTTCTGGCTTAATATTAAGTCAAGAAGCAAGATAGGGCAAAGTCTAAAATAGAAATCCTTTAAGCAAGGGAGCAGAGTCTGATTCCAATAAACATCATCAACATATATTCTCTGTGTAATTGCTAAGACTCTAGAGGTTGCGAATACTCAATCTCAACAATCACAGGGGTAGCGTGGTGGTGCAAGTAGAACAATTCGAACTCCACAGATTGGTTGAAATGACTAACTTTAATGACAAAACGTTCAATGTCACAGTTCGATAGGTGAGCGATGTAGAATTGTAGATGTTGTAGATGTAGATGTGATAGAGTTGTAGAATTGTAGGTTCGAACTGAAACATGGATTACAAAACATTCTAGCTTATTAAACATGCATAACGTGGATAAATATAATGGCATAGAATATAGAATATTTACATGATAACTTATACTGTTCAATTACTGACAATTCAATTAAACTTCAGCTTCAGGTCAACTCAGTGCTGAGCAATGATAATTAACAGATTATTATAATAACTAAATAACTTGAAGCAATAACGATATTTATATCAACAAACTAAACTATGATACTTCTGACTATGATTTAAGTAATAAGAAGAAATCACTTACTTTGGTTTACGCTTGCACCAAGTTGCAATTGATAGCGGATATAGAATACAATTGAGCAAAATGTGGATAGAAACGTTAGCGTTGGCCAAAATGCCCAGAAATCCTCGTAGGATAGCGTCCACACAATTTGCACTCTATAGCGACTTAGATTTATAGCTAGTAGGACGTGATTAGGATGCATTTACGCAACGTTGAATCATTTCCTAATGGAAAGTTCTATTCTAACGTGGGATAGTTAACGTGAGCTATGCTTAGGGCAGTTGCGGAAACTATGCCCGCAAACCTTAGGGCTGTTCCCTGCGGTACGGATGTAGGACTTACGAACTAAGCATATAGGAAATTAAACAACTATTTTCTAGGTTAATGTGGCTGATTAAGCGGGTTTGAACATAACTAATGACTATCATCATGACTTGGAATTCCGATGAAGTTAGTAAGCAGTTTCAGAACTAACACTCTGAACATTCATATATTTGGAACCACTCAAGTAAACCACAAAGTCACACCATAATTGTGTCAAAAGCCAGTTGTCCTTGAACTTGAGCATAATAGCCAGATTTGTGGTTAGTCTTTAGTCTTGGTTTTCCATTCTGCATACAACAAATAAACTGAGCATCCTGACAGGCATGTTCAAATGTCAAGTTCCTACAGGTGAATGGAGCTTTGATTTCAAGCAGCCCAAAAGGCTCATTCTCTGATGGATCAAAGACCTTGCCATCAGGGGAGGCACCCAAAAATGCTAAAGAGGGATTGACACAAAGGCCTGTCTCGTAGACCATGAAGAACTTGACTTGCTTCTGCATCTGTTTCGATAAATGCTTCTAGCAACATACTCATTCTGCCTTCCATGTTGAATAGAAGAAACTTGAGACAAGTTTTTGGAGCTGAAGATATTATCAAGAAAAGCCTGAGTTGGTTGCTTTTTTCTCAACAGAACAGATCCAAAATGTGACGCTGTTAGTCTGAATTTTCTTTCATTAAACCAGTCTTGACAAAGATATTGCTTCACGGTATTTGTCTCAATTCGTCTGGCAGTTTGCAAGTCGACCTTCAAGCTTTCAAACAACCTTTTTTTCTTTATCAGGTAAGTCACTTGGTAAAGTTATTGCTGGAGGTACATGTATTTCATTTTTCAGGAGATCAACAAAAGGTAAAACACAGGTGAGACATTCTTCTCGTGTGTTTTCGTTAAGTCTGTCAACAGATAAAACTACTACATCATCCTTCTCATCAAAAAGCTGATAGCTCAAAACTGAACCCACGGGGGTCTCGCCAAATGCTTGTTTTTATCTCTTGCATATTGTCCTGAAGCAAATATGTGCATGGCTGCTGTTTTTCTTGTTTTAATAATTCTCTACGAAAAGACGTTATCCTTTTTTGCTTCCATCCCTCCCTTTTTAAAGCGGCAGATAAAGCATCGTAAAGTTTACATGTAACTGGAGGAGCTTTTCTTTTGCCATTTTTATCAGTTGCAGCAGAAGCAAAAGTTGAAATCATTATGGGTTCTGGTTGGATCTTAGAACCTCTAGGTTTGTGCCATGTCTGAGGTAAACTAGTACAGGTTTTGTCCACCGGTATTTCTTTGAAGCCCAACATACACCAGTGGATCAGGAGGTAAAGGAGAGCAAAAATATGATTACAGTGGCCTCCTTTTCTAAAACAAAAACAAAAAAAAGAAAGAATAAACTATCGACACGTTGGACTGAAGTTTTTTGATAACCGGAAGGCAGTATTTACAGATTCAATATCGCTGCCTTCTCAAAGCCGGGGCAAATAAAATAAATTGAAAAACTTACCCAGCCTTACAAGAGCATTCAGCTCCGATTATTTCAGCTTGATCATTCTTCCCTTTTTTAATGTTAAGTTGAAGTTTGTGGGGATCTTCAGACTTTTTTTGACTATGATAACATCGAGCTCTTACGAAGAAAACATTTTTGTCACCTCTACCAGTGTACACATCGTGAACAAAGTTTTCTGTGAAAAACTTGTATCCCTTTTCTCCTTCCTCCTTCTTATCACAACCTTTTAGTTGAATAAGTATCTGTAAATGGCTAAATTTTGGGAAATTATGAAGCGACTTTGACCAAGAAATACTGCTACTCGGCGCCATGTTGTTTTCGCGCGTTTGTTGTTTTCGTGCGCTTTGGCCTTTGCTTACCCATTTCAAATCACGTGATTGGCTGGTTACAAAGGTCTATTATACTGGCCAAACCAATTAGTGAATTCTTTGTGCACCTTTATAGAATTCTGATTGTTCAGCAGCTACTATGTAGCCTGGTACAATCTACAATTTGGAGAGGTAACCGAGAACAAGAAAACATCATTATACACAAATGCGTTAGTAAACAAAAATGTCCTAAACATAAACAAAATGTCCTAAGACAGCTTTTGCAGACAACAGTTGAGCACAATATTCAGAAAATAACTTGCCTTTCTAAGCTACTTTATTCAATCAACATCTTCACAGCTGATGAACTGGTACAACGGCCTAGCATTGTCATCACGCACTGTATTTCTGGCATTTAACTGAAAGGAGCTAAGAACACATCGAACATGTGCCTGTTTTCCGAATTATGCCCAATGGCATATGGAAAAACGAAATCGGAAATGATCGCGGCAGTTCGGAGACATTTTGATTTTCCGGAATATAGGCATAGATGTGCCGATACTTCTTTGTACGTCTTCGAATGTCTTCGTCTTATCATGTTTTTTCACGAGGGTGCGTAGTAAAGGGAAAATCATTTTCTGACCCTCCGAACGATCGGTTTGCAATCCTCAGCTCTGGGCCCTTCGGGCCAGAGCAATTAAGGAGGTTGGCAACCTCTGTGCATGTACTTGTTATTTTGAAAATGTTCTTGTATATTGGTTGCAAGGGTTATAATTAGGTTTGAACAATATAGCATCTCTTAAATTGTAAGTGTCATATTAATAAACTATCACAGTCATGCAGATAGGTTGACACATGTAGGGAAGGAGAAAAAGGTCTTTTAACATTTAAAAATTTAAATTTATAATATAATAAAGAGTAAGAAGATAAAGTTACTTACAATTATGAATTACTTTAATATTGATTTTGGTCATTAATTGTATATTTTTGTAACCTTTCAGAGCCTGAAAGCAAGGGAAACCACAGCAGTAAGTAATTACATACATTGAATTAATTAATTAGACAGTTTTGTGTACAGTATGGCTCGGTATTTTACGAGTGACTCATTATTTTGGTCATTGCAGTATGACTATATAATATGCTTTTAGGGATCATACTTTTGATTTTATACGTCAAGTGTATGGCAAGCCATGTTGGATGGCAAAACAAAAGAATCTGTTTCCTTGAAGTATTAGGATTCTTTCTTATGTAAATAGATTCAATTGCATGTTCCTGCTTATATATATCCAACATGGCTGCCATGCAAAGCCTCTATTGTTTTCAATTTCATATACAGTCGATCCCGAAAAGATTGTTTAGTTGAAAAGACATAAAGACAACAACAAAGTCATTTGCATAAAACTCTTTTTTAAATTCTCGGCAAGTTTCAATTTAAAACTTCAGATAAAATCGCTTATTAATGCTATCTATAGCAGTGCATTGGGATTTTGCAACTTGATATTGAAGATTCTTGTGAAAACTTAAAAACATGTAATATGCAAATGACTTTGTTGTTCTCTAAACATCTTTTCGACTGAACAACCTTTTCGGGATTGACTGTATAACCTATTCTAATCTGACATTATAAGGATCCGCATGCAATCATATTTTATGCATTTTTGGACTATTTTTATTTGACATTGTAACTGCATGTCTGTACATTAGATCCAAGTTTTTTGCTGGGGGCATAATTATTGTTTTTTGAAGGCAAGAGCATTGGTAGCTTTTGAAGTAATTTAAACCTCCATGCAAAACTAAACTGCATCATCAACAGCCTGTATTACAGTGTTAATGAATGATTCAATCAATTTTTCTAGTAACAACTGCAGTCTATTATTATATATGATAAAAAACACATTTCAATTTGGAAAATTGAATTTTTAACACCATTAATCTTACATTTATATATCATTTATTATCTTGTTTACTTTTTGTCCTAGTATGTTAATGAAAGAATTTAAACGATAAAATAATAATAATAATTTGACTCTGAATGTATAAAATGAATAGTTTCAACAAACAAAAACTAATAAAATGATGCCAAAAATGGTAAAATGGAAGACATTGAAATGTGTAAATGTCAAATTAAATGTTAGAATTAGATGTGATAAGAATAGTGATGCATAATAACTCACACTATGTGTCATTTCTTTGTCAGATGCAGAATGTCACTCCCAAGGTATTAAAATCCCAGTGGGAGGGGAGCCTAACATTCAGGTAGGTATTGACAGTAAAGATCTGCAGCTGTCTGACATCAATTTTGATAGTGGATTCACTTGCCAGATGTACAAAGGGAAGTACTTTGCTAATGGCGAGTTTAGTACTGTTGCCTGCAAAAAGTTTTTATTCAAAATTACTCCAAAGCACAAACGTAAATTTGAAAGGGAGTTGAAGTACATAATTAAACTAGAACACCCTAACATTCTACGCCACTTTGGTATTGATTTCTCACGTTCCATACTTGTAACGGAGTTGATGGAAAAGAAAGTACAACAACCAGATGAAATGGTGGAAGTAGTCCACAATGCAATGCTTTTGGATTCCTTGGAGTCAGATTTACCTTCGGAAGACAGACTTGACATCATGATCCAAGCAAGTGCAGGCAGTCGGGAAATATATTTCTTGGTGAGGATGAGAAGGGAAATTACATTGTTAAAGTTGGTGACTTTGGTCAGGCAGCATTTGACTACAATCAATTTTCCCTCACCCAACGAACCAGCAGCCAAGTTTCTGCAAATGTAAGTGAGGGTTCAAGAGCACTTGTAGGAACTGCACCATTTACAGCCCCAGGGCTCTTTGAAGTAGGTGCTAAGAGAAGTCCAGAAAGTGATGTTTTTAGTTTCAGTATGGTTATGGTTGAGTTTACACTTCCTGAATGTTCACATCCATGGGAAGGTGAGGTTGCCACATGTGAACTAATTTTTCATCACGTAAAACAAGGTTCAAGGCCATCCATTCCACCTGAGAACACAGAAAAATACCTAGTCACTTCAGAGATGTATGGCTGTCTTTGCTAAAAAGTTGTTATGCCCACAACAAAGATGATCGGCCGTCAATGAATGCAGTGCATGCAATCCTGGCAAACCTTGGTAGAAGAGAAGAAGAATGTGGAACTGCCAAAGAAGCTCTGCCAGCCACAGTTGCAATAGAGAATGTTCCTCTAGACTTACATCAAGGCTCTGTTGCAGAGTGTGCAGGAAACATAGCAGCTTCTATGTTAAACAGTGGCAGAATAGATGACCTCGTGCAAAGAGAATTAGAAGCCAATGTAAAAGAGATGGATGGAACAAATGCCTGTGCTTTCTTTACCTTGAAGTTTATTGATCTGTTGTATTATAGCCCTTCATTGATCATGGATAAAGGTGAAATGAAAGCTGTTTTCGAAAACATTTTATGCTCACTTCCTGGGGAAATAAACACTGCAAGAGACACATCACTGTTATACAATATTGAAGAAGCATATCATCTTCTCAAACAGCAAGGATTACTGCAGAAAGCATTCCAATACCACGAATTGATAACTGACCAATTGTGTAAAGATCCAGCATTAAAAAATAAATATCTTCAACAGGCATTGCTGAAACTAGCAGAAACAGATGTTGCATTAGCCATGTACACATGCAATCTATTCTCCATAGTTATAGGCCATATAAATGGAACATACATCATCATTGACACCCATTGTATTTGACAGTCACCTTGGTGGTAATGGAAATGCCTTTGTAAAGCTTGTATGTTGTATAAAAGAGGACATTGAGTCAAAAGTAGAGGGAGCCCAGGTGATATTGGAATGGCTACAAAGACGGATAGACAATAATAGAGATACAGAATCACTCTTGGCAATATCCACACCAAAGGAGGCCAATGTAATGTCTGAATTTAGAATTTAGATGATGATGTGAACCAAGTAAACACCTCTAAGGAAGACACTGATTGCATTGACTTGATAAACATGTCAGATACAGATGATCAAGAAATGCTTGACATTAGTAATGAGATGGATGCAGAGTTACCAAAAGAAGATGCTGGCATTACATCTACCGACAATGAAGACCACCAAATGTCCCATTCAAATGAGCAGCCAATGGTTGACATCAGTAATAATATGGAAGCAGGGCAACCAAAATGAAGAGGTCAGGGACACATCTGGTGAAACAGGTGAAAACCAAATTCCAGTGATATCAGGACATGCAATCCCTAAAGACAAGAATGGAGATGATCTATATAGATTGTCAACAGAACTGACAGACGTAAGTGATGAAGACTTGCTTTTATGGAAGGGCCATTTAACCAAATTTGGATTAACCTCTTTAAAGGAATACCAGATGCAGGCCATTCAAGGCATCCAACAAGGAAATGATGTCATTGTAATACAAAAAACTGGTAGTGGCAAATGGTCTGTGCTTCCAACTGCCATCCCTTTTTGACAAGGAAGTTGAATATTGACGCTATACCATTGGGAAGAACAGCAGGATTAAATGGGTTTGAGAACCACAGAAGAATGTTTTTTAATGATAGTGGTACCAATGTCCCTTCCATTGTGTACATGACTCCTTAGCATTTTCATAATCATGTTGCATTTGAGCTCCAAAGAGACAAGTCTAGAATTAAAATGATTGTCTTGGATGAAGTGCACAAGATGTTTGACAGAAATACAGATTTCAGGTCTAGTTATGATTCCCTTAGAAGAGTTAAGGAAAACTTTGCAGACATTCCTGTTATGGCTCTCACAGCCACATTAAGCCAACCAAGTCTAGTTGCCCTGTGTGGTGATTTGAAGCAGCGGGTCCTCCTCAAGGGAACAGTTAACAGAAGTAACATCAAATGGAATGTCAAGACATACAATGTCCAAAGAAAAAAGAAAAGTGACACAGCGAATCTGCTGAACAAGGGGGGATTTGGGATTTGTGTGCTTTAGATATTAAAAACATTGTGAATGACGAGTATACAATTGTGTTTATGGACTTCCGCCATGATGTTGAATTGATGTGCACAGCTTTGGCCAAATATGTTGGTGATGAAAACGTGAAGCCTTTTTATGGGAAAGGGATGAGTCTGACAGAAAAAAGGAAACGAGATACAGACTTTCAAAATAAAGAATTCCTGATTTTGGTGGCAACAGAATCATGTGAGGTTGGAACCCACAGTCCACATGTCCAAAACATAATACAAATTGGTTGTATGCGAAACCTAAGTGTGCTCATCCAAGAGTTTGGTAGAGCTGGGCGTGATGGTAGCAAAGCAGATGGGTTTCTATTCGTCAATGAAAGAAAAGATGATCAACGACTTGCTTTTTGGACATTGAGTTGTTTCATGGAGGAAGAGAAAAAAATCAAGAGTGAACTCCTCCAATCATAGAGATGGCTGTACTCGATATATACTGGGCGTTGTCTACGCCAAGAAGCAGTCACTATATTTGGCGAGGAAGACATTGAAATAAACTGTATGGAAGAATGCTACACCAGCTGTGACAAAAAGAAGCAACCAAACTTCAATGTCAAGAATCCATTGTCCCTCTTGACGCAAGCAATAACGGACCTCAGCCAAGTAGAAAACGGCGAATGTAGAATGTGAAGGCAGTGCCATTTTATTTAACATGTCTATTTGAAATCACTTCGGTGAAACAAGCAGTTGCCCCCGTAAATACTTTCTCTACATTTCGTTCGGGCCAAAGGATTTTTAGCTAGTCCACTAGGTCATTTTACAGCTGGTCTAAGACTTCTATTGTTTTAAAGTTGTCATAACATAGTTCTCTGCGAGAACCATACAACTCGCACCTATTGTCTTTTTGGGATCCCACACCTAAAAAACTTATCACCGCGAGCTTAACCATAACCGGATCAAGGATCGAAAATCCACGATTCTCATTGGACAATCAACTGAACACAATAGAACCAAAGGATCGCATTAACTATAAAAAGGGCTAACTCATAATTATCAGTCACATTTGCTCGCATTCACACTCGAGCACAAACATACTCACTACTGAGAGCAACTGAAGAAGGACAGGTCATTACTTGTCCGAAACCGGTCTTGCTAAAGTGATACAAGTGTAAAAGAACTCAGACAATTTATAAGTCATACTGAATCTTGTCCTGCATGCTTAGATTCATAACAAACTTTTGACTTTACGAGTGTCTGTCAAAAACCTTGTCAGGATCTTTTGAGATCTTTTTAGTGTCTTCACAACAATGAAAGGAAAAACTCTCGCTGATTTGAATCCTGAATCAGTAAAATAACTCCTTTCCAGTTTAATAATCAGCGTTTGAAAACGGCGAATGCAGAATGCGTGGCAATGCCATCTTTATTACAGAATTTGACTTTAAATCACTTCGGTGAACATTGCAAATGCCCCTGTAAGTACTTTCTCTGCATTTCGTACAGGCTAACGGATTTTTAACTAGTCCATCAAGCCATTTGCAGCTGGTAGAAGACATTTATTTTACGCATTTTTACTCGTTCTCTAAAGGGAACACAAAATATCCCTTGAAACAAAACATTTCGCACCTCCGTTCTCGGCCTATGACACCGACAACACTTTGCCGCGAATCATGTCCGGAAATAGGACACAGTAATTGTTTCTCATTGGATATTACAGCGTAACTCAATCACGGCAAGGTATCACCTCACTTGTATAAAGAGGACTGATCTAGCGCTTTGAATCCAGATCCTCCTACGGTGTCTTACAGGAAGGACAAGTCTCTAAAAAACCTTTTGGTTAGAGCTAAATTACCTTCCACTTAAAATTAACCAGCTCTTTTGAAAACGGCGAATGTAGAATGTGAAGGCAGTGCCATTTTATTTAACATGTCTATTTGAAATCACTTCGGTGAAACAAGCAGTTGCCCCCATAAATACTTTCTCTACATTTCGTTCGGGCCAAAGGATTTTTAGCTAGTCCACTAGGTCATTTTACAGCTGGTCTAAGACTTCTATTGTTTTAAAGTTGTCATAACATAGTTCTCTGCGAGAACCATACAACTCGCACCTATTGTCTTTTTGGGATCCCACACCTAAAAAACTTATCACCGCGAGCTTAACCATAACCGGATCAAGGATCGAAAATCCACAATTCTCATTGGACAATCAACTGAACACAATAGAACCAAAGGATCGCATTAACTATAAAAAGGGCTAACTCATAATTATCAGTCACATTTGCTCGCATTCACACTCGAGCACAAACATACTCACTACTGAGAGCAACTGAAGAAGGACAGGTCATTACTTGTCCGAAACCGGTCTTGCTAAAGTGATACAAGTGTAAAAGAACTCAGACAATTTATAAGTCATACTGAATCTTGTCCTGCATGCTTAGATTCATAACAAACTTTTGACTTTACGAGTGTCTGTCAAAAACCTTGTCAGGATCTTTTGAGATCTTTTTAGTGTCTTCACAACAATGAAAGGAAAAACTCTCGCTGATTTGAATCCTGAATCAGTAAAATAACTCCTTTCCAGTTTAATAATCAGCGTTTGAAAACGGCGAATGCAGAATGCGTGGCAATGCCATCTTTATTACAGAATCATGTTAAAATACGATATGATGCGGATGTACGAAATCTAGACTTGCCCCAGTAAAGGTGAGGACACAAAAACGATAAACGATGTTGGATACATCAAGACAAGACGAGGACGGCATGGGGAGGAGGAGGGCAAAATTAAAGCTGACAGCTTATGTAAAGTCAGAACCAGAATGAATCACTTCGCCTGACAGCTCACGTGTTGTGCTGTCCTCAGTGGGGGGTCACTCAAATTGCCACTACTCCAGTACCCTATACCGACCTCACAAGACCTACGATTACACAATTACATAATGCCTCTAGATAATGCTCAAATAAATACAGCCAAGAGAAAACAAAAATCCTATTTGCGCGCAAATATTCCATATATTAACTGCAGCACTGCATGGTGGTCACGACTCCTGAGACAAGCGGTAAGTCTGGGCTACGTTGAAATTGATTTCAATATAACAAGGGGATCATCATTCACAAATGTATGGAGAAAGTACTTAGTTTCAACAAAGGGCAAACATTTCATGGAAACTCCTGTCGATCTATTTGGACTGGACCCAATAGATGACCCCCTTGAGAAAGATAAAATTTCTACAAGCACAAAGGTGAAAAGAAATAGAGCTGGACGAGGACATCACTAACTGCCAAAAATAAAGGAATGCCTTGCCAGCTCAAAAAACTGGACCAAGCAATATGAGTACCCTGGTTGTGAAAGTGTTGGTCTCTCCTATACTGATGACTTTAAAAAATTAGAGTTCTCATCCAAAAGCCAACAGCATTTTATGTGGAAAGACAACCAGTTAACAAAACGTAACACTCAAACGAATAAACACAAAGTAACCATTGATGGGGTCGAGACTGTGGTAAATATCAGGAGAGCACCTTGTGAGGGAGTATATGTTCTGGTCCAGAGTGTAATTATGTGGTTTCCAACAGACAAAAAATGAACAGATGTGGTCAACACAAGCAGAAATATCCGCTTAAGTAGACAGGCTTTTGCATGGCACAAGAAGATGGATTGGAGTAGTCCCGGGAACCAAGCACAACCACTCAACACCAGCTGCACATAATATGTCTAGCAAGGTAAAAGAGGACATCCACAGAATAATGTCAGAAGATAGTTCTAGAACAACGAAAGATTTGATGAAGGGTCTAGGCATGGGTTACGTCCCAGGTGAAGCCTGTGCTGCAGCATCTAATCCAGACAGGATAAGAATGCAAAGAAAGGATGCCCTCAATAAACAGCCATCAGTACACAAAGATGTAAGACCTCTGCATGAAATTTTAAGTTTAAGTTTTAAGTTTAAAAAAAATTGAAGATAATCAAGTGGGCTGTGAAGTTACTACACAAGTAAATGAAATGGTTGGTAATTATAAATACCAAATGGAGGGATGTGAATATATTTTTAAACAAGAAAGAAAATTTGCTTTCTTTATGGCACCTTTCCAGGCATCTCTAATGAGTACAGCAACTGACCTTTTTGTGGACATAACGTACACTGGAAATGATGCTTTTCCTTACCTGGTGAATGTTGTGACCTTCAATGAGAAAACCTGTCTATACAATGCAGTGGCCAGAATACTCACTAGCAGACAAGATGGTGAAAGCTATGCAATTTCCATTACCAATGTTTTTGATAAAGTGACAAAACTGCACCCTTCGTTCCAGAATGGTAAAAGCCTGATATCAATCATGGTTGACTTTGATGATGGTCAATATAATGGCATAAAAGAATGTCTGGGAAAAGAGCTTACAAAGAAAATTGTCAGAGGATGTTCAGTTCATTGGATGAGGTCAGTGAATCGGGTTTGCAAATTGGTATGCAGTGGTGACACAGGAAAAAATTTTCAAATGTCTCGCATCAAAGATAAAAGATGAAGAGGAGACAGAGGATGTAGATCTCCTACTTCATGTACTTTCTGGGGATAAAAAGTTAGAAAAGGCAAAGAAGTTTCTACCAAGAGAAATGCAATCCAATATTCAAAATATAGACAACAAGCACTGGAATAAACTGACACACTGGAGGAAATGGTGGTGTAGAATACACCACCTTACAATGTTCACGAGAGCATATAGCCAGATGTCAAAACAGGACTGGGAAGACGGACCTGCAACAACTAATCCAGTGGAAGCATTAAATAAATAGACAGTCCTTTAAGGAAGGCACAACAAAACTCCATGCCCTACTTGAAAATATTTATCTTGAAGACAGAGTTCAGGCTGTTAAAATGGCAGCAAGCACAAGTAATGTTACCATCTCCTACAAAGTAACACCAAGCAAAAAGTGAAAGAGAACAAGCATAGGAAAAGGTAGTGGTGATGGCCCACCAGACAAGTGTCATGATATAAGATCAAGCAGCAGAAAACCTAATGGTAGGGGGCTTATATCCCATGAATTTGAAGTTGAATATGCAGAGAAGGATGACAGTGGAGAAACTATAAAGTACTGGGGATGGGGTAAAGGAACCATACAACAACAACAACAACAACAACAACAACTGTTTATTCTACCCACCCTAGAAAATTACATTATATAGAAATATAAAAAGGTAGACATTTATAATTATGGCAAAAGTGAGTAACACAGCTTAGAATAACTAAAAAGCTAACTGAGCTAAGCTGCGAGTAAAAAGTGTAAATTTTTACAATAGTTTAGTCAGATGGCGTAGAAGAGGAAGAAGAAGAACAAGAAACTAAGAGAAAAAAAAGAGAAAAAAAACACACTAAAATGTGATTTATATATACAGAAAAAACATATGAATTGTTTAGATAATTCGAAGATAGCACACATTAGTAAATGAAGCACATCGACAGGAGTTGGTAAAAAGAAACAGACATTAATAAGTTTTAATGAAGTTCTCGGATAAGCATTTTTTGAAATTACAACGACTTTTTGATTTAATCTTATCATTTATAGAGTTCCACAATTTAGCACCTGTACATCTGATGTTAAATATGCCATAATTTGTTCTTATTTTTGGAAGACGATAGGACTCTCTACTAGCTAAACGAGTATTGTATTGATGCACTTCATTTACTTTACCAAAAAAGGTCTTGAATGCAGTAGGGAGTCTGTTGGTAAAAAAGTCATACATGAATATGGCATTATAAACTTGAATCAAATCCAAAAACTTTAAAAGGCCTAAATCACGAAAAAGAGGTGATGAGTGTTGGTTAAAGTCAGAGAAGGTAATGATTCTAACAGCTTTTTTTGTAATGTAATTAAAGGTTTGAGTGATGTAGAATAGGTATTACCCCAGGTAATGATTGCATATGTCAAGAATGGATAAAGAAAAGCATAATGAACTTGTATCATGACCTGAAGGTTAACAAAATGCCTAAGTTTAAACAAGATTCCATTGCAGCGTTTAACTTTTTTTGAAATATAAGAGATGTGACTTTTCCAGGTCAAACTAGAGTCAAAGTAAACTCCCAAATATTTGATACATTTGTCATGCTTAATTTGCTTAGTTCCAATATACAATTTAAATGGATAAGTTTTGATACGTTTTTGAGGTGAGTGAAAGATAACAAAGCTGGTTTTGTCAATATTCAGAGACAGTTTATTTGATAAAAGCCAATTGGAAATATGGTGTAGATTCTCATTTATGATAGACTCAAGATCAAGTAGTCTTTTGTTAGTGCAGAAGATATTAGTGTCGTCAGCAAAAATATGAAAATCAAATAAGCTGCAGCATTAATGTAGATGAGAAATAGAAGAGGGCCCAATACAGAGCCTTGTGGGACACCGTGGGTTAAAAGTCTGTCATCAGATTTTGCATTGTCAATGATTACGTGTTGTTTTCTATTATATAGATATGATTTAAACCACTCATAAGCAATACCTCGAATGCCATAGTAATACATCTTTCTGAGCAGGATACTGTGATCTAAGCTTTTGCATACTGGCCCCCATCTATTGCTCTTTGGACTTTATCAGGTATTACTAAAGTTGCATGAGCAGTAGAGTGTTTTTCTCAAAAGCCAAACTGATGCATATAGTCTTTTGAAGACAAGTTTCTCTAAAATTTTATTAAAGATGGACAAAAGTGATATAGGTCTATAGTTAGTAAGATTAGTCATAGAATCTTTTTTTATAAATTGGTATGACCGAGGCTACCTTAAATTGTTCAGGAACACACCCATTTGAAAGAGAATGGTTAAAAATTATTTCTAAGGGGACAGCCAAATAGGTCTTGAGTATCTTTAAAAGATTGATGGGAATACTATAGGGACCTGTTGCCTTTGAAGACTTAAGGCTGCTGATTTCATCCTCAATTTCTTTGACAGTAACTGGAAAAAGGTAAAAGCTGTTTGATATTGGTGTTCCTAGGTAATGATCAGGAGAAATGTCAGTATGCGGAATTTCTTTTGCAAGTTTTTCTTCGACACTTGAAAAATAGTCATTAAATGCAGATGCAATGGCTTGAGGTTCACTAATAGAATTATTTCCTATGAGAATTTTGGAGGGAGAGCTCCTTTTAGATTTTAATTTACCTGTAATTAGTTCTTTGATACCAGCCCAGATGTTTTTGGTGTTATTAATATTAGTTAGAAAAAAGTTATGATAATAATTCTTTTTGCTAATTCTAATTAGATGATTTATTTTATTGCGATAATATTTGTATTTATAGTGATAATAAGAATTTCTATTCTTCATGAATTTTCTATAAAGAGCATTTTTTATCTTAATGGAAGATTTTATTCCTACAGTTATCCAGGGTTTTGCGAGAAACTTCACTTCTTTTCTAGTAATCTTTTTAATGGGCACATGTTCATCTATAATATCTGAAATCTTGTTGTAAAAAGACTGAAACAGAGTGTGTGTGTCAACCAGGTTATTATCAAGAGAAAGGACATGCTTCCAATCTACATTACCTACTTCAGCAGAAAATGCCTCTTCATTAAACCTGGAAAAGTCTCTCTTATATCCAGGAGAATTTTTTTTCAGTGTAGAAAGCCTGTTTATAATTAGAAAATTTGGAAGGTGATCAGAAATATCATACAAAATATTACCACTTATTGTATTATGCTCAAAAGAATTAAAAAATATATTATCAATAAGTGTAGATGAGTGATATGTGATTCGAGTGGGTTTTAGGATATGGGGAAGAAGAGAATAAGATCCTAGAGTGTTAACAAAGGTTTCAGTTTCAGTGTGGGAGTCACAATTTAGAAGATTAAAATTGAAATCTCCCATTAATACACAATGGTTGGTTCCATTATTAATTTCTTCAAGAACTGTGGACAAAAATTCAATTGTGTTAGTGGGATTTGTATTAGGATGTCTATATAATATGCCACAGATAGTATTAGGTTGATTGTGATTATTTATCTCAACCAATAAGGACGCAAATTCATTTTGAGAATTAGAAAGATCATTTCGAATGTTATATGAGAGGTCACTTTTTATATAAAAGTCAACACCCCCTGCATCCAAGAGAGTTGGCTGTGAGATAAAATCATATCCAGGTAGGTCAGTATTTATGATAGGTTGTTTGTCATGAGTAATCTTTGTCTCAGAAAGGCCAATGATTGAGAATGGATGTTTAAGTTCATTTAGCATCTGAGAAAAAGATTCAAAATTCGCAGCTAAACTTCTGATATTAAGATGAAATACAGATAAATGCTTATTAAAGTCCCTATGACGCATATTTTTTTATTTTCAAACTCATTTCTTTTCTGGGAATATAGTTAAGATCTTTTTATCCCATTTTGGAATACTCTATATTTTCGGAGATATAAAAGTTTCAAATTTCAAAATGCAAATGTGATGACGTCAGGGGAGTCATCATCACCAGCTTCTCATGGATTTTACTAAAAGAGGTCTTCAATTCCACAACCAGATTTTTTACTCAAACACAGGCTTTACCAACGGAAATAAATTCCAAATGAAAAAATAAGAGTATTTCAAGTCATCTTGGTTTTGTATAATAAATGATGACCCCCCTGACGTCATCAAATTTGCATTTTGAAATTTGAAACCTTTATATCTCGAAAAATATGGAGTGTTCAAAAGCAAGACAAAAAGACCTCAACTATATTCCCAGAAAAGAAATGAGTTTGAAAATAAAAAAATATGCGTCATAGGGACTTTAAAGAAAGATGATTCATTGTCAACATTTGCATGAAAATCATGAGTTGAATAGTAATTAAAATTAGTAGCTATTGGTAGATGTAGATCAATATCCCTATTTTCTAAGTTGGGAATATTACTAATAGTGCTCACTATGTCATAGTAAGGCAAGGAGGCTAGAGACTTGTTAACCAACTTGCTAGTACATAGACAAGATGAGTTTGAGTTGAAGGAGAGTTCTAATAATCTATTATCATTTAAATTGTGAAAAGGGAAAATGTCAGACCTACAGGAAACACATATCCATATGTCATTTGATATAGAGAAATAATTATATTCCCTGATCGTTAAGGCTGTGCACTTTAGATGAAACCATAATTGCCTACAGTAAACGAGATGGGTATGTATTAAAATTTCAGGATACAAAAGACCCACAAAAGAAAGAGAATGTTGAAGGATGGTCAGATTGGATTGAAGACTTAAATTCTGATGATGTGCGACTTGTTGATAAACAAAGACAAAGAGAAACGTAAGATAGGAGGACAGTGTAGAAGTGAGACTCCTCAGAGGACACTGTAGAAGTGAGACTCCTGGGAGGACACTGTAGAAGTGCAATTGTCAATAAAATGATCTCCC
This sequence comes from Telmatactis stephensoni, assembly GCA_029948255.1. Lineage (NCBI taxonomy): Eukaryota > Metazoa > Cnidaria > Anthozoa > Actiniaria > Isophelliidae > Telmatactis > Telmatactis stephensoni. Next base: position 569,396 of record JALIZF010001757.1, read on the forward strand.
ACAAGTCTAACAGGTCAAAGAAAAAAACAATGAATATATGTCCTTAGTAACATGTCAATGAACAATACAAGAAATATCCACAAGTCTAACCAGTCAAAGGAAAAACAATGAATATATGTCATTAGTAACAAGTCAATGAACAATACAAGAGATATCCACAAGTCTAACAAGTCAAAGGAAAAACAATGAATATATGTCCTTAGTAACAAGTCAATGAACAATACGAGATATCCACAAGTCTAACAAGTCAAAGGAAAAACAATGAATATATGTCCTTAGTAACAAGTCAATGAACAATACAAGAGATATACACAAGTCTAACAAGAAAAAGGAAAAACAATGAAACACGTCACTTAGTAACAAGTTAATGAACAATACAAGAGATATGTGTTGATGAACATAACTGAGAACTTTATTTATTTATAGTGTTTATTGTCCTTTTCGTCAGTGTTATCCATGTTTCATTGTTTCCACATTTCATCGTTAGCGTCATTTTGTATATTTTTTCTTTTTTTTTTGAATATTTAATCACATGTCTTCGAGCACCATACTGCACAGACTTTTTCTACCGCTTATCTGTCACCGCAATGTAAGCTTAATGGAACGCATAACGTAAATAAAGCGTCAACATTTGTAGAAAAAGTCTAAACAACCATTTCAAGACAGTCATTGATCGATATACCATTATGACCAATATCGATGCCCAAATCGCCAGTCTTAAACAAGACAAAACGTCTGCTTTAACCGCCGTAACGAAGCAGCGTACTTTAACTTCTAAGTTGATGTGCCATGCAAAGAATGCTTGCCAAATCAAGATCAAATTAAACAACCTGAACTTCAAGTTTGAAAAATTACATGGATAAATACCGTCTCCTAGTAGAAAGTTTATCTTCAGAAGATGCAATAGAAAAAGAAGAAAGACGTTATGAGGAAAAAGAGAAGTCTCTAATGGAGTTTAGAGGTCAAGTTTTGAATTGGATCTCACTGACTGAGAATTACCTTTTATCCTGTCACGATAGTGATTCGCAAGCGTCGAGATCGCCAGATTCTTCCATGTGGTCGGGATCGTCGAGTTCTTCGGAGTCGTCGAGCTCTTCTAAAGTGCCAAAATCGTCAAGAGCTTCCAAGTCGTCGAGTGCTACCAAGCCCCCAAAGTCATTGAGTGCTTCCAAGCCCCTGAAGTCATTGAGTGCTTCCAAGTCGTCGAGTGCTACCAAGCTCCCCAAGTCGTCGAGTGCTTCCAAGTCGTTGAGTTCTTCCAAGTCATCGAGTGCTTCCAGTTCTTCCAAGTCTTCGAGGTTGTCGAGCGTTTCCAAGGTATCTAATGCTTCAAGTATTGCTAAACTAAGAGCTCGAGTGGCCGAACTTCTAGTGGAAAAGAAGATGCTAAACAAATTGCAAGAGTTAAAAGCAGCCGAAGAAGAATTGGCCTTAAATATAGAGATCGAAAAAGCTAGGAGCAAGAGAAAAGGCTTTGGCTGAAGAAGAACAGATCGTTGACATGGAAACACCGCTTCTAACAAGTTATCCTCTCTTGCGAACTCCGGCATCCTTCTATCGTAAACCTGAAAAGACCTCTAAGTTTCAATTGAATCCTACTGCAATGGAGTTTACACCAAGAAACCCTGATAAATCTGCATGGATATGTGACGATTTTCCAGATCAAACTAGACAACCCTTACAGCAGCATCAGTTGGAAAATATTGTCGACTCCTATCATCAGCTCACTGCCGCAATTTCATTACAATCCCACAGAATACGTCTCATTCGTCATGGCCTTCAGTGCTCGTATTGAATCTAAAGTTAATAGCGACTCTGACCGATTGTACTATCTTGACCAACACCATGGAAGGCGAACCAAAAGATCTGATTGGTGGATGCTTATATCTAGAACCAACTGAAGGTTACGCAGAAGCAAGAAGACTGCTGCGTGAAGAATATGGCGATTCCTACAAAATTGCCAAGGCCTATGTGAATCAAGTCTTAGCCTGGCCTCCAATCAAGCATGATGATAGTGCAAGTTTAAGGAAATTCCCCCTTCTTATTCAAGTGCAAGAATGCAATGAAGAATGTAGAGCATCTTAAAGTCCTCAACCATTCACCTAATATGCAGGCCATCATTCAAAAGCTGCCGTATACTCTACAGAATAAATGGCGCGATCAAGCTACTAAAATGAAGAAACACAAATATGAAATTGCCTCCTTCAGCGACCTTGTAGAGTTCATAACATCAGCTGCTGATTCTGCCAATCATCCAATCTATGGGAAAGAAGCACTGAAAGTAGAGATGAAGTCATCCTTTAGCAAGCCAAAAGAACGTGAACGACCTACAAGCGTACAAGACCTCCAACTTTGCCACTAATGTAGAACAGCCTAACAGCACTGTAAGCACCACACCTAAAGGTCCAATACTTAATCTAACCTGCGCTCACTGTAAAAAATCCCCATGACCTTGATGATTGTGAAGAGTTTGGTAAGCTGTCTAACCAAGAGAAAAAGGATTTCCTGAAAGAAAATTCCTTGTGTTTTGCATGCTACGGTATGGGTCATGTGACCAAAGGGTGCACAAACGAGAGAACATATAAAGTTTGTAACAAGTTTGGTCATCCAACTGCCTTACACATTGAAGGATTTACACTCGATATAGAAGCCAAAGGAAGATGATAAAGTAAATAAGACATCCTCGTCTGTAAATAACGCAAGCATTGATATCTCAGAAGAGGAACCAGTCGTTTTACACACTATCGTTCCTGTTACGACACGATTGCGACACATCCATTGTCACTTATGCTTTCTTCGACGGAGGTAGAGGTGGTTGCTTCATCACAGAAAACTTTCAAAAGCAACTAGATGTATTAGGTGTTGAAACATCCCTCCAGCTAGGAACCATGCATGGTAACAGTATTATACACACCACTGCCTTGAATGACCTTGTTGTAACAGACCTTAACAATGAGAATGCTATCAAGCTTCCAAGAATGTTTACTAGAGCGTTTTACTTCCAAGAACGTTTTACTATTCCAGTTAGCCACAAACAAATACCGAGACCGGAAATTGTTCATCGTTGGAACCATTTGCAAGAGATATCCAATCAGATGCCTGAATACACACCAAACTTGAAGATTGGAATATTAATAGGAAGCAACTGTCCCGCAGCTTTCGAGCCACTGGAAGTACTCCCAAGCAAACAAGAAGGTCCTTTTGCTGTGCGTTTATGTCATGGCTGGACAATTAGCACTGCCATTGAAGCTGAACAGTGAGTCAAAGTTGCATAATGTAATCACGAATCAGTCTGGTCATGCAAGAAATGGAGAATGTAAAAGAAATTGTAGCTCCAGAAGCTGTACTGAAGATGTTTGAACTCAACTTCAAAGATTGTTCCTGTCAAGATCCTACCAGTCGTGGTCTCTCACAAGAAGATCAGACATTCCTAAGAATTGTAGAAGAGGGTACCCATCATGTCAATGGTCATTATCAAGTTCCCCTTCCATTTCACGATCAGAAGTTATAATGCCCAACAACAAAGACCAAGCCCTGAAACGTGCAGAGTGTCAAAGGAAAAAACTGTAGAGAAACAAGCATTACCTTGCTGACTATAAAGGTTTCATTGATACCATCGTCGAGAAAGGCTATGCAAGAAAGATCCCAGAAGAGAAACTTACAGTCATTCCTGGGAAGGTTTGGTATCTACCGCACCATGGAGTCTACAACCCTCACAAACCTGACAAAATTAGAGTGGTGTTTGATTGTAGTGCGCGATACAATGGAACATCATTGAACGACGAATTAATACAAGGCCCAGATCTTACCAACTCACTGGTTGGAGTTCTCCAACGCTTTAGAAGAGAGCCAGTAGCAATTATGGCGGATATAGAGGCAATGTTCCACCAAGTCCATGTCCCGATCCAACAGTGTGACTACCTACGATTTCTGTGGTGGACTGATGGCAATATCAATGCAGAACTGGAAGAATACCAAATGATGGTACATCTTTTTGGGGCGACATCGTCTCCTAGTTGTTCTAATTACGCCCTAAAGAGAAGCGCAAGTGATAGTGAAGGGCTCTATGGTAGCCTTGCCGCTGATACAGTTTGGCGAAACTTCTATGTAGATGATTGTTTGACGTCGGTTGAAAAAGAAGATACTGCTAGTCCAACTCATCGAAGACCTGCGCAACACTTGTGCCCATGGTGGTTTCCACCTTACGAAGTTTGTTTGTAATCGACGAAACGTTTTACAGACCATTCCAGTTCAAGAATGCTCGAAGAATTACATATGGTAAGGACAAGACAATCTTCCTATTGAACGAGCCTTAGGTGTCCAATGGTGCGTCGAAACAGACACATTCGGATTCAAATTCACACCAAACGAGAAACCAGCCACAAGGAGAGGTATTCTCTCGATCGTTTCATCCATTTACGACCCACTTGGATTCGTGGCACCCTTTATTTTGCCCGCAAAGAAGCTTCTTCAGAACCTATGCCGAGAAGCCAATATTGGTTGGAACGACGTTATTGCCTGGCCAGTACAAAGTCGAATGGGAAAAGTGGCTCACGCAACTTCCTTTATTGGAGAAAATAACAGTGGACTGTTGCTACAAACCGAACGGATTTGGCTGCATCACTTCCAAGCATGTCCATATATTCTCAGATGGTAGTACAACAGGCTACGGATCGTGTGCCTATCTACGCCTGACCGACCACAATGGTCAGATTTGCTGTTCCTTTCTGTTTGGTAAAGCTCGTCTAGCACCCATCAAGGCAACCTCAGTACCTAGACTAGAGTTAACCGCCGCAACCATTTCTGTCCGCATTGGCCAGCTGTTGTCAAAGGAACTCGACTTGGATCAAGCTGCCATTACGTACTATACCGACTCTACCACAGTTTTGAGGTATATTGGAAATGAACAAAAAAAGGTTCCATGTATTTGTAGCGAACAGAGTGCAACTGATTAGAGATTGTTCCACTCCAAGTCAATGGAAGTACATTTTTTCTACACAGAATCCAGCCGATGATGCCTCAAGAGGTTTAGATGCCATGGATTTAACGAAAGATCAGCATTGGTTAAAGGGTCCAGACTTCTTATGGAAGAAAGAAGATGAATGGCCAAGTCAACCATCCCTTACAAGTGAACCTATCCCTGAGGATGACCCTGAAGTGAAGCACACTCCAAACTCGACACTTCTATCGCTACCGTCCACAAGTTGATTAATCACTTCTCTGATTGGTACAAGTTGAAGAAAGCAGTTTCCGTTTTTCTACGTCTTAAAGAGCTATTGAAGAAAAGGATCTTGAAACAACAAGATCAGAAAGAAGAGCCAAACCGAGGATTCACCGTTCAAGACATCGAAATGGCAGAAATTGCAATCATGCAGTTCGTTCAGGCTGAGCATTTTGCCAAAGAAATCAACGTCCTTTCTCAAGCCAACGAAACTAAAGATGACGTCACACGGGGCCGGGTGTCTCAGCAAACAGTAAGCAAATCGAGTAACATCAGACGACTTGACCCATTTGTCTATCAAGGCATCCTACGTGTTTGTGGCTGACTTCGCCGTGCCGACATACCTGAAGAGTCAAAACACCCAATTATTTTGCCTAGAAGAAGCCACGTGACAACCCTTATCATTCGCAAGATACATGAGCTGTTGGGTCACGCAGGGCGTGCACATGTTCTAGCTAAGTTGAGAGAAAAGTATTGGATAATTGGTGGAAACTCTGCCACTCGCCAGATCATCTACAAATGTGCCATTTGTTGCAGAATTCAAGCCCCCGTAAACGAACAGAAAATGGCTGACCTTCCAAGAGCTCGTATCACCCCTGCACCTCCCTTCACTTTAGTTGGTCTAGACTACTTTGGACCATTCCTCGTCAAAGAAGGTAGAAAGGAACAAAAACGCTATTCTCACTGTATGATTAATTAGCTCAGAGTATAAATAAGCCTGCTCGATCTAGGAGTGGTCACTTCAAGATACACCGGCACAACGTGAACTTTCGTTGTTTGCCATCCTCGTCAACTGCCACCAGCTCTAATTCAAGGTTCTTATTCCGAGTACTCTCAGCAGCCTCGACGTTCTGACTTTTCTACCAAGCTTGTCTAAACTGAACATGGCTAGCTAGCAGAGTTAGTGAGCACAATTGCACCAGCTTGCTTTGGTAAACGTATGAGGTAATTTAGTGTTTGTTACTCGGACATTTTCTCTTGGTTTGCCCGGGGTTTATTCCCAATTTTGCAAGTGGTTGTTTGTATTTGTAGCCGCTTCTAGGTTTTTCTCGTCCTAGTTTGCTGTAAGTTTGTTATTTTCGTTTTATCAGTCGGCTTGGTGGTTTGGATAGGCTTTCAATCGTTTCTATTCCTTTTTCATAATTGTTTCTTTGTGGTTTACTTTATGTTTTCTACACTTACTTTCGTTGGCTATAAATTTTATGCTTTATATCATTAACCCAAACCGCTTTTATTGTATATTTTGTGTTACCTCGGCCAGTACTGCCATTAGCGTCCTACTTTAGTAATTTGCATTCATCTTGCATGCTTTGTGTTATGCTTCGTAACTTCGGTCTTTGTTTCCAGTTCGTTAGTCGTAAATTTATTTGTTTTATGCTTTGTTTATTTAGTGCTCTAAATCTACGTTTTAACTTCAATTAATCCACATATTTTATGTGGCCTTGAGAGCCATGAGGTTTGAATTTTAAAGAATCGCACAGATAGAGGAGTACCGCTAGCGAAGGTGGCCAGGAGAGCCACGGGTTTGCGAATTTCAAAGAATCGCACAGATAGAGGAGTACCGCTAGCAAAGGTGGCTGGGCCACAGGTTTGTGAATTTCAAAGAATCGCACAGATAGCGAAGGTGGCCGGGCAACGGGTTTGTGAATTTCAAAGAATCACACCGATACAGGAGTACCGCTAGCGAAGGTGACTTAGAGAGCAGCGGGGTGGCGAATTTAAAGAATTGCATTGATAGAGGAGTACCGCTAGCGAAGGCGGCTTGGAGAGCCATGGGTTTATGCATTTTGAAGCATTGTATTTACAGAGGGATGCCGCTAGAAGAAACGAATACGTACCATAGCCATTGGTAGAATGTTTCCCCTTTTTTCATTCGGCCCATTTTAACCTCCCAATCCTTCCTCTCTGTTGACCTCGGGGGGGCTAGCTAAAGCTCTAATTCTGGACCTAGTTCGGAGCCTGGGGTCAACAGAGGGTGGGGTTCCCTTTCGTGCATCACAAGGTAAATTGAGCCTCTTATGTTGAGCATTGTTTATACAACTGTCTATCGTTTACAGGGCATACCGCCTCGTTTTCGTTCCCGGGGACCCTACCCACTGTTGGCCCCTATGCCTACCTAAATTGCTACCTAAGTTCGTCACTCTAGAGAACCTCAGGATGCGAAGTCAATTTGATGTTAAAAGGTCGATACCTTCATAACCACTTTTTCCAGTTTGCATTTTTGGGTGCGAGGAATTTGCATTTGGGGTTTATAGGTGTTTATGAATCATCTCATTCAGTTTTTAATTAGCTGTAGTGGATCCTGCAGTAGTGTGTATAACATAGATATGGAATACATGGCAAGATGATGGAATACGTTTTAATGCCATATCAAGATTTAAGATTATTGACTTCACAGATTAAAGTCTCATAATCCCTAGCAAAACGTACATTTTTGAAAAAGTTGAGTATCTTGGACTCTCATAGTTAAAGCGAAGAAGAATCAAAATGAGAGGAGATAGACAAGAAAAATTTGATATATTCATGCGGTGTTCCTTTTTTGAGTTTTAGAGGAGCAGTTCTGCTAACGTGGATACACCGACTGTTTTCTGCTCGCAGCATTTCACTTTCTACTAGAAACGGTTAGCCTAATAATGTACTCGCCCATTCAAAGCTAATTACCCCAGATTGAAACTCGTGTTCTCCGGAAGGCTAGAATTTGGTCAGTAATAAACGCATTTGGTTCAGAACATATTTTGACCTTTAAGACACATTGTGTCGTAATTTAAGGAACAAAAACGTCTCGTCACGGCACATTTAAACTCAGCGAAGACAGCGAAAATGTCCATGTCAAAGTAGTAGAATGTTCAGCAGGATTAACAGAGAGTGTATAGCAACAACAATATACATTATATCCGGGGATAGCAAGAGATTTTGCTATCTTCTCTTTAGAATTCAAGCTTAGAATAGAGTACATGCCATATATCCGTGAAATAAAACTTGATTTGTATTGGACATCTCATTGCCGATATTATATACAAACTAGTTAATATCACTGAAGCAGAACAGTGCATGCAGGTAACAATACTAGTATTCTTTCTGTCGAGTGCAAACAACAAGCCATGCATTCAAACGAAAGACAAAAGTGAAGCACATGCGGAAAAGGTTGAGAAGTACATTTAACTACGTTTCTGCGTTTGTTTTTTGTTTTGTTTGTTTTTTCTTTTTGTTGAATTTGTCTAAGCAAGGAATGAAGAAACGACAGTGACAAGTCATTGTGCAGGAAGGCTGCTTGAGGAATAAAATGAGATAACTTTCATTTTTGCTGACTTCTTGTGTCCGTATAGAATTAAGAATAAAATGTTGAGCTTCAAGAGCTTAATAAATGGAGTAGGAAACCATTTCATTTGCCTCTTGTCTCTTGTGTATTTTGCGTTTTGGGGTCTTGATTTTTCAGCCCTGGAACAATAAAGTGGATAGAACCAAATTTGAATAGTGTCTTTGTCATTATCTTAGACTTATAGATGTGTCTTGTGTCTTGAATTTTAGAAGAATTTATGTGCAAGAATAAAATGTATGCCCAACTTCATTTTCACCTTTTGTATTTGTTTGCACCTATAGTTTATGCCTGGGTGAATTCTTAGTTTGTCGATAACTAAATACTGTTGTGCACTAATTGGTTAGTAATTCTTTCTCGGAATATATGGCGTGCACTTGTGCCTGTTTTTTTGTACTGACTCGCCACGACTTCAGCCCTCTCATGCAGGACGTACGTGGGGACACTTTGACCACTAGGTCGATCCGAGCAACTTTGTTGCTTTAGCTCTTCTTGCACTCTTTCCAACATTCCTTTTACATACGGAGGGACCAAGCTCTGCGGGTTTCCTGCATCTTTCTACCAGGTGAAATGACGTCTTTACATGCTCATATTCTCAAGGTCATTATCCAAAATACCTCGTATGCGCATTCTCACCGGTACAAAAGAAGTGAGAAGACTCAAACGCGAAAGCTAGAAAGCATTTTGCACATTCTTATTTGCCTTTGTTAGGTTCAGTGAATAATTTTCTCGGTCCTGCATTCCACCTATAGGTGCATCCGGTCTTGGTGAAAGAGTAACTTGGTGAAAGAGTTACTTACCGTTGCTGACTTATACATTTTTGTTTATGATTCATCTGTCGGACGGATTTTTAACTTCGCGTGATAAGTCAGTTGGACTATTGGTCGCGAACTTTTTGTTACTGCTTTAGGGTAGTTAGTTTAGCTGTTGGCCGGAAAATTGGCGTTTTTTATCAATTTGAATCGCGTTTTTCTTCGTTCGTACGTTGTTGCCCTTTTCCGCTATTCTACGTTTCACCTAATATGAGCAATATGGAAAGTCCTATTACAGAACGGTTTTCTTTGGACTTGATGTTCTAGCATTCTGGCACAACTCGGATTCCTTAAACGTTTCGTCTGTTTGCAATTAGTTTGGTTTTGCGATAAGCATTAAACCACCAGTAGTGGACTGCGCATTTACTCTCGCAGGATAGTTGTGAATATAGTCCCATGTGCCAGTTTCATCCCTTAAAACGCTCTTTACGCAAAGCAATGTCTTGCTTGTCAGTCCGTACACGCCCATTCGTTGTGAGTGGTGGTTTCTAAGAGTAATTTCTCTACTTTTGGCGTCAGTCTTACGAGTACCCTTGATAATTTGAGACACTATGAATCTTATTTCCAATTCTAGTTCAATTGGTATTATTACTGTTTGCAGTGATAACTGGCAAATTAAAGAGGAGAGGGTGCTGGTTACGAGTGCGGATTTTCGGAGTTGGAATCTGAGTAATGGAGAGAGTAGTGGGAAGTTAGTAGGTGATCAATGAAGACTGGGACTAATCCAGGCCCCCAACGGAGATTGAACCTACAATTTCAGATTACCGGTCTGATGCCCTAACTACTGAGCTGTGGAAGGCCCTAGTAGCAAGCAGGTCGGCTAATCGCTGATAAATCGAGCGAATCAGATTATGGGAATCTTTTGTAGGAAAATAGGGAGTTCTTAGGCTTTGGTTGTTTTAGTCCATTTAGATCCAGACATTTTTAAGACACCGATGTGAGTAGACATCACTGCGCATGCGTAGTGACCGAGTTCACGGCGTTGTGATCCGTCGACGATGCCATTTTGAAGGTGTCGCAGAACTAGCTTTGACCATGTCGGAAAATACATCTAACAAAAGGTAAGAACTACTAGTAATTTAAAATTTTCTCTTATTAAGAATTCTAAAGTATAAAAAACTTCTAAAGTATAAAAAACCAGTTTTTGGTAAATTAAAGCTTTCACGGACCTATGATGAAACCTGAGGTGGTTGTGTTGTTGTTTTCCAGCAGAAAAGAAAAAAAACCTATGGTTTGGGAAGACGGACACAACGAGTGTTTGGTAAGAGAAATGTTTCTTTTTGAACCCTGGCAGTACAAGCATGGATCCAAGCAAAGAGGGCAATGCTGGGATTGTATAAGTGAGTCTCTCAATGCTCTAAAGCATCCACATTTCAGCGTGAATCAAAAACCAATTCGAGACCACTACTACCACCTTGAAAAAGAACACAAGAAGAAAATTAGAGAGGAAGAAAAAAGTAGTGGGATAAGTCCTGAGGAAAATGATTTTGATAAGTCGATGGAAGATATCATAGAAAGATTTCGGAGCAAAGAGGAGGAAGATAAGCTTCTAGCAGACGAAAAGAAGGAAAAGTCTGATGCAGAAACTGCTAAAGAAAAAGAAATGAGAGCAAAGGCCATGGAGACTTTTAAAACAGGCAAAAAAAGAAAAAGTGATGCAGGAGAAGTAGACAAAAAAAGCAAAAAAAACAGTGCAAGCGAAACTATGACATATCTCAAAGAAAAGGCTGAATTGGATGCCAAGATGAAAAGAGAAGAATTAGAAGTTAGAAAGGCTGGAAATCAAGAAAACACATCAAGATATGTTATCAGATAGCTTCAAACAGCAACAAAAGCAACATGATCAGGTGATGCTACAAATGCAAGCACAAAATGCAGCACTACTTGCAGTTATCCAAAGTCTAGCTAAGCAAAAAGAATAGAATGACTGTCAGATACTGTTAGATCCAGGACTAATGGATCATTCTCATTGTTTGAAAAAGTTTGTTAATTGTTCTCTCCAGAGTTTGATAGACTAAATTAATTACAGACACACTAGTACTGTAAGATCCATTTATCGTTTATTGTTTGGATATACGGGTTCTTTTTATACAGTTTTTGCTGCTCAGAATTTCATGTTTGATAAACATTCAAGTAAAAAAGACATAACAAACAGCTGTTCTGGTCTGTGGCAAATGTTTGGGGGACTGAGAACGAGTGCTTTGATTGGTCACTTCCGGTCACTTCAGAATGTGTTGTTGTTTAGTTTCTTTTGGCGAATGAAGAAATTTGTGCAAAAATAGACGTGTAAATTTTAAATCTGGCATTCTGTTCTACAGCGTGTGTATTTTCCATGGTTTGGAGACGTTGCTTATGAAGGCTGAAGTGTTTCACTGCGATTTTTGTGGATGTAGAGGATTGTGAACTCTGTAAGCCGACTAACGCGACATGGCGCGTACGAACTAACAAACTCCAACTATCAAAACTTTCACGAAATTTTTCAGCTTGCCTGAATGTGAGAACTCTTCCATTCAGTCCCAGTAAGTACTACCAGCCAGTCCTACGTGGCTTAGGCAGGATATATTCTAGTTCTCATAAAAACCACACAAGATTTTTGCACTTTTTCGGATAATTGTCTTTGAAACTTTGTCAAACTTATGATTGATTTACGGCAAACTACAGGTGAGTAAATTGTCCCATTTTTGGTTCAATATACGGATATGACTTCAGTTTTGGGAAAAATAATAATAATAAGTTCATATGATTATTGTTATAGTAATATGATAATATTTCTTATTATCCGTCGCGATTTTTTTCCTCTGTAAATACGAATCAACAAAGTTTGAAGTTTTGATTTTGCATGTGCTTCATTCACCAACCAAAGTTTTTCAAAACGCCGTTCTCCAGCCATGTACCCTGAATCTCGATATGGGTATGTAAAGTATGTTGCTCAACAATTGTTGTGTGGCTTAGGCTATATATTATATCCTTAGGAATAAAAGTTTACGAGTAGGATCGCCATAAAATATCGTCGGCGGTCGTCTTTGATCTTGTTTCTTCGTCATTTCGAGCAACGGCTTACAAAGTTCACGATCCTCTAAATCCACAATAATCACAGAAAAACGCTTCAGCCTTCTTAAGGAAAGTCTTCAGACCATGGAAAATACACATGCTGTAGAATGGAATGCCAAATTTAACATTTACACGTCTTTTTTGCACAAATTTCTTCATTCCCTTCCCAACAAAAACAAAACAACAACACAATTCTGAAGTGACCGGAATTGACCAATCAGAGCGCTCGTTCTCAGTCCCCCAAACATTTGCCACAGACCAGGCTGTTCTAACCTGGGATTATGGTGGTATGATATATCAGTTACACTCATCAGTGAATTCTGAGTTGTAAACATGTAAATATAGAACAGTAACATATCCTCACTGCATACTCATTAACTCATCGTATAATTAAGTTATGGGAGGAGTCCGCTCCTGACCTCACCATTAGCGACTTTACGATCCAGACATTTCTGCGATGCCAACATGAGTTTGTCAGCAGTTGTCATCGCATGTTGTTTGTGACTTTACGAAACAATGTCACGATAACGCCACCTGATGTCACGTAATGAAAATGGCGCAAAATTTTAAGATGACAGTCGACTGATTGTACGTGTAGTACACCGTTTTAGTCAGTTAAAATGCCAAAATTTCGAGACAATAGAAACAGTCTTCTCTTTGCTCACAGCCAAGGTCTGATAAATGATGAAGAATTCCTTCTTTTATAAGATATAAACACGTCGAAAAATCCTGACTTGCCCTATTGGAAGTATGCGAAATTTGACTTAGATGAGCTGTCAGATGACGAATGTAATGTGGAATTTCGTTTTTTAAGAAATGACATCCACAACTTAGTAGAAGTTATGTCTTTTCCCGATTTCTTCAAGTGCTGCAATGGCCTAAAGGTTGATGCTGTTGAGAGTATGTGTATTTTTTTAAAACGTTTTGCCTATCCTTGTTGGTACTTAGACATGGTTTCCATGTTTGCAAGACCAGTACCACAGGTTTGTATGATCAGTAATGAGGTGATGGATTTTGTTTATGATAACTTTAATCATTTGCTTTCCTCATTTAACCAACCATGGTTGTCTACAAATAATCTTGAACATTTTGCTTAAGCAATTTATCAAAAATGTGGGGCCATTGAAAACTGTTTTGGATTTGTGGATGACACTGTAAAACCTATCTCAAGACCAGGCCAAAACCAAATAGTGCTTTATAATGGACATAAGAGGGTACATGCTATTAAATTTCAAGCTTTAGCTGTTCCAAATGGCCTTGTTGCTCACCTTTATGGACCAGTGGAAGGAAAGAGACATGACAGTGCTATGTTAGCTCAGTCAGGTTTATATAATCAGTTACAACAAAATGCTGTGCTACCAAATGGTAATCAACTGTGTATTTATGGCAACCCTGCTTGCCCCCTTCGCCCACAATTGCAAGCTCCTTTCAAAGGTGCCAGGATAACTCTAGATCAACAACAGTGGAATAAAGCTATGAGCAGTGTCAGGATATCTGTGGATTAGGGTTTTCCGATTTACGGGCTTAAAGGCCGTTTTGGCATTAATAGTGCCAGCAATAGTACCAGCCTGTTGTATATGATTGTAACTATTATTTTTCGAATTTCGAAGTATTGTTTCTATAAAAAAGCAACACATTTTACAAGTTAATGTACGAATTGTAATAATTTGTTATAAATACAAGTTTTAAAAAAGCTATTGCGCGAGAAATCATTTCGGATAAGCGTTCATCACGTTACACATGACTAACCCTGAAACATCACATTGATGATGTTTATAATTTACAGAACATTTACTAGTCAGAAAAACTTTTTTCGTTTTTACAAGCTTTCAAAAATTTTACTATATGAATAAATAGCTCTCTGAAAATTTTTATTGGCCAGAAACTACTAACTATTGGCTTTCAAATCGATCGACGTACTGGCTTTTGTACCATACATTTGGGTGTACTGAATGAAATTAAAGGAAGTGACAATCCATGGACAATCACAAAATTTATAATTATAACTATTTGATTGTAATATTTCACTGCGGACTGTATCTCAGTTAGTATCTTGCACAGAGAAAAATAATTTATTTTCGAACTCTTGGCTTTCTTGGAGCTCTTGTGCCTTGTGTGCACAGTAATGGTGAGTTAGCATCAAGGGCCGACTATTTGAACAGTGTTTACTTCTTAGGGGGTGTTTACATGATACTAGGATCATCCTAGCACTAGAATCATCCTAGCAGGCGAACCAACTTTTACGTTTAGTTGACATGCCCGAAGCAACTCGAAGCAGAGTTCAAAGAAATGAGTGATTGCTCATCCTAGGTCACCCGAACTACCACAGTGGCATTAGCGTTTCCTAACCCTTGTTGGGCGAAGTATCTGTACTTTTTCCGTGTACATGACCGAAACATACTCCTAATGCTAGGATATTCCTACCGGCGAGACACGGATGATCCAGTAGGATGATCCTAGTACCCGAAGAGAAAACACAAATAAACCGAAGTTTAGTAGAATGATCCTCGTACCCGAAGTGAAGACACAAATTTCCATGTAAGCAGAATGCAGTAAACGTATAGCAGGAAGGATGATTCGCCTGCTAGGAGGTAAACACCCCCTTAAGCAGACTCTCTCGACTCATCGCAGAAAGTACTCGCAGCGATCATTTTTATTCGTCTATGAACAATAGATTTTATTTCTAACGGGTACTCCTTAGCTCACTGCGAGTGCTGAGGTAACAAGGTACACTGATTGGCCGATCACACCCAAGTACTCGGGTTGGATTAAGCTTCACCCAGTGTACGGGAAACGGCAGAGGGCAGATTTTTTTCGTGTTTGTCGTTGGCGTTTGAACGCGAAGATAAGTCATTTCGCATTTGTCGTAGACATGAAAAGTTCCAAACACACACCAGCACTGAGCTGTGAAAAAAAGGAGGCCGCGTGATCGTCTCTGCCGTCTGCCGTTTCCCTGCGTACGTGACTGAAGATTAATCTCTGAAATGTTTAATCCAGCTTGATGACTCATCTGACAAGCAAAGCAGAATCCTTTTCCTAGACATCATCTCTAAATTATGCTATCCGAGTATCGAGCGATCACGTACATACGTACTGCAGGCACGAAAGCATCGTTTTTCCACCATCGACTGTCGGGCCACAGAACAGTTGTTATTTCTAGTTATTTGCTAGTAAGGGCTAGATAAGTTTGTTAGCTAATTTTGATGATTAAAAGATAAACGAATTGCCCAAAAAGATTATTGACAAAAATTTGTTTTGCCTTCCGACGGTTTTGAATTATATGGAAACGCATTGCTACAACAAGCCCTTCTCCGGCCCCAGAGCCTGTTCACAGGCTATCCGTCCACACTAAAACAGCCTATTTCTTTTGTCTAAAATACGAAAATGCTGTTTCAGTGTGGAAAAGAAAAATGATAAAAAAATGTCAAATGTATATTCGGAGTGGAGGGTTTTCTGATACGTGGTGTAAGTGTTTCGCACTATTGATCATAGTATTGCTCATTAGTATGTGCTAATTGCTAATTAGTATTGCTAATTAGTATGTGGCACTATTAGTGCCAAAGCCCGGAAATCGGAATCTCTAATGGGTTTTTAGTGATATAATAAACTATTTGAAATTCCTTGACTTTAAAAAAAACTTGAAGATACAGCTTAGTGCAGTTGGAAAAATGTACATTGTCTGTAGTTTGTTGCACAATGCTCGTTGTTGTTTATATGGATCATCAACGTCCCAGTATTTTGATGTACAGCCACCCTCTGTAGCAGATTACTTTCAGTAAAGTTTGACTGGACTCAAAACTGAATTGTGGCATTCCCCCCCAAAAAACTGAATTTTTGAGACATTGTGTTTAACCATTAGGTTATAACTTGTGTCTGATAGAAATTGTTCTTTACTTGAAATTTTTTTAAACCACTTTGACAGAGTGGTTTTCATAAACCTGTGAAATACACTTTGGCTTCAAGCTAACTGATTTAGCATTACTTCACTCTAATTCATTTGTTTGCTATTGTATTTATCTGACTGACTCTAACTAGTATAACTTTCTTTCACAGGTTAATGAAAAACACTCTAACTATTCTCACTGCATAATTAATTAGCTCAGAGTATAAATAAGCCTGCTCGATCTAGGAGTGGTCACTTCAAGATACGCCGGCACAATGTGAACTTTCGCGACCCACCCACCTCCCCTGGTGGTGGTTGACCAGCCTATGCACTAGTTTTGAGTTCTGTTTTGCTAAGTGTTGGCCTCAAGCCGAAGGAGCCTAGCTCTAGATTCCTAATCAATGCTAGCGTGGCATGGACCAGAACCATTGAATGTTGAAGTCGATTTGCTTTGTTATGTGTGCACCCTTTGTCTTCCTCCAGTGTCCCCCAAAATCATTGAAGGGATTGTCTCTATAAAGACAATAGTGTTTTCCCGTTATCCTCGACTCTAAACGTTTTCTTAATGTATGGACATTTTCAACCAACCATTGCAAACACAGCCAATATAGCTACCAATTTGCTATGTACCCTACCTAAATTCTATGATAGAATTTCTATTGCTTTTTAACCCAAAAAGTTATCCCTAAGAGAGAATAAGTCATCAAACTCGACTAGACATTGTGCTCCTCGAAAGTAACAACAATTTCGTAATATTTCAACCAGAAACATTTTCGTTCAGTTATACCTTTGCAGCATAAATTACAGTAGGGAAGCGTTTTCTTTACAACCTATGATCAACCCGCAGTCCAAGTCTCCAACGAGGGAGATTGTTAGGCAATAGTGGTTGGTGGTGTAGATTAATAGGTTTTCCAACTACAAGTTTTTTCTAATTCAGAACTCATGGGCATCCTTTTTCGGCTATTTTAAAAATTAAAAGAAAATTGTCCCAGAGGAGAATACAGCAGTTCATTACACATTTCACCAAGCAAAACAAACTCAAAACTGACTTGCCAATATCCTTATTACATGCTTATTAACTCATCAGTCGCGGACTCCTCCCATAACTTAATTATACGATGAGTTAATGAGGATATATTACTAGGGTGCAATCTTCACTTGTCTTGCAAGTAGAGCTGTTCATATAGAGCTGGCTTTTTCACTTGACACAGATTCATGCATTCAAGCCTTACGTTTTATTGCCCGCAGAGGACCTGTATGTGAAATCTACTGTGACAACAGCAGTAATTTCATTGGTACCGAGAAAGAGCTTCGACAAGCAATCCAAGAAATCAACAACAAGCAAATTCAAGAGAAGTTACTCAAGCAAGAAATTGATTAGAGATTCAATCCACCCAACGCTAGTCATATGGGAGGAAGTTGGGAAAGACAAATTCGCACTGTAAGGAAAATACTCTCTGGCCTACTCTACAAGCATGGTAATCGCTTGAAAGAAGAATCTCTTCATACATTGCTGTGTGAAGTTGAAGCTATAATTAATTCAAGGCCCCTGACCTTAGCGTCAAGTGAACCAGATGATCTGAATCCTTTAACTCCCAATCAACTCTTAACCATGAAGATGAATATCATTGGATATCCACCTGGAGATTTTCAACGTAACGATGTCTATCTTCGACACCGCTGGCGAAGAGTCCAGTAATTGCCGAATCTATTTTGGTCCAGATGGAGGAAAGAATACCTTTTAACCCTTCAAGAACGTCCTAAATGGCACCAACCGAAACGAAATCTCAAGATTGGTGAGGTGGTACTTTTAAAAGACGACAACGCCCCAAGAAACAGTTGGTCCATGGGTATTGTACGAGAAACAGAAGAAGACTCAGAGGGATATGTCAGAAGTGTCAAGATAAAGACAGACTACAGAACTTCGCAGACCAGTGAACAAGTTGGTTCTCCTACTTCCTACAGAGGACAGTCACATGTAAACTTCACAAGCGTAGTTTAGGGACAAGGAATGTTACTGCGTTAATGAACATAACTGAGAACGTTATATATTTATAGTGTTTATTGTCCTTTTAATCATTGTTATCCACGTTTCATTGTTTCCACATTCCATCGTTAGCGTCGTTTTGTATATGTTTTTCTTTTTTTTTAAATATTTAATTACTTGTCTTCGAGCACTGTACTGCACAGACTTTTTCTACCGCTTATAAGTCTAATTAACAAGAAAAAGGAAAAACAATGAATATATGTCCTTAGTAACAAGTCAATGAACAATACAAGAAATATCCACAAGTCTAACAAGTCAAAGCAAAAACAATGAATATATGTCCTTAGTAACAAGTCAATGAACAATACAAGATATATCCACAAGTCTAACAAGTCAAAGGAAAAACAATGAATAAATGTCCTTAGTAACAAGTCAATGAACAATACAAGAGATATCCACAAGTCATAGGAAAAACAATGAAACACGTCACTTAGTAACAAGTCAATGAACAATACAAGAGATATCCACAAGGCTAACAAGAAAAAGGAAAAACAATGAATATATGTCCTTAGTAACAAGTCAATGAACAATACAAGAGATATCCACAAGTCTGACAAGTCATAGGAAAAACAATGAAACACGTCACTTAGTAACAAGTCAATGAACAATACAAGAGATATCCACAAGTCTAACAAGTCAAAGGAAAAACAATGAATAAATGTCCTTAGTAACAAGTCAATGAACAATACAAGAGATATCCACAAGTCTGACAAGTCATAGGAAAAACAATGAAACACGTCACTTAGTAACAAGTCAATGAACAATACAAGAGATATCCACAACTCTAACAAGAAAAAGGTAAAACAATGAATATATGTCCTTAGTAACAAGTCAATGAACAATACAAGAGATATCTAACAAAAGGAAAACAATGCTTATTGAAACTATTGGTCAGGAGAAAAAAAATTAAATCAAATCATGAAGACAGTAAGTAATTTTAAGCTTAAATTGAATTAAGACTTAAGCTTAAATTGAGATGTTCACCTTTCATTAGACAAAATGAACCTTTCATTATTCATATTCACAGAGACCTTCTACCTTCAATTACTGTGACTTATTCAACAGCAATTTAATCAAGTATATGACAAGTAAGGTTTTGAATATGTCTAGCTATTCCCATAAGTTCATCAGCATTTTCATGTCAACAGTCGAGTAATTAGGTGGAGACTATCACGTCCGCTGACCAGACGCTGGCTAAAACTCTGGGCTCGAGATTCGGGAATTGGCCTCCGTGCCCAGGCTCTGCCGGCACGAGTCTTAAATGCATTGCATTTATTCACAGGCAGCCCAGCCACTTCTCCTGACGATGTTTATTTTAATAATTTATTTAATATTTTATTGATACGCTAAAAAGACAAAATGTGCGCGCTTGTTTTAATTTGCTTGGCGTGCACGCTTGTTATGCATGGGTTTCCTGTGGTAATATCATCCTGATATCCCGTGGGACGAGTGAGCGCTTGTTGTGAATGGGTTTCCTGTGGCGATCCCGCAGGACAAAACTAGTTTATAAGTAAGACCTTTTGTTTGGGTTCCCTGTTTGTAAACGTCACATGAGACCCACCTTCAAAAATCTGGCCATGGATCCGCCCTTACAAAGAGTGGAAATTTGGCACTTTACTTATCTAAAATCTTCTTTCGTGGGCACAAGTTGTCGATATGAAAGTAAATATATCGTGTTTTGTTTTGTGTTGTTTTTTTTGTGTGAAATGATTCACAAACACAGACAGTAGTTTGTATGATATTCCACACACGCGTTCTAACTATAACTAATAAAAGTAGCCTGGGGGATCTAGCACAAACATCTTAGATTTTACTTAACAAATAGATTCCATTTTTCCGTGCGTCTGTACTCTAATCGATGCACAGATGACATCAAAATGTGGTGAGAACAAAAAAGTACACCACGAGACGAAGTCGAGTGGCATGACTGTTGTTCTCACCACATTTTGACGTCTTCTGTGCATCGATTAGAGTACAGACGCACGGAAAAATGGAATCTATCTGTTTTATATAATATTTATCGAAACATTCCAACCAATCAGAGAGCGCGTAAGATTCGATGACGCCATCTATGTGTGTGTACTCTAATCACACATGGTTGTTCGACCAATCAGAGCGTGCGTAATATGCCAATTATTATATAAATATGTATTGCACACCTTATGTGATACTACAAATAGATTTACTCCATATATATATATATATATCGATTATATTTCAATATATTACCCCTCCCCCCACACACACACACCATATAGCGACAGTAACTTTGTTTCACAAGTTTATGAAAATCATTCTAATATAATAACATAATGATTTTAAAGATAAAATAGATGGCTTAAAAATCTCAACCTCTATCTCAATTCTCAAGCTAACTGAAGCTTTTCTAGATTACAATGAATACATATCAATTTTCTTAATTCAAAGATATTTCCCAGTTTAATGAAGGTGTGGCGTATTTACAGTAGACTACGAATCAGCTAGGATTAGATGACTGTGATGTCTTCAATGACTTGGTAAAGAAAGGTACGAGAAAACGGAAGAGAGAACAAGAATCAAGAAAGAAGTGGTCAACGAAGAAAAGAAGGAAAGAATTGAAGAAGACAAGGGCAAAGACCAAGGACCGAATAGAACGAAAAGAAGGTGCCACTTATGAAACTAGCATAGCAGTCACTGATGAAGGGAGAACTGTGGTAAAAGGAGTAATCAATGAAACCATAAAAAGCTTCTGCAAAGAAGAACTAGAGTTGATTGACACTCTCGTTAACAAAGTGGATAAAGCTGCACCACTTGACGTCGCAAAGCCAAACGATGACAAAACATTAACTTGATATGACAATTAAGGGTCGTGACTAGTTAGAATCAGCGACTTGTTAGTCTTGGATCCAACAATGTTTTTAGCTATTACATGCAGATATTTTTATTAAAAAAATGAAATAAGTCAAAAAAGTCAATCGCATGTACTGTTATCCTTTATGTTGCTCTACCACCGCAGTAAAGATTAAGTATTTTTTTAGTTTGCATGCATTGCCTCTGCTGTTTAATTAACGTTTTTATTTTCCTTGGCTGATAAAACGGATGCACCTTTCTGCTTAGGGTTTTGAAAGAAGGGGGGAGGGGGGGGGTATTTTCATTATGCTTCTTGCAGTTATGGTTCCAACAAGTGAGAACCAAGCCCTCAACATTTAAGACATGAAAATGTGTTGCAGCTATTTCTCAGTGACTATTGTTACATTATAGTTAAAATTAGCATTAATGACAAACAAACCTCTTATTTGATTGCTTTGGTTTAGTCTCCTGCTCCTGTTCCTATCAAGAAAATATATAGTTAAGAAACATTTAATCCTGAAATACCACTTTGAAATAAATCGAACCTTCTCAATATTAATGCTAGGATCTAGATCATCATTTTCACCAGAACTATCTGCTAACGGGTCAGATGCTTCTTTGTCTTTTGAGTGTTGCATTTTCACTGCCAAGTCTTCAGGGCTGCAATCCGATGTTGCGTAAACATTTGTTATCTCTCTAACGACAATCTCAGGTGGTTTCCTAAAGAATACAATTTTTATATTACCACTGAGTAACAAATGTATGAATGATTTTCCAGCGTATAACATTTCAAGTACGTAAAATACTTCTTTTACTTTTCTACCAAGATTTGCAATGCGACTAAGAATAGTCTTTCTTTTCTGCTCATCTTCTACTCCCTCTTTGTATTTAGAGAACACAGCAGGTGGAAGAAACTGCCCATTACGGTACATGAAGTCGAGTATCTTCTTATGGTTATTACCATGCTTTTGAACACCTTTTCTGTGTAGATCTAGATAGAGCTCGTCTCCTCCAATTGCATCCTTCCTAGTTCTGGTGTTTCTATCAGTTTCTGTTGGGAATATGAGTCAACAGAGTATTTTCGTACAAACCACTTTTGCATGAAATTGAGCACATAGGAAAAATAGCATGTTAATAAGACTATGCGGCTCTTTACATGGTTTTATCGGGACTAAAACATGTATACAAAAAATTTTTCTTGGAAAAAAGTTTTCTTGGAACTATATTTTGGAAAAGGAATGAAAAATTATCTCAATGTCTGTCGTGTCGCAATTGAAAAAAATAGTACGTGTTTTGAGATTTGCTCTCAGTAAAAACGTGGGCTCCAAAGTTAAAAATTATCAACATTTAAAACTAAGAGCAGACTCTTAATTGCATAAACTGCAGTACAAACTTTGTCAGTTTGTTACTCTATTCAACATGCGTTTTACTGATGGCTGAGTAACACATTTGTTTTCAAACAAATTTTAAAGGCTAAATTAAGACAAGAAACAGCCGGCTTGTCCTTACTATTGTGTAAATGACTAAACCTTGATTCAAGAAATTCAAAACTTTACCAGGTTTGTCGCCCGTTTGAAGTAGCCTTCAATATGGAAGATGTACTTTTTCCAGATTTTCTAATTACAACTTCATCAGCAATCATTCTTTTCATAAGAGTTCTTGAGTAGTACCAATTCCTCTGCCACCTATGCAGCTTTTAATGACTGCTATAATATCACTTCTTCATATATTAGTCACGTGTCTCCATACAATCGATAATCGGAACTCTGTATCCAACACTTCATGGTCAGAGACAAGAAGTATGGCCTTGTTTAGCGGAAGATTCAACACAATTTTGGACACTGACTGGCGAAACACCCATTTGCTTAGCATGTATAGTCAACAGAGTTGCACGAGGTGTATCAATGTACATCCGTAATCCCAGGCAACCCAGACAATGAATCAAAGAAACTAGACCCTACTTACTGAGCTTGAGAGATCGGGTTTTAATGTTATTCATTTGGATTCGTTCATATCTGACATTTTCATCTCTCGGTATCATGTTCAGTGTTAGTGAAGCTACTGTGGCAGAGACTGTACACACTGTCTTTTTGGTAGTTCTGTCTCACTATGAGAGGCTTTATGTAAGAAGGAACAGTAACCAATCTTGGGACAGATTGCGCAATACCTTTCCAGACTTTCCCAATGTTGTTGGGATAATAGATGCTACTCCAATTTGGATCAATAGGCCTCAAGGAAACTTACAGCGAATGTACTATAGAAGAGATCGTGGTTTTCACTTCATAAACTGGCAGGTATTAATAGATTGCAATGGCGTGTTCAGGTATGGTCAAGCAGGGTTCATGGGACACCTTACAGATTCTGCAAGCTTTGATATGATGCCTCAAATTGGTCATAACCATCCTCTTACTAGTCTTCCAAGAAACAGTTACATAATGGCTGACAGTGGATATCCCATGGGATACCCATTATTTGTCCCATTTTCTAGGCGAGGGGGGAGAAGACTCAATCTAGCAATGCAAAGATTTAATCTGCTACTGTCTCGTTATTGTGTACGGATTGAACACAAAATTCACGATCTGAAGATATATCGGTGCATATCTAGTCGTTTTTGATGCAGGCGTTGGAGAGTGTGTGCTGTTGCCAACTTAGTAATGGCTCTTACAAATAGGAGAAGACTTTTAATTCAACGTCTGAGGAATCTTTAGCTGAGTAAGTGTGAGGTTTATTTTAACTGCACTGTCGTCCATAATCAAAAATACATCATAAATGTCTCACACAATAATGTCACAGTATCTTTAAAATTGCTTAAAAATTATATTATTTTGAATTTTTGAACACACACCAAGACTGACTGAGGGCAAAACATTGTATGAAATATTGAATGAATTTGTAAAGATAATGATTTGCAAGATAAGAAATTAAACTATTGTTCCCGTTTGTCAATGAAATCGTCTTTCATATGAATACTGTGAATATCATATTTGCAATTCAAATAACATGAAAATACAACAGTTGTACTTCACATATGAAAAACAAAAGATACGAAAGAACTCTAATAGATAAGATATGCATCCAGAAATAAAAGGACAGTAATGCAAATCTACATGCAATTTCTTTACCTGGTTTTAAAAATGCATGCTCACTCATTTAAGTGTGAGTGTAAAAGAACCTAACGTAGAAAACCAGTTTATTTAATGTAGTATTGTAGAAGTGTAGATTCTGATATGCATTTTGAAAACCAGGTAAAGAAATTGCATGTAGATTTGCATTATATAAACGTTAATAAAACAGCAAACGCAATGCATGCAAACTAAAAAATACTTAATCTTTACTGCGGTGGTAGAGCAACATGAAGGATAACGGAACATACGGTTAAACATTCATAGGTCCAAGAGTCCAGGGTGCAAGGGTTTAAGGGCCAGTCCATGTTTGACCCAACGCCACTACTTTAGGTATAATTATAAGTTAAGTATCTACAACGTTTCAGGGCTTGTATTTACAAAGTGGAGACACCATGTCCGACAGGATGTCGTGGTATACTCTTATCCAAGTTTCGGCTACTCATTCGTTAAGTGGTTTTATCAACTACCTGTATCGATTACTGAATCCTGAGCCAAGGCTAAGCCACTCCCCTTTGTGTACCTAGGGTGTGTCTGCCCCTGGACCTATTCATCGCCTTAGTATGTCTTAGCCTTTGTTTAGTTCTTAACTATTTTTATGTCATAGGGTAACCCTTCACTTAGTCTATCATATATATACTTTTCAGTTCTTTCCGTAATCTGGTTTTAGTGAAATACTTAGTTTTCCATCCTAAAATCTGACGTGGCTCTTGTAGTGTTTTAGTATCACATGACTATAAGTAGCCAATAGAATAAGAACGCATAGCATGATTGACAGTATGAATATGTAATAGTTAAAGTACCTATAAATAGGACTTTAAGCTCAGTCCTAGTTAGTGTGTGTTAGTAGGTGATCTAGAGCAAACCACAAATAAGCGAGAAGTGAACAGTACCAGCTTCTAATAGAGCGGTCAACCCCTTAACATTAGTTTGTGACTATAATGGCGAATTTTGAATCGCTCGAAACTATAAAGAGAGCCAACGAAGTTCCTCCAAGGACACCGAAGAAGTATAGCAATACTTTGAGATGCGGTATCTTGACAAAGAGTCCTCTAAAGGAATGCAAGACCGGGAAGATGTTCAGCCTGACTTTATGCGACAGTGATACTTCCATCAGTACACGTGGTGTCTGTTTTTTAGAGGAAAGATTCAAGGAATTTGAGGTCAAGAAAACCTATGATCTCCTTGATTTTTCAACTGATATCCTTCAAACTTCACAGTTTTACTGATTTTGATATGCTCTTTCCAGCCATGGTATTTGTTTTTAAGTTTGGGAACTTTTGGAATTACATGAAAAAGCCGTTAGTATGAAATGACTGTAGCAATTCACAAAATACGTCATTTACACGTATAAGATTGCAGAATATGTCTTGGTAACAGTCATATTCGGATTCAGCATGAAATGTTAGTTTAGAATAGTTATGTTACCAGCCTCTACCCCAAAATGCCTTCTGCAGTTTTTTTGCGATCGACTTTTTCAGTTTTGCGCCTTGTCTAACTGAATTGTAAATGTATCTTTTTCTAATTTCCCAATGGGTTTGAATAAACTATGTATTTATGTATGTATGTAAGATCCGGGGATCCAGGACAGTGGTGTAACATCTGGCTTTTCTACTCCACCTCAAATTGGATTGTTCGATACAGCTTTGAAAAAGACATCTAAAAAATCTTACTTGGAGCATTTTCTAATAGTACCAAGTAAAAAGGGTTTTGTCTAAGTTATATAAGAGGGAGGTATCCAAGTATGAGCGATCTGAGGATAACATAATTAGAAGTATTAGTGTATACTATAGTGGGGGGATCTTGGGTAAGAAGAAGTATAGAAAGATATACAGGAATAGTGCTTTTACAAGTAGTGATAGTAAACTTGATAGTGGTAGTACTAGTACTAGTAGTAGAGGAAGTAGCAGTGGTGGTGGTGGTGGTGGTGGTAGTAATAGTCGTCACTGTAGTAGTAAGCAGACTAAGCGTATTTCAGTTAGTCATTTACCAATGCCTAGACTAGTGCAATAAGTTGATGCCGTATGTGAAGTTTATACATATAGGTAAGGTTTATAGTGTGTATGATACTCTCTGTGATGGCTTGAATGAGGTACCATTTTCGCCACTCTCACACAAATACACCACCAACACCACCCTTCCGTAACACTAGTCCATGGAACCCACCTTTCCCTCTCAACCCTAACCTCCATATTTTTACCAATCAACTCTAGGAGAATATCCTCAACCTTACCCACCCCACCACACCCAACCCCAAGGGCAAGAAAGAAAGGCTTTATCTTCCCTCCTATATTTTCTAACTGTTCCCTTACCAAATGAAAATGTTATTTTACTCTTTCAGAGCTTTACAATTTCTCTCTTTCTTTTCTGTTATCAAGGTACTCGACCTCTTGTGTAATTTATAACAAATTATCATGTTAAAAGTGATAATTATCATATACATATCGAGATTTACTCACAGAAAAGCCATTCAATAGATTTTCGTTTGTTTACCAATCTCCGCCAATCAGAATGCACGTATCGATTTTTCACGTGTGAGAAAAACAATACGTCCAATCAGAAGCCGCGTACGGCTTTTTTTCACGTGTGAGAAAAATGATACGTCCAATCAGGAGTTACTTCGTTTGCGACGAAAATAAACAAGCTAGATTCGCCTCGTGTTTACAAAACAAAGTTCGTTGTAGCCGTTATTTCAGCTCAGTTTATTCACTAATTCAAAGATAAGCTCATTCATCACAAAAGTCATCGATGACATGCAAAATAAGAGCTCTTTGGGGAAAAAGATTTTCAAAACCACACTGTGCTGCAGCAAGAGCGAAGGAGGATTCACGGCCGGCAGTTTCAGAGTCGCTGAATGGAAATTTAGTCCAAATGAGCTCTTTCAACAAAAGCTTGGAGAAAAACACTGATAAATCAAGTTCAAGATAATTTATTTCAAGTTTTGAGGAGCATTTGAAACGCCAGGTATGTTTAAAGGCGTGAAGTTGACCGTTAAGTTTGTCTTTGAATGAACTCAAATTCTTCGCATTGTCTTTGCTCGTTTTGTAAACAAACACCTGTCAGTGAGCAAAAAGTCCAAGTTACACTGAAAAGAATTATAATTTTATACTGTAATTCACTTTAGATACAAATACATATTTGTTTTCTAGAGATTTTTGTGCTTTTGAAATCAAAATCTTGACGTGGAAAAGCAATCCATTTTCACAGCAAAACAACAAAAAGTTATAGAAATCTCGATTTGTATATGATAAACAGAAAACACCATGGAAAGTGCTTTGTACCCTTTTTATTCACTCGTTGTTTTGTATCATAAAACTCAATCGCTCGTTCCTCGCTCGTTCGTTTTATGATACTTCACAACTCGTGAATAAAAACCATACGCACACACTTTCCATGAAGTATTCTCTATATATTTAATAATTTATTTGACAGCTGGTCATTATTTTATAAGACTTTCTCTGCTATTCTAAAATGTAACCACATTAATTTGATTATTCACCTTCAAATGATTAGCAAACATGCCCTTTTTGTGATTTTGACCATACTGTATTCCATTGATTATTTGTTTTTCAGCTGAAGAAAATTGGCCTAACACTGGATGATGATGTAAGACATTGAATGATAGTAAGTTCATCTAAGGATAGCACTGACACCTCCACCCTATAGATATTGACTACCCAAGTCCCTGAAAGGAAACAACAATTCAACCCCTTATTTGAATCATTTGAATTTCTGGTACATTGATTTATATTTAATCTTCATTAACATGGAGTAGAGGTAAGGGGGTTGAATTGTTGTTTCCTTGGGCACCTATTGTTAGGGATGAGTCATGTATAGGGTGGACGGGGAGAATGCAAATAAAAAATGTAATAGTTAGCAAAAATAGATTGGGACCACTACCACAACCATGTAAATATGAACCCCTCAAGATATTCAGACTGAAATGAGTGCAGAGAAAGAGTTCATAGCTACTACAGTTCTTAATGCTCTTCCATGGTTCTGTAGCAAAGAAGCAGAGTGCAAAAGTTATTGAAGAGACATATCGCAAGCTTGAAGAAGCATGGGAAAATCTAGAAGATAAACATGACTTCTATCTAATGCACTTAGAGGATTAAGAGGCAAATGACGCCGAACAGTAGATAGAAGAATATCAAAACTTGTTTTCTGAAGCATCCTGCATGTGGACGAATTACATTAGAGACTTCAAGCTTAGAAGATTACCTGCACACGAAAAGGAGAGGGTTGTCCAGAATCACCATTAGATACCATTGGTGAAATATGTTTTACCAATGGTGTCTTTTGGTAAATTTCCACAGGAAGCCCATGCAAATGTAATACAAAAATATATAACTCATTAGCTGATAATTTCCACAGGAGGTCCGAACAAATGCAATACAAAATGTACATCCAATTCTGCTTGTGGTATAATTACATAACTACCTTACATCACATTTATCAAATACGTGTCTCACTCTGTATTTTGATGTTGTGTTTAAAAAAAAAAATTTTTTTTTGGGGGGGGGGGATCAACAATGGCGTCTATTGGTAAAAATCCACAGGGAGTACATACAAATGTATAAAGTATAAATGTAATAATACAAAAATGTATAAGTGTTTCACTCTGTAGTTTCATGTATTTGGTTAAAAAAAAAAATTTCTGGGGGGGTATTGCCAATGAAACCAATGGTACCATTGGTACCATTGGTGACCATAGAGGCTACAAAAAATGACATTTCAAATGGTGAAATAAGTCATATTGGGTATCCTGTGATAAGTGTGGGGCTTGAAGGTTGCTGAATGACTTTGTCTATAATGGTGAAATTAGACCATAGACCATAGCTTGTGGTATAATTACATAACTACCTTACATCACATTTATCAAATACGTGTCTCACTCTGTATTTTGATGTTGTGTTAAAAAAAAAATTTTTTTTTGGGGGGGGGGGGGGGGATCAACAATGGCGTCTATTGGTAAAAATCCACAGGGAGTACATACAAATGTAATACAAAAATGTATAAGTGTTTCACTCTGTAGTTTCATGTATTTGGTTAAAAAAAAATTTCTGGGGGGGTATTGCCAATGAAACCAATGGTACCATTGGTACCATTGGTGACCATAGAGGCTACAAAAAATGACATTTCAAATGGTGAAATAAGTCATATTGGGTATCCTGTGATAAGTGTGGGGCTTGAAGGTTGCTAAACGACTTTGTCTATAATGGTGAGATTAGACCATTGGGTATCCTGTGTTGAATGACATTCAGATTGAGAGATGCAGGGGCTTGACGGTGTTCACCAATGGTACCAATGGTACCATTGGTAAACTGAAATCACCATTGGTAAATGACTTTGTCTAATGGTGAAATTAAGGCATTGGTTATCCTGTGTTGAATGACATTCAGATTGAGAGATGCAGGGGCTTGACGGTGTTCACCAATGGTACCAATGGTACCATTGGTAAACTGAAATCACCATTGGTAAATGACTTTGTCTAATGGTGAAATTAGACCATTGGGTATCCTGTGTTGAATGACATCCAGATTGAGAGATGCAGGGGCTTGAAGGTGTTCACCAATGGTACCAATGGTACCATTGGTAAACTGAAATCACCATTGGTAAATGACTTTGTCTAATGGTGAAATTAGGCCATTGGGTATCCTGTGTTGAAAGGCATCTAGAATAAGAGATGCAGGGGCTTGACGGTGTTCACCAATGGTACCAATGGTACCATTGGTAAACTGAAATCACCATTGGTAAATGACTTTGTCTAATGGTGAAATTAGGCCATTGGGTATCCTGTGTTGAGTGGCATTCAGATTGAGAGATGCAGGGGCTTGAAGGTGTTCACCAATGGTACCAATGGTACCATTGGTAAACTGAAATCACCATTGGTAAATGACTTTGTCTAATGGTGAAATTAGGCCATTGGGTATCCTGTGTTGAAAGGCATCTAGCTAGAATAAGAGATGCAGGGGCTTGAAGGTGTTCACCAATGGTACCAATGGTACCATTGGTAAACTGAAATCACCATTGGTAAATGACTTTGTCTAATGGTGAAATTAGGCCATTGGGTATCCTGTGTTGAAAGGCATCTAGAATAAGAGATGCAGGGGCTTGACGGTGTTCACCAATGGTACCAATGGTACCATTGGTAAACTGAAATCACCATTGGTAAATGACTTTGTCTAATGGTGAAATTAGGCCATTGGGTATCCTGTGTTGAGTGGCATTCAGATTGAGAGATGCAGGGGCTTGAAGGTGTTCACCAATGGTACCAATGGTACCATTGGTAAACTGAAATCACCATTGGTAAATGACTTTGTCTAATGGTGAAATTAGGCCATTGGGTATCCTGTGTTGAAAGGCATCTAGCTAGAATAAGAGATGCAGGGGCTTGAAGGTGTTCACCAATGGTACCAATGGTACCATTGGTAAACTGAAATCACCATTGGTAAATGACTTTGTCTAATGGTGAAATTAGGCCATTGGGTATCCTGTGTTGAAAGGCATCTAGAATAAGAGATGCAGGGGCTTGACGGTGTTCACCAATGGTACCAATGGTACCATTGGTAAACTGAAATCACCATTGGTAAATGACTTTGTCTAATGGTGAAATTAGGCCATTGGGTATCCTGTGTTGAGTGGCATTCAGATTGAGAGATGCAGGGGCTTGAAGGTGTTCACCAATGGTACCAATGGTACCATTGGTAAACTGAAATCACCATTGGTAAATGACTTTGTCTAATGGTGAAATTAGACCATTGGGTATCCTGTGTTGAAAGGCATCTAGACCAAGAGATGCAGGGGCTTGAAGGTGTTCACCAATGGTACCAATGGTACCATTGGTAAACTGAAATCACCATTGGTAAATGACTTTGTCTAATGGTGAAATTAGGCCATTGGGTATCCTGTGTTGAAAGGCATCTAGCTAGAATAAGAGATGCAGGGGCTTGAAGGTGTTCACCAATGGTACCAATGGTACCATTGGTAAACTGAAATCACCATTGGTAAATGACTTTGTCTAATGGTGAAATTAGGCCATTGGGTATCCTGTGTTGAAAGGCATCTAGAATAAGAGATGCAGGGGCTTGACGGTGTTCACCAATGGTACCAATGGTACCATTGGTAAACTGAAATCACCATTGGTAAATGACTTTGTCTAATGGTGAAATTAGGCCATTGGGTATCCTGTGTTGAGTGGCATTCAGATTGAGAGATGCAGGGGCTTGAAGGTGTTCACCAATGGTACCAATGGTACCATTGGTAAACTGAAATCACCATTGGTAAATGACTTTGTCTAATGGTGAAATTAGACCATTGGGTATCCTGTGTTGAAAGGCATCTAGACTAAGAGATGCAGGGGCTTGACGGTGTTCACCAATGGTACCAATGGTACCATTGGTAAACTGAAATCACCATTGGTAAATGACTTTATCTAATGGTGAAATTAGGCCACTGGGTATCCTGTGTTGAAAGGCATTTAGACTAAGAGATGCAGGGGCTTGAAGGTGTTCACCAATGGTACCAATGGTACCATTGGTAAACTGAAATCACCATTGGTAAATGACTTTGTCTAATGGTGAAATTAGGCCATTGGGTATCCTGTGTCGAATGGCATGTAGACTAAGAGATGCAGGGGCTTGAAGGTGTTCACCAATGGTACCAATGGTACCATTGGTAAACTGAAATCACCATTGGTAAATGACTTTGTCTAATGGTGAAATTAGGCCATTGGGTATCCTGTGTCGAATGGCATGTAGACTAAGAGATGCAGGGGCTTGAAGGTGTTCACCAATGGTACCAATGGTACCATTGGTAAACTGAAATCACCATTGGTAAATGACTTTGTCTAATGGTGAAATTAGGCCATTGGGTATCCTGTGTCGAATGGCATGTAGACTAAGAGATGCAGGGGCTTGAAGGTGTTCACCAATGGTACCAATGGTACCATTGGTAAACTGAAATCACCATTGGTAAATGACTTTGTCTAATGGTGAAATTAGGCCATTGGGTATCCTGTGTCGAATGGCATGTAGACTAAGAGATGCAGGGGCTTGAAGGTGTTCACCAATGGTACCAATGGTACCATTGGTAAACTGAAATCACCATTGGTAAATGACTTTGTCTAATGGTGAAATTAGGCCATTGCTAAATTAAGCAAACAGTCGAATTATTCAATAAATCAAAGGACTTTTGTATCCAAGAACTTCAGCTTTTAGAAACGACAATAACACACATTATAACAATATGGCCGCTTGTGATCGATTGCTAAATTAAGCAAACAGTCGAATTATTCAATAAATCAAAGGACTTTTGTATCCAAGAACTTCAGCTTTTGAAAACGACGATAACACACATTATATTATATGGCCGCTTGTCGATCGATTGCTAAGCCAACAGTCGAATTATTCAATAAATCAAAGGACTTTTATAAAGAACTTCAGCTTTTGAAAACGACAATATTATATTATTATGTGGCCGGTTGCGACCGATTCACACAGGGTATCAATTTACCAAAAAGACCATGCTTCACCAATGGTTCACCAATGGTGAATTCGATTTACCAATGGTACCATTGGTACCATTGGTAAAGCCGGCCGTAGAAGTTGATACCACAGGAATCCCAAAGACAAGCAATTGATACCACAGGAATCCCAAACACGAGCGTACATATTGTGATAAGGTTTTTAGAGGGAACCCTGTGTAAATTCACCAATAGACACCATTGGTAAAACACATTTTACCAATGGTATCTAATGGTGATTCTGGACATACTTGGAAAAGGAAACAGACGACATGAAAGAGGTATTCTAGAATCCAAGAAGAATGTAGCCAGCTGATTTGAAAAGTCGATACCCTTTTCACTGCAAACAAGAATAGCAACACCAAAAGATTCAGATTGAACTGAACTACAAAGTGCAAAGAAACCAAAATCAAAGCGATCTCTAGACAAATGGCTGAATGCCATCCAAGAGCAATTTACAAAAGAGAAAGCTGAAATGATCATCGAGAGGAAAGATACAAAAGTAATCAGCAAGATACTGGTGAAGTCAACCAAAGTAATGAAAACACTGAAATTATGTAAGATCCAACAATTCAAGAAAATTGAAAGGAAATACGTTACACTAATAACGCCAACTGAACTTTAAGCTTAAAGCTGACGAAGAGCAAAAGCACAGAAGAAAGCAACTTTACAGCAAGATATTGAAACAGGAACGCTTTAATATTTGTTCGGTTCTCTTTTCAAGGCAAGGCTGAGTGTTTTGTTGAGAAATAATGTAATTATCTCTAATTGATATAACTTGCCACTACAGAATGGAGCTCGCCATTAATATTCCAACCTAAATAGTCCCAAATAGAGTATAATACGTCAATACACTATCCTAACGATTCAACAGAGTTGTTCCGCTTAAGAACGTAAAATATGGCAGTGAGGGTTTTGATGTTAGGCATGCAAATAAGCCCGCGTTTCTGTTAATACCCTATTGTTTAAGGTTTTACATCTTACACAGACGGATCGCATGTGAATTCCATAGGACATTGGGATTTTTCATCAGCAAAGTTGTGCTGAAGCGATTTAAATTTGAGACTTTTAACAACAACTCACATTTCACGATAATTGAAGATTGAAGATAGAAGAAAAGAGAAAACATACTTTGAATCACATTCTAAGACTATTTATTTGACACCCTCTTATTTTATTGACGTTATTTTGAGGCTAAAACGCGTCTAGTTTTTTATCAAGTTATTTTAAAATGTTCATTTCAAGACTAGTAGTTGCCTTTTCGCACATTGACTTATGCGACACATGTGCGTTATATCTGACTTCTTGGATTGTAAGGTTTTTCTTCTTTTTGGCAGGCAGTTCCATGACTCTCACCCTTGTCGGAGTCAGCAAATGAACTAAACTTAAGTTTCATTCTCTCTTCGGGAGTGTTTCTCCCAGCGTATCGCATTCATTTCTCTACAGTTGCACCAGTTCCAAGTACTTTCCTTGACTGTTCACGTAGTTCTTTCACTCCTCCCTGTTTCTCTTGCCGTTTCCTCGCTGGACGCTGTTTTGCTTTGGTTTCTGACACATCGACCTTATTGTCTGAATACTCCTCAGAGGCAGAGAAGTTTACAACTTGCTCTGTAAAATTGAAAAAATGTTTCTCTTTTATAATCAAAAACTACAGTTTTGAAACGTCACAAGTGATTCAGCACTGAGTCGTAGAACTCTGTTAGTGAAAGGTCTAGAAAATAATTGCTGGGGTTTTCAATATTGGTTTGACTTACAAGAAGTAGTTGTCATCTGTCAATGAGCCAAAGTCTGAAGTACTCATTTGACATTTCCTTCAATTCCTGATCAAATTTCTTTCCCCCATCTGAAAAAAAATTATGGCATCACATCTTTTACAAGAAATTGATGAGATAAAACCAAAATTAGTGGTACATGGAATCTCTCTTGATAGCTATATTGCAGCATGTAAAAGCAAAGATGAGAGAGTTATCATATGAGATGCTTTTAAAGAAAAT
Source organism: Telmatactis stephensoni (assembly GCA_029948255.1). NCBI lineage: Eukaryota > Metazoa > Cnidaria > Anthozoa > Actiniaria > Isophelliidae > Telmatactis > Telmatactis stephensoni. The sequence goes on from JALIZF010001757.1 coordinate 604,195, forward strand.
CACCCAAATCTTGCTGATCTTGAAGGTCATCTGTTTGATGAACAATCTTTTATAGAATACATAAATGCAGGTGTCATACTATCTTTATCTAACTTTTTTTCTTAAGTTACATCATATTTGCATATAAAAAAGGAGTATAGTTTCATCAACAAAATAATTCCAATTAATTTTATCAAATACATGACAAAGTATCAAGACTGAGTACAACAGCAACAACAACAACATTTTGATTGAAAAAATAATGATAATGATCTATATTTAAAAAAATATCATACATATGGCATAAATGTTGCAAAAAGAAGCAAAAAACAAAAAAACAAAACAAACATTCTTATGATATTTAAGGAATATAAAACATATGCGCAAGTCTCTGTACTATTATATTAACACAATGGAAGATGTAGAGCAAGAGAAGAGCAAGCTTAGGAACACAAGGTGTACCCAAGTGTTTCTCTTGCTCATGGCTGAAGTACTTACTATACTAAAAATTCATTTTAGTATAAACTTTCAAAAATTATTGTATCTCAATATAGTTGAGATTAATCGAAGTTGTTGACAACATGGCTAAACAACTATGCGAAATTATACGCAATCCATAAGTCTGCATATAAAAAGCATGTTTTCTTTCTCGCTTCTGTATTCCAAAATAGCAGGTAGTGAGGTATCTGAATATTGGCTCCAGTGTAAAGAAGCACAATTCATTTTAGGATAAACTAAGAAACATCATTACTCGTGCCCAGGCCTCTGCGCTGAGACTAGGATTCAGTTGCCTATCAAAGCATAAATACAATTGGTCTGTGCATGTCTATTTTGGCGGCCAATTCATTTGGGTGTAGGAGTGTTTTGTCTTAACCCCTTGGGTTGTAACTCTTACTCCCTCCATTTATTATTCAATACATGGTATTTATTATTTATTATTCAATACATGGTAAATAAAAACCTTTGAACCTTTGAACCTTTGCTTATCGTATGCAAGAGATTATATGTTGACACAGAGCATTTGGTTGGCGATCTCATTCTTCTACATTATGTTCAACTACCAAAATACTGAGACATGAGCAGTCTACCTACCGCTAATGAGCTGTGGATAATTATTTGAATTGAGGGTACCCTAGACGGGAAAATATCATGCGTCAAGGTCAGTAGAAAGTTGTAACAAGGACCAGGACTGCGTACTTTCAAGTTATATTGTGGACGCTAAAGTTATATAAGGTACATTAAGAAGTACAAGATATTATCAACACCTTACTGTGTGAATTGGATTTTATTTATGGTATTTTGGACTTCAGCGATTGTTAAATAATTGTGATTAATCAAATATGACTCTGAAAAAAGCACTGCTAATTCTCTAGTATTTTGCTCTGATTTTGGTGAAAACTTTCAGCCTTGGCGATGTTGTCACAATGGGATGCCATCACAACATCTGCTCTTTGAGCGACTGCATGCATGGGCACAAGTGAATGACTAAGAATCATCTAATTATAAATTAAATACAAATGATTGTTTGTGAATGAAATATATTGTTATGTAATGCAATTAATGTTCAAAAATGGTATGTAATCATTTGAAATGGTGTAAAACGTATTATTATCTGGTATTTAAAAGGTTTTTCTCTTAAAAACTTCATGGAACATTTTTCACGGGAAAATACTTCACTCTCTGTTGATTTGATTTGTACGTGTGGTAGCTTCCTCTCATCCAACTTCTTTTGCAGGCATACTCAAAAAAGTATATAAATACTGATAACAACAAGTATGTTTAACTTTTAAATATATAAAAATCTTTTATTTATAACTTCCTTTTACTTGAGAGTTTTAACAACTGCTTTTAACATGGACTAATTCATATTGCTAAAGAACCACTGGATGAATTGGGTGAATCTTTGGAGTTGTTTCGAGGCAGTGTCTTGTAGTTTTCAATTCTCTTTCACTGTCTTAAAAAAACTTTAGTATTAATAAGAATAATTTTCTTCTCCACTGCACTGATTTGTAAATGAATTTTTTTCCTTTAAATCTTCTTTGCCTTCTTCCTATTTTAACTAGTTTAAAGCTAGTGGCACTGGGAAACTACATAAAAAGGATTTTTTTACTTGGATTTCAAAGGTTTTTCCTCTTAGGTCATTTTTTACCAATATAAAAAATACTAATTACAATTAATATGTATATTTTTTCAATAATATATAGAACTCTTTTGAAAGAAATTCTCTTTTCCTGGAGAGTTTGAACCAACTGCTTATTCCTTTTTAATAGAAAGATACATTTAAGCTATCAGAGCTCGTCATCCAGCTTGCATATTTAAGAGCTTGCTTTCCTCAAGTCCACGAGGGTGGAAACAACCCTCTCAAGAAACTGGTTTGTTCTCCTTTGAATGGCTTTCTTTTGAGACACGTTTTCTGACAAGACTTGGAACCAGTGACTATGGACACTTGGTCACTGAGCATGCATCAATGTTACTTCACAAACATAGATCAATTGGCAAGATGTCAAATCAGGGTTTTGATTCCAATCATAAAGTTCATAGACAGCTATATGCACAAGCAACATCACAAGATTCTTCAGGGATGGCTGCTTCTTGTGAGTTGTTTCTTAATTTCTAGGATTTTTCAGTTAATTCTTATATACCTCAAGGGCCATGGTTTTCTCGTTATACTTATTTGAAAATTATTTCAATATCTTTGTCAGTGGACCAAATGATAACGCTAAAAAGGTTGTGCGGCTAACTGTACACATAACAAAGAAGCCCAAAGCCTTATTTTCTAAACCTCAAATGCCCATATTTAGAGTGTTGTCCATGGTGTTACTGTACTTAATTAAAATTGTTTTTTAGGCATTTCTTGTGTTAGGAATAGTTTAATTCATATTTTTCCCGATCCTTCAGTAGCAGTTAATAAGATAGTAATAACAATGATAAATAGTTTTTAGAATTTGTTTGTTTTGTTCCTTGAGAACTTTATTTAATTATTTAATTAAATAACTAGAATTGATAAATAGTAGAATTACAAAACATTTTAGGATTTGTATAGGTTTGTAGTGATATTTGGCATAACTACCATGAGTGATATTTCAAAATTGTTAAACAAAATTTCTCGAGTGAAATTTGGGACAATTTCAAAATATCACAAGTGGTATTTATGCCAAACATCACGTACAACACATGACATTTTTGTTAATAATATAACCTAAGAAATTTCTTTAAAATTTCTTTAAAAAGTTGAATCGCTTTACACTCAACTACTTCGAAAAGTGAAAACGTAGCTATCAAGCCTGTGCAGATAAAAGAAAAGCTAACAATATTCAAGATAAGTAGTAAAAAGAAATCATTCAAAGTCAAAACTACATTGAAAAGGTAAAACCAGTAATTTTGTTTTCGATTTTAATTTGGTCTGAGTGCCCAAAAAAAATAAAACAACCAGACTCAAGAACAAATTGTCATTTGTGACTAAAAATGGCATAGTTTGAAAAAAAGATAGACAATAAATGCATAAGTGTAGAAAAAACAAACATTTTATTCATGAACTTTTCCGCCATGTCAATCCTTCATTTTGAAGCTATTTTGACAAACTTTCACTTGTCACTTTTCACGTGTTGCTATGCTTGATCATTTATCATCTTTTCAGCAGAAAAAAAGGAAAAAAACAAACTCTTCATAACCATCAAAAACCCATTTCCCCTTCATTTTATAGTTTTTTACTTGTTTTCATGATGCTTTCACAAAACTTTCCTCGTTACATTTATGAAAAGAAAATCGATTCAGTTGGGCGCCACAAAAATGGAAAGTGTATTGTCCACTCAAATGATGTCCCAACTTTCTTTCTTGACCACAGAGAATGGGAGAAAAAGTTCATTGCATCTGATCTTTCATTGCCTACCTCTCCCAGCCCTTCATCGACTGCTACCAGCCCTACATCAACTGTTACCACCCCTACATCAAAATCTGCTAGCTCTACATCTACCTATAGTTGCCAACTTTGTGTTTCTCCACAAGCAACACGTGAACTGGCAACAGTTCGCCTTCCACCGGTTTTATGAATAAGTGAAGACCAGATCAAGGTCATCAAATCTGGTCCTTCTATTCAAGATGCTTTTCCTTGAAAAACTGACCGGCAAAACATATAATTGACAAAGCAATGAGAATATTACACCAAGCCAGTGTTGTTGTATAACGTCCAAGTGGAGAAACAACGACAAAGACAACACAGGAGTCATCAAAGAGCTATTACACGAGGGACAGATAATTAACTCTTTAGGAGATCACAAGGGCCTACCTCTTTTGTATGGCACGAAAACCAAGTCTGAACCAATAGCTTTAGTTCTTCAGTTTCATGGCAAGAACAAAAAAAGCTTTTACTCGGCATCAAGCTGCCGAAAACAAAATCATTGATAAAATGCAATTGTCGATGATAGATAATGAAATTTATGGTACATTAATATAAGTCCATGACCGAGGGTATTTACATAATGATGTTAAGTCAAACAACATTGTGTTAGAAGAAAGGGATAGGCCGCAAAGATTTTGTCCAATATTTATTAAGATTTTGGAAAAAAGTCATGCCATTTCAAGTTACCACAGGAGACCTCCTTTGCCATGTGGGCGCCCAAAACATTACCTAGCGGCAGAAGTTATTTTGGAAGGCAAAGAAAGTACTGCTAGCAATGTGTTTCAATGGGTTTCATGTTGCCATTTGGGACATCTCAGATCGTCAAAAAACAAGATTAATGGGCTCTGGACTCCTCATGAGAATAAAATGTTTATTTGAAATTGGGAATTGACAAGTATAATTAAATGTTCAGAACTTTTGCATGACGGATATGCATTTTGATAGAGCATTTGGGAGGAAGGTGAAAAGTGAAATGGGAAGTAGAATATATGGGAGGGGAGGGAGCAGGGATGAAGTATGTAAATTCAGGAACAAGGTTAATGAATAATGTGTGCATATCGCAAAAACTGAATAAATCAAAATTGTGTAGGGAAACGAGGAGGTTGAATGTTAAAAAACGTATTGCTTGAGTGAAATCAGTGGATTATTGTGAATAAATTACCCAGCAATTTTAATCACTGATAATTTTGGTACCTGATAAACTTGAGGTCGATGGTGCTCATTCCCCTCCATCAGTCCTCTGCTTTAAAGGTATTCAAAGCTTCTTTAAACTACATAGAAAGGAAAGAAGTTGAAACACGGATGTGAGATCATGGGATTGACCTAAGAATCTCTGACATTGAAGGCCAGGCACTAACCAACTGTGCCATTCTTGCTCCTTGTGTAGGGTAATGTTTGTTTGTTTGTTGTTTCTTTGTTTGCTTGTTTTCTCGTTTGTTCTGGAGAGAAGCCCACAGATAATATCCCCAGGTGGAAAAATCCCCAGACAAAATCCCTATTAGGTAAAAACCAATCTAAATTGTCCTTGAAAACTCCCCTTTTTTGGTGAAATCCATGATAAATTCCTCAGTTTCCATCAAAGTCCTGGAAGTCCTCGAAGTCCTGGAATTATGTGAAAGATGTCGTTTCAGTGAAGCAAAAACAAAGGCGGCAAAAGAACACGTAACCAAAGAGACAATTGCTCGAGCAACAGCCTGAAAGACAGTAAGTTCATTACAATATTTTGTGTCGTGCATCTGTATGACTGTTATACAAGTACAAAAACGATGTGTGAAGTAATATGTGAATCCCGCACACATATCATATATGATATGATATGATATGTGTATCCCCTCCAAGATCGCAGCTAGTGATATCTGTATCCTCATCCCCCTACCACTTCATTTTTAAAATTATTGTGGTTTCTAACAGGCTCGTTTATAAGTGCTACTTTTGCTAAGTGGATGTGTACATATCATTAGCAATGTTATTTATTTGTATATTTTAATATGCGAGCACCACGCGTGAGCTAGCTGCTCAAAAAAAAAACAGACAAGAAGACAAAATTGTAAATACTTCATTTTTTATGGATATTGAAAGCTCTTACAGTGCAGACAACTGCCTGGGTCAGCAGGGAATTCTCAAACGAAAATATGTATTCGTCTACACACACATCCAAACAAATGGGAATTTGGCACATAGGTAGACCTTGTTTCCCGAGTGCCTTAACTCAAAATATTTGTGCAAGAGCTGTCACGTGATCAGTTAGTGGCAGAAGTTTAATTGATGCACAATTGCAAATATCATAAATACAGTCCAATTTGCAACCAACAAAAATTCACGTTTGGAATGGATGACTATTGGTCCTCATTAAGGAGATATAGTATAAAACAGGTCACGTGACCAGATGATCAAATCCCTTTTTAGTCAATATCTCCATAATCAAAATTGAGAGCCAACCATTCAAAACGTGAATTTATAAAGCTTATAATGATGTGTATATTGTTGGTACTTTGTAGGGTACACAACCTATACTCGCCACCTAGTCAAGTGAACACAATCGCTTTTACGGTAAATAGTTAAGGATATAAAATACAATTCTGAGACTGATATCTCAAACATGCTTGAGGAGCTTTATGCAAGGAAGTAACCCAGTGAATTACCTTATGGTGTATTCATTTTTGCCTATGTGAGCGTGTCATTTAAACTTCATAGCTTCTTGTTTCATCATAAAAAGGAATTTTTGATTTTTCTCCTTTTAGTTTTTATCCGCTCACACTTCAAACGATCAACCTGAGAAAACTACATAAGAGTATGGCCTCACTTGACAAGGAAGTTTCTGACCAGTGCGCAAACAGCCTACGACCTGAGAAGAAATTTATCTTTTTCTAAAACAAATGAAGAGTTGGGAGGTCCTAGTCAAAGAGTGGACTGCGTTCAAGAAGGAATGTTTCAAGGGCGCATATCTAGAAAATCTTTCAAGTGGTGTCGCTAATGCAGCACTGCACATCGCTGGCCAACTTCTAAGTAAAGACACCTGTGACAAAGTCTCGATGCTATTTACAGAACAGTCTCGTAATTAGTAGGATTACTTATTGTATTACTACACGATTCCAGAACTGACAAATCCGCTTAGTCACGATGACAAGCAGTAAACACAGAACACTCTAGAGCTATGTAATCAACTATTTTAGTAATATTAAGAAATGACATATTTAACTATAATTAGAATAGAACTGGAAAGGAATAATATATAAGATGTGATTGTAAAGGTTATTCAGAAATTACATTTGTACCAGAAGGGTCAACTAGCCAATAAAGCGATCAAGTGCGATTTGTGACTCTTAACTGACAATTTGGTGGCAGCAACAGTGGGATTTAAAGTACCGAAACTTAGAAGTGCTTTGGTTTGATACTACAGTAGAACCGACCCAGAATGCAATACAAAGATGGAGGATCAGAGAAAGGAGTATAACGGATATACGTATGATCATCTGAGAGAGCTGTGTAGATGGACGGGAATCGAGAAAGACATCAAAAAGAAAGAAGAACTTATTGACCTGCTGTGCAAAAGAAACCAAGGACCTGTCAGCAAAAGCTTCATCTTTAACAATTGAGAAGACGACAATGATGGGACCTATTTTTCAAATGATGGAGATGATGCAAAAACAGATGGCACTTCAAGAAGAAAGACAGATGAAACAAGAAGAAAGTGGCAAAAAGAACAACAGGACAAACAAGAAGAAAGATTAATGAAGTGCCAAAAGGAACAGCAGGATATGATTCTTTCACTTGTAGAAAAGTCTACAAAGCCTAAGGAGGAAGCCACGAAATCCAGATTGCTGAAACCAATGCTACATATTTTTACTTCTAGATAATGCAAGTTCCCAGTCAGTTGACAACAGATCCAGGAAAGATGCGTTCTCGCGTCAAGTTCATCGACGCGCCAGAGACGTTCCTCATATCTCGCAAAGATGTTAGCGGAAGCTACCACCTACCACAACCACTACCACTACTACTACTACTAATAATAATAATAATATGAGCATGAATCACCTACTGTAACTGAAAAGAATGAAATCACAATCTTATGGGGGCATGCCTATTCATATTGACAGAGAAAATAAGCCAGACATTGTCATCAAAAAAAGAAATGAAAATGCCTGACTTCTAATTGACATGTCAATCCCATCTCTCTATCAAAGTTATCGAAAAACTTTCCAAGTATAAAGATTTAGAAATCGAAATCAATAGGATGTGGGGGATGAAAACAGAGGCCACTCCAGTTGTCACCAGGGCTTTGGAGCTTGTGAAAAAAGGACTCGAGAAATTTACTGACAAGATTCCTGGAAACATGGATATTAAAGAACTTCAGGAAATAGCCCTCCTAGGAACAGCACATATATCAAGGAGGGTACTCTATCAAGTAATGTGTTATTCTATACACGTCTCGACAGTTACTTAAGCCTGAGCGCAGATCACACCCATGGCTCCAAGAGATAGACAATGTAAGAACAAAAATGCGTATAATACAGATTGTGCAAGACAGTCTAGAAACTGTTTGGGTGTTGCACTTATTTTGTGTGATATTGGGTGTCTCATAGGCAGTACAGCTGAATTCTGAGACTTAAATCAGTCATTGTTATGCATACTTATTTTGTGATTTCTTTCTCCCGACAGGACAATGCACTACATGCCTTTGAAGTGTCCTATCAGAAGCCGGACACACCTACAAGTATTTGCAATTCGGATACAGCAATGAGGTCAGCCAATCTGTGAAGCAGGCAACAGCAGACAAGGTCTCCGTGGTCTTCCTCGTAGAACTTGGCAAAGTCCATTTCAGCCATATGAAATAAGAAAACAATGGCGTGTTCAAACAAAGGTACCATCGCTGTACGAAGAGTATTATTACCCAATCAGTATGGAGGAACTGGCTCTGTGTAGACAAGATATTCAAGATGTTAATGTTAGCAATGACATGCACCAATGTCAGTATTATGTGAGACTTGTATGGTCTCCTCTTTCCAACGAGGGATTATGAATTCTTGGGTTTCACCCACGTGATCACTATCTTGACAGCAGTTGCTATGCCGCCATATTGGTGTACCACTTGTAATGACGGCCATTACACTTTAGCCATATGAAATAAGAAAACAATGGTGTGTTCAAACAATGGTACAAGGTAACACCACTCAGACAAGTGGATTTCCATCAGTGGATACAACTTGGTGAGAAATGATCGCAACAGCCAAGGTGGGGGTGTATTGATTTACGACAAGGACAACCTTACTTTTCATCCAGATCAATGGAACAACACAAAACTTGAAGCAACATGGATAAATTTAACTATGAGATCACAGTCATTCTTAATTAATTCTTAATAATCCTAATAATCTTAATAATTCATTAATTCTTAATAATCCACAAGACTCCCAGCTCTTTCTTTCATTTTTTTAGAGAAGTAATTGGCAATATTTGGTTAAAGAGAAAGAACGTAATCCTTATGGGTGATTTCAATGCAGATATGCTGCATGGATTAAACAACTCTGAATCTCAACAAGGAAGACACCTGAAAAGAATCATGTCAAGCTTTGGTCTCTCAAATGTTATACAAAACCCCACTCGTATTACACTAAACACAAACTTACTCATTGATCTTATCGTCACAAGTCAACCATCTAAATTAAAGTCCTCTGGTACAATTGATCTTGGAATATCTGACCACCACCTGATCTTTGCTTGTCTTCAAAACCACCAGAACTAATTTTTAACCAAAATTCATAACTACTAAAGATTACAAATCATTAGATACGAAGGAACTAAGAAATGACTTTGAACATGCCCCATGGCACTTAGCTTTGTTTGATGATATTGATGACAGTTTATTTATATGGGAATACTTATACAATGACATCATAAACCACCACCTACCACCTAGAGAAGTCAAAATAAGAGACAAATCCCTTCCTTGGATTACCACAACTATAAGGAAAGAAATGAATAGTCGCTTCAGACTATTAATGGAAGCCAGGTTTATCAAGAGACCCCGAAAAGTGGAAGTTATACAAAACCAGAGATACAAGGTAAAGAAATTACTTAAGGAAACCAAAGCAGCCTATTATCAACAAACAGTCAAAGACTCTAAAGACCCACAACAGTTTTGGAAACTTACAAGCAAAGTAATGAGAAAAGACAAAGAAAATACTATTGGACCTATCATAACTCATAGCAAAGAATTACTTACTAACATCTTAGATAAAGCCGCCTACTTTAACAAATTCTTCGTTAACATCAGCGAGAATCTCACTAAGAATGTAGCACCCTTAGATTCTTCATACTTAAACACCTACATTACCAGGATTACCCCCACAAGAGGTGAAATTGATATAACTTGGGACCTTGCAACGAAGAAGCTGGAAAAATCCTCAAACCCCAACAAAGCTACTGGACCAGATCACCAAAGGAACTCCATCTAGTTGGTGAAGCAGCTATCCAGTCTATTGTCTGTCTTCAGGAAAAGCATTGAGGAGACTGCCTACACTACAAATTGGAAAATATCACGTGTTAAACCAGTCTTCAAAAAAGGAAAACCCATTGATGTAAACAACTACAGGCCAATATCCCTACTAAGTATACCAGAAAAGATACTTGACGATGTTGTAAGCCACAGCTTAGACAATCATATTCAATCTGCTAAGCCAAAAGCAGTGGGGCTTTTGCAAGACATATTCCACTGAAGGCCTCTTACTCCACCTGTCTGAAACCTGGAAATGGCCCATTGACCAGGGTCTGAAAGTTGGCGTCGATTCCTGTACATTGATTTCAGAGAAGGCTTTTGACTCTGTCAACCATACTATACTGCAACAAAAGTTAAAAGTTGTTGGCTTCACAGACAACCTACAATTTTGGATTGCCAATTACATGTCAGGGCGCAAACAATTTGTCCAATTACATGAAGCCAAATCAGACCCAGGTCTCGTAATATGGTGTACCCCAAGGTTCCATTTTACGACCAAGATTACTCTCATTATATTCCAACGATTTCCCAGAATACATCACCAGTGGTGAACTTGTTTGCCGATGACACCACGATATTCACAGTAGCAAGGAATGTTGATGCAATAACTGTAACACTGCAAACGATACTACACCAAGTCCTTAATTGGTGTACTGCTGACAGGACTCGTTGCTCACTAATCAAAATCAGAGGCTCTAGTAATCTCAAAGCAAAAAATTATTGGTCCTCTGTTACCTCTTAAATATGGCCAAATCACTATTGAATATAGGTCAAGTTCGAAATGTTTTGGTGTCACAATCAACAATAAGCTCTCATGGCAAGTGCATTCTAAGAGTGTTTGCAAATCCTTCAACATGAAAGTAGCTGTACTGAAAAGAATCAGATTTTTGCCTTCATCTGTTCTACAGACCATATATTTCAAGATTGTTCTCCCAAGCATTCTGTATGGAATCAGTCTGGGGATCTTGGGGGAGCCACACTGTGAAGACATTGAAAACATCCATATCAGAGCCACCAAACTTATTTTCAAACTTCCTAAAGACACAAGTACCGATGAAATTAGAAAGCTGAAAGGTTGGAATCCCATATTATATTTCTACACAGACACTTTTAGAGGAAAACTACAAATCCTACCATGGAGACAATGTCTTGAATAATCTAGTCAAGAAGAGATACATCCTACAATCTAAGGAAATCGATGATATTGAGCTTCCGACACCAAGAACAGAAACTGGAAGACTCACAAAACGTTCAAAGAACAGCCCTAGAACTCTCTCCCTGATTCTATCAAGAACTGTTCAAGCATGGCATCATTTAAAGAAAAGCTCAAAGAGAACAGTGACTTCATGAATCGCATAAGTTTCACAAAGGAATCCTCTAAACTTCTAAACATCAGGACTTCATTTATTAACTGATTATATAACTACACAAATATCCACAAGACAACCTTCAGTCATTTTACTAATATAATTGAAGGGCCCAAAACCAAAACAACCTAAGTGGCTTAGATGAAAGTCATGTGGGTCATTCTCATTTTGAACCCTTCAATTCTTTCCAATATATTTCATGTCAACTATTACCAACTTATTTAAATTACAACAATTTATTATCAAATATTATTATATGACCGTGTATCTTGGAGCCTGGACATTAGCTAATCGAGCAATTTGATTGGTTAGATCACATCTCGGACCGGTCTAGATTCTCCGGTAATAACCGGTCCGATTGCATATTAAAATGTGAAAACAAAGCGAAAATGTTTTTGGTATATTGATACATTTGTATTTAAAAAGAGAGAAAAAAGTCCCTAACTATGGGCGAAAACTCTGAATTTTACTATCCTGATGACTTAGAGGACGACTTAGATTTGGCCAATGCAACGGCAGCTTTTGAAGCGCAAATCAACAACAAGAAAGAGGAAGATGAAGACATGATACACAAGCTTTTAGACGCAAAAAAATCAAGAAACACTGAGTACAAGACAAAGAGTGACCTGAAAACCTGGCAACGATTTTGTCAATCCTGTCAAGAAACTAGAAAAATGGAAGACATACCTGAAGCTGAGCTGAATGCACTGCTGTGCAAGTTTTTCATTTCCATCTGGAAACAAGATGGCGGCGAGTACGAGCCAGGAACACTTACTGGATTTCAAAGAAGTTTCCAACGATATCTTCAGGAAAAAGGGTCTTCATACAACATTCTACAGGACAATGAGTTTTCAAAGTCCAGAAATGTTATTGCTGCAAAACGGAAAAACTTGACACTGAAGGGAAATGGCAATCTTCCCAATGCAGCAAGAGAGCTCACCGTAGCTGAAGAAAATGCACTGTTTAAGAGCAGGCAGTTCAGTGTTAAAGAGCCAAAATCACTTAAAAAAGCCTTGTGGTGGTTTCTGTCCCTGCATTTTGGTTGGAGAGCTAGAGATGAGAGCCGAAAGTTGAGCTGGGGAGATGTCAGTCCTGAAAGTGATCCAGAAACTGGTCTTGAATGCTTGGTGTGGAAAACAGAAAAAGGTAGCAAAATGCGAACGGGCCAAGAAGGAGGGCACCGAAGAGCTTTTAAGCGTACGCCAGTACAGACAAATCAAGATGTCCAGTTGAATTTTATAAGGTTTTCCTCAGTCATCGGCCACAATCAATGTTGACGTCTGATGCTCCTTTTAATTTGGCCATCAATCACAAGCGAAGACCAGAGGATGAAGTTTGGTATTTAAACAGACCTCTTGGCAAGAATGAAATTGGCAAATTCATGAAAGAGGCATCAGAAGCAGTACTAAGCAACAAACAGGATCAGCAAGATCTCAAGAGAAAACTCACAAACCATTCTGTACGCAAAACAAGTATTGGTAGGCTCCTTGATGCAAATGTGGAAGCTAACTACGTGGCACAGTTAAGCGGCCATAAAAATCTCAAAAGCCTTGACAGTTATAAATCAACGTCCCTCAAGAACCAAAGAGCAATGTCAGCCATCCTGAGTAATAGTTCAGCTCCTTTGACGTCTTCATTGAAAGTAACCGCGGAGACTCAGAGTCCATCTATTCAGAAAGAGAATAACCCACAAGCCATTTTTGCAGGAGCAAATATCGACAAATTTGAAGGTTGTACGTTCAATGTGAACGTATTTTGCCAACAGTCTGTGCCTCAACACCAGTGATAAACTTGCTTTTTCATCATTTCAGACGGACAGTAAACATTTTTTGAGTATAATGTTTGTTTTCATTGTCTCATCTTTAAGATCGATGACAAAAAAGGCACATTTTAAGTAATTTTTGGCTTCTAATATCTGTAAGTTTCTTCGAATGTCAGATTTATACATGCTTTCCACTTTCTTGTTAAACCGGTTTTAACCGGTATTTTAGTAAAAACACTGGGAAGCCATTTGAGTGTAACGCGCGCTTCTAAATAAAAGGTATTTGTAAACAAAAACAAGTGAATAAAATTTTGTCTTATTAACCGAGCTTGGTCGGTCTGTACGGGAGAATCTTGACCTCGGTCGGGTACAGACCGAGCGCCGACCTCAGTAAAGATTCTCCCGTACAGATCTCCCGCTCGGTTAATAAGACCTAAGTATTTATTATTCATATATATATATATATATATATAACTTCTAAACATGAGGATTCTTTAATTAATTAGTTATCTCAAATATCCACAAAGACAACCTTCTTGCTAGTATAATTTATTTCATAACAACTATTACCTACTTATTTAAATTACAACAATTTACAACACCCCTCCACCATATATTTAACACTTATTGACTGGGACCGAGGGAAACAGTATGTTTTGTGGTCCCAAGACCGCCAATGTTTCCGAGGCAGAGCCGAGGGAAACATTGGCGGTCGAGGGACCACAAAACATACTGCTGTCCTGAGGTCCCAGTCAATAAGTGTTTTGTTGTATACCAACTGTCAAAGAACAAAATAAAAAGCAAAACGTCGCTGCCTACAGTTAAAGTTTTAAATCAAAATTCACTTTCAAATTCAAATTTTCGGAAAATTGTTTCAGCTCTTTTGGTGACCTTCCTGGTTGGTTATCATCTTTTTCTCGGAATAAATGTTGTATATTGGTCTTAACAGTTTGACAATAAATGCAAGTTTTGCCACATGCATCTCCGAATGAATAAATTTGTAAACACGTGCTGCCAAAAATGCGCCTTCAAAGCTCAATCAACTTCCGGTTTTGTTATGTTCCGCCCTATCAGCAAATGTGAACGTGACATTATAATACACGCAAAACGTTCTTTTCTGTTAGCAATGGCTGCCCATGGGATAAGAAATCACCCACCAACCAATTTGACGTAACGATGGGATCGTTTGATGGAGCCGAAACATGCAAGCTAGTTGGTTGCTACTTACTATCCCTCCTCTGTTCTTTTTGCATTATTTTTCTTGGTAATGCTACAGTATGCCTTCAAGGATGTTAATGCGGGTGTACAAATTCAGTTTCGTACAAGTGGTGATCTCTTAAACCAATATCATCCAAGACTTGCTACTTCCAGACAATGCTGCACTTGTAGCAACATCGTTTGATGAAGCCCATGAACATGTTAACCGTTTTTCCATGGCATGTAAAGCCTTTGGGCTTACTATAAGTATTACAAAAACGGAAGTTGTCCACCAACCGCACCCTACCCCAAAGCAATAAGAGGTGTCAAACAGAGACCACAAAACCACCAGTCTCCATCAGCTCCTATTAAGCTGCTGATGCATTTGGTGAGCTTCGTCATCGCCTTTGGAATGAAAGGGGAATCAAACTTGAAACAAAAGTCCAGGTATACAATGCCGTTGTCCTCACCATCTTGTTATATGGATCTGAATCCTGGACCCCTAATCATTCACGCCAGCTTGATGTATTTCATAAAAGCTGCCTTCTCTCCTTATGTGGATACATGTTGGAAGACAAGATCTCCAATGCAGATGATACAAAATTAGCAGAACTACGCATGCTCAAACAATACTTCAACTGTTAAAAATAAATAAATACCTCAATTTAAACAATTTTGGTGATTTTGGTGGTTATGAAGTTGACCAGTAATTATAAAAGATAATCACTTCGGCACACAGCATTCGTGTGCTGCGCCCTCAGCTGCCTGCATTATACCCACGAATGCTACGTGCCTCAGTGATTATCTATTAAATGAGTTATCACAGCTTAAAAGGGGTCTAAGAAAGGTGGAATTCTGGTGGAAACTTGCTGGTATTGTATAAGCATGTCGCCAAAGGGGTCGTAGCCATCTAGACTCCTTTTAAACTGACAGCACTCATGATGGAAGCTTACTAGAAGTCTTGCAGACTTTTCCGCAGTATTTTCTGTGTTTATTTAGAAGACATTCAGCGACTTGTGCGCACTCATTCACTAACGCTTTGCTTTGCTTTGCAGGCTGTCTAAAAAAATTACATGTTAGACTGGACAGAGATTGTACGTTGATTTTGAGACACTGACAAGCGGTCTCTTTCAGTTTTTGCGGTACGTAGCATCTCACGGGGATATGATTGATGGAAGCTTACTAGAAGTCTTGCAGACTTTTCCGCAGTATTTTCTGTGTTTATTTAGAAGACATTCAGCGACTTGCGTGCACTCATTCACTAACGCTTTGGTTTGCTTTGCAGACTATCTTGAAGTGCATTCTACCTTGAGTTTCAGACATTGACAAGCGGTCTCTTTCTGTTTTTGCAGTACGTAGCATCTCACGGGGATATGATGAGTTGCAAAATGTTACTGTCCTTGTTAAGAAAGTGTTCGTTTATCAAAGCAGTAAAAGCTTTATTTGTTACCTTCCTTTGTTTTATTTCAACTGTTAGTTACTGGTAGTTTCATTCTATGTTTGAGGTAAAGTTGTATGAGATACAAAATGTCATAATCGTGAGCTACATCAGAATGGCTAGGAACTGATTAGTAATCTGTATATGATTTTTAATGGTTAAGTATGACTAATCGATTAATTTCTTTTATTTTTAGAAAAGAATTGCAGGGGACTATCTTGCCTTGAATGAAGAAGCGGATTTATAATTCTGATTGAAAGAATTATAGATGCACTCGGCTAATTAACTAAACCTCTTTGACAAAAATAACATATATACACCTGTAGTTAACCTTTTCTTATTCTTGCGCTCCTATCAATCAAATGTGAAAGTTATCTGTTTTGTATATGGAATGAATTGAGAAGACAGTACAAGCAATAATCATGTAGGGTAGAAACATGGACTTTGATAGTCTCCACATAAATGCGCAAGCGTTAAAAATACTGGACACTTAAAGAATACAGTAAGAATACAACGATAGAATAAATCAAATATTGTTTCTCGCGTTATTACTCTACAAAGAACTGATCTAGCTTTCCTTTAAAGGCGCGGGTTTAAACAAATCAAACATATTGGCACAAATTGATCCATCAACCAAATCAAAGCACAACCAGCATCGTGTAACATCACCAACAAGGTTTTTGGCCAGCCATGTTGGATGTTGGGTCAACATGTTGGATCCGTTTAAACCTGCCTTGACGATTCATCATCATCATCATCATTATCATACTTTATTATACTTTACTCTAGGTATGGCTTTACATAAAATGACGTGCTTACAAGACAGTATATATATTTTTCTTTTCTTTTTTCTTTTTTGTTTCTTTTTTAAGATATTTTTTACAAGATGGTATTTTTTTACGTACAATACACATATTTTTACAAGATGGTATTCGTGCAATATTTACAAGACAGTTTTTCATTAGCTCATACCTAGGGCAAGGCAGTCGAAAAAGAAACCACAAGGCTTACAATTTTAAGGCTACCTTTAAATTTCATAAACACTGGAAACAAATATTCTTCATAGTGCTAGCAATGTATACTCAGATAAAGAAAGGAAATAAAGATCTTATTAGCAATATATGTTACACATATTGTATATAGATAAATACGTGGTAATCATTTAATTTGTGGTGGCTAATTTTCCTACTTACAAAAAAGGTAACGGATCTCCAGAAAGTCGCTCCATGGTGACAAAGTGTGGTACTCAGTCAATCGAGAAGGCAGTCATGATTGGTTTTATCTACAGCCTTGTTTTCACTGGTGACATAAGCGCAAGTAGCATACGCAGACTCAGTTCCATATTTATCAAGAAACAGACAAGCACTGTTAATGATCATATTTCTGAGATTGCGCATGCTGCTTAATTATAACCGCTGTTACACGTTGCAGTATTTCCTGCAACGTGTTTCGCAGTAGCGTTGCGAACAGCTTTCCCGAGCCACTGCAGGCACCGTGCAAAAATTGCTGCCATCACTGATTTCTTGTGAAGATTTTGCTGGATGCAGGGTATATTACACGTTGCAATTAATGGTGTGTGCAACTTGCGTCACAACGGCATTGCAAGACTAGTTGCAGACAATGATGTCACCTTGAAACAGCACTCATGTCACTAGTGAAAACAAGGCTCATGCTTGAAATTATCCTGCAACACCTCCGTTTAACAGATGACAAAGCGATAGACGCAAAAATACGATAGGTTTGCGTGGCTAGCGCTATTCTAAAAAATAGCTCGTGTGATAGACACATGAAACTGACAAAGATCATGAAATTGTTATCGTACTGAAAAAAATACTGCGAAACATACATGAAAACATTTCTTAATTTCAAACAAGTGATCAGACAAAATTCAAACTGCCAAAATCAGACTCAAAGAGATAAAACATTTGATTCAGTCTATATCGGACTTGTGACGTCCCTATTGACTTTTTGCAATAGACGTTCTCGTAAACAATTTTTCTTGGCTGGACAACTTTTCAATAGAACACTGTATGGCTGAGAGCACATGAATGGCAATGTTTGTCCGTCATTTAGAAGCTAGATAATAAGATTAAAGGACTTCTATCAGCTGATTGACAGCTGATCAAGAGTATAAAAGCAGTGCTAGAGCTTGTTTACCCGTCAGATTGTTGTAAGTGATTTTCCAGCAAGAAGATGAACGATTAAGTGGACGTTGCCTGACATCCAACATCATGCAAAGGGAGCTTTCTGATGGTGTTTCGTCTTTCAATTTTGACTTCCAGAAAAATATTTGTTGTCCGAAGCTTTCCTGTCAAGAATCTTACTATTCCAGCAAACTAACGACGTATGCGTTCGGAATCCACAGTGGCGAAACTCAGAAAGGAACAGCCTATGTCTGGCCAGAAAGTGTTGCACCAAAGCATCCCAATACGTTACTGTCATGTCTCGACCGTCACCTACGAGAAACTGAAGAACACAGAAAATGGTGCATTTTTTGGGCGGATAATACTCGCTCCCAAAACAAGAATTACACCGTTGTCATGTATTTTGAGAACTTGGTTTCTTCTGGAGCCAGGCAAAGGATCGATTATAAATTCTTCATACCGGGACACTCTGATGGGCCGGTTGACAGAAATACGGGACAATGTGAGAACATTTTAAGGAGAGCGCAAACCATTGAAACACCAAAGGACTACATCAATCTGATCAACAACAAACTAGGTCCAGGCATGAATTGGGTCGAAATGGAACAAGATCACTTTAAATGCTACTCAAGATGGCTCAGAGAAAAGTACGTCGAACAGAGAAAGGACATTCATGGTCAACCTTGTTGCTTTAGTCAAGCAATGCACTTTAATTTTGGGATTGGCGAGCGTTTGGATTGGACTGACAATCGTATAAAAACATTTCGTCATCCTGGTGTCATGTGGATGAAAAAAACTCTGAATCCTCAAGAAGAACCAGTTGTATTAGACTTGAGACCTGCGGGGCCTGAAACACAACTCGACAACACTACTTTAAGGGCATTAAACAACAAACCAATTAAACTTTCTGAGAAAAAGTGCCATGATCTACTACTCAGCCTAAGCAAATACCTTAGCCCTAGCGCTAACGCATATTATCGTAGAATCATCGGAGGAAAGTGAACTGTTAGTATTATTACGTAAAACATTTGCCTGTATTTTGCAACTACATCCCTTGTTCAGATTATCTAAAGAACATTTTTTTGTAAAATAGAATGAGAGAAAATCAATCAAGGTGTATAATATATAATACAAACAACGTTACGGAGTTATGAGTGTACTATAATTTGCATTTCCCTACTCTTATATTTACTTCAAATAAAAATATGTAGTAGTAGTCGATTGTAGTTTACTCACTGTCGTGGTTATAAAGAAGAATACAGAAAATCTCACCCCTGCTGGTATATGAAAATGAAAAAGGCAAAGTAACATAGACGGCACATCCATTTGAAAAGCATGACCGTAAACCACCACCCATATAACAATAAAGTGCCACGCTTGAGTTTCAGTGCAATGACGAAAACTTGTGGAGTTAAATCAATCTGTGCTACAGCGGTCTTGAAAAAGAAAAAGAAAAAAGTCAGGAATAAACATGTCCGTACCGCTCCTTGGGAATGTGCGATGACAAAAAAACGCGCCTATAGAATGCTAAGTTCATATAATTAGCTACTACTTACGAATTAGCCAAGAGTTAACACATCCTTTATTACCGCTCTCTTTATAATAATTGTCTTGAGAATGACGGCTGATAAAAAAATCGCACCTATGGCAAGCTAAGTTCATTTAATTAACTACTACTTACGAATTAGCCGAGAGTTAACATGTCCTTACTGCTCTCTTTATAATAATTCTCTTGGGAATGACGGCTGATCAAAATCGCACATATAGGATCTAATTTCATTTGATTAACTATTACTTAACAAGTCCCTACACAATACCTATTCCCCTAGGGACATCAACCTGTTGAATATAACTGCACTGCACATCACTAGTTGTTCAATCTAGCCATGGATAGAAGTACTGGCTTTGAATACAAATTTGACCCAGAAAAGCACGTCAGGCAGCATCAGCGAAACAAAAGAAATCACGAACACGGGCGTCTTCCAAGAGCAAAAAGACAGAAAACATCAAGCAGGAGGAAAACGATTCCGACGGCAAGAAAAAACAGGCCTCACACTAGTGTCCAAGATATGAACTTGCAATGCTGCACAGAGAACACATGCCTTTTAAACCAAGGACATGAAGTTATCGCTACCATACGAAAGAACTTTGACAATAAACTTTATGACCAACAAAACACTTATTTGAGTTCCCTCAATGGTGTTGAACTGAAAAACCAGAGAAACTCCATAACTTACAACATTCGAGATCAATCTGGTCTGAGAAAAGTGAAAATATGCACGGGCAGCGTTCTTAAAGATCTTTGGAGTAGGAAAAAAGTGGATACGAGTCTTACTAAAGAAAATTCAACCATGCACTGGCAACGTGCAAGAAGATCAGAGACGAAACAACAGAAATCAGAAGAAACTCCCGTTAGTATTAAAAGCCGAGGTGAGCAGTCTTTAAAGAACTTTTGAAAGGTTACTTTTAAAGACTGATTGTGATTTGAACCTCAGATGTGTTTTCGTATTTGCTAGTGATTAAGACTGGTATCCATTTGATCGCTACATTCTCCACGATTGCTCAGAAACGTGTTCAGCGATTGCAGCTGATTCTTGGCGATCAAATGGAAACCAAACTTTTTATTGTGCTTATTAACGCTTTCTTGTTCGCTAAGATCGCTCATGACCTCATTTTTCAGCGATCTCAGCAATCCTAGCAATCAAATGGCAATCAGGCATTACAAAATGTTCCTTAGTAATTAGAATTAAATACCCTATATGAAATGACTACGGGGCACAAAAACAACCCTTTTAGTATAGCTGTCAGCAAAGTCAAAATTCAGTCGAGTTATAACAAGAGTATTTCTATATTTGTATTTAACATGTCTATCTTTCTCCATTGTTGTTTCAGGTAGTCGAACACATACATAGCTATGAACGTGAAGTATCGCATTATGCCAGAGAGAAGACTAGAGACCGAGAATTTCTAGATTCAAACTTGACAATTGCTGAGATATGGTGTCAGTTTCGTAGAAAGAAAGAGGAAGAAGGCGTCAATATCACATTATGTTATACCTCATTCAGAAATATATTTCGTAAATTTAAGCTTTCTTTTCGAAAACCTTATGCCGATACGTGTGGCTTATGTGATGGCTTCTCAATTATCATGAAATATGCAAAAGACGAAAAAGAGAAGAACGCACAAAGATTAAAATCCGAACATGTTCAGAAAGCAGATCAACACTATGACTGCATCAACTACGATCTTAAAACTTTTCAAAAAGAAAAAAACAACAGAATAGAATGTGCTTGGACACTTCCTCCCGTATGGATAGAACCAGGCAGCTAGTATCGCCCGTTCATAAAGGCTGGAACGCAAAACACTATCCTTCTATCTTTTGTGAGTTAAGCTTTGGTAATTTCTTGAACTGCAAAACAGAAAAAAGACACTGATTCCAACAGAATTTACTTATCATTGTATTTTCTCTTTTGCGCTGAAATTGTATTGTAAATATTAAACCAATTCAATAAAAGAAGTTGTAATTCTATCCACGCCTCCTCTCCTTCAGACTACCTAGCCCCTAAGAGAAGAAAGAAGAAGAAAAATAAACAAAAAAAGTGTGCATATAGAATATAAATGAATAAATAAATAAATAAACAATACAATAGGAAGGCCACAAAGAATACTGATAGGAAACTCGAAACTAGAATCGTTTATATACCAAGATGCTAGGCGTAATTTTACGGGGTGAAAAAATTGAAAACAAGAAGAGCTAAAAATCACTTGTGCGTGACTGATCCCAGCACAGCGATGGGCTCTACTTATCCATCACAACACAAAATTCATTTTTTTAGAACCTCGGTCAGTTATGGCTAAACACATTGTCAAGCACCGTTAGGTGGCATTTAACATTCCTCCAAGCTATCTAATGAGCGTTACTTCATGTACGGATATATCTCTTGGCAAAGCCAAAAACTATATAAACAAACTGATAAATTTTCAAGCTTATGGCATTTGAATGGTTTCCAAAATTTTTAGCCAATCGGATACAAGATGTCATAGATTCAATTGGGAAAGCTTTTACTGTCGACCATATCAACAAGCACACGTATATTTGTTGCTTGCACTGGCCAGGCCAGGCCGGCCCCACAGAGGAGCGAGATACGCCGCTAAAAGCAACGCTCTCTCGTGAACAGCTCAATAAGGAGCTCAAGCCCAAAAGAAAAGCACCGAGAGAGAGACCGGTTGTTTGTAAAAAACTACGCATTAATGACGACCATGAAGTCAGCTCAGGTGAAGCAGATGTCTATGATTCCCTGAATGATGAGGCAGAAAGCCTTAATGATAACTCAGAAAACCAATCTGTCGATGCTGGGACCCAAACCAGCTTGTCAAAATACGAACTGGCGCTCAAAGTTGAATCTCTAATGCAAAGAAATGCCGCGGCTTCGACTTCCAGCGAAATCAGAAAGGAACAAGTAAGTAACATGTCCTACGATATAATTTCCAAGGATTTGAGTTTGATGAAACATTTTATTGGGCTAACTTCGTCGCAGTTTGAAATTCTTCACGACTTTCTGAATGAAGTTTGCCCATTAGACAAGAATTCCTACTGGAGTTACTCGAGTAAGTGCAAAGAAAGTAATAAGCCGACGCGAGCAAGCAAGGTGAATACAAGAAGAAATTTCTTAAAGCTCTCTACTAGGGAAAAGCTATATATTTGTCTTTTACGCCTCCGTCGTGGATTCACTATCAAAACAATGTCTGTTCTCTTGAGTACACCTACAAAGAAGATAAAAAAACAACAATAAGGGATATCTTCACAACTTTTATCCAACTGATGTTTCACATTTTCAGGGACATGGAAAATGTAATGTTTCCCTCAAGAGAGCTATATCGACGTTTTCTTCCTAAGGTTTTCAAGACTATGAGGAACATACGCTGCACTGTCGACTGTACGGAGTTTAGAGTGGAGACGTCGAGAGACTTTGCTAGGCAAGGAAACACTTTCTCTCAGTATAAACACTGTAACACATTCAAGTGCTTGATTGCTGTTGCACCCAATGGAGGTGCTTGTTTTGTATCCGATCTCTTCGAAGGAGATATCAACGATGTTGAAATTTTTGAACAGAGTGGAATTTTGAAGCATATCGATCCCTATGACCTTATATTGGTTGACAGGGGCTTCACTGTGCAAGATCTTGTTAATCCATTACAGGCCAAAATCAAGATTCCTGCATTTTTGAAAGGCAGAAAAAGCCTTAGTGCAGCAGGAAGATAGCAAAAGCAAGAATCCATGTGGAAAGGTTCAACCAGAGGCTGAAGGCCTTTAAGCTTATTGGTAGAACAATCCCTCTTTCTCTTGCCCCCCTTGCAACTCAAATGGTTGTTGTGGCCAGCTGTTTAGTAAATTTCCAGGAAGTTCTTTGTAAATAGGCTGAATTACCTTAAGGTAAGCTACAATAGTGAAACTCGGTGTTTACAAACAAAAGCATTCTGATGATAATATGCCAGGCCATATCACAAAGGTTTTTTCATGATTTATTTGTTTCACCAGCCAATAGGTTTCTGATTGGTACAATACTGTAAATAACAAATGCTTCCTTCACACTGAGTATCACTATAATAGGACATGTTGGTGTACGCAATAACCAGTAAGAGAGAATTTATAATAATGTGAAAAAATCAGTTCTACTTAACTCCACTGATTTTTCAAAGCTTTCAAGACTGCAGTTAAAAGGTACTCTTTTTTTCACATTTTTATGAATTTCTTTGAACCAATGATCTTACTGCTCATGCGATTCTTGCATGATCATGTTTTTGGCACATATCAAGCAACCCATAATGTAGTCTGTTATCATTTTTTTTTTTTTTTTTTTTTTTGTGAATCTCAAGCAACTGGAGAAAAATATTTTCATTGGCGAAATATGAAATACAAATTTACTTGGTGTAGGATATTCATTAGGAATACTGACATGAGAAATCTAAATAGACATACATTAGCTATCATGTACAAAATACCAAATGGCTTAAATAAAAGCCTGTAGGTTGTTTATTGAGAATTTGAAGTCCAGCTCCAACTCCCACCTTCAATCCATCGTAGATATACCAGTAGCCAGGAGGATACTGAAAGATGCAGATGTAATGATTTCCATTCCATAATGTTGCAGCCTGAAGGTTGAATACTCTACCTTGTAGGGTAATTGTATGGGGAAGATCTCTTACGTTAAGGATCCCAGAATGTCAACACCAAAAATAAACACATTCTGTAAGTTGAGGAAGCGTCGTGGTGTGTTCTTTCTTTCCCCATCACAGTGATAAGAGGCAAACTGGTTTCCATTTGTGTCTATTGTTGTGTTCTCTCTGAATTTGACAGTCGGAGGAGGTTTCTGTGAAAACTTTTTCCCACATGCACTTGTGTTAGGATGAATCCATTCATTTAGGGCACTGACAAAGTTCTTACTTCCATCAGATGGGATGCCAAGCAGTGTGCTGTGTGTGTTGTGCATGCTAGTGGGTTTTGGACAACTTGTCTCACTACAAAATGTTGTTATTTCAGTCTTGAGGAAATATTGAAATAAATACAGGATGTAGTCACCTTCATTTCCATAGAGATCAATGACACCAGCATGAATAATTGGAGGCACCGGCAGCACATAAAACTTGGCATCTGTGAAGAGTTGGTGTAGAATATAATTAGGTAAGACCAATTCGAACGCACGTGAGTCTATTGTCGTTTATTGTGATCGAAAGAGTAGAGTAGAGTAGATTATAACTTGGTCGGTCTGATGTGATGTTACGTGATGTAATGTGAAGTAATGTGGTTCGAACTGAAATAGACAAATTAAACATAATCGCTATAGCGTACATTCAGTGATACACTAAATACTAGCTAACGTTCTTAATTGATGTAGACATAGCAAAACGACATGAAGTAAACTGTTTTACGATCGCGAGTACTAGGAACTCTATAACAGTGACTAAAAGGTACAACCAAATCTTAGCTAAATGGTAACATGGAAGCGCTAGATATAAAGAAATAATCACTGAATTACTATAAAAGGAAAAGTGGTTGACTTACTTTGGTATACGCAGTAGAATTGGTAGAAAGTAGATGAGATATATAGCAATAGTCGAATAGCACGTGTAGTTACGATCGTGGGATAGGGTTGCAATGAATCGAGGGATAAAATTACTGTGTAAAGTGTACGTAGAAAAGCGTGACTATATTAGGTTACATATTAACGTAATTCGTGCGTTTCCTAGACTAACAGTTGGTGTTCAATAAGATATGCTGTTTTTAGTAGTGGGGCTAAGTTTCCTAAAGTATCCAAATCCAGTTTATTGAGATTAACTATCACTTGGAGAATCATCAACCAGTTGTCCAGGGGACAAGTGTTTGAAAGATGAACCCCAGCACTAGTGGTACCACCCCAAGGAATGGAATAATGGGCTTATAGGGATGTGTACTTGTTGCCACTACGGGTTGGCGTGTACATGTGGATGCTGCTGTGCTCATCACAGAGGCGCTGGGTGTAGCTGGTGCTGTGCTCATCACAGAGGGGCTAGGTTTTGCTGGTGCTGTGTTCACAGAGGGGCTGGGTGTAGCTGCTGCTTTTAGAAACAAGGAAAAAGAAAAAATTAAGCTAAAAACATCTAGTCTCAAAATGAAAATAAATGCATACCTGATTTTTGTTGTGCATAGTATGACAGGCGCTGGCTTGATTCCCTGAGTGGCTCGAAAGGTAGTATAAAAGGTTCCAGATCTCTTGGCACCCTCATCTCAAACACTTCTACTGTAATGACTCTTGACCAAAACGTGGTAAGATGTTGAAGGATTTCTTGTATCACCGATGTGTCTTGCTCTATCCTTTCTACGTCAACTGGCCCATCCTCCGCATGAAGGACAAAATCACAATACAGCCTTCCAGTTATCAAAAGTAGAGCTTGCACCTGGTAATAATAGCTGTGATTTCTCTTTAAAACACACTTGCCATCATTTAGTTCGAAGCATTGTCTAGCTAATGTTTCTTTCGAGATGGTAGAGTTGTGCTTAAAGACTGTATCTATTCTGTGGTCTTTAAAAATCTTAAGGGATTTTAAATAGTATATAATTGAATGTTAAACACCGTATGAAAAATAGATATAACTTTACTAACGTTTCGGACCTTAAGTCCTTCGTCGGACTTACTTCGTCGGAGTAACTCCGACGAAGGATTTAAGGTCCGAAACGTCAGTAAAGTTAAGTATCTATTTTTCATACGGTGTTTAACATTCAATTATATACTACTTGCATTTCATTATTACACCGACGCAGTCCATTCTAGTTTAATCACTAGTTGTTAGTTTATATTAAGGGGAGCAGCCCATGAAAGGGAATTTGGGATTAACCCAAAAACCGGTGGAGATGACAGTGTTATTGGTCTGCGCTTCATATTTAGTTATGGCCTTTTTTCACTTTCAAGGCCGTATTACATCCACACAGACTGAAAATTTCCTTCGGTGTGCCACAAGTGAGAGGACATGAATTTTTTTGCTCGAAATGCTGCGTTGGTCGCGCCATCCTCAATGAGCTTTCCTATTCGTACCGCTTCCAGAGCATTGGAAGCAGTTATTCTATAGGAACGTTCCAAACGCCAGGTTTCGCTTTTACTTTGCTCCCTTGTTCCTGGAAGCTCACACAAAAATTTAGGTGAAAGGTTTTCGTGCAATTTGCAGACCAGGAATATCAGTTGTTCTTCCATTTCATTAGTTAGTGCGTAGTCCTGGTATGTTACCCTTAGCTGGGTTTCCCACATTGATAACTCAGTGTCTGTAACCGATTGCAGTCCCAACACCAGAAAATTAATATGCTCTTCTGTTACCTGTCTGTAATTTCTTGGTCTTGGGTCGAAATCTATGACATCCATCTTTCCAGCTTTTCTTTTGGATGGGTACTTTGCCATTGAAAGCCGTGTGGGTGTTTTCTTACGTTTTTTGCCTTTATTCCAAACTCACTCTTTGCTGGTAGATGGTGTGGTTGTGGCGAATCCATGTTTGTTTACATGATCAACCAGGGTTAAAAGAACTGCACCCACATGACTGCAGTGGCCAAGTGCAGCGACTTTACAAGGTTCACAGGTAGCATGTATTACTGAGCCGCTCATACACGAAATGGAGATTGTCACGTTATGCGGCAAATCACCACGCATTTGAAGGCCACACGTGAGCGCGTAAAAAGTAAAACTCGTCCGTCCTATTATCAAGGATATCATGAACATATCCACTACTGACATATTTTCTGCCATTTTTCAGGGGCTTGTCAGTCATATGCCCAAGGCCTTCATTTTCCTCACAATCGCTATCTTGCGATTCACTGAAAGCGCCGGATGCGGGCAGAGACTCGAGCGCATAATGATATACGTGACCATAGTTGAATAGGTTGGGAATATCATGAGAAGGAACTACTTTCCAGCATTTCTCTGGCGGTACAGAAACTGATCGTCCTTGAGACACAACCCCTCCTTTTGCTGTTCCTTCATCTCTGTCAGTTTTAGCCTTCAGCCATTTGCCTCCATCAATGCTAGGGTCAAGAGTACGGTGATTTCCCGAGGCTAGAGAACCTTTAACACGTGTGAGCAGTTCACCCCGTTTACCGCTCTGTTTTAGGCCTCTGCACTTAAGCCACCGCTTCAGCTGATCTACAGTGTATTCCTCTGGATCATTGGTGAATTTTGAGCCAGGAACATTGTCGTCTTCAGTCAAAATAACTATTTTACTACGAGCGAAACTACTTGAACTTTCCATATAAACTACAGTAAAAGTATACCATTTCCGGTTTCAATGTCCGACCTCGCCACGGGGTACAATTTACGTGACGTCACGGCCGCGCAGCGCTATTAAAGTCAGAGAGATAGCGAAAGAAATCGAACACTCGATAACAGCTGAGAGTGAGAGTGAAAGTGTGCAGTCTGTAGAAGAAACGGACCATCTCTTAGAGCACCATGCAATTTCTCCAGTTCCCAGCAAATCAGAACAGTCTGCTCAATCACAGCAGTCAAATCCTCAGAGAGAAGCTCCACAGCAAGTTAAAAGGAGAAAAACAAGGGTTTGTCGGAAGATTAATCAGGTTTGTATAGCATGTTTTGTGCTCCTTTGTCACCAATCCATCCATTCCTTTTTTTTTACTACAACTTATGGACTAATGAATAACAGAGCAAATGAATAATACAATACAATACAATACAAACTATATTAACATTCCTTGAAAAGGTCTTCTATGTTACTTTACAAATGATCATATAAAATTACAACTATAAAAACTATTCTAATAAAGAATTGATTGAATGAGGGGGTCGAATTCGAAATGAGAACAATTGAATTAATTAGTGACCCGCTGATTTGTCTTACGTTCTTTGTAAAAATGAGAAGAAGAAGAAGAAGAAAAAAAACTGTTTAACCATCGCCGTGGTTATTATCTGACTATGTCGATTCCGTTTCAGGCAAACGCAATAAGAAGTCCATCGCCCACGTTAACAGCACCGAGTGATCCGCCTGTTGGCTTTTCTAATAACAAAGACCTAAGATATTTGACCGCCGAGCTACTGAAGCAAACCAATGACAAAAAGCGTGTTGAGGTATACATAAACTATCTAGCGGCCTGCACATTTAACACCCAGTTTAACCCGAATTCAGTTATACAATTTACTCAAGAGGAGGTGCAGGATCTTGGACAGTGGGCAGCTTCACAAATACATGATCAGCCAACTGAAATTCCACAGGTAATCAATACGCACCTAAAAAAATCATCGATTCTGATTGGTTGAAAGCACTGCAAAAAGGGATGAATTGAAACTTGTAACACCGTAAAAATAAGACAACTTACTGACGTTTCGAGCTCGACGTGTCAGTAAGTTACCTCCTTTTTTACGGTGTTACAAGCTTCAATTCATCCCTTGTTGTATTCTATATACCGACGCAGCCCAAACTAGTTCACTCACTAGTCTCCTTTTGAGAGCATTGCAGTTCACTAGGTAACAGCAGTGTAGTAAATTAGTTTTTTTTATCTCAGTCTCTGTATATTAAGATTTCAGATTGTGATTGACCGCATATATTGGAGCTCACAAAAATATTTGTTTTTAAAACTGTAGACTTGTTAACTTTTTAAAAAAATGTTATACTTATACTACAGGTAATGGAAAAGCTAAACTGTGCCTTGGAGCAAGTTTCAACTTGCTTCCCAGCAAGCAATGGAAATAGGTATGACAGTAAAACATGTTATTTATACTCTACACTGATACAGCTCAAGCAAGTGTTTACTTTGTGGCAGGGGTTAACTGCCACGTCCCTGTTTAAAGATGTTTTTATGCACACAGAAATCTTAGGGATTTTCAAAATGTTAGTAAATATTCAAGATATAATGCGTGCTCTGATAAGCTACCGTGTTTATGTCCATACAGACTTTGTAGAACATCCTCAACATAAAATAACCGCTCATGTTTCTGTATTGCATTATTAATGGCCAGAAAATTTACAGCTCTCGAGAAGCAAAAGAAACTTATCTTGTGCTTTTTGTGTGATTATATTACAATGTAGAGGCATGCGCGTTTTTTCTATATTGCTCAGTAAGTAAAATCAAGATCACTTATCCTCTTTTTTGTATGTTTGTTTTCATGGTAGGCAAGCAACTGCTGGAAGCCGAAACGTTTTTTAAGCGACAGCTAAATATGAGTCAGTCTGCAGATGTGTCTGTCGACCCCGGAAGACCAAAAAGAAACATATTTGACATTCTTGCCAACAAGTACGAGCACTCCATCGCTTCCGAAGCCACTTTACAGGAAACAACCTATGTAGTGATGACGATAACCAAATTTCCTCTTTTGGCATTTGTCAACAAACCCATCTCACATTTTTCTAGTGCTGTAGTTCGTTCCTCCATTATACTCGGGGATGCATTACATGAATCATTCTCGGTACCAGAAAGTATAGCCACTGCATACAACAATCTCTCACCATATGTGTTAGATGTTTCAGATATCAAGCCAGAGTGCCTCTCGCCGCCAATATTGTTTGATATGCTAGTTTTGAATGATGGTGATGGATTAGTAGAGCTACAGACCAATGGACAATTGCAAAACTCAATCTACCATCGTTTCTTTGCAGTAGATGCCCCAGAATTGTATTCCACTAGTTTTATTAACATCAACAGAAAAATCTTCAAGCGTCGAAATGGCCACCTGTCACATCTAGCTGCTCATTACTACGTGAATAACTTTGTTGGACCACAAGGGACAGGACTGATGAAGAAGGAGTATCCCCGTAATGGCCAGATACCGACAGACAGATACCATCGTCAAATATCGTCATTCTGGTTTGTGTGGCAAGAATGTCCAAGTGCCCCAGAATTATCCATCTTAGATGACATCTTGAAGGTTTTGGAGAAGAAGAGTTTTATCTAATTCGAATCCAAGAGCTACAACAGCCACAAATCCATTTCTTCTCAATCTTAATGCTCTCCTAGTGCTATCTGGATTCTGCCATGTACAGTTGAACCTCTATTAAGCGGTCACCCTCGGGAAAACACTAGGTGACCGCTTAATAGAGGGTGACCATTTGATAGAGGTTGGCCAAAATTCAGCATGTTTTGTGGCAAAAAGTGAGCTAGAACACGAAATCGATCAAATAATATACATTTAATTGTTAACAACAACAGTAATGCGAGGTGTTTGCATTATTTACAAACTAACAATGAAAAAAATCAGTTATGGCCGTCTGGCATTTCGGGTTGCTTAACTTAATTTGGCGAACCAAATCGCTGACTTTGCTCAGTGCCAGTGATAGCTCTTCGTGACCATAGAACTGGGAAAATTGTTCCAGCTTCTCTGCCATTTCTTCTGCCTTTGAAACCGTGTGGATTTCAGGCTGTTTAAGTTCAGGGTCATAATCGTCCTCATCTCCCATGATATCTGATTCGTCACTTTGTCGTGTAATTGAGCACACGAAATATCCTCTTCCTCGAGAATTTCCGCCCGTAGATCTTTCCTCCAATCAGGATTAGAGTTGTCTATGTATCCCATGCATACATCTAGACTGTCTTCAGCAGAAATGAATGCCTCAGCATCACAGGATGAGCCAACCTTGTCCAAGAGCTCTTGCAGACCCGGTAACTAGTCCTCAGCCTTCAAAAGGATCGTCCTCCTCTTCCATTATTCAGCGTTTATGCTTACAAGAGCTGGCGAGTAATCATACTGATGTCTCTGCAAATTGTAAAAGTAAACTCTTTCATTAGGGGATATCACGCATATCTTACTGAGTGGGAACCAAGTCTTGGAGATGTTTATAGACTAAAACTGCGAGCCTCAAAATACAAAGGATTCAAATGCAGTCGCGGTCGTTAGTGAAACTTCTGGAAAAACAAGGGAGTTTAAGCATCAACAACGAAATCGACGACGACTGACGAAATAATGACGTCATAACCGAAAAAGACTAGGTCGGGTGGTTCGTTTTCGGCGGGAACCTTGAAACCTTAAGCTAGCGTATTTATGGTCGACGACGACGTCGAAATGACTTTGTTCAGAGATGTCCGAAATTTACTTTTAATAGCTCACGATGATGGTGTTATTGACGATGATGATTTTTTGCTACTTTACGATCAGTATCAATCAAGAAATCCCGAGTTTCCATATGATTCATACCCAACATTTGACCTAGATGAGATAGATGAATCAGGAATGCTTGGCCGAATTTCGATGCAAGAAAAGAGATATAGCGATTCTGTCAGATGTTCTAAACATTCCAGCTGTATTTGAATGCGACCAGAGGTCGATTTGTGATGGAGATGAAGCCTTGTGCATCCTGTTAAGACGGTTATCATATCCTTGTAGATTTGGAGACATGGTGCAAAGGTTTGCAAAGCCTGTGCCAGTGCTTAGTATGATCACAAACATAGTTCAGGACTACATTTATGACGTTCATAATCATAAAGTTACGCAGTGGAATCACGCACTTCTGAGCCCTGCTAACAGCCAAAGGGGCTCCACTGACCAACTGCTTTGCCTTCATTGATGGTACAGTTAGGCCTATAACAAGACCAGGTGAAAATCAACGAATGGTGTACAATGGGCACAAGAGGGTGCACGCCATTAAATTTCAAAGCATTGCTTTGCCTAATGGCTTAATTGGAAACTTGTATGGTCCAGTAGGTAGGGAAAATAGCAAAAGAATTATTTATCAATTACTCATGAATATATCAATATATATATAAGTATATCATATAAATCCCCTTTTTTCAGAGGGAAAAAAACATGATGATGGCATGCTTGCTGACTCAGGACTACTACAAGATTTACAGCAATATGCTTTCAGCCAAGCTGGCCAACCACTATGTGTATATGGAGATGCAGCATATCCTCTGCGCCTGCATCTTCAAGGCCCCTTCAAGAATGGAGTTCTCACTCCCCATATGCTGCAATACAATACTGCCATGAGTAGAGTTAGGTGCTCTGTTGAGTGGCTATTTGGAGATGTGGTTAATTACTTCAAGTCTCTTGACTTTAAAAAAAATCTGAAGCTTCTGCTAAGTAGTGTTGGGAAAATGTATGCTGTTTCTGTCATCCTCCAGAATGCTTTGACTTGTTTATATGGGAATATCACTTCTACTTACTTTGATCTCAGTCCACCATCACCTCAAGACTACTTTGCCTGAGTAGTGTTTATAGGTTTCATTTAAGTTTTAGAGTATAAACACAAAATAACGTGTAACATTTTGCACCAATTACTACTAAATAGCAGTAATTAAATACTAGAAAACAATAGAAATTATAATAGACCTTTTCGGCTTGGGCGTAATGTTTTCCCATTTCAGACCACGTGTCATACTCTTGGGAATAAGATTCTTTGTTTGAGGTACATCCATATTAATGTATCTTCTCAAGCGTTACCATTAAACAAAGAAATAAAACCCAGGGGAATGACACGTGGTCTGAAATGGGAAAACAAATACGCCCAAGCCGAAAAGGTGTTTTGACATGGTATATGACCTTTTTCATACCAGCAATTCTTTCTGAGTAGTGTTTATACTCTATTGTTAAAAAAAGAAACATTTATTGTTTGTATAATGTTGCTAAGTCACTTGTCAGAAATTAGCAGGGGGAGGGGAATGGGGGAGGGTCATAACTTTTTGAGTCCCTGAAAGGGGATTGTCATGAAAAAATAGGCATTGAAAAAGGGAGGGTCACTTAAATGTACACTCATGTGATTATAAATAGAATTGTATTTTAATATTTAGACCCCTTGCCTAGATTTCCAGGAGGAATTGTACTTGGGAAAAAAACAATAGTCCTTTTCTTATGCTACAAAATTAGCAGTCTACATAGAGAATACGTAGCTGGAAAATGAGATGATATACTTCTGGAAGTGTACAACAAAAACTGAATATTTTATTAACTCTCTGCTTAGATATGCCCTGAAGTGTTAAAATGTCTTATAAGATGATCTTAAAAGACTAAAAACTGAAAGAAAAAAACATTTAAGCTACAATCAGCTCACTGAATAGACATGTAACTTATTAGTACCTCAACATGGTATTTGACTCAGTTATAACAAATAAAACTTATTTCTTGTGTCTTATTAGATTAAAAACTGAAAGAAAGAATAGAATAGACATATAACTTATTAGTAACTCAACATTGTAAGTTATTTGACTCAGTTATAACAAATAAAACTTATCATTTCTTGTGTTCAATGAGAGCCTTCAAAAGTTCACTTTGCTGCTGTTGCCGTGCAAGAAATATCGCTTGTAAGCTTTGTTGTTGTTGCTGTTGCTGTTGCATTTGGTTCAACAAAGCTTTCATCATGTTCCTGCTGTTGTTGACATGCCTGCTGTTGTTCTTGTTTTTAAGATCAATTTCTTGTTGTCTTAGCTCATATTCCTTTGCTGATTTTTCTTTCAGATAGTCAATTGCATCAGCTGTGCTTTTTCTTCCTTTTTTCTTTTTTCCGCCTTCATCAGATTCCTCGCTTTTCCTTTTTGACATTCTATCCATTGCTTGTTGTCTCACTTGCTCTGCTGTTTCTTTTTCTTTCTCTCCTTTTTTAATTTTTTCAATGTCCTGTAACTCAAGTGCAGCTTTCGCTTCTTTTTCTCTTTCAAGAATGTCTTCTAGTAACTCATCCAATTCTGAGATGTCTACATCGACGCCACTAGCTTTTTCTTCGGCCCTTATCTCCTGAGCTCATCTGCTCGTCAGTAGGTTATATCGGTCTCGTACAGAACGAGCAGTAACTTTAAAAGATGGGCGCTGAATAGTATTCAGAATACTTGCGATGTTATCCCATGCCTTTCCTCTTTCAGGACTTCTCGGTTTTAATTTATACGGTTGGGTAACAATCACTTCGCGGCACAAAATCACATCATGCTCTTCTGAGAATTGAAAGTACCTGTTGTCAAAGAATAGAAAAACAAATAGTTTTAATGTATAAGTATAGTAGCATGAATCGGAGGACTGACGTTCGTATTTGTAAAGCAATAGGTACACATATCTATCTAAATCCCAGATCAGTATGCGTTATGCGACAGATAAGCAATACATACGTTTTCTTCGCTGTGTCCTTACATACATACAACTACAATTCAGCATGAACAAGAAGTTTGAAGGGATAATATCCATCAAAAACAAACTCAGTAAACACGTAAGGTATGTATTTTGAAAAATAGGAACGAATAATATCTTAAACAGTTTCTTTTGTGTGTTAAAAGGCAAAATAAACACACGTTCTCACCTCAACGTCAAACCACATCAGATTCCGTCGTCGACGAACACCGGACGACGTTTCCTTGGGTTAGCGCTTGCGCAGTAATCTCCAAATATGCTCGGTCCACTTCCGTTCGTCGTCAGTCGTCGATTTCGTCGTCGATGCTTAAGCTCCCTACAGAAACAGGGACCGTCTCAATGTCATCCAAACAACTTAAATGAAAACTTCCAAGTTCTTGGTCACGTCCCGAGATTAATGGCTACGTGGTTGAGCAAGTTCCTTAAAAGGCCGACAAACAGTGGAAAGGTTCTGATCAAGGGGAAGCGAGTAAACAGAGGTGGGGGCTTTGGTCTTGAGATTCCATGCGAGTACCAGTTTGAAGGTGACAATTTTTCTTGTGGTTGGCTCCGACAGAAACTGATCAAAGAAGAATTTAATGTGTGGTCTGGTTAATGTAACAACAAAGATATGATCCTATAGCATGTCAAGTTACGTGTAGATGTGTTTTATAAGCTGTAAATGCAAACAGACATACTTTGTTGATTTTCCTGTCAAAACATGTTATTTTTCCTGATTTTAATTACAAGAGGTGACCGTTGAATAGAGGCAAATTACAATAAAAATAAGCTATTTGCAAAGTCAAAAGGGTGACCGCGTCCGCCTAATAGAGGTGACCACTTATTAGAGGTCAAGTTTACAGTAAATATGGGAAGCAAATTTCGGGAAATTAATAAGTGACCACTTAATAGGGGGTGACCGCTATACAGGGGGCCGCTTAATAGAGGTTCGACTGTATATACTAGGTAAACAAATTTACTTTATTATATTTTCGTCGAAATATGATTAACGATACTTATCATCATTTTGTTGAATATAACTTATAGCGCGTATAATTACGGGGAACTTTGTAAGATCTTTATAAAAATGTTGGTAACTGCAATGGGCAAGCTTAGGTCACCATGGCAACAAAGCCAGGGGTTATCCCCCAGCACCTGATACACTAAATGAACAATGGAGTGTAATGCCTAACAAATGGTTCCAGAGGGAGGGTGGTCATTGATGCAACAAATTGCAAAAAAGCCATCCTGCAAAGGCTCATGGGACATGAGTAATTGCTGATCCCAGTCAATCTCCCTGTTAACCTCAATCAAACATCATTCCAAAATGAAATGAAATATCAAGTTTTACAATCATTTTGTTTTAACATGTTTTAACAAAATCACTCAGGATATTGTGAACACTGTAAGTTCCTTGACATAATTTGGAAGCAGCAGCAACATTAATAATAAAATATATACAATATCTAATGGTTTGAAGATTAACTTTGTAAATAAATTACTTACATGTAGGTACAGCCCTGATGAATCCCTTCTAAAGCTACAGAAGATTGCAAAAGATAATCATCTAGGGTGTATATGGTCTGGTGTGAAGAAGAATATGCTTTTGGGAGCCAAACAGCAGGATTTTTCAAGTACTGATGAAGCCATTAGACTGCTGGGACCATTTGAATACACAACAATTGAAAGGATGGGTTTCCCACTCAAGCTACAAGATCCATCAGGCCAACTAGTAATCAGGCTACAGCCATGGTATGAACGACAGTGCAAAAGTGAACTCGAACAAGCTACAAGATCCCAGTACAGATCACACCTGAAGCGTTTAACTGAGCTGCCATATGGTTTTGTAATTGATATGCATGCTGAAAGGTAAATAATAAAACATAATATAAGATAGTCAGAGCACTAGGAACACTCCCAAGAAAATACCAAAATTGGATAAAGAATATTGAATGGCAAGTAGTGTTGACCTCTTACAGAAAGCATGCCCACCTCAAAATCCTAGGCAAGCCTAGTAGGCATGCTTTCTGTAAGAGGTCAACACTACTTGCCACTAAAATGGAAAAACACTTAAGGATGCCAACTTCCACTTCCCCTCTCCCCGAGCCCTTCCCTTTTGAGGGTCTGGCTCTGAAGGCTTATATACACTTCAAAATAATGTCTTGTATTTATAAAAAAAATTATATGTGCAGAGATGCAAATTTGTTTGATTATTTTACTCAACAGTCTCACATACACAATTCACAATCATCATAATCATCAACATCATTTGAGAAAATATAAAGAACTCTTAACAAACTAAACTAAATCAGATTGACCTTAGCTGACCATTTCCAGTTGTATAGGTTTAATTAATTCATTAATTGCTGAAACAGTTGGCTTAATTATTGTATCAAACATAGCGGATGTCAACATGAAACAGCACTGAAATCCCTCAACAAAGGATTTTTGCATGCATTAATTTCCTTCCCTTTCAAAATGACCGTCATTCACCGAGGTCCTGCAAAAGACCTATTGTATGTGAGGAAACACTCTTTGTCACCACCTTTTGTTTTTGACTGATCATTCATGGCTAAAACTAATGATTAGTTTTCCCAATTCTATGGTATTTGTTTTTTAAAGGCAAAACAATAACCTGATACAGGTAATACCAAATATTTTTGGTTTTATTAGGCCTGAAGATGGTTGATTAAAACTAAAAACATTTTGTGACTAATGTATCATGTTATCGCTTTGCTCTTAAAAACACATTTAGGTGCGATATCTGGAAAATATCAAATATCAGATATTACAAGATATTTGAATTGGGATCAGTATCTTATAAATATCGGATAAATATAGGATAATATCCGAGATTATTGAATATCAAGCACTGAAGATATTAGAAGGAGCTTTGTTCTATTGATAGACAAATATAGGTTAATATCGGAGATTATCGAATATCAAGCACTGAAGATATTAGAAGGAGCTTCGTTCTATTGATAGACAAATATCGAATATCAGAGATTATTGAATATCAAGCACTGAAGATATTAGAAGGAGCTTCGTTCTATTGATAGACAAATATCGAATATCAGAGATTATTGAATATCAAGCACTGAAGATATTAGAAGGAGCTTCATTCTATTGATAGACAAATATAGGATATAATATCGAAGACTATCGAATATCAAGCACTGAAGATATTAGAAGGAGCTTCGTTCTATTGATAGACAAATATCGGATAATATTGGAGATTATCGAATATCAAGCACTGAAGATATTAGAAGGAGCTTCGTTCTATTGATAAACAAATCAGTATAGGATAATATCGGAGATTATCAAATATCAAGCACTGAAGACATTAGAAGGATTATAATTTTAAAAGGTTTGGAACTGACCTAAAAAATTAAAGATAAAACTTTAAAACGACTGAATTTTCGGTTACTCGCTGTAGCCTTCTTCAGAACTATAATGATTACTTGCAAGAGCTTGTGATGATAAATTTGAATTTACCACAAAAGATTTGTAAACCCTTGGGAAGTCTATGTATTCGTTAATTGAATTTGAGTCATGCGATCTGGACGACGTTCAGCAATATTTAAGGCGCAACTGCCTGGAATTTGTTGGTGTACCATGGCAAAAGAATGAAGATCCGAAAAAACTCGTCAAAGAAGTGTGTACAGCTATGGAAATCGAGTTGCCACTTGGATAAATTTCTATCACACACCGTCTACCCGACACCAAAAATACGAAAGATCGTATTATCGCCAAATTTGTGAGACGAGATGTCAAGGATCAAGTTTACAAGAGTCGCAAAAAGCTGAAAGGTAAATCTGTGAAGTCTCTTCCATCCTTAAGAGATGCAAAGCCCCAAAAGTGCGCTATCTATATCGACGAGTCATTGACTGGGTATAGAAAGAAGCTCTTTAATCGTGTGTACAACTTCAAGAAGTCCAATATGTACAAGCATGTCTGGACCCAAAATGGCAAAATCTTTTTGAAGGAATACGATGACTCCGAAGTCTATAGTTTCACTACTGTGGAAGAATTTATTGACTTTGAATTATTATTGATTTATTATCTTAATCTAAACTGCTATGCAGAGTCAGAGTCAATCAAATGAAATTAATCAAGATTTTTATGGCTTGCTAACAAATCCTGACAGATTCGACGAGTCGGACTCTGATAATATGCTTCAATTACCAAATTCTGATTATTATTCAGTTTTTGATCTCACCAAAAGCTTAGTTTTTGAGAATTACTCTAGGGAACAAACTAACTCTAGGAATAATTCTCTGTTTATGATTCATCTAAATATATGTAGCCTCTCTAAGAATTTTGATCAATTAAATGAACATCTCCTTACTTTTAATAAGAAACCTGATGTTATAGCGATTACAGAAACACGACTTGACGATAAATCTGTCTCAAATATCACCATTCCTGGTTATAAGTTTTTTCCATCGTGATTCCGTCACAATGGCAGGTGGGACTGCCATGTATGTAAACAAAGATCTTATTAGTACCCCTAGAGATGACATCAAATTCCGTATGCTAGAAGTTGAATCCTGTTGGGTTGAAGTTCAAACTAGAAAAACAAAAAATTTGATTATTGGATGTGTCTATAGACACCCCAATGCTGATATTGATAAATTTACAGAGGAATTGGCAAAAAAAATGAAAACCGACCTCGAATGAGAGTATAGACAAATTACCTGAACTATCTGAAACCAAAACAAACTCGAGTGAAAAACCCTGACTGCAATTTTGAAGTTCCTGTGCCGAGTGAAACGGAAATGGCAAATTTGTATCAAGAACTTAGTGAATGTCAATCGAAGCCAGTCATACTCTCCCTAATTTCGCCTTATGCTGAAAACTACATTCTACCAAGCCACAAAATACCCACAGTGATGGATCTTTTTGATGAGAAATACCTGAATTTGCCTTATAATGACTTAGTTAAAGTATGCCAAAACATCAAGATTGAAATTACAAAAGAACAAATCGATCAAGTCCAAAAAGACACCGTAAACCAAGCTAAAGGCAACAACTTCTATAAACACAGAGCAGGGAGAATCGGTGCCTCCAAAAGTAAAGCTGCTGCTTCTACTGACCCATCACTCCCTGTACAGTCATTAATACAAGGAATTTGTTATCCAGAGCTTAACAAATTCACAAATGAAGCAGTGGTTCATGGATGTAAACATGAAGCGGGCTCAATACATGCATACGAAGAGCTCATGAAAACTAAGCACATTAATTATAAAGTCGAACAATGTGGTACGTTCATAAATGAGGATTATCCCTGGTTACATTGCAACTCCTGACTTCTTATGCTCTTGTGATTGCTGTGGGGAAGGGTGTGGCGAAGTTAAGTGCCCCCTCTGCATAGAGAATTTTGATTTTGATACTTATGTTAAACAGCCATCCTCATGTCTAAAGAAGAAGAATAACAATCAATTTGAATTACTTAAAAATCACTCATACTATTACCAAGTACAGCAACAGTTATTCACAACAAAGTTGAAGTACTGTGATTTTGTTGTGTGTGCAGTTGGATGCAATAATGAAATGGGACTTATAGGTCAAAGAATTACACCAGACATAAAGCACTGGAATGAAGTTCTGCCAAAACTTGAGAAATTCTGGAGAATTGGTGTGCTACCAGAAGTACTGGGTAGATGGTACACAAGGCGAAGGGAATAACCAAAACTTGGCACAGACGGATGCTGTGTGTTACTGTAGACAGATAACCGAGGAAGAAGTTGTTCAGTGTTCAAACCCTGACTGTGTAATCAGTCAATTCCATTTGTCATGTCTGGGAATCAGTGCTACTCCAAAGACCTGGTACTGCCCTAATTGCAGAACATTACCACAATTCAAGAGATGAGGTAAAAAACAGTCATTAAATATTGAAGCCTTGAAGCTGAATTGCATTTGTGTGTGCAATGCTACTCCAAACAGCCAAGACAAACTGTGAAAATTGTGAAATGTACAAATGAAAGCTGTAGCAATGGCAAATTTTTTCACCTGACATGCCTCAAGCGAAAACGAATGCCAAATAACAGTCAAAGTTGGCTGTGTCCAAAGTGTTCAATAAGCAATGTCTCCAATTCAAAACCCAATGCTACAGCCACTGTTAAACCTAATGCTACAGCCACTGTTAAACCTAATGCTACAGCCACTGTTAAACCTAATGCTACAGCCACTGTTAAACCTAATGCTACAGCCACTGTTAAACCTAATGCTACAGCTACTGTTAAACCTAATGCTGCAGCTACTGTTAAACCTAATGCTACACAAACACCAAAGGTTACATGCTCTGGAAGCTACAGTCCTACAGGAGTTCAATATGTAAAAACTGTCCATCATGTTAACAAGCAACCCCTTGACAAGCATGCACCTGTTGGAAAACTTGGTAATTATGAATATGGACTAATTGCTTCCCCCACTGGATGGTTAGACTGTGTTATTATACATGAGGCTAACATATTATTAAGAAAAATAAGCAATGGGATAGAAGGATTTCAAAGACCAACTCTTGGACCAGTAAGACAATTCGATATAATGTCTGGACCTTTTATTCAGATAGTTCACATTAACAATAATCATTGGGTGTGCATGACATCCATAGGCAGTTGTCCTGGTTATGTTAATCTTTTAAACAGTTTATCATCTCCTATAACACAAGAAGTACTAGATCTGGCTGAAAATTTAACAGGGCCAATGTTCAGGGGTGTAACCCAGGTACCTGTTCAACAACAACAGAATGGCAGCGACTGCGGTATCTTCTCAATTGCCTATGCGACAAGTCTAGTTTATGGACAAAATCCAGAACATGTAAATTATGATATTCCTAGGATGCGTCCTCACTTATTACATTGCCTAAAAAGTGGACAGATGTTCCCTTTTCCTACCACTTGAACTTCTTTGGATGTTGAAAAAAATGAATGAAAAGCTTTCATTTATCAATTAAATCAATTCATTCTCACAAAAAACTGGATTATCAAAAATATAAATATTTATATATAATAATTAATAAAAAAGAGTAAATGCATATTGCTTGATTGAGTGGAACATACATGACTCTTGACACCTACAACAATTCTTTACAGAGGAATAAAATAGTGAACATTAATTTTTGTGCAGTATTGAACAACCTTTGTTCAGGAATTGTACTATTTGCTTTGTTGTAATTGTCTTAAAAAGACAATCATATGGTACAGTTCCTGGGAGAATTTATACTACAATCAATCAAATGGTACAATTCCTGGACAAAGGTTGGTCAATGCAGCACAGACTGTTATTATTCTGTCGATCATTGGTTTCTTACCCTCTTCTGAGGCATTTGGGTCAGATTTCAAAAAGTCTATAGGTAGTATTCCAGAAAGAATTAAGTATTTCCGCCTCAGAAGACCAATCACTCTTTCGACATGGATTCGGACATTAGCTATGCCTCGTGTTCGCTCAACATCCTCAGGGTTCAGCTGGTCTTTACCCTTTGTAAAGGCAGGCATTGCAAGTTCTGCTCTTTGACACATTAAAGATTCTTGGATGGTGAATCCTCTGTCTGCCAGAACAAGGTCACCAGGCAACAATTTTTTTAAGATACCACAGTGTTCAGTTATGTACTTGTCAGATGTCCTGCCACCCCATGCCTCAGAAACAAAACAAATACTTCCTTGGGGGCTTACACCAATCAAAATCTTCACAGTATTGTGGCTTTTATAATTAGAGTATGTTTGTGCTCTAGCCATTAGATTAGATGGTCTATTTATAAAAACTTCAAAACAATCAATAATGACTGTGGTTCTGTTACCAAATGCAAACTGAAAGCACTGAGGCATAGTAAGCCATAATTCTTCACGCTCAGGCCACTTTATTAATGGAGCAAGTCTTGTATCTAATGCGATCATCCACGCTAAAAATATTCTTGATACTGTAGCTTGTGAGATGCCAAATTGATAAGCTAAATCTTGCATGGGCATGTTCCATTTTAGCTTCATTAGAGTGAGCACAAACTCTTGAAACGAAGACAAAGTAGGTGATCGCCTCGTAACATGTGGTGAAACATGCTGAAAAATGACTTTCAGGATACTAAAAGTCGGCAATCCAGTGTAGAATCGCACCTTTCTATCGTCATTAACAAATTCGCTCTGATCATATCGTGTGCTCTTGTTGTTGGAGTTACGAAACAAATATTCAAACTCCTCTGTTTGAGTCCCAGCCTCAGAAGTCCCGGTTTCTGAATTAATTTCAAATATCATATCCTTGATTTTCTCTCCTGATTCGTTTGCTTTTTGTCTTCTAACTTCTCTTTCTGCCTCACGTTCGAGTTCTTTTTCTCTTGCAAGTGCTCTCTTCGCGTCTAAGCCCCTTGCTCTCTTGTGCCGTTTATCAGCTGATTCTAAATTTGAGAGGTACATTTCCCCCGAAGCACGTTTATTATGGCCTAAATGCAGTGAAGGTATCCAGTCTGGGTGATTTCTTTTCATCAGAGAAGCAGGTTGCCCCGAAACAAAATGCCTTCCACACACGCGACCACTATCCAAAATGGCGTCGGTAAGGTCATCTCTACTAATCGCCAAAATCCACAAATTACGCCGTTCCTCGGACAATTTTTTCACTTCTTCTCCTTGATTAGTAATTATAGAAGGTATTCTCGCCATATAAATGCCTTTATCTCGCCCACTTCGGGTGACACAGCCGACAATCGCACACAAAACCATGTTCTCTCTCTATTCGCTTTGTACATTTGTTTATATGACATGTGCACCAATATGGCGGCCGATCAATAAGTAGGTCACGTGACTGAATACGATCTATATATATATATATATATATATACTTTACAGTCGCTTTGGATAGCACATTTTTATGTCTTCATATCCTAAAATCGTTTTTGAATTATTTTTTTGCAGGATGGCAGCATTTCAGTACTTACAAACTACTTTAAGGTAGCTTTACTACCTCCCGTTCTGTATAACACTGCAATAGAGATCATCGAGAAATACG
Organism: Telmatactis stephensoni; assembly: GCA_029948255.1. NCBI lineage: Eukaryota > Metazoa > Cnidaria > Anthozoa > Actiniaria > Isophelliidae > Telmatactis > Telmatactis stephensoni. Next base: position 648,023 of record JALIZF010001757.1, read on the forward strand.
AAGGGGGCGAACTTGCTCCACCGTCAGAAAGCAAACAGCGACAACAGTGGAGCATTTTGTCCTCTTCCTTTAGTTTTCTTCATAATCTAGATCCTCTCAACGACAGAGATCAAAAGAAAATAATGCAATACTTCGACCGATGGTTGGAGATGGGAGTGAGGCCTTGTGTTGGTGCTAAGGTAATATTGAATTAGGACTTCCTTTGGACATCAACTAAGAAATTTCATGCTATCAGTGCTGATCACATTTCATCTTGATGTGAACTTATATCATCGCGGTAAGCTGAAGGTTAATAAGCTTAATAAACACTCATCGATCTTCTTCCGACTATTTTAAGTTAGAACTAGCACTTTCTTTAGCTATTTTGGGAGGAACTGGGCATATCCATTGTAGATTCTATTGATGCATTCTTTATTAAACAATTTCATTGCTTTCAAAGAATGGTATATAATGACAATGCTTTTCTTGCATTCAGGGATCCACAACGAAAGTTGACACTGACGACGATAATTCGATAATGCAGAAGCTGTTGAAGGTTCAGATTGTAAGTGCATGCAAATTCAATATTAAGTTTTACTTTAAGTTCTTTATTTACTATTAAGGGCGATTTCAAATGTCACACAGAAACAGCTAGTTGTTCGACTTGTAATTGCATGCAAATTAATAAAAATTGTATATTCATAATTTCTTTAGCAGGGAGTAAAACAAGAAAGATCTAGAGATGTCATACAAAAACTGCTCATTGCTTGACTTAATAATATTGTACTTGAATACAAATTATATATCACTATTTCTTTATTCATAACTTTTTTGCAGGAACTCAAAAAGGAAAAACAATTCAACACAAGAAGATCTAAAGATATATCCATGTTGGAAAAGGTGAATATATTTTAAGTGCATTGAGAAACTGTTGTAAGTTATGCATATTGAATATTTCTGAAGTTATATAAAATCATCCCTCTCATTTGCATGTTATCTTAAAATATTGACAGAGATTACAAGATACAGAAGAAAAACTTACCAGCAAGGATCACGAGATCCAAACGCTAAAAAAGGTGATCAATATGTTTTAATCTTTCTCTGCCAACCTTGGGGGAGGGGGGGAACTCCGATTGTAAATGGATGGGGGTGCTCAGTCGTAACTTTTAGGGGTCAAAATCTGCAATCTGGTACCTTTTAGGGTGTCTCAGACTTAAGTGGACTACCAGAGACATAGCTGGTACCTTTTAGGGACTGTTTTGAGGTAAATAAAAACAAGCATGAAAGGGACGATTTCAAGATCTGAATTGAAGCACATTGATAACAAAGTGTTTCATTGGTCATTACTATATTCTTTAATTATTGTTTTTTAATTGGTACCTTTTAGGGGTCATTTTCAAATTTTTCAACGAGCATCCCCATCCTCCTTTATAAAGGAGTCCCCCCTCCCCCCGGGCTGCAAACAAACACCTAGTAAATGTTAATAATCGCCTACTGCTCGTGCTTCCACTACACTCTTTCGTGTTCTCCCAACATCAGGCGTGTTTTGATCAGGCCATCAAACACAGGGAAACCATATTTTTATTCCTTTTACTTATAAAATACTCGAGATATAACGCACTGGAAGATGTAGAGCACTCAAAAAGCAAGAGAAACACTTGGCTATGCCTCATGTTCCTAAGCTGTGTGCTTTTCTCTTGCTCTACATTTTCCATTGTGTTTATATCACAGAACAGAGACATGCGTGCACAGTTTTATATTCCTTAAATATTATTAATGAAATCCACTTTATATATTTATAAGGAACTTGAAGCTAAATCCAAGAGGTTAAATTCCTCTTTGAAGAGACAAAAAGACTTGAAGAGGTAATTAGGACTTCATAGAATATCCTTTCAATTAACAATTAATCTTTGGTACAGTGTATAGCTAACAAATCAAATGTGTTTCAAATTATTTTTAATTTCCTAGAAACTGAGTGAAAAACAACAAATGAGAAGTCAAAAGCTTGCAGTTGAGGTAACACTGTTTCTGATAAAAGTGATGTTATGCTTTTGAATTGGGATTATTTTGAGAGGTTGTCAGGTGTGCGTCGCTCTACCAGAAGTTAAATGATGCTCGCCAAAAATGCGCGTCTATTCAACTTTGCCGGCCAAAATAAGACCCTATTTTGCATAGCAACTGTTGCACAGCAACGATATATGTCAGTACACCCTTAATCATTCTTTATATTTTCTCTCGTGCATCCATAAAGCCATGTCAAATTGATAATTATTACTAATTACTCCCGGACATTCTTTATGAATAATGTTAGGTACTACATACAGACGTTATCTTTATCAAATTATCATCACCATTATTATTATTATTATTGCTTTTCAACAAAGAAGTTTAACTTCTACTTCATCACTTCAAGAAACCACTAAGTAAACTGAGTTCCTATCTTTCTCTAGGTATCACCCCTTGGTAATAAGAAAGGACAGAATTCTGTAAGTATCAACCCTACTTCATATAATAATGGCTATATTATGGTCAAGAACTGTGATTACAGTACACACAGATCACTTTGAATGGCTGATAATTTCCTCTGTGTCTGTACATCTTCCTGAGTGCTTATGTCACAGTGCAGAGACACAAGCGATCGTTAATTATGATTTATAAAATTTGAGTGAGCCATGTCTCCGTCCTAAGATATAAACATGGTAGCCAGCCAATCAGCGCGCAAGCACGTTATATCTCAAATATATCTCAAATATTTTATAAAATTGAAATTAAGCACGATGGTCAAAACGGCTATGTTTTTCTCCCACTTGGGTCAACAAAAATTTGTAGAATGCTCAAGAATGTCTTGTATGCAACGAAACTTGTCATGAAGGTAGTTTGAGGTAGTCCACATTTAAGAAACTCTATGGCTCACTTGGAACTGTCATGTTGACGTCATAAATGACGTACAAATTTGGCGCCAAAATTTTGAATTTTGAAATGGATTTTACTAACTATCCAAAAATGTTCTTTGGTCAAAATGATGCATTTCAGTGAAAACCCCATGTAAATCCGATAATTGGTTCAAAAGTTATTCCTTTTTAAATATTTCGAATTTCCCGCCAAATGAGCAAAAATGTATGGAATTCACCATATATGGTCAAAATTTAGGGTATTTCTAGCTCTAACAGTATAATCAGAGTCAGTTTGAAACAAAGGGAATAATGTATTAAAACAAATTTGTAGTTTTTTTGACTTTGGAACTTTTGTGTCACGTGGAGTAATACGTCATTTCCTTATAGATATTACGTCATATGTATAAGGAAATGACGTAATACGCCACGTGACACAAAAGTTCCAAAGTCAAAAAAACTACAAATTTGTTTTAATACATTATTCACTGTTTCAAACTAACTCTGATTATACTGTTAGAGCTAGAAATACCCTAAATTTTGACCATATATGGTGTTGTCTTGACCATATATGGTAATCTCTCTCAATTTTGAAATTCAAATTTCTTTAATCAGTCATAACTTTTGAACCATTTATCGGATTTACATGGGGTTTTCACTGGAATGCATCATTTTGACCAAAGAACAATTTTGGATAGTTAGTAAAATCAATTTCAAAATTCTTAACTTTGGCGCCAAATTTGTACGTCATTTATGACGTCACCATGACAGTTGCAAGTGAGACATCAAGTTTGTTAAATGTGGATTTACTCAAACTACCTTGATGACAAGTTTCGTTACAATCAGACAGTTCTACAAAAATCTGTGAACCAAGTGGGAGAAAATCGAAGCATTTTGACCATCGTGAGGTGTATTCATTAATTCATTCTTTCTCTCACTTTCTCTCACTAGCATTACTAAGCTATACTTTTCTTATCAGACTTCTCCAAGTGTGTTTAAAATTGAGCATGCCTCTCAGGCTTTGCAATTGAAGAACCTAAGAAAGGTACATCTTTTTAAGCCCTACTTATTTTTCATAATCTGCCACCATTTTGTATCTGTACTTTTCACTGTACATTGACACCTTTGTCGTATATATTGATATCTTACAATTTATTTTCTTTTTAGATGTCAGCTGACAACAAAAGCAATCAATCTGTAAGTACTTAATAAACCATATTCCATCGTCATGTGAACATGTCAATTGGTGATGAATTGCATTTTGCTCCTTTTCAGACATCAAAAGACTACATAAATAATCAACCTGTAAGTGCTCAATGAAAACGTGGCATCCTCGTTTTGGACATTTCATGATGTCAAGAATGTGTCAATAAGAGGACAGACAACTCAAAACCATCTCCAATTTGACTTTTTTTACAACAACTATTTCTTTTCAAAATAAAAGTTCAAAAAGAATTTAAAAAGGTCATTTTAGTCAAATGAAAAGCTTTCAATCAATGCATAATTTTATATTATACTAACCCAGGTATATGATGATGACTGTCACTTTTATACAATATTTGTACTATATAGACTAAGGTGAAAGAAGATTCAGAGTGCCCCAGCCCTTCTTTTCCATCTGAAGTACATGGGACTGCATCAAACGCCCTTGTAAGTTTATATGATAAAATAACTTTCAGATATTATAACGAATACAATTTTCTGAAAGTTATTCGATCGTTAGTGTTTTTACAATGCTATGGCAATATTTTTTATGATAAGTTTTTATGAGAGTATCTAACTTACAGGGCTTCACTTATAGGGTTGTTTCTATTTTTTAGATATATGGTAAAATCAATCTACTAGAAATACCTTCTGGGGGGGGGGACATAAGGAAGTTTAGCCTGGCAGTGTTCAAAACCCTATTCACTAGCAAAGAGATGACAAGGGGGAACATAGACCCCAATCAAAGGGCAATAAACAATGGAAAGGTGCCCCTGGGATGGAGAGAAGACGGACCTGTTAAAAAGTATGTATCATATAAACTTTATAACTACACCCCCATACAATGAAAAAATGAAAAACATGTTTGTTTTTGAGTAGATCACAAAGCAATCAAATGATTTTATTGCTTTAGCATACAAATTTAGCTCAAAGTTAAATGTGCATGTTCCCTCATTTTTGACCAAATTGCTGTTTCCATCAGTACTTGATGAAATACATTTGTTAAAAGTGCAAATTTTGACATTTTGTTAAATTAAACTTTTAAGATTGTATGGGAGCTAAAGTTCTTTGAACATTGAAAAATTTACTTGCCCAATATAAACTCAAAATTGCATATGATTAAAAATGTGGCTGAAAGAAATCTTCATTAATAAATATCTCTTGATTTCAGTGACATCCAGACACAAAAACAAACTAAAACAATATGATACAATTTTTTAAAAATCACACAATAAGAAACATGTATAATCAGTATTTAAAATCTAAACATAGAATGATCAATACAACAGATGCAGAGCTGGTATACTTTTACAGGAGTACCCATCTTCTAAAGTAATCTAATATTTACATATGTTTGTAAGATTTTGCATATTTTTTTATTTTATGGAGGTGTAGTGTCACCCTTCTAGATGTAGGACTCAAAACTTTAATTTTGAAATACTAGCCACCTTTCTTCCTTTTTGTTGTTTATTTATTTATTCTTTGATTTGCAGAAGCCATCAGGGCAAAATTTGGAGAAAAAATGGCCACCAAAAATGGTCTGAGATAAGGAAGAGTCTGAACCAAGTGTCTTGACACTAAAGGAGACGAGAAGAAAAAAGAAGCCAAGGGTGACAAGAAACCCTGTGATAAAAAACTCTGCAACGACAACAGCGCTGATGCAGAATAATCTGTAGTTTACAATGATTTGAACATTTAGTTCCAGTAGGCCATTTGCACGATGGCATCATTTTACTACACTACCAGAATGATTTACGAATTTCCTTTCTCATTCAGATTTTTATTCCCTTTTGAGAATACTTGAACAATTTGGCACTAATTACTTTAAAAAGGAAAGTAGGCAAAGCATTCTGGTAGTTGTAGTAATGGCATTTACAGAGACAATTGTCTTGCTGTTTTTCATGAAACACCACATCGTCCAGCATATCAAGAAAAAGATCTGCGAAATGTTTGCTTACAAAGAACTACAAATAACCATTTAAGCAAAGAAAAAGATCGATTAATTGGATGTAACGCTTGACCTAAACACCGGAAAGCACTTCCCATTCATGAAACCCTCTCTTTATATCTTGAACAAGGACTTATTTCAAAAGGGAACGAAAACAAAAGAACGGGAGTTGACTTCAAATTAAATGACTTTCAGGCTAAATGGGACAACATCCTAAAAGAAACGTTGATGAATCTTCTACTTGACTCATATTATCAACAACTGGCCCTATTAGAGGATACAGTGACATCAAAAGATAACAAAATTGATTCATTTTTTAAATGAAAACGACAAAGCATACATGAATGAAATTCAAGAGCTATTAGAGGATAAGAAGCAAGAAATACTCCTGAGGTGAAAAAGAAAACACCAAAGAGACAACACAATTGGATCGTACAGTGAAAGTCAATAGTGCCATTGCCCTTAAACGTCATCTTCAATTGTTTAGATCGAAGATGACACTTAAGGGCAATGGCACTATCTAAACTAAGGTAACAACCCAACAACTAGAAAGAAGACAAAATTGAAGAATAAGCTTCTAGCAGTGTTCAAAAAGAAAAAAAACAACTGCTCAACCTAAGCGTTTTTTTAGAAAAAGGCCCAAAGCCACCACCAGATCGGCCGCGAGAATAAACACTGACCAAAACGCCAATGTTCAAATTTATCCTCCCATCCTCTTACTGCTTCTGAAACTTCACTTCTTTGTAAAGGTCTTAGCTTTTGTCCACTCCTATAAATTGCATCTCTGCAAAAGAACTTTGTCAAGATATTAATAATTGCAACAGGAAACATATAAAGAACATTTTTCTAAATCGTCATCTGACACTGATTCCAATAATAAAACTGACAGCACACAAAATTACGTACAATCTGTTCTGTACCAATTGAATAAAGCCAAGAAAGACAGTGTAATCCAATCTAAAGAACCTGTTATCAATGCATTTGTTGATTTACTATGCTAAGATTTTAGATCTCTGCGAGAGAAAACGAAAACTCCAACAAGAAATAATCTAAACAAAGGAGAACACACTGTACTTGAAAACTTGAGAGGGCTATCCTCAACTCAATGATTCAGACCTACCAGAGATTCGATGCTAACCAAACAATTGAAAACAAACTCATGAGCACCCCCCCCCCCCACACACACACACACACACCTGAAAATAAGTACACCACATCAGTCAAGCCTTATGTCTTCACAGAATATGTAGCAATGACAATGTTTTTCGCAAAAGACTCACAGAATACTGCCTATTCTTTCAAGCATTAGGTTTCAGTAAAAAAGTAGTAAGGAAAGAGATGAATACAGCTCTCACTCACCCAAGAACAACACTTCAAGAGATAACGAAACAGGTTACTGATAGAACTGTCTTCATCACAATATTTGATCCTTGTTTCAAAAAGAATAGACGACAGCCCATGCTCCACTCAAAAAGACGAATGAAAAAAACTATTTCAGCATCCATCACTTACAGCCTATCGGAGACCACCTAACTTACAAGACATGTTAGTAAGTGCTAAGATAAACAACACCAAACAGAAAACAATCAGACCAAAAACCAACTATATCTGCAAACCTTGTGGCAAACCAAGAAGCAGTTGGTGTTCCAGAATACAGCACAGTAACACACTTAAGAGTGAAGTAAACAGCAAACCATACCAAATCTTCCATTCACTAGACTTCCAATCTCCTTGGGTCATTTACATCATTACCTGTACGATATGCAGGAAACAATATGTTGGGAAGAGTGAATCACCACTTGACATCCACCTCAACAATCACTGTAACCCCATCAGATGTGGTATTGAGTCCTGTGTATTGGCCAACAGAAGAAACACTACAGCATACAACATCAGATTTTACCAGGCTACCCTTGTCCTCCATCAAGAACATACATTTTGTATTTATTGAATTCTGTCCACCTCAAACTAGAGTTTGTTATGGCTGTGGCAAAACATTAAAAACCGGGGGGGAAATTGGTGACTAACCAAATAACCTTGTTGTGTCTAATGACAAAAGGACTTACACAGATCAAAAGAAGAAAAGAGAAACGAAAAGACGGGATCATCTGTTACCATTTAGATTATGGATGTTTTATAAGGCAACAACAGGTGTATTTTGTTCTGTCTCTAATTCAAATCCCTTTATGCATCAAAAAAATATTAACTCCCCCTACATATTTGGTATGAGGGAGTTTGGAATGATTTGTTAGCCATTGTCAGAGCTGAATAAATGATTTACACTTTTTGGGTGTTGTTTCAACTATATATTGCGTGGTGCCATCTGATTCGTTATTTAACATTTTATCTTAATGATTGAATCATTCCATATCTTATCTTATCTTACTGAAAAGTACAAAATTTGAAATGTATGGTCATGTCATCCTTAGCAAGAAAGTTGGGCTGTAAGTCTAAGAAAGATCATGATGTCTGGATGAAAGCAAATTTTTAGATTCTTGTTAACTAAATAGCTGTCAAAAACCTTTAGATGCTTCGAGCTCATTCAAAGTTCTACTGGTGAACCACTCATGAATCAATGCCATGAAGTTGCGATTCTTATGCTGTTAAGATTTCCATCCTGATGGCTTCCTGGCTAGCAGCAGCACGCCTCGGGTTAGAGAGCAATTTTTCCACCAATCATTAAAGTAACCAATGTGTATATTTGGGCAACAAATTGTCAGCTATATGATTTCCTTGGGGAGAAATGGGAGAACAGAAGTTGATGGAAACCAGTTTGACAGTCTTTTGATTGCAAAAATGCATGACAAATTATATTGGCCAGGGAGAAAGTATTTTGTAGATAATTGTACCACCTGATTGGTTATAAATATACTGCTAGTCTTTTTATCATGCCAGACATATACAGTCTGCTTTATTTTGCTAAATGCTTACCAAATGATCCAATATGATCTATAGATAATACATTATAGCTCAGACAAAATTTCAATTCTGTACTTTTTGCTTTGATTTATGGAAACAAAACTTACAAACTGCAGCAGACTGTTTCGATATCCAAGTTAAAATGATTTTGATATTGCTGTTATCACATTGGTAGATTCTAGAAGTGCCACAGTTACCTTTCCATGAAATCATTTCAGTGCAGTCATTTCAGTTTCCTAACACAACTTTTCAATACATGTATTACCATGTTTTTAATATGAAACAGATCAATGATTATAGCAGTAGTCAGTTGCTGATGAAGTTCAATACTTTAAGTGTAATGTCATACCTACAATGTATGCTCATTACCGATACCATATATAGCTCCTCCGTGCACATCGACCTGATACTACTACATACAGTAACATCTTCAATTCATCCACTTTATCTTGTTTCTGTGAACATGGGTGCACAAAGCTTGTGCAAATTTGTGGTTGAGTATCACTTTTCATTGATTGAAAATATCATTTTGTACATTCTAAAATTGGTTCTTCAATTGCTACTAATATAAGGTCTCATAAACATTACTATCATTTCCATGATTATCCATCACTATATTTTGATCTGCTTAACATTGAGCATAATTGACAGTAAAGTGCATTCAATATAATCATGACAATTTGTACAAAATACAGATTGCACTAAATATTTATAATTTATTTATAATCCATTGTTTATTTTGTGTAATTTTGCACTATTTACTAATTCTTGTTTCCTGGCTTAATTATTGAATACACTCGTCACCTTATTATGCAAAGGCGAGAATCTCCTAGTCTTTCTAGTAGTTAACAAAACATTGTAGATATTGTTCGCTTCTAACATGGCTCTCATGAAGAACATGACTGTAGACACCGTGTATAAATAGAGTTTACATAAGCAAAAATTAAATGGGGAACTAAATTGCAGGCCTCCAAGGAGCACATGGCTTTCTAGAGCTCCTCGTTGTTTGACCGATTCCCCACAATTTTTTCCAAATTTCCAGCGCAAATACTTTACTTATGAGTAATACGTCAACTAGCCAAGGAGTACGAAGGACCAGGGAAGTTGTTTCGTCAACCTCCTCTGTAGAAAATTCACCAGTGGCAAAACAACCAAGAATGGCAGACACGGAGAGAACAAGAAGCCCAGAGAAACCTACACTGGAAAGCGTATACTATGTTCTAATGCAGGTTCAAGCCAATACCAAACATCTAGTGAAAGATTATGACGAAGTAAAGGAGGCTATGGATTTTCAGAGTAAAGTGGTCGAAGACCTCTCAAAGGAGAATAAAGCTTTGAAAATTGAGGTAGTTAATCTCAAGAAGTCCTTCGATGCTTCCGAAAAATCTCTAGATGCTGCCTTTACCAGGATAGCCATCCTTGAAGATAAAAACGACGATTTGGAGATGTATACGAGGAAGTTTAATCTTGAAATTCACGGAGTTCCAGAGAAAGCCGAGGAGGATTTGGAAGAAGCTGTAATTAAAGCCGCGGAAAGTTTAAACGTGGATATAGACGAGGAGGATATTGACATAGTGCATCGTATGCCATCCAAAAAGAAAGGAATGAGACCGATAATCGTAAGATTCAAGTCTTACAAGGCTAAAGCAAAGGTTTACTCTGCAAGGAGGAAATTAAAAAGCATTTCAAGGCACGATGATGCTCTGAATGGAGCAAAAGCCATCTACTTTAATGAAAACCTCACCACAGCTCGACGAACTCTCTTTGCTGAAGTTCATAAAAGGGCGAAAATGAACAAGTGGTATACCTCTTGGACAATAGATGGAAAGATCTACGTATGCTGAGAGAAAGGAGAGATAGCACACAGGATAAACAGTCAAGGTGACTTAGAGAATTTATATTAGGAACCGATTGACACTGATATAATCCTTTACATTTTCCACCTACAGCGGGGGACAAAAGGTTTCGAACACTTCCCTGTGTAATGACCCCCTTTCCCCCTATCCAATGTTGGCTGGTTTGCCGTGGCGCTGGACTTCCAGAAGGTAACCAACATTGATTTGGGGGAGCGGGGGTGTTCGAACTATTTTTGGCCGCCGCTGTATATCCCTACTTGGGCCGGTTATGTAGCTTTAATTGTTATCTATGTTGTCATGCTGAACCAAAGTATGAGCGAGTGAGATAAAAACAACAACAACAAAAAATCACTAAGATTTTTGAACTCCTTAGTATATTGTTTTTTTAATGCACTGAAAAGTAAAATCAATTTTTTTGAATCTTCAATTAGCATGGGGATTTGGACAAATTCCAACCCACAGCTTCGTATATGCAAAGTTCGTTTTTGTTTTTGTTTGGTGAATGTTTTATTGTCATTTTTCTGTACATTCTTCTTCATTTCCTATTTATCATAAGAATGGTTTCAAAGTTATCAAATTACATTAGGTCTTTTAACACGGGAACAAAAGAGTATGATTGGTTAAAATGGGGCTGAATATAGATTTAATATCACTAAATGTCGGAGGAATGCATAACTACAAAAAATGCCGAAAAACACTAAATTGGTTAGTTAAACACGGGGGAAGTAGAGGTATTTCTTTTTTACAAGAAACCCATAGTACAACGGATGTAGAAACTGAGTGGAAACAGCGTTTTAGAGGAGATGTATACCTCTCACATGGTACATCGTTTAGTAAAGGAGTCGCCATTTTAGTAGGAGAAAAACTTGATTATAAAGTACTTTCCCTTACAAATGACCAAGATGGTAGGCTATTAATGATAATCTGTGAAATCCAAGGTGAAAAGATCCTATTAATCAATTCCTATTTTCCCAATGACGAGACTAACCAAACAATCCTTCTAAAAAATATCTTCGAAAGGATAGAAGAAATGAATATACCAGTAGAAAATTTGGGGCGGGGACTTTAATTTTATTGTAGACTTACATCTAGAGTCGTCCGGAGGCAATCCCAGGCTAAAAGTTAAATCGATTGAGCAACTTTATTCCGTACTTAATGAGCTTGATTTATGTGATATATGGTGTATCCGTAATCCAGATAAAAAGGGTTTTACTTGGAGAGGCTTTGGACAAGGTATGTCGTCCAACCGTAATGAAAAACTTTACCTGATTCCCTGCAACCAAATGTGAAGAACGCAGATATAATACCAGCTCCAGACACAGATCATTCGGCAATAACATTAAGTTGAAAATCACTACCTGAAAACGATTACGGCCCTTCGTTTTGGAAAATTAACAATTCCCTTCTCAGAGAGGAAAAATATGTTCAAACCATTCAAGAACTAATAGCTAAAACCAAAAAAGAATTTAAGGAAAATAATATTAGTAATCCGAATCTTCGATGGGATTTCATAAAATATGAAATTAGGAAAAAAACTATTTCCTATTCGAAATCGAAGGCTAAGGAAGCTTCGAAATAAATACAGTGATATAGAGTCTAAAATAAAACAAATCGAAGAAATAAAAGACTGGGAATTCAATCCGACATTAACAAGCGAACATGAAAACTTAAAAAAAGAGCTAAATAAACGAAGCGACGTTATAACAGAAGGTATTATTACTCGATCTAAAGCCACCTGGTTGGAAGAGGGAGAAAAAAGCACCAAATATTTTTTGACCTAGAGAGACGTCAGAAAACGAAAACCCATGTCCGGAAACTTTTAGAAGGTGAAACAGAAATTACAAATCCCAAGGAAAAATTTTATAACGACTTGTACTCACCTAGAAACACTCTAACGGAAGATTGTTTCCAGTTTGTAGATAAAATAAACATGCCACAATTAAATGAGCAGGAGAAATTGAAATGTGAAGGATACGTCTCAATTAAGGAATGTTTTGAGAGCCTAAACAAAATGGGTAGCAACAAAACACCTGGGAACGATGGCTTAAGTAAGGAATTTTATTTAGTCTTCTGGCAGGAATTAGGACAAATGATGATTGAAAGTTTCAATTATAGTTTTGAAACAGGTACCCGACAACCTCACATAATCAAGTTATCTTCACTTTGTTGGAAAAACCTGATAAAGATACACGCTGCATAGAAAACTGGAGACCAATCAGTCTTATCAATGTAGATCTTAAAGTTTGCAGTAAAGTACTTTGCAACAGAATAATCCATTTGATGCCAAAATCAATACATCCAAATCAATCAGCCTTCGTTCAGAAGAAATATCAGGTAGAAATATCAACCCTCTAAGGTTTATAGGCAATTTTCTTGATTATACAGAGGTCAAAGAACAAAATTCCAGTATTTTATTTGCAGCAGATTTTCAAAAAGCTTTTGATTCGATTGAGCATAATTTTATCTCAGCAGTTCTTAAAAAGTTCAGGTTTGGTGAAAACTTCATTAAATGGGTTAATTTAATGTTTAGAAATTCGAAAGGTTGTGTAATAAACAATGGAAATGTTTCTGATTTTTTCTATCTTAAACGTGGAACAAAACAAGGAGATCCCATATCCCCATACCTTTTTATCTTAACGATTGAAGCAGAGCTGATTTGTGGTAACAGAGAAATACAAGGGGTCAAAATTAACAAAGATCTTATGGAGCAAATTAAGTTAGTTCTCTTTGTCGATGACGCGACCTTTTTTATAAAAGACATTGATTCGTTAAGAGTGTCTGGAGGTATTCCGGAATTTTTCATCCTTGCAACTTAATCTTGACAAATCTGAAGTAGGGTGGATTGGTATCCATTCAAATAACGCTGGGGAATTAGTAGGGTTAAAAATAAAGAAATATATAAACTTTAAAGTAGGCGGAATTAAGATACTTGGGGTTATTTTCTCGCACAACAAAGAGTATATGAAAATAAATAACCTTGATCGAGCTTTCGAAAAGTTTAAATCAACTTTGGCTATGTGGAAAATGAGACATCTGGCACTCTATGGTAAAGCTCAAATTATAGAGTCTCTTGCTATCTCCCAGTTACTGTACGTGTATTCCAAAATTACGGTGCCCCACATATACATAAAAAAAGTTGAAGAAATTGTTAAGTTTTTGTGGAACGGTAAGAAACCAAAAATTAAGTACGCAACTTTGATCGGTGATTACAATCAAGGCGGAATAAGATTACCCGATTTTGAAAGTATAATAGAAGCCAACCGAGTGATGTGGGCTCTGAAAATGATTGACAATAGTACAAACAGTTACTGGAAATCAATGGCTAAAACTATTCTCTCCCCTCTTGGAGGTACGGATGTTTTAAGTGAAAATTTTGATTGCTCATATTTAGATAGGTTGAACAGTATCCCAACCTTCTACAAAGAAATTTTAAAAGCCTGGAGCAAAATAAGTAAACTCGGATAGAAAACGAAGTTGATATCTTTAGTCAATCTATTTGGCTTAATATTCATATTAAACTTGAACTAAGTTATATTAAATTGCAAAACTTTGTCAATAGAGGTATTTTACAAGTTAATGATGTGTGGGACAAAACTCTTGGCCCTGACTGGGATGTAATGAAATCTAAAGGATGGAGAGAAAATGAGTATCTTGTGTGGAGAGGAATCATCGATGCTTTACCAGTCTATTGGAAAACTAAGTTAAAAGGTAGTCTCGATAAAGCACCGGTAATTTCAACTAGAGATAAATGTATCGAGTTATCTGGTAAGCTCATCTCAATATCTAAAGTCAAAACCAAGATGGTATACTCTAAAGTAGTCGAACGGAAATTCAGAAGGCCAACGTCTCAAAAAAGTATCGTAAGAAAGTTAGGCAACCCAGACATTGAGTGGTCTGTAACTTATTCCAGGGTATATAAAATCACCAACGATAGTAAGTTACGAATTTTCCAATATAAAATTCTCAACAATTGTCTTTTTCTAAATATGAAACTGTTTCAATTTAAAAAAATAGAGTCACCAAATTGTGCATTTTGTAAATCTCAAATTGAAGCATTAGAACATTTCTTTATTGATTGTTCATTTTCAAGAAACTATTATATTTCCATTAAAAACTGGCTGGAAAAAGGCCATATCAACCTTCCGAAATTAAAGTCCCTATGACGCATATTTTTTTTATTTTCAAACTCATTTCTTTTCTGGGAATATAGTTGAGGTCTTTTTGTCTTGCTTTTGAACACTCCATATTTTTCGAGATATAAAGGTTTCAAATTTCAAAATGCAACTTTGATGACGTCAGGGGAGTCATCATTTATTATACAAAACCAAGATGACTTGAAATACTCTTATTTTTTCATTTAGAATTTATTTCCGTTGGTAAAGCCTGTGTTTGAGTAAAAAATCTGGTTGTGGAATTGAAGACCTCTTTTAGTAAAATCCATGAGAAGCTAGTGATGATGACTCCCCTGACGTCATCACATTTGCATTTTGAAATTTGAAACTTTTATATCTCTGAAAATATAGAGTATTCCAAAATGGGATAAAAAGATCTTAACTATATTCCCAGAAAAGAAATGAGTTTGAAAATAAAAAAATATGCGTCATAGGGACTTTAAACATGGAAAATGTAATATTAGGAAGAGAAGGAAACAATTTGGAAAAGTTTCTCTTCTTGCTATATAAGTATACTCTTTATACAGCAAGAGGCCAATGCCAAATCCCCATTCTAAAACAATATCAAAAAATATTAATTCAATATGAAAATTTAGAATATATAATAGCAAAAAAAAATTCCAAGTTATTAATTCATTTACAGAAATACGAAAAAATAAGAAACATAATTGAAGAATTGAAAAGAGACTGATATAATTTATTCTAAAAAAATTAAGATTCCTTTCATGTAATTTGAATATTTTAAATAAGTTTAAAGAAGTAGGTGTAATTTTTTGTTGTTAACTGTTCCGTTTGTTATTATAAGGAATTGAAATTTAATTTTGTATATGTCTCATTTGTAATTTTGTATTTAGTTAAAAAATTTGTTTGTAAAAAAAAAAAAGAAAAAAAGAAAAAATTATGTGCAAGCAGTGGTGATATAAATCAATTAAACTATTGATTTGAATATAATATCTCCGTGTCTTACATGTCTGTCCTCAAGTGAAGTTTGCTGTCACAAATTGATCTCTGTCTCATATATTTGGACGATCAATGCATTACAAGTTGATTACAACAGCTGGTAAGGTCACCACTAAATTCGAGAATTCATATTAACGACTAAAAGCAGTCACTGTCCAAATATTTTGAGATTAGAAGCCAATAGTTTGATAAATTCCAATTGATAGCGTCCGCCATTTTTTTCAATTGCTCTCAATCCCTCGCGAAAATTCTCGACCACAGGAAGCCTCGTGGTCAACCTCGTTTTCACGACAGTGTACCCCAAAGCCTTCTGGGTAATTTGCCAATTTGCGACGTTGATAGATAGATAGATAGACCGAAAAGGTAAACCTAGACTCGAGCTATCACAGGTAGCCCGAGTAATAATGTTTGATTCGAATTCTATTGTAAGAAAAAATCGTATTCTTCAAATTCATTGCACAGTTCAAAGGTTTTACAAGAGAGAGAATGCTTCACATAGCCGAGATCAATCTAGGAAATACTCTCTTTGAAATAAACGGAACTTGTCAAAAATCATTAAGTGGTTTTGAAACAACCACACTTTTCTGAACATTTTGATAGAAATTATCCTCTTCAAATTTAAACCATATTTTGGCTGATATTGTAAGCTCATTCTATCCTTTGGCTATACATTCACCTCTTAAGGTATCTAAAGACTAAAGGAAATTTAGATTTACCAATCCATCTTACCAACTTTCTCCAGCATTCTTTATTTTTTAATTTATTTAACATATAGCCATTTCAATTAACGTTGTCGCTGAAAAAAAAGCCTAAAAGCTTTTCATTTATCTTTTGTTGTAGCCAACAAACGTCGCTGTAGGCTATCTAAGAATTAAGGAATATGTGTCCAAGTTGTAGAATTTGCATGCATACATTGAGTTCTTATTGCAATGTCAGCAGTAAAATGATATTTCGTGGTTGTTCCCGCTCTCAAAACTTTAGGGCTTTAGGCTTTTTTCAGTGACAACGTTAATTGAATTAACTATATATTTACTTTTATTTATATTTTTGTTATTTTCTTATATTTTAAATTCGTTTCAATTTTTTTGGGAAAAAATCTTGTTCGCATCTGCAAAGCATGTTGCTCAAAATTCGATTTTCTTGATTCATAAATGTGTATCAAAATTCTTTTTCAACTGATGCAATGTCATGATTTATGTAATCTTTTCCTTGGTGTGACAAGAAGAAACAAAACACTGTTAACTTCGGTGGTTGTTGATTGACAGTTTTTCTTGGATTGTAAGCGAAAAGAGCAAACCATGAAGTCTTCTGAAATTTCATAAAAAACTATGGAAATTAAAGTTTTACCTTGTTTGTGCATAATCTTAATGTAATCTTTTTTGAGTAAAGACAACAACAAAAAAGAAAACAGCTAAGAAGTTGTGCTTAGGAACAAAGAGATATTTTGGGGTAACACAATTAACAGACTTTTAGGTAAGTTTAAAATCGAATACAATATTTCTTTCACTTTACTGGCCATTTCAAATTTTTAATTGTTTTCCGACATATGATTCAGCAGAGGTCTGAGCACTTTGTTGGTTGATTGTCCTATCTGTTAGGGCTTCTACGATCACATGCCTAATAGAAAAGCATTCAGTAGATAACTAGGTAAGTTATATATTAAGGTTTATATCCTAGATTTGTAGTTTTGACCTAACAGGTCATTTGACAAAATGCAAACCAAGCATAAATGACATTAACATTAAGACCTATATAGTTTAAGCACTAATTACAATTACTAAAGTGATATTTGCTTGTCATCACACAATATTAACAGGTGTATCATGTATTATCACTGACCAATCACTGATTACAGTTAATTTTTAATCAACACAATTAAAGGAATAACAAAAGAAACATCAAATTATAGGCCATGTCACATTATCGGCAACATTTGCTTGAGACTGCAAGCAGAGCAAGAACTTGATGTTCATAATGATGCAAACAAAATACAAACAAAATACAAAAAAATAACAAGATATCAAGGGCTGCTGCAAAACTTTACAAAGCTCACAAACACCATAATCCCATCAGTTGTGCTGGAAGTTCAAAACTATTCTCAATGGTGGCAAGCCCAGCTTAAGAGAATAAGTGACTTCCTTGTGCCAGGAGGAGTGTGGTGGAAGTATAACAAAGAATTTAATGAGATTGAAGATGAAGATAAAGAAAACTCCCTTCAAACTGAAAGGGGAAGCAGCATTGAGACACAAGGAAAAGCAGTGGAGGTTGTGCTTGGTACAACCGAAGATTGTAGACAGTTTCATTCTCCCAGCACCTAATTAAGGGGGCATTCTGGTAAAAAAAATTCAATTTTTTCTCAAAGTGATGGAATTTTTTTATGGCCCAACAGTTCACTTTGATGTTTCTATTTCAATTATATAATGTTATTTTCCCACAAAAAATTATGCTTTTGGCAAAATATCTGCATTAAATAAGGACTCTAGTATTTTGATGCGGCAGCTTTCATTCTATAGAGTGCTTTTGTATCTAACAAACAGTCTGTCAGGTTTTCTATATTTTCAAGAGATTCTTCATTTTCGTTTGCATCAATAATTTGGTTATTGACCATTCTTCATGGTTTTGCAGAGTTTGTGCTTTTGAATGCAGCTTGGGCAGCTTGGCAATCTTATTGGCATCCCTGTTATACCTGAAATGAATATGAAAAACTAGAGCCTACTGAAAAAAATACATTGCTTGGAAAGATTCACCTAATTATGTACAATGGGAGGATGAGCACCTTCAAGGAACAGCTGCCTGCAATAGAGTCTTCAAGCTGGACTGTGTAGGCCATGTCCAGAAGAGACTGGATATATAACAGAAATTACAATCCAGTAAATCTTCTTTGTTGACAAATGGTTGCCATGGTAATGACAATTGGCAAAACCAGAAAAGGCTCAATTAGTTTGTAGAATGTGTTGTCTATGTGCTTTATACCAAGTTACAGCTCTATAGCTCTTTTTTATAATTCTTGTGACCATTGACCATTGATCATGTTGTCTTACTGGTGATTGGTGAATGCATGTGCGAGTTTCAACTATGTTCTATCAATACTTATTTTTTATGCATTATTTTATAGGCTAGTGAATTTGCTCCAAATTGTAACCAGAATGCCCCCTTAAGACAAATCCTGGAAATAAATATGCTAAGAAGGCCTAAAAAAACAAGCTGCCTCTCATGCAGTCTAGTGTTAAGCAAAGGAAAGGGAAAATACTTTTAAAAGAATGGGGAAAAGAGTTCAACACACATGATTGTAGATCTGCAACCATAAAAGGATCAAAGCTTATAAAAATGCTTCTGTTTATCTTAAACAATTGAAATATTCCAAGATCCCTTTGAAACAGAGGATGACATGCAGCAGGTGGGAGTTCCCTGAGGAACATGACAAAGTGTTCCTGTAAAGCCTGCAAGGGTCTTCTATACAGCCCAAGCTGCATTCAAAATCACAAACTCTGCAAAACCATGAAGAATGGTCAATAACCAAATTATTGATGCAAAAGAAAATGAAGAATCTCTTGAAAATATAGAAAACCTGACAGACTGTTTGTTAGATACAAAAGCACTCTATCGAATGAAAGCTGCCGCATCAAAGCAACTTGATCCAGTTGGTCATAGTTATGATGCTGTAATGCAGTAAAAAGACAGGTTGAGAAAGTCCACAAAGATTCATTCTCAATTTACAAAGTAGAGGAGTAAATCCGTTTTCCGAGTCACTTCCGAGCCCGAGTCAAGTCTGAGTCCGAGTCAAATATCCGAGTCACTAATATAGGTCAGCGGTATACGCCATGGATCATCCTTCAGCGAGCTGAAAGCATGGCGGATGGTGAGTAAATCATGTTTTATTCAAACCATTTACATCTTCCTTTGTTTTCTCTGTATTCACAACAATCAATATCCGAAAGAGCTTACTCGTTTGCCAACACTGCGTTCCAGCATTTATTTTCGATAACCATTATTTTTCTTTTAAGATAATGATGTGATTGAGATAGCCAATGAGAAGGTAAGCTTTAAGGGCAGTTTTACTGTGCAAGATTCGTTGCTTGGCTTCTTGCAGTACGTCCTTGCAGTACGGCTTAAATTGGCTTTGATATTTGTACAAGAATTTATGACCATTTTTCTTCTCGCTGAGCAAATTTTTACACGTTTGTATAAATTTAAGCTTAATTATAGACATTAGTTCAGCAAAATTGAAAAATTGACTTGAAAGGTATCATGATATAAGTGGTAATTAAAATCTTATTTTCACAGCTGATTGTTGATTTGACCATTTCATCTGAAAGGTTGGTCGATTTGTTAGACTTGCTATTGTGATAATTCTTTTTTCATATTTTACACAGTCTTGTATTTCTATTCCAGTGAAAATGAAACGGACGTTTGGTCAAAAGCGGTAAGGATTTTTTACCTAAGAAGTGTGGGTTCTCTCTGTAATACACTCGATTGCAGAAAGGTTGTACTTTATACAAATATCTAATTTATTCAGTATATCTAATGAGATGCAATTTGTAAATAAGCGCTTACAATACATGAAATAACTTAAGTTTATAGTTATTCCTGTGAGAGTTTAGAAAGTTTAAAAATATATTTTGACAAGCATTCAATGCAAGCAATGCTGATTTAAGCAGTATTTTGGGTTTTGCATCTCATTAGATATCTGTATAAATGTAGACTACAACCTGAAATTGAGTGTATATATTTAGTGTTTTCACACTGTACAAGATTTGGAGGATTCACCAACCAAAGACAAGATTCCAGGTCAAAAAAGAAAAATGGAGGGAAGCTTAAGAAAACTGTTTAATGCTTTGGACAAACCTGGACCATCAAAGAGGCAAGTATTTTTATTGCTAATATATAAAATGTCTTTTTAGACCCATTGTAGTTCCAATATTAACTGGTGCAGGCCTGTCACTAGGACCTTGAAAAGGGGGGGTTCAATTTTCTAGTAGAAGTGGAATATCCTAACTTTCAAAAATGATCTATTCCTAAGTGAGTTCTTGGTAAATATACCCTATGGCTATCATTTATATTTGCGAGTGCGAAGTGCGAGCCACTCAGGCAAAATTAAGGTCTTTCATAGCGTAGCATTTCATGAAGAGCTAATTTTTTTTGTTATGATGATGCTTAAATCTTTTTTTCTGTTTTCATTCAGCTCTACTAGTGATACAAGTGATGATGAAAAACCTACTTTCGACAAATCTGGACCATCAAAGAGGCAAGTATTTTTATTGCAAATATATAAACTGTCTTTTAGACATACACTACAATGTAGTTCCAATATTAACTGGTGCAATCTCTTCAATACAGCAAGTACCGGTATTGAAGAGCTAATTTTTTTGTTAAAATGATGCTTAAATCTTTTTTTCTGTTCTCATTCAGCTCTACTAGTGATACAAGTGATGATGAAAAACCTACTTTCGGCAAATCTGGAATATCAAAGAGGCAAGTATTTTATTGCAATAAGTTAAGCTTTTTGGGTTGCTTGCTTCACTAGGGTTCAGGGTTGAAAATAGGGTTTCTTATCCACCTCTAACCAGCAAAGTTTGGTGGATGCAGTTCTGCTAAATGCATCTAATTAATTGTTATGAATTTCATTCTTTCTTTTACAGTGGAAAAGTAACCCTAACACCACGTATATGGTCTGGGATAAAATGTGAAAAAGTTTCAAAGTTGCCATTTGACATTGATGGCTTATGCAAGTATGAGCTCTCCTTTGACAAGAATAATCGCATGGCCTCATCATCAGATGGGAGGCCATGGGCAGGATTCATGACCTCTAGGCGAAGTGGATTTAGTGGAATACGTAGACTTGCGAGATGTAAGGGTTCTCGTAAATGTATGAATGATGCTTGTATTTATCTTAAACAATTTGGTAAAAGAAACAGAACACATTTCCAGGCAAAAAGTTGTGAAAACATTTGCCACAGTTGTGGTGCTGCAGCATTGACGATTCCATGCCCTGCAAGTAAAGTTTGGGAATTTCATGATGACATAAGCCAAGTGATAGTATATCACCATGGAATACACACATGCATTGCTAATCCCCCCAGTGAATCTTCCAAGGAAACAGCTGATGATGCAAAATCAAAATTTAAAACAATGAAAAAGCTGGGTCCAAAGGCCTATACCAGCAGCAAAATAATTGAGGCAGTGGAGGATGGTAAGAGTCTTGATGAAATAATGGACTTGTCATGCAGCCTTAATCCAGATAAGATCAAAAGACTGAAAGAAAAAGTGAACACAAGTATGAACCCATCTGGAAACAGCTTTGATGCTATTGCAAAATATAAAGCAACTACTGACCGCCTGGATAAATTTCTTATATACAAAGCACAGAATGGACAACTAACAGGTTAGCTTGCATTATACTGTATGATGAATGTTTGTGCTCTTGTGCCAAGTGACTGTAAATATAGGGGCAGATCTATGGTTTGAAGTGGTTTCATAAATTTCAGGATATGCACTTTTTGATGCACTAACCAAATAATTTCAAGCTAGACTAGAGAGGATGATCAGCATGTAAATATGTACTTTTTGTTATACTGTACCCCTATATTCCCCATGACATATAACATGCACTAGACATAAATCATTTTGCTCTTACTGTAGGTGGTGAGTCATATGTATTCAAAACCAGTGAAATACAACTGCGCATGGCATTAGACATGGACATGGACAATGATGGTGTTCTTTGTAAAGAGGTGTGTTTTGCAGATGGCAATTGTAAGAGATGCCCTGGCTACGTCACATTGACTCTGTGGGTAAGAATGCATACATTTTTATCTTGTAATTGATTGATTGATTGATTGATGTATTGATTGATTGATTGATTGATTGATTGATTGATTGATTGATTGGTTTGATTGAATGATTGATTGTTTGTTTGATTGATTGTTTGATTGATTGATTCTTTGATTAATTGATTAATTGATGATGATGATGATTATTATTATTATTATCATTATTATTAAGCTTTTGATCCTCCTGTGATTTCCAAACAAAGCCAGTTTCAAGATGCCAGGAAAATTAAAGAGTGCAGAAAACTCATTTTCACAAAAAAACAAAGTTTGCCAGAGATGTTTCATTGCACAATTTTCTTAGGGTGTCCTGTATGATTAATTTGTTGTGCCAGATTTGAATTTGAATGAGGGCAACTCAAGGAGCATGTGTTGGTGAATGTTTGGATAAATGGCATTTAAAATAGTGTGAATAGTGACATTTTACTGCAATGTTTTTTCCTAGGCAAAACTGCTTAGGCAATAAAATAGATAAGTCCACCCTTATGTGTCTAAAAAATGTATGTATGTTATCAGTTATCAAAGTGTTCTTCAGCATTAAATGTGTGCTGCAAAGGTCAGAGCAGTAACAATAATTACAAAAATATTGCAGGTGTATCATCCATTACTCAGACAAATTGTGAAGCTTGCAACAATGGAGACTGAGAGTGAAAGCAAGAACAACATAAGATTGTTTTGGAACATCCTAAATGAAGCTCTTAGAGAAGTATGCAAGGATAATACCTATAGGTTCAACCCTTGTGGAGTTATGGTCGATGAAGGTGGCGGTTGGTGGTCTTCAATTCCTATGGAATTAGCTGATGGGGTTATAGACCGAACCATAAGCTGTGAGAAACACTGGAAGTTTACCGTTAAGCGGAACAGTACTGCCATTAAGTCCACATATGGTCCGGACATAAGTAAAGAGTATGAGATTATCACTGATGGTATGTGTAAAAATATAACATAAAAATTAATGCTTGGCCAACAATTCCGGTTACTGAAAAGGGACCGGTTATCAGATGGAGTGATGGGGAAGACAGGTTAAAATGGGGGCAAAGGTAACTTTTCCATGTATCTTCAAAGAGGCAGTCGGAAGATTTTCTTGAAGGTTTTGCACAAGGGTTCATAAAAAGTTGTTGCATATAATAAGGTGACTAACAATTTTCTTCATAAGGAAAGGGAAGAGCATCTCAAAAGAGCATCTCAGGTCAAAAAGATAGTTGATGACCAGATACTATTATTTATCAAAGAGACTGTGGATGCAACTGACATTTACTCATGTCTTGTATTTGACTATTCTTTTAAGGAATACTGAAGGCAGCAACGCCCAATATGTTTGAAGTTTCCAAAAACCAGCTGGAACAATTTCAGCAGAAGTACCCTATGAAAGATATAGTCAACTGGTGGACGTGGTGGGAACAACGCAAGCATCACGTATTCCGAGCCTTTAGGCCCTCACTTCATGCTCCAAGAGTTAATCTTGCTGAATCTGGTCATTCGTCATGGAAAAACAGTGGTATGGTTCACCTTGATCTTTTAGATGCTGCAAGACAGGATGTCGCAGAGAACCTACAGTTGCGATCTAACTTGAAAGAGTACGAACAAGGCTCATATAGTGGTAAAGGTCCTGGTAAGGATGTACTATCAAAGAGAAATTATGCAGAACAGGAAAAACGTGCTCAGGCATTCAGCAACGAACTCATCAAATATATGGAAAGTGAAGAAAGTGTAGATAAGGCACCTCAACCTAAAACACACCAGAAGTATGTTGATGAGAGTGCATCCCATCGTCATGACCCACCTCATAAATCTGCCACTAAGAAACAACCAGCCCATTCTGCCCATAAGGTAACAAAACGGCCATGCCCTATGAGGAATACAAGAAGTAGAAACTTCAACAGAGTACTGGATATTGCCAAAAGTATGAAATCTATTTCCATTAAGAGTGAAGTTGTGATAAATGATCATGAGCGTCAGTTCACTTTGACAGCTTCATCAGGGGTAACTTATGATGTTGAAATTTGTGCAAGTCCAAATTGCTCATGCAGATATTGCAGTGATCATGATGTGTGTAGCCATATAATATGGCTACTAATAAACCGGTTCAAAGTGCCTGAATCTGATTATTTGCTACATCAGAGGGGATACACTAGCCATGAACTTGAGAAAGTTTTTGCAAAGAAGCAGGTGTCACAAAGCACTTCACCCAAGAAAGGAAGCAAAAATGGTTGTAAGTGGTCAGTCTCCAAGCATATGCTGAAAACCAAGCCAAGGTGCCCGACCTGTCATTGCGAGATCTTACAGGGTGATTTAAAAATCACTTGTGAAGCAAGGTGGAAGCCACCTCATAAAAACAAGAATGGAGAAAGCTTTACCGTTCCAAGAATTTTTCACTACTGCCTCAAGTGGGAATGCATCAGTGCTGACCCTCCACAAGGAAGTACGATAAAAGAACCTCCAAGTCAATTTTCCATTGATCCAAATGCAAATTTCTCACAAGATGAGTGGAAAGTCATTAGCTTTCTTGATTTACCATTAGACTCTTGAAATAATACTTTTCAAGAGAGAGTTATTGTATTTCAGTGTGTTTCAGTGTGAATCACAGATACCGAATCACAAAACCTTGATCAGGACTGCCAAGGATTACTTTGGAAATGGCTATTCTCTGTATTTATAACTTCAGAAATGTATTCATTGTATTTAATATTGATTTTTAATGTTTTTATCCTGTAGTTAAGTATTTTACAGCTTGAGCGGTTTCTAATTGGTAAAATTGCATGAAACAATTGGCGATCACGGTTTTGTAATTCATACTATAAAATAGAAAGTTTGAGTAGTACCAATTTGTGGTGCTAATACGTTGTTGTTAGTTTTAGGTTATTAGCCACAATGTCATTGGCTGTTTATCATTGAGTCAATTGTTGAGTTATCACAAGTTTGTTGCTATCAAAGTAACGAGTTTTATCACTTACAAAACAAAACATTACATAATTATTACATATGAAGTTGAATGTTTTTGATAATTCGTATAAGAGACAATTTATTATGTGCCTATCAGTGTTAAGCTCCCCCAGGAGGGTGGGGTTTAGAGGTGGGGATTAGATTAACACTTACTGCCCCAGAATATTTGCCATTCATGACCATTAAGTTTGTCTTCTGGTTGGAGATTTTTTAGTTACATTTGACCCCATTCAGTGGCATTTGACAGCTTTGGATTAATCACCTTAGAGATGGAGCCAAGTAAAGGGAGAAGGAAAAAAGTCTAATCCCCACCCCTAGCCTGGCCTCCCCCACCCCCCAAGGGCTTAACATTCATAGGTGCATTATTTGATTATCACAATAGCTTATTTGCACGTACAGTATAACCACAGGTTGTTTGATGTGCTACCATATAAATTCCTAAAAATGATATTCCTGCATGAGTTTGTTTCAGTTTCTTATCATCCATGCATATAATTATTGCTGGTGTAGGGCACAATATTAAAGATTTATTGTGTGCATCATAGTTAGTATGCATAGTCTAATAAAGTTTTGAGTACCTGTGTAGTTGTGGCAATTGCTTATCATTTTTAAATATTTATAACCATCATCCACTCCTTCAAAGATTTAAGTTTTACAGAACTAAACTTGATTTTGATATTAGTTTAATTAGAAAAGGGTTTGGAGCACACTATAGTTATCTTATAATTTAATCTTGTTTAATGATATCCTAATGTGATTCTTCATATTTTCACACAATCATTTTAAACTAAAAATACAAGCTTACAGAGAGAAGAAATGGTAACTTATGCAGTTACAACTAAACATCAATAGGATAGACCTCCTGTAGCGAAAAGTGCCGTTTTTTTACAACCAAGAATGGATTATAGTTTGACGCAAATTTCAACATTTTTGAACGATTGATTACTAGGGTTTTTTTTAATACTGAGACAATTTAATAGAAACGGCTAGTTTATTGATTATACGGCGATTAAATGTAAGTAGGCTTATAAAACGAATCTTTCTCTCTTCACCCCGCGTTGAATGACATAGACGACAATATATATAAACCAGTAAAGCATATGAAGTAAATAAAGCACATGGCAGACTTACCTAAAGTATAGAACGTCGTCTAGATGGAACACTGTAACTATAAAGTACGTGGTAAAAATATATATCGTCGTCTAAAGTTGAAGGAGCCATCTTACATGAGCCCTAAGTATTTTATGGTGGAAAACCGCATCAACACAGGTAGCCCAGTTTGGCTCGGTTACTTGACTCGGACTCGGATTTGACTCGGACTCGGACTTGACTTGGTGAATCGGCGAACTCCAAAGTAGAGTAGTAGCATAGTCGGGGTCAGCAGGTAATGTAGAAAGACTGTTCCTTTTCTTTACTTGATGTAATCAGGCACAGCTTTAATGGATTGTTGCGAGTTTTAGAAAGATATGTTTGATTGAAATTTTGTTTCCCAATTGCGTTTATAATGTGCATTTAGTAATTAGAGATGCGAAGGTAAGTTGATTGTAATTTATATTTCTCAATTGTTCTGTTACATTTTATATAGTACTTCAGTTTTCATTTTGGTTATGTAGAAATTTAAATGAACTTACCAAGGGCAGTAGGACAAAGTCGTGTCTAAAGGTTCGAAGGTTTTCGATTTGTAATAGACAAATCTTTGTTTGCACGTCACGGCATAGGTGCCAAAAATTTGAATTTAAATTTTATTTCTCGTCCAATCGATTATATTCTAAAATATGGTTTACAAAACTGTGTTTGGAGATTTTGAGCCGAAAGTGAAATAATTTGATGCACAAGATGTTTTATTCAGCAAGAGTTGTTATGTCACATAACTCAAACTGTAGCATATTGCTCCACAGGACACCAACATTTCAGACCCGTGAATAATATAAAAGTACTTCCACGTAAAATACGAATGTTAAGTCTGTAACTATATAGAATTTTCTTTATTTGATGTAATCAAGCACAGCTTTAATTGATTCTTGTGAGACTTTGGAAAGACAAAATATATTTTTACTTTAATAAGAATTCTACTTCGTAATACTACATTGTAATACTAAAACGAAATGCCAAACGTTGTCTTGTTTTTGACCTCGTAAATTTAAGATTATTTCGAAGTGTGGTTTATTTACATGTTTGAAATTTTGTTTTCCAGCCGTGTTTACAATGTACATTTACTAGTTAAAGATGCGAAGGCATGTTGAACATGATTTATATTTCTCAATGGTTCTGTTACATTTTATATAGTACTTCAGCTTTCCATTTTGCTCATGTAGAAATTTAAATAAATTTACCAAGGGCATTAGGACAAAGTCAGTGTGTGTATGCACTAGTCGAAGTAAACCCTTACCCCCCACCCCCAACCAGGGACAGGCCTTGAAATGTGTCTATATCTATATTTGGATCTGAGGCCAGTAACCACATGGCCTCATAGAGGTCTATTTTTTATAAAATACAGATATCTATTGATGGCTTAAAAGGCCTTCTTCAACATCTGAACAGCCAACAAATAAGGCAGGAATATGGAGACTTGTATATTGTTCCAAAAAGACTTAACCAAGACTTTGTGAAGGCCTTCTTTTCAGAGCAATGGCAAATGTGTGGGGGTTCAAGAAATATGACTGCTTACAAATATGGTTACAATATTCTTTGCATTCTTGTGAACAGATCATCAAAATTTGTAAGTAAGAAACAAACCAATGTGCATGCTATGGAACAGTACATAGCATTTGGTGATAACTCCAATCAGCTACCAAAGAGAAAGAAAACCAAAAGGAATATTTGACAATATACCATGTACCATGTACAGTTTGCTAGCTATCTCCATTGACAACCACAAAAATGGGCTCAAGGCAATCTCTTGTTTGTTTGCTTGGTGTACATGTGGTTTACATATTTAATTCCCTAGTTATATTTTTAAAAAGTAATAATTTTATTAAATATTTTACATACTTTTATAATTACCTTAATTTGATAATATTTAAATCATTGACACTTTGTCAACCAAATACTCTCACTGAGCAAAAAATTACCCTCTGGAAAATTTATACTTGGTAAACCAATGGAAAAAAATTATATCCAGGGTCCGTACTCTTTTGGAGTATCAAAATTCCATGACTTTCAATGACCTTTTCCAGGACTTGCCGTTGCCGTTGTTTCCCCTTTAATAAATCTTGTCAAAGACCAAGTAAAATATCTTAACAGCCTGGATTTCAGCGCCATCAGTATCAGTGACATCGAAAACGAGGATGATCGTCTTGAAGTAGAACAAGGAAAATATTCGTTGGTGTATGGAACACCAGAAGCATGGCTCAAGAATGAGAGATGGCGAGCAATGCTGCAGAACTCAACATATTCAAGAAATCTTTGTGCATTAGCTATCAACAAAGCACACGTTATCAGGCAGTGGTAAGTGTTTGAAAACAAACTTTTCTGTACTGGATTCAAAAAGCTATTTTCTGACATGTGTCCTCACATTTGCATGTGGCTAAACGAAATTTAGGCAAAGTTAAAATCAAGGCACGGTGGCCAGCGGTTGCTTGTGCTGCGGGGACGCCCTTAGCTGTTGCAGGGTCACGTGGCGCCCTTCATTATAGATCATTGTGGATCTAAGTCTGCTCGCTTCACTGTGTTCAGTATATATTTGTAGTTCTTTCTCTCGCAACCTTTCCGTGGTTTGGAATACGATGGCTGGTCGGCAGACACACAACAGTCTCTCTGTCACGTATTTTCCTGTACGAGTTGAGTTGTCATTGGCGGCCGGGCCTCTTAGTTCAGGGTCCGCTTCTCCGAGTGTGGCTACGCCATCATTGGTATCAACGCTGGTTTCATTATCACCAGAGGTTCTTGCTGCTATAAGGGAGGCCGCAACCCAGGCAGCTGTGGCGGCCGTGAATGCGACGTCTTCTGCCAACCAGGAGCATCAGGGATCCCGATCATGGCGGGTCAAGTGCCCCAGTTGACATCGATCACCTCCGGCTTCTTGGCTCCTGGAAGTGGTTTGGCCGTCTCTTTCACGTCCATAGCAACGTCAGGAGTACCAGGTACATCCGAAGTTAATGTCCCATCGTTTCTGAGCACGTTTTCCTTGCCTTGCCAGAGTACGTATTCTGTCCTGTCGGCGCCTTTGGCTGCAAGTGCCGTGCCAGGCTCGGGATTGACCGCTTCGGTGGCGCCAAATTCCGCCGCAACGCTCGACCAGTTTTTCGTTGTTGGTCCAGGTTTCTCCCCTATTTCACCAAAGTTAGTGAATCAAATCGTTACGGGGAAGTTCGTGGACTTAAGCGAACTGTTGACAACGAATTTATCGCAGGCACAGAGGGAGCCCCAGGTGTTTTTTGATGGGCGTATCGTACTCACATCCTCTACCAAGAAGTCACGCCGTCGTATAGAGGATATTGTGAGCTGGGCGGAAGCATTTACTATATATATGTTGGTTTTGGCGACGAAATTCCCGCACTGTTGGTGTGATTTGACGGCTTATAAGTTGTTGATCTTCAAAACTTATCGTCAGTTCAGCGTACAGGTCTGGTTGGGATACGACCATGCGTTCCGCCATCATGAAGCCGCTACCAGGTTGACGGATTGGTCAACCATCAATGTGCAATTGTATGGCTTCCATGCGGCTGGGGCGACATCGCGGTCCCAGCATGGCAAGTCCTTTTCTCATTCAAGTGAAGCAGTTGGTTCTCCCTCGTCTGATATAGTGTGTAAGTCCTGGAACCGTGGCCAGTGCTCATCACCCTATAGCTCCTGCAAGTTTGCACACAAGTGCAGGGAGTGTGCGGGTGATCACCGTATGGAAGATTGTCGAAACGCAGACATATCCAAAAAACAAAGGTCCCGCTCACCAAGTTCTTCTAGGGTGGCAGCAAGGAGTAAGAAACATTCTTAAGAAAACGGACAGTGATAGGCTTTTAAGAAGCTCCCTAGACTGTTGTAATGTTTGATGCTTGCACTTGATAGTCATGTAGCACTAGTTTCGTGGAGCCTGCAGTTCCGTGGCGTGTTTTGCCTGTAGTCAGTCATTGTTAGGCATGCTCTGTTGCTTGGCATAGGGACTCCCATGTATAATTAGGTTCTCATTAAAGCATTTTGCTCCTTTTGTCGCCACTTGGTTTTCTTTTCATTTTATTTCAGCTCCTGTTAGTCTTCCCCCAGTTGCAGCGGTCAGCCCATTGAGAGCAGAGCGATTTGCAAAAGAACTCGAGCATCATCCAGACAGAGCTCGTTTTCATATGTCCTTGAGGGTTTGCATTTCGGATTTAGGCTTGGCTTCACTCCCTCTTTTTGTCTCAAATCTGCCAAACGGAACAAGCCAACAGCTTATCAGTATGAGGGAATTATAGACTTGTACTTGGCAAACGACGTTCAACTAGGAAGGGTGGCAGGCCCATTCCCATCTCCCCCCTTGCCTAATTTGCACATTAGCAGTTTTAGCGTCATACCCAAAAAGGGTCAGGCAGGGAAATGGCGGTTGATTGTTGACTTGTCCTCTCCTAGCGGACATAGCATTAACGATGGGATTGACCCGGACAAGTTTACCATGCAGTATGTAAGGGTGGATGAAATCATCCGCATGGTAATCAAGCACGGTAAAGCCTGGTTTTCACTACGACGCAAGCACAAGCGCAAACATAAGCGCAAGCACAAGGATCAAAACTTTTTGATATCTTGTGCTTGCGCTTATGCTTGCGCTTGTGCTTGCGTTCGTGTTTTACTAGTGAAAACAGACAATCTTATGCTTGTGCTTGTGCTTGCGTCACTAGTGAAAACCAGGCTTAAGGGAGCTCTCATGGCTAAGTTTGACGTGGAAGCGGCATATCGGAATGTACCTGTGCACCCCGAAGATCGGTTTTTGCTAGGTCTTAAGTGGCGTGAGCAATTTTATGTTGATCTGACTCTTCTCTTCGGGCTTCGGTCAGCACCATTTATCTTCAACTCAGTGGCAGACATGGTTGAGTGGATTCTGATTAACAATTACAAGGTGTCGGATCTTGTACATTACCTTGATGATTTCATTTCTACGGGTCCCCCCGAGTCGTCCATATGCCATCAGAATCTAGCTACTGCGCTCAGTGTATGTAAGGATCTGGGTCTTCCCTTGCACCCCCAAAAGTGTGAGGGCCCCTCCACTTCCCTTACTGTGTTGGGGGTGCATCTGGATTCGATTAAACAGTCTGCGGAGCTTCCTGCTGATAAGTTTGTTCAGCTCAGGGAGTTGGTAGCCTCCTGGAGGCGTAAAAGATGGTGCACCAAGAAGGAATTAGAGTCCTTGGTTGATCACTTACACCATGCAGCAAAGGTCGTGTGGCCAGGCCGGACATTCATTCGTAGAATGATTAACCTTTTGAGTTGCTTCTGGAAGAGGGATCATCCCATCTGACTCAACCGAGAGTTTTGTCTGGATTTGCATTGGTGGCACCACCTCCTTTCGGAGTGGCATGGTGTTAGTTTTTGGTTGTATCCAGGCTTATCCCCTCCCCCTGATGTGGAGATTACCTCAGATGCCTCTGGTTCGATTGGCTTTGGGGCTATTTTTGGCGAGGAATGGTTTAATGGATTGTGGCTCCATAAACAAGTTGATCTGTCAATCGCATACAAGGAGCTTTACCCAATTGCATTAGCAGCTGCTCTGTGGGGGCCCAGTTGGGCCCAACAGCACATTCTGTTCCGTTCAGACAACGAGGCAGTGGTGTCCATTTTAAATGCTCGGACAGCCAAAGTCCCAGCCATAATGCATTTGGTTCGCCATCTCCTATTGTCGGCAGCAAAATTCCATTTTTCCTTTTCAGCTCTTCATATTCCAGGACTCTGCAATGTGGTTGCTGATGCACTCTCTCGTTTTCGTTGGCAGGACTTCAGGCGGTTGGCACCCAATGCACAGGCTCAGCCAGTTCTGATTCCTCAGCGTATCATAGACGTCCAATCTTTAGAGGCCAAGTGCCGGAATTTCAGACACTTGTCAGTGTCCAAAATGATGTTCTAATTATATTTTTCATGACCAAAATTTAGACAATACTTTTCATGAAAATGAATTACTTTCTTTTCTAAGTGGCTTTTCCAGTGTGAACACTTTTTGGACATTTTCGCTAAGCCGCTTTTCAATAAGCAGTTTGTGGCATTCATACGGGGAAATAGACCGGAAATGTGATAAAACTCAATCCACTGAAAACTAGGTTTGAAACCAGTCGTGGTTTACTAATGGTGTTATTCTTGATAGTTTTTTGCTTGCACATGTCAATCAATCGGTGACCTTAGGTCAAAATTTACTTGGATTTCATTTCACTGCTGCAATTGCAGATTTACACAGGTTATACACCCACAATTATCTTGAAATCGACCGTAATTGAAAACTATGAATAAAAGAAGTTCAAATTAAGTTAAGAGCTGTTTGACTGGAGTTTTTGGGTGAATCAATGACAGACAGCAAACAGTGAAACCAGCCGGCTACTGGCCTGAAAAGGTTTGTAATCTGTATGCAATTTTTTGTAAAGCAGCTTTTTACTGGAAATCAATGACAGACAGCAAGTGATAAGTAAACACAAAAACTGGCCCAAGTCAATCGAAAATGGCCCAATGTGAATGCACTGACCATTAGCTTTTTTTGAAAATAGTGACAAACTATGTAAAATAGTCTAATTTTTTCATTGCCTTATGTGACTCCAGATTGCTATCATCTTGTCTTTAACACCTTTGTATTCCCTTTGCCCTCTATATGTTATTGAAACTAAATCTTGATAACATTAGATCTGTCGTGAAGATGCATGCAAAAAGCACAAAGGTGATGAGAGGCAATTTAAAAGCACAACGTAAACTATTTAAGCTACTCTTTACCATAATTGATAGTATAAGATAGTATAATTGCAGTATAATGAATTGAATATAATACCAAATGGCAGTGTTTTCAATGCATTACATAAACTATTCAGTTGATACTCAACGACGAGAGGACACAAACCACGAGGTTCCCAAGTTTTCTAGTGAAATTGTGGTAAAAATGGAATGGTGCATTTTGGGATAGCTAAAACAAAGAAAACCATTGTTCTTTCTGTCAGCGAACTGAATTGTGGTAAAAAAACAAATGTTAAATATTGCTGTCAATATACCTATTGACTGAATTAGGATTGCTGCCTTGCTTTGCTCGCTTCAGGCTGGCTCTGCTGCGGCAGCAATAAATGGTGTTAGTTGTCATTTTGCTTAAAAGTTGCTAAAGATATCATTCTCTAATACAGCAAATCAGAAATCAGAGACTTCAAAACTATTTTCAATCATCAGTGTTTAAGAAAGGAATGTTACACTTGGGTCAGCAGCTGTTTGCGGGGAGGATTTCAGTGGTGCGACGAGACTAAAAACAGCTGTGAAGGAGATTACACAGTCTAGTGACTATTTTTAAAGTCAATATAATTGTATTTTCACTTTTATTTTGACAAGAGTTACAGTAATCTGCAAAATTCCAGTACTTCAATTCATGCTTATCCAAAGTAGAAACCATTTTTATTCAAGAGTTGAACACTTCATTAACAAAATATGGCAAGAAATTTCCATTTGCAATTGTATGATGTTCAATTTTTTTCCTTCTTTATGAAGAACAAACTAGGGAATGGCAGATACTCCATTTAGTAAATCAAATCAATGTTTTCTTCTTTTCATCACTAGTAACAAAAAGTCATATACAAAAACAAACCAATTTTTCTTTTGAATTGTAAGAAGTTGTTTTGAACACAGAGTAATGAAAAACAAATTATAAGTGGAGTTTTGTAAGATACTAATTTACATGCATTAGTGGATAACTGAATCTGATTGCCTTACTTTGGTAAGTAAAAACGACTTGCAGGCACCAGAATGCCTTTTTATTTGGCAATTTTCTAAGTTTTTTTATCAAGGAGGATTAGGGTATCTGACTTTTTTAAGCCTAAAGAAAGAGTAACGTGTCAATGTAAAGCTAAGGAGTTGATTCAACCCTCCTCACTTAGAAATCTCTATTACTATAATTTTTTTGCTAGAACCATAAGGGTTTGGATACTCTCAGTAACTCTGTAATTGAATCCAAGTCTTATGATGGATTTTGGCAAGCTGTAAATAACTTAGCTATTTAATTTAATTTAAGATTAACACCTATCTATTCATTATTATAATTATTTATATAATTAAATATTATTTTTTCTGTCAAACTGTGAGCTATAGACAGTCTGACGATATCCACAGAAACCCTCACAGATTAAAGTTGTGGATATGGAAGGGCAGAGATCAAAATGGAATGCTAGCAAAATGATACACAAGAAAAAAGTACTGTTCAAGGATTTGAAAGGACAACAGTGATTTTTAATACGCTGCAACAAACGTGATGCTGAACTCTATTCACAAGTAAAATGAAAGCCTTTTTTCATGAAAAAGGCTAAACACGTTCAAATGTCTTATGCACCTATCAATGTCTTGCCCCAACGGGGGGAGCCCGGGCGTATGCGGGCTATTGACAAAATAACCTTGCCCGGGAGAGGGGCTGTAAATTTTTATTGACACAGGGCTCCCCCCAGGGTAGGGTTTATTGACCATTTTGTCAGAGAAGGACTGTGAAAGAGAGACCGAGTTGGCATAAAATCAAGATGGCTGCTTTCGCGCCAACTACGAAAAAGGTAAGAAAAAACCTAAATACATTCGACTTGTTTATTTTTTTATTGTAAAATAGCCATTGCAATATGTTTTTATTCAATGTCTGCGCATTCTGTACATAAAATAAGTAGGAAAAAGAAGTTAAACTTTATAAGCTTACTTTGTTTGACAGTCTCGAGCACATGGCCGGCTGCCATCGTGACAAAGTTTCGTCAACTTCTGTCAATAAAACATATTTTTTCCATCTTCCAATGTCCACAGGTCCTTGTTATGTTCAAAGAACGCAAGTTTTTAATAAATGCCGAAAGCTTGAACGATCTCCTTGGCCAAATTGCCAAAAAATTAAGCCTGGAAGACTCTTCACTGCTACTCCAGAAATATGATGAAGAGTTCAAAGAGTTTGTGGAAATAGACGATTGGGAGCAAGTCCAAAAAGGCGAAAAGATAAATCTAGTTTTAAAGGAAAACAGTTGTCAGTCAGTTGGCTATTGTCATTCTGGTAAGGTCCTTCAGAGGGGCTCATTGACAATTTATTTTCAAAAATGTCAATAGCCCCTGGGTGTGCCCGGGCTCCCCCCGTTGGGGCAAGACATTGATAGGTGCATTATCGAACACAATCATGCACGAGCCAAGTTAATCCCTAAAAATACAAACTAATCGAATTGTAAGACTAGATTCCAAAATAAACCTGATTAAAATACAAGACAATACAAGAATACTTTTACTTTACTCGCCAAAAGCGACGAGTCATACACTACTGTCTGAACGGGCGCTCTGATTGGCTGTTCGTACATTAATATTCAAATTTGCATTATGATCATCTATGCGAAATGAACTGCAGAAACATTGAAAAAATAATTAAATTAATCCTTGGTAGATGAGAAAGCAAGCGCTGGAGAGGTTTATTTGAAACAGTATTGTCCCACTAGGCGGTATGGGCATGCGTGCCGGGACCATGATGGAGTTGACACATTCATTTGCACTGGTGATACTAAGTAACCTTATACATATACGTGGCCAGGGACTCCTCCAATAAAGTTGCAAGGGCACTAATTAAATAAGCAGAGTCTTAGCCTTGCTAAAATATGATTGTTGTTATAACTCCCCAGAAACTGTGATATAACTCTTATATAGGGCTGTAGTAGAGGTCACAGATCTTAGCTGTTATATAGTAGGCTGCAAGATATGGGGGGGGGGGGGGAGTTGTGATATGCTATACCAGGTTGTGATAATGCTATGCTGGGTTGTACCAATACACTATGGTGGATTGTGAAAAATACTATAATGGGTCACAATGAGGGTTTCAGGGGTTGTTGCAACAGTTACACAGGGTCTAGTTGCAACAGTTGCATTGGATTCCAAGGGATGTGGGGGGCTTGCATGGGTTGCAGGGGTTGCATGGGTTGCATGGGTTGCATGGGTTGCATGGGTTGCATGGGTTGCAGGGGTTGCATGGGTTGCATGGGTTGCAGGAGTTGCATGGGTTGCATGGGTTGCAGGGGTTGCATGGGTTGCAGGGGTTGCATGGGTTGCAGGAGTTGCATGGGTTGCATGGGTTGCAGGGGTTGCATGGGTTGCAGGAGTTGCAGGGGTTGCAAGGGTTGCATGGGTTGCAGGGGTTGCATGGGTTGCAGGGGTTGCATGGGTTGCAGGGGTTGCAGGAGTTGCAGGGGTTGCATGGGTTGCAGGGGTTGCAGGGGTTGCAAGGGTTGCAGGGGTTGCAGGGGTTGCAAGGGTTGCAGGAGTTGCAGGGGTTGCAAGGGTTGCAGGGGTTGCAGGGGTTCCATGGGTTGCATGGGTTGCAGGGGTTGCAGGAGTTGCAGGGGTTGCAAGGGTTGCAGGAGTTGCAGGGGTTGCAAGGGTTGCAGGGGTTGCAGGGGTTGCAAGGGTTGGAGGAGTTGCAGGGGTTGCAAGGGTTGCAGGAGTTGCAGGGGTTGCAAGGGTTGCAGGAGTTGCAGGGGTTGCATGGGTTGCAGGGGTTGCAAGGGTTGCAGGAGTTGCAGGGGTTGCATGGGTTGCAGGGGTTGCAGGGGTTGCAAGGGTTGCAGAGGTTGCAAGGGTTGCAGGAGTTGCAGGGGTTGAGGTGGTTTTGAAGAGCAAATTTTGCAGTAAATGCGATCTTATTCAAAGCTAAACTTGTTAAAGGTAACGCTACGTACGAATAAAAAATGATACAAGTGTTAAGTCACCAGTTGAAGTAGAACTCGAGAAGGCATCTTATTGTTTTATCACATTGCTGTCTGTCCCGGGACGGATCCAGGGGGGTTCCTTAGTTGCCCAGGAACCCCCCCCCCCCTTCTCATCCTAAAAATCAGTAATAATACATTTTTACGCTGTGTAGAGAAGAAAAATATCAAAAAACATGATAAATGTGTAGGGAACCCTCTCAGTCTGAGCCCTGGATCCGCCCCTGCTGTTAGTGAATTTAAGAGAGGGGAATGAAATTAAAAAGAGCTTTAATGAAGGTAAAGACTGAATATTAAAAGATCCACAATAGAGTGCTTACAATCCTTGAAAGACTTAGCGAACTAAATTGTACTAAATAGCGCGAAATCCTTTGTTTTCTATTTAAAATCACTCTAAGTGTTATCACTCTATAGTAATTTTATCAGACTGTGAAATAAAAACTAGCTACTAGTGCGTAGCTAGACTAGTAGAGTGAAATATATATTAGTTTAACAGACATTAGTGGACACTATTTCCATTGTTTTCTTTTGTTTTGATTACACTATTAGAAACTGACTATTAGATTTTGTTTGTTATATATTGTAAGCACTCTAACATCGATTTGCTCTAAGTCAAGTCAAGAATTAATTACTGATCTTAAAGAACGATCTGCTGATTTACTCAAGAGAAGTTGAGGACCATGATGGGGACATCCAATTGCACATAGGCTATTCTACCTTATACTACCTTACCGCATTTGGTTTGGACTACCACATATTGGACTACATCTTTGTTTCCCTATACGTACATTTCTTTGTATTTGGATAACCCCGAAGAGAAGAATCGAATTGAAATGCATGATGTGGTCAGGTACCCGCACTCTTTCTATTTTGTTCTCTATCCCCAAATTGGATCTACCCGCAAAAATACAAAACATATGCGATACGATATGCTTCAAAAACGTTTCCCAAAATTGGAGCTACCACGCTATTTGTTATATTTTGTAACTATATTTTGGGTTTTTTGGAGTGCCTTCAAACCGCGATACATGCATGCCTTCGAAAAAGGAATGGTATCTTTTCGAAAATACAATAACCAAAATCGCAATAGCAACGATCGACCACATCAAAATTCGAACTATGTTTCATTTTAGGTCTGTATCCAACCTCGTTTTTGACATTTCGTACTGATTGCCTTGAAAACAATTTTTGGCCTTTTCGCCCATGGCTTGGTGGTGACGATACACTTCTCCTCCTCCTCCTCCTCCTCCTCCTCCTCCTCCTAACATCAATATCTTTGGCATTTCTACATAGTTTGGAAACGCGAGCCAAAAACAACCAACTCAAGTATGTTAAGCTAGGCCAGGACTTTTGCTTAAACAGATAAATTGCCTTATCCAAGGTTACTGAGGAGACAAATCAACGATTTTTTGCCATATGATATATTTTGGTGAACTGAACATTTTATGATAATTTTTGTGACCATCGAGGTGTCACGTGATCTATGACGTCATAAATTAATTTCAAAATGGGCCAATGGGGAAAACAGGAAACGAAACAATATTATTTTGCTGTTTTAGTATTCTACTAGTGTGTTCTCTACAAAACTGCCCTCATCGCTGCTAGTAGAAGAGATAATTTGCTTTGTAACTCGACTGGACAATTATTACTTCGTCCAATTTGCCGTATCAATCGGCAAAATAAAAAAAATAAAAATAATATGAGGAAAGTTTCTCGGCAAATTGAATAGAAAAACCCATCCGGACGATAAACAATGTAGCCCCTTATCCATATATCCATCATTAGTCCTTTTCGTATATTCAGTATTAAGCGTATCAACAATCCTGGAAATGGAGCCACACCTAAAAGAAAGTACTCCCAGTTAAATAGGAATGAATGTGCACTGAATCATGAATCTGCAAAATGATGAATTGATAGATTGCCAAATGTCGTGCCAGCTGTTACAAAAATTTGAACAATTCTGCACCTTTTTCCTGGACTTGTGGAGAAAGCTCTGGGAAAAACGAAATTTCGAAAAAGTTTGACTAAACCAATTTTTACCAGTGTGGATTTGGTGCTTTGGCGAGAAAAGAGGTCTTTTGGTCCCGTATAGTAACGAAGCAGTGGAACCAGTGGAATGGAAACCAGTGGAATGGAAAGAGAGATTCGAAAATTTTCCTGAAACGACAAAAACGCAAATGGAAAAAACTAGTCTCCCTAAAGGCCGGCACACAGTAGGCGTCAGGTCGGTGCGACACGACGCAGCGACACGTCGCTTTGTGTGCATTGTGCTGCAACGAATCCACTTTTACTGTTGTCGCTGCAATCGACAACTCCTAATTGTATCAAACAATCGTGTCGTGTTGAGATTTTTCACAGCGCAGCGACCTGACGCCTAGTGTGTACGTTCCGGCCATAAAAATATTCGTGCATGCTGAAAAAATAAATTAACCGCTATGAAGTACGAGAAACTCTCAAAAACTCTTGAACGACAAAAAATGCCTAGCCCAAACATCTGAAGAAAAAATTTCAAAAATCAAAATTCTAACTGGTTCGTTCCTTAGCCAGTCAGAGACTGCGATTTCACCGCGGAAGAAGTTTGTATATGATAATGATATAACACTTGGCCACGGATTCGGATAAACCGTGTCGAGCTGATGCCAATATCCAGTTTAACCACTGAAATAAAAACCTATCTTTAAGCAATGCTTGTGTGAGTGCTGCCCAGGGCCGTAGCAAGGGGAGGGGCAATGGGAGCGCTCGCCCCCCCAATAATTTTTCAACTGTTTTTCAATTTTTGAATTTTTAAATTTAAAGTTTTAAATTTTAAATGACTACAATATTCAGTTGTCGTATATATAACACATTGCTACAGAATTTAGTGTAAAAAGTGCACTGTTACAGTTCTAAGCTGACATGTATCGAGTGAGCCGCAAATTCTTAGGTATCTTTGAAATGTACACTCCAAAAAGTATGCGCTGAGTGGCTCGCGCTTCGCGCTCGCAATTAATATTCCATATCAACTACATGGTAAAAAAGTGGTACTATATTCCGAAAATCTAAAGATGGTACCTACATTGCTTTTAAAATACAACTGAGCTCTTGACGACTAACTACACCACGTTTCATTCCCCACAAAAAAAGTTGAAAAAATTCAATTTTGTAAAAAATGGCCATTTTTTTGCCAAGTGGCTTGCACTTTGTGCTCAATGTAGCTATATATGACACTGGCCCAAGAGAAACATCCCAAAACAACTTAGAAACGGTGGTTGAGAACTCCTTTTCTGCCTCAATTCGTGCCGAGCGGCTCGCGCTTCGCGCTCGCTATAGCTAAATATTGTATTCTACCACATCACCTACAAACCAAAGCTAATAGAGTGGAATGGTTTGGAAACTTCAACACTTCCTTGTTCGTTGTATTTTTTAAATATAACTGATTTTGCATTTAGTATTTTCGTACCCTAATCAAGGGGCACCGCCCCTAGAAATTTCCTAGTCGCACACCGTTATGACAACCTGTCAGTTAATTTGATTTTTGAACAACGGGTGCACAGAGGTGCACTGTAACTCTAGTTGTTAGTTATCGAGCTGTTTACCCTGCGAGCAGAGTCCCCCTTTATGATAAGGGAGGACTATTCTTGCAGGGTAGTCGTTAAGTTAAATCGATACAAGCCATCTGAGAACCAAAAAATCTCTACTGAGTGTCCTCTCACATGTATAACGCTGTTCCCTTGTCCAATGTTAGAATGATAACAACGGAGAAATCCTGATATGTCAGTACTACCCCATGCTGATTTAGACAGCAGTGTTTTGTTTGATTCATTCATGAACGATGCCAGCGACTGTCTCACACCTACTATCAATGGAACAAAGACACAAACGTTCTTTTCTTCTTTCGTAATCACGGTATCGAATGTCCTTGCTTGATACTTTAAAAGCGTAGAACCCTAACAGAGCTGCCTTTCCTCTCGTGGCGGAGCCCGTAGAAGTTACTAGAAGTTTGTTAGTTTTTGTTTTCGATTCAGTAAACATGGCAGAATTAACCGAAGCAATTGCAATTCCCTGTGAGGAAGAGGTAAGAGTAAAGGACCTTGATGAATAGATAGAATAAAACAAACTGAGCTAAATCGAAAATATTTTGTTTTCAGGACCTACATACACCTCGATTTTTCATCAAAGATGGTTGGACCATGATGGGCGATGACGACGTGTTTGGGGATTTCACATTGAAACTCCTCAACAAGCTCGAACCACTTTATGAAACGGTTAAGATCGGCAAGGAGGGCTTTTGGGTGGCTGCTTGTGGGGTTCCGACTCCAAATGGAGCACTACAGTCAAGGTATTGCTTGAGTTGTAAACCCGAGCATTATTACTTTAGACACCTAGAGGTTCTTTCATAATTCATCCTGTTGTGTAATTATGTACCCATCAATTGAGCATGATCTTTATTATAATTAATTGATATATTGTTAAACCAACAGCGTGATCGTCATACCGGCCAGTACATTTGACTCGAAGCAAAAGCTTCAAGAAACGCTCCGACGGAAACTTGGTGGCGGAGTCGTGAGCATTGGTGGAGCCGTCACAGGAAGCGATGTAGCTGACTTCTACATCTACTTAAAGAATCAGTTTACTCACTTGCATTCTCGAAGTGACAGTACGAAGGCTTTCCAAACGGAACATCTCGGGCACCAGATAGATGACTACTGGTGTCTTTCAAACGAGGTAAGGTGTTTGTCAATAGACCTTTTCAGCGTCTCGTTTGCTTCCCATTCAAGACCGTGAAATACCACTCCTGATAGGTGGTTTTTTAAAATAGTTCGTCAAGGGAATGTCACGTGGTCCTAAATGGCAATTTGCAGAACGAAGCTAAAGAGCGAAAAGGCTCTGGGTTTTTTTCAGAACAAAGAGTTTATTCTCGGCTTTCAGTGACGCCATCGAAAACAAATCTTGAGCTCTAAATATAATTTTAGCACTTTCATGTTAAAGAACAGGTAAAACTATGCAAATCTACTGAATTTTGAGCTTAAACGAATTTTGGTTGCAAACGGATAATAGCGATTTTTGTATGATGATTTTTAGTATGAAATGTAATCTTCGTCAGTTGCACTACGTCATCGAAAAATTATCTTAGTCCTAAACAAAATTCAAGTACATCTACGTGAAAGAGCAAGTAAAGCTATGTAACACTGCAAAATTTTGCGCTAAAACGG
The DNA here is from genome assembly GCA_029948255.1 of Telmatactis stephensoni. Taxonomy (NCBI): domain Eukaryota; kingdom Metazoa; phylum Cnidaria; class Anthozoa; order Actiniaria; family Isophelliidae; genus Telmatactis; species Telmatactis stephensoni. The sequence goes on from JALIZF010001757.1 coordinate 690,750, forward strand.
GCTTTTGGCAAAGATATTTATAGCGAATTTTTAAAATATGCTACACGTGGACGAAGCAAACCGGTTCGAAACCGGTTTTAACTGGAAAAGGCTCTAATCTGTTGTGATTGGACAGTAAAGTCGCCTGTATATAGTCGTAAGAAAAGTCTTGCTGTCACGCAAGGTTGAAACGTCTCGAAACTTCGACATTTTTGGACGCAATCGACTAAAGACGTATATTTTCAGTTTTATCGTAAATGCAAGATCAAAATTTTGAACCATTTACAACGTTTTGTAGGAAATCCGAGAAATGAGCAGAAGTGACCTGAGGTCAATTAGCTGCTGTTTATTCACGCATTCAGGGAACGCCTGAAATATTTTCGAACTTCATGAAAATTGCCGGCCATTTGACATCCTTTATAGTTTTTCCCTAGATTATATGTTCAAAAATTATCTCGAAAGACAGTTTGCCAGACCATATCTTATAATAAAATTGATTATACGAGATATTATTTTAGTTTAACAACGTGCAAAGTGACGTCGAACGAAGAATGGCAAGCGCAGATGTTTGTATTGCTCTACGGGACACCAACATTTCAGAGAGGCGTTTCAGAACTGCGAGAAAAATGAAGTATAAAACATTTTGTGCAATAAGTCAGAAATCGATTGGATGAGAAATTAAATTAGTTCAAATTTTTCGAACCTATGACGTTGGAAAATTAAAAAGTCGCTGGAAAGCTTGATTAAATGTCCAGAATGATTCCTTATAAAATAATAACTTTTGTTCCTCTCTCCTCACCCTCCCAAGGTTTGCATTCGTTTCAATCTCGTCTCCAGTCCCTCCGCGGTTGTCGTTCCTTCTCGACTTGGGGTGAATGGGTGGAATCTAGGGACGAGAATGGCCACATTATTTTGGCCGTGTCTTGATGGGATCAAACAAGGTTTGGTTAGTTTTAGGGCTAGTTCTGGGCTTTGTTTTTACAAAGTCTCCCCTAATGCTAACCCTTAACCTAATCCCAAGGTACTTGAGTGTTCATTTCTCCCCGTTCCCAGCTAACAGGACATTGGAATTCTTTTGCTTTGGCCTCCAAATTGAGCTGCATAAGCTTAATTCCATTGAACATGTTGTAAAAGGCCTATTTTTAGGAGCTCGGAAAATTATCATTATTATGATCATCATTCATATTACTGCAAAAAGCTTAATTAATGTCTTTTTATTCTCAGCTCCACATCGACAACTGCTCAATGGTACCTAGAGACCAACAGCTGATCTACGTGACAGAAGACAATGTACATAGCTATTGTACAACCCTGTCCCCAGATCTCTTAAGGGAAGCAAACCTCAAAGACGTTTGCAAAAGGTGAATTTTTATTTATGTAGTTTATATGACATATAAAAATTCTATCTCCAAATCTTCAGATTCTCTAATTCTTCTTCTTCTTCCTTTACTTGAATCCATTAGTTGAAGATGATTACTTCAAGGGTCAGCGTGAATACCATTAAAAATATATAGCATAAAACATGCATGTATGTATTGAATTAACCTCTGGTCCTCTTTGGTTATCCAGATACATTGATTTGTCCAGCAATTTTGGAATAAACAAGACCTCTTTCCTGCTGGCAACAGCTTTTGTCTTGAGCAGAAACATGGGAAGTACCATGTCTGATATAGGTATGGTATACAAGTAGCATTCAAAAAATGTTACCAGAACTCTAGGCGATAGGCATGCAATAGGAGATAAGTCATCCAAACTTTGAAATAATCAAGAAGTTTTTTCCTATCTGTTATAATTGTCTATCCCCTTAAGGTTGGTGCCTTCTAATGGGAAGGAAATTTTTTTGGCCTAAAACCCTCTGGGTATAAACCATCACCATGCATTTTAATAAGCTACACGGCATCAAATGTTGCAAAAACTGCATATTCTATTCCCCACCTCCCCCCCCCCCCCCCAATTGTTTTTTATTTGTTCAAAATGTCACAATTGTGCCAATAATATATATTTTTAAAATGTAATATGAATATCATTGTCCTTCAACTAAAACAGCTATAATTGGGTTTGGGCATCATTTGTTTATTTTTATTTTTTCACAGGGGAAAGTAATATAGGAGTTGTGTTTTCGAAACACAGAAATGTTGGGAAGTCCCTCACTTTAAGTATTTTGGCCTTTGGCCAAGGTGTGCCATCAAAGCAACACCCCCTAATATGTAGTGGTGGCGACCAAAATGTCAGTGGTGTTTCCATGTAAGTTTATCTTTCTTATACCATCTCTTATGTACTTCAGTAATTCTGTTATGTAAATTAACTATGAGTTATTTACATGTGTACATGTTTTATATTTGAACATTTACTCTGAGTTGTGACTGACTGCTTTGAAACTACCACAGGAAAGTAAGATTGTTTTAATTAAGGGAGATTAACTTCCTTGCATGTTAACAGTATCTAAAGAATACCTCAAGTCTCATTTGTTGAACAGTTATAATGGTCAGGTAAATTTCACATGTGAAAATTACAGTTTCTATAGCCAAAAAGGCTAAGAGAAAATGGTAGCCAGATAGGGAAGCTTTCATCCCACTAAAAGTGGTGTAATCATGGAAACAAGTCAAAGAAGTCAAGTTCTATAGTTTAACACCTTACAGCTAAATATAATTTGGGGCAGGTAATCCCAAAACAATAACTAAATGGAAGGTTTTTCCTTGTTTTTCATTTATTCATTATCATTTTGTTAAAGGAAAATGTTGATGCAGATCATCCAAAGCACAACGCTGACTTGTTTTGTGGATGATCCCAAGCTAACAACTCAACTGAGTGAGTTCCTACTACAAGTCAATAGTGGACTCACTCAGGGATCAAGCCAGACAGGGCTTTCTGTCCCAAGGGGGAGTTTGTTGCTCTCCACCAACTCCAAAGAGTGCGAAAGGTAATCTGTATACTCATTTTATATTATTAGAGTGATCACTTGACCATGTTGGTCACATGCATGTGGGTTTATACATGTACCTCATAAGGTCTTTTAATCCTTATTATTAGATGTATTCTTATTATATGTTCATTAGTTGATTAAGTGATAACTCCATGTTACAACACAACATCAAACACTACAGAAAAAATCTGAGCCCCAGGTGGGAACCGAACCCACGACCTTCCGATTAACTAGACGGATGCTCTACCACTGAGCTACTGGAAACTCATATGATTATCTGAGGGTTGAGTGTGAATATAGCACTGAAGACTTCAGTGACGTTGAGATATACTGAATACACCAGTTATTAAATGTCAGATTAATGTATGTATGTATGTATGTACGTATGTATGTATGTATGTATGTATAAAATTAGTATCTCCAAGCGGCCATGTAATGTTCTATTTATTATATAGATATCGATGAGACTTAAATAAGAAAAACAACTTAAAAATACCGTAACGTTGAAAAATACCGGTTACTATGCCAACAGTGATATCTTCACATGTGAAAGATATGATATCTTCACATGTGATTGATATCAAGTTTTCGACACTGGAGAAAACCTGGTATCTCATCGATATCTATATAATAAATTAAGTTATCACTTAATCAATTTATATGTATATTAACCAATTCTATGTTCATTAGTATTTTTTTATGAGGATGACTTTAACAAATACATAAATAGAACTGTATGTGCATGATCAGATATTAAAGGGTTATTAACCGAGCGCGAGGTCTGTACGGGAAAATATCAGACCGAGGTCTTGACAGTACGGACCGAGCCGTAGGCGAGGTCCGTACAAAAAAGACCGAGGTCCTGGTATTATCCCATGCAGACCGAGCAAACGAGGTTAATAACTTATTTATTATATGGCTTTGAGAAGTCCCGCTAAAACAATTGCCAAACGCAAACTTTTCTTTTCATCCGGGACAGCGGTCCTGATATGGCAAAATACAGACAATGCGTTAGCCAATCAGAATTCAGGAAATTATCTAGCCATATAATAACATAAGATCACGTTCAACATAAATAGTTTGTTACTTTTGAAAAATCCATGTGTGATATTTCTTCTCAATTTTAAAATGTTCTTATAAATTCATGGAATTTTTGAAACTGTTAAAATAACTTAACTATGGGCCTGGCCTGTTGCTGTGTGGTATTATGAACCTGATAAAACTCTCCTGCTCATTTATGTGTAGTGTAAAGAACGAGAGAGAGAGAGAGAGAGTGCATGATATCAAGTTCTTTATAAAAAAAATCTCCAACACATAAATGATTTGTTCTATTCTTGGTTTTCATGTGACGTCATTGAAAAAAAAAATGCTTCATATTGTTCACATTCAATTTAGTATGAAGGATGTTGAGAGAAGAGAATTTTTTCTTGAATATTTGAGAAACTTTCCTCGCTTGGTTTATGAGTTATCAATTAAGGTAAAAACTTTGTCATGCAACACTCACGGATTTTCCTCAGGACGTAAAACAATGAATTTGTTAGAAGTAAACACACATTTGACTTGCTCTATGAATACAACCATTGTTTACTCGGTATCTGTATCAATATATATGATTAAGTTGTTATTTTAAATGATTTTTCCAATCTTATTTATTGTCTACCATGTTTGTGTACTACAGTTGTACACCAATATGGCGGCCCCATACATTTCTTTGTAATGACGTAGTTTGTGAACTGAACTGAAACTGAAACTGAACTGAAGTTACATAGTTTTACAATTTTGCTCTTTTTTATTAAACTCAAAGCTCTGGAAATATTTTGATGATGTAGGTGAAAACCAAGAATTATTAAAAAGAAAATCAAAAATATCTTTATTTATCACAGAGAAATCAAGGTTGAAATTGATGTAAATTAAGACCAGTCTTTATCAGATTCAGACACTCGTTACAGTTGCGATTTTCATCGTTTGCCTTAATGATCGAGTTATTGACTTTTTTTTTAAAACGTAATACAACATGTTCTAGTTCTTTTTTTAATAGTTATAAGTTGTACGATATTACTCTGAAAACAAAACCAAAAGACACACAAAGATTTAGGAAAACAACAATCATGCTTCTTAGTACTGTTAGTAGCTTATGGATTTGAAACCAGGGTGGACTTTGAATTCCAGATTATTTAAATCTTGTTACCTGTAATTACCATATTTTTAGAATTCAAGGCCGTGTCTTGAGAATGGATTACATGAAAGATCCTAATTTTAGCATGGAAAATGAGTATCGACTGTATGAGCTAGAGGATTTGGTTAGAGAAAACAAGGTAAATCAGCTTTTATGTTGTAGTTCAATTTCCAGACTTCTTTGCAATTAATAGGTTATAAAGCATCCACCTATTTCAAAAAAGGTTGTCACCGCTAAGAGCGATAGGTAATAGGTCATTCCAAGACCGCAAAGCACTATTGGTTTCTTAATTAAGCCATCCTAAATCTTTCTTTACACTCTTCCATCAAATATTTGGCAATTCATATGTAAATCAATTAGAAATCAATAGTGCTTTGCGGTCTTGGAATGACCTATTACCTATCTCCTATCGCTCTTAGCAGTGACAACCTTTTTTGAAATAGGTGTATATTCGTTAAGTATTATCAATCAAAGTGGATTTAAGAAAACTTCCATATTCCTACGTGTGCAGTTCTTGTACCTCCAAAGTAACTTGATATGTTACTTTTGCAGGGATTTCTCTTGGCATGGGTAATGAAGCACCGCTGTGTTTATACAGAAAAGGGCAACGAAGATTTCGTTGCAAAATTAAGGGTTGTACTTGAGAGGGAGATTCCAGGGCAGCAGCCAAGATGGTACAAGGGGGCAATGCTGCTCTTGTACTCTTACACCATGGTAAGCCATGAAAACCTGACCTGTAGGTCTAACCTGAGGTTAATCCATAGTTTAATCATATACACTCAAAAACGCCAGTGAGGAATTAACAATTAAATATTGGTTAAAGGGTAATGATTTTACTTCCCTGCTAGCAGAGGCTCCCACAGATGATCCTGAAGAGAAAAAAATGGAGCCTCTGCCTAGCGACCCCAGTTTCTTTGAAATGCCGCCTTATACAAGTTACCGTGGACAAAGCAAACCAGTTCAAAACCGGTTTCAACTAGAAAAGGCTCTGTTGTAATTGGACAATAAAATCACATGTATGTTCGTAAGAAAAGTATTGGTTTTCAAGGTTTTCAAACGTCTTGGAACTTCACCATTTGTGGCATGGACAAAATCAACTTAGGACGTATATTCTCAGTTTTTTCATTTCTATCATAAATGCAAGATCAGAATTTGGAACTTTTTACAATGTTTTGTACGAAATCTGAGAAATGAGCAGAAGTGACCTGAGGTTAATTAGCTGTTGTTTATTCACCCATTTGGCGAATGTTTTTGCCTGGAATATGTATGTATTTCTCAAATTAAATAAAAATTGCCATGCAGCCATTTGACATCCCTTATAGTTTTTCCCTAGATTTGCTGAATATCTGCAGAAAATAAAATTAATGTTATAGGAATAACGAGATTTGTTTATTGAGGTGTGTGCGTTGCTAAGTTACCGAAGCACATGCTCAACAAAGAAACTGGGGTTGCTAGGCAGAGGCTCCATTTTTTTCTTGACAGGGTCATCTGTGGGAGCCTCTGCTAGAAGGGAATGATTATACCAGAGGAACTGGAAATTCCTGTGTGTAATAAATTATAAGTTTTATAAGAGTTTATATCACTTTAAGGTCACTTTTTATTACAATCAGTTTCATTCTTCTGCTGGTCTGGTAGCTGATCTGACCCTACCTGTCTCAAGACTGGCAAGCTCAGTTATACCACCTGATAAAGGCCAGACATTTTGGGAAAGACTGCAGTTGGCCATACAGTCAAAACTTGACCATGCTGATGTACATGTAAGCATTATACTTTGATGATGTAGTAGCATTACTTGCATTTTGCTCCCACACATCCTACACTTGTTTTAAGCACTTGAACAATGGACTTGTACTTTGTTTCAGTAAATATGCATATTGATTCATTTTCCGTTATATAAAATCCAAGTGAAGATTAGATGAAGAGATTTTAGACAGTTTTTTGTCCATGAAAGAAGAAAACAATTTTGCAAATCCTGTGCAGCCATTACATGTTAATTATTTTATTGACAGATGTGCAACATTATAGTCATTGGATTTCATATAACAAAATATTCATAATTCAAGTTATTACAACCACATGGTTTAAACTGGGGTAATAGAATAAGCACCCACAATAGAACATGCCAGCACAATGTGGCTTCCAATCAGTCAGATTGTGAGATTTTCCTTGAGTGTTGTGAAACTCATTTATAATCTTAATTAATGATGCAGAATCAGACTTCGTTTATGTATTTTTTTCCCTCTTTTTACAGGAAAATCCCCTACAGTGGATTAATCCCATCATAAACCTAAAGGTTAATGGAGATTTGGTACAAGGGATTGCTCTACACTCCAGCACTATGTCTCATTTCCCCAATGTAACTGGGCAGGCAAGTTATAAAAACATAATTTGTATGGCATGTTGGAGCATTGAAACATAAATTTATTTGGTGTTTTTACCTAATTTAAGCTAATCAGCAACTTTCTATACCAGAAATAATGAATAATAATAAATTGATCATATTGATGAATAACAAGATGAGAATTCTGGTTTACCTATGACACGATTGATGATTGATTGATGATTTTAAATAGTCTCCACTATCTGTTATTTGATATTATTTTTTACATACTTGAATAGTCCAGTTTCCAATTACTAGAGACCGCTGAGCTTCTTGACAAAAGGCGCATTTTTGCAGGGTTAGCCTCCTTTTCAAGAAAGACCCATGGGAATGAAATTGATTTCTGTATTGTTCTTAGTGTTATAGTGCTGGTATTTTCGAATAATTTACCTTGACTCAAGGCTAACCCTGTGCAAATCCGTCTGTTGTCTAATTTTACAGCGGTATGAACAAACTCGAAAAAGGTTTATTCAGATAACAGGCTTAATGCTTGTGGTGTAAAATCTGTTTTCTTAGGAAGTTAAAGATAACCTTAGCAACATCTCTGATAAGGGGAGCAAGACTGTTAGTGTATACTTTGCAACAAGCAATGAATGTACTATTGAGGATGTGAAAAAAAGGGATAAGAGGCATGGAAAGCAAGCTAAGGCACACAGAATCCCAAGAGAAGTTCTGGATGAACGCCTTCTGAGGCAAATCGATTCTAGTAAGGAACAAAATTAAACTGCATCCAAATTTAACTGTATTGAATATTATATTATATATTTTCCACTAAAAATTGCTATTAACTTGTTGCTACTTAATATTATAGAGGGTAGGTGCCCTAGCAGCAATGAGGCGATAGCAATGCTAGCAACTGGCAAGAGGTAACCATGGCAACCTAGCCATGGGTCAACCTCAGCACCTGTCACACTAGCAGTGGAAAATTATACTTACTATACTTCTATCCCAGAGGAGGGTGGGTGGGGCAAAGGCAACAAACAAGCAGCAATGCTGAGCAATGACTGACCACAAGGGCAATACAGCAATAGTGCGTGTGCAGCGACCGGCAATCTGCTCCAAGCTAACTTTGCTTATGATAACCACATTTATAGCTGTAAAGCAGTAAAAGTGTGCAACACACTAAATATTTACTTCATGCTAATTACATTCTATTGTTTTCTATAATTATTTAAATGGTGTATTTAATAATTTTATCCTCTTGCCAATAAAGTCTTAGCTGATTTTAATTGTCCTATTTTACTATGATGTCACAGTTTGCATGCACAAAGTTGTGTGGTACAAATGGTGGTAATGCACCTTATGGCAGTAATTGCTTCACAATGTTCCATAAAACACATTTTAGGCAGTTTTTATTGGTATTTTTACTAAGTTGCCTCCTCGCATGACCGTGATTCTTAGCATTAAGACAATACATGTAGATTGTTTTGGTGTGACATCATAGTAAAATACAACAATTGAAGGGTTCCATGTGAAAATGGCCCAAGTGACTTTTTGATAATACTTTTTCAATGGTACAAAATGGTATCATTAACTTTCCTATGCTAAAATTAATCTCAGGACATCCATCAAAAAGTCATTTAGGCCACTTTAACAGTGAACCCTTCAATTGTTGCTAGACTCAAATAGTCTAATGAAGACATTAAGCTTCCATGTCCCTGATCTGATCTACCTGCTAAAGACCAGATCAGGGTCATGCAGGCTATCGAGAGCTTTTTCAATAGCAGATCTTAATTTTTTAAATATCTCCTCTCTAACTTATATACATTAAGAGAGAGGTGTGCCTGTTTATGTGTACTGTATTATAACAAAGTTAATTCTAATTAATATTTAACCTAATTAATTCACAGGATGTGGATTAATAGAAACAACAGCTGCAACTGACCTTCCACGACTTGAAGCATCAAGAGTGTCTGATGAATTTGAGATTGATCCTGAAAACACTCAACTTCTGACAGAAGTAGTTAATGGATTGTCTGAAGTACTTGGTAAAGAACATTTACTTTTAAGCCCATTTGACACATTAGTGCATTATCTGATATAATTTATAAAATAATTGAGATATTGTGATATGATTGCCTTATTTTAATGCTCCGTGAACTTGAAAAATGTTATAACAGAGCTATCTGTAGGTACTACAGGCAATTTGAGAAACCAAAAAAATCAAATGCCTTGACCTAAATATGTAATTCTTTTGTATCAGAGTTTTGATTTCCAATGATCTCATGCCACTTCATTCTACCCGATGATCATGTTTTTGTTATTACTGTACAGTATCTATTGCATACATAGCTCTTTAAGGGCTTGGCATGCTAATTTAAATGTCTTTTTCAAAACAATAGCAGCATCCAGTTATCAATACAAAACAAAGAAAGTAGAAGTGCAAGCAGCTGAAAATAATTTCAGTAAGGTAAGATCAGTTTATATTTTTTATACACTTAATTAAAAAATTGTTGTTGCAAATTAAGTTTTAAGCATTAACTTAAGACTGAAATGAATGCTGGTTTTATGATGATGATGTGTTCAAATCACACTTGTTTCTGTAAAACTAATTATAACATAATAATGGTCATTCCGGTCCACATGCTTGTTGCTATATTGCACTTTTTTCTGTTGATAACAAGTGTGATCTGAATACCAGCATAAATTCTGGTTGAAATGTATGTTATAATTTACTACCATTATCGTTGAAGTGCGACCTGTAAAGTTCAAAGTCTCATTTGAAAACAATTAGCATTAAGACGGATGTCAATCAAATAATGCCTGAGAGACAATTTTACTCTCAAATAAAAAAAAACTTAACTTTCATTTAGAAAGCTTAAATTTTGTATTTTCCTAAGGGACAGTTCATTTTTTATTGGGAGGGGGGAGCTGCTGTTTTTTTAGGGGGGACACTTGAAAAAATGGCCATATAATGAGGGGCCAAGCAAAAACTTTTTGACTATTTGGGGAGGTTCATGCAAAAAAATAGTTTATGCAGCACCTTTTTGTTATCAAATCAACCAGAATGGAGCCACCACGAAGTACTTTTCTGGCAAAATTTCTGTTGAGTGGCTCGCGCTTCGCGCTCGCATTTGAAAATAAATGTTAGTAGTAGAATCCTTTTAGAAAATAGCCTCTGGAAACATCTTTACTCAAAATTTCAGGTGAGCGGCTCGCGCTTTGCGCTCACATATATAAATTATGTAATATTACTCTCTAATATTGTTCAACAATAATGAGCTTATATTTTCCTTTGCTTAACACATATGAGGATAACAGCAATGATGACTAATAATCCAATGTCAATGTTATCCTGGTACGCCTGCGATAATGAAAAGGCAAAAATACATATTCCAATAACATTTCATAATTTTCAGTGGTTGTAGTGTGTGGGGGGAGGGGTCATGTAAATGAAACATGAACTAAGAGGGGGGCCATATAAAAAAATTGTATGACAAAGAGGGGGGGGGCTGGACACTGGGGCAAAAATTCCAAAAACCACCAGCCCCCCCTCCCCCCCCCCCCCCCAAATAAAAAATGAATGGTTCCTAAGTAAGTACAAGATATTTTCTTGGTTTCTGTGTCCAAATCGCTGTTTGATTTGGTTGAATGATTTGATTGACATCCGTGAGAATGCTAGTTCTGAATCAAGACTTTAAACTTCACAGGTCACACTTCAATGATAACAGTTGTAATAACTCTGAAACTAGGCTTTATCTGTTATAAATTTTGGCAATAATGTATATGTGCATGTATTGTAAAGAAAGGTCTGAACCCAGGTGAATCTAATGTACACATGTGCATGTGTAATGTATATGTACACAACAATTTTATAGTGGAGTCCTTAATAGTTTCTTAAAATGATTTATAATAATGGTTTGCAGTGTCTCCTTTGTAATTCTTATCTTACATTTAATAAGGGGCTGACACCAGTGTCTAAAAAGACCTACTTGGATTTGACTCCAAGAGGAAGGAAAGGTTTTGAAGTGGTGAGTTAATTAAATTTGTTTTTAATTTTGTAATATTAATATCATTTTTGTTGATGAAAACCTTTTACTACACACAGGGGTACGAATCTGGCAAGCGAAAGATAGCTAATGAAGGTATGAATTATATATAATCAACCATGCTTTTTAATTATAATACAAACTGAATTAATTGCTTGGTTATCTAATAATGGAGAACACTTGTTGTAGAAGCCACAAGAAGTTAAAGAAAATTCCTTAATTTACGTCATCTCATTATTATGCATGTTGCAATTTGGGAAGTCAAATCAGAAAATATTAAAAGATTGACACTGTCTTATTGCTACCTAAAAAGATTTGATTTTCAACATAAAAATAAAATAATTTCCTTCATAGGGACTTAAACATGGTAGTTTGAATAATTAGCCTATGCTTGTATTGATTGAATGACAAATTCATTGGATGTGCTTCAGTGAACAATTAATTGGATGTAACAATTGCATTTGCTCAAAAGTAAGTCTATTTTTATTTAACAAAAAAAATTGAAGCATCGAATAATTTTCTTACAGAAAACATTGCCCAGAGTAGCCCAGAAGAATTTTCCAGTGATAAGAGTACCGAAGAGGCCACAAAAAGACGCCGCCACCTTAGTTTTGCAGAAGGGACAGTTGGTGCAGTTGCATCAACTGTGGATCTAGAAGGTATTTACTAATGGCCTCCTTTTCAAAAGATAATTTGTGACACCAACAGATGTTTATGTACATGTGCATCGCAGCTTTCACATGAATAAGTGTTCATCTTTTGAAATTCTATGCTTGATAAAGTCTTTTATTTTCTTAACTTGAAAAAGGTCTATTAATAACACCATTTAAATGTAGACATATATCAGACCCTCTATTAGACATTGATTGGAGATTGATTAGATACTTGATTTATACAATAAACTCACACCATAATATAACACTTGTAGAAGAAGAGGATGCCATCTATCTTTGCAATAAGTGCAAAGGACGATCCCCTCCCAAGAAGAAGGTTTCAAAGGGCAGAAGAAAAACCAAGATCCAAGAGTCTGATGATTATCCATGGGTGGAGTGTGATGTTTGCCACAAATGGTATCACTTGTAGTAATTGTGAATATCATTAATGCAGCATGAAGGATGACATTAGTACAGGTTGTCATAAGTTTAAGAATTCAATCTGGAATCAATTTGCACAAGTGTTTTTTAAAGAGTATCAATATCGCACAAGTTGGTAGGGTAAGTGCCATTTCAACTCTTTGAAAAACACGCAAGTGCAAATTAAGTTGAACTAGAAATTTTTTGTTTTATGAAACCTATAATAATATACATGATAAATTAAATTAAAAACTTTGAGCACTCGCTTTTGCTTTGTATATGCTTGATGGTGTGTGTAGCATTGTTCAACAATAATTTATTTACTTGACAACAAAATCCTCAAAGTTTTATGATTTTTATCAAACATACAAGCACTCTACAAGATGTTTATATTTCATGATTGAAAAGTTGGCAGATTTCATGCTTATTGCTGTTGACAATAGAAAAACAATACAAAAATCATTTTCAGACTATTTTTGGGACTGTAAATTCAAATGTAATTTGCACTGGTATTACAGATTTCTTCACTGGTATTGCAAATTATTTTTGCACTGGTGTTACAGTTCTCAGTCAGTCATTATTATCAAAAATATTTTTTTTCATGTATTTTATTAATAAAGTTAAATTCATTAATTCAACTCTATTTTTTTAGGCAATGCACCAATCTGAAAGCCTTACCAGCACTAGAAGACCCATGGAGTGCAGTGAGTGCCCAAAGGTCAATAAAAATTCTGGGTGCATTTGAAATAGAAAAAGACTTACTTGAATGAAAACATACATTGTACTATATGTCTTAACCTTAAAGCCAGTAATATGGTTAAAATTCCACAGTTAAACTGGAGTTGCCTAAGTACTTCCAATTCTCATTTATTATATGTATGTATACTAGGGCTTCACATTTTTTAAAGCTTTTATATACAATATGCTAATTGAAGAGTGGTCAAATCTATTGGAAAAGATTCCATACATTCAAGGTTGTGCCTTTTTTCCAGATTGAAATAGATTTTTAGTTTGGAACATGTGAGTAAATCACAACCATTGAATCTAAATGTCTATGCTCTGATGATTAAGTCCTGCTGCATAGTTAATCTTAATTTTGACTAGACAAATACAGTTTAATCCTGAATTGTTCATACAATATGAATAGGGTCTTCACCATTTTTTAAAGCTTTATTATACACTATGCTAGTTGAAGAGTGCATGGTCACATCTAATAAAAAGTGTCAACACAAGAGTTTGTGCCATTTTTCCAGATTAAATAAGTTTTATAGTTTGGAACATGTGAGTAAATTGCAACTATTGAAATCTAACAGGTCTGTCCTGATGATCTAGATGGTACCCAAAAAATACATTGGTTATGGCCCTGTTAAGTAAGTGATGTGTTAATCAATGTATCAGGTATCCAATGTGTAATTAAATAAAACAGAGTAATCAAAATTTATCACTGTACTGGTTTTATGTTACATTTTTTTTTGGCTTGATAATTTCCTGAATTCTGATTGGCTAACACATGGTTTGTATTTTGCCATATCAGGGCTGCTGTCCTGGATAAAAAAAAAAGTTCGAAATTCAAAATCATCAAAGCTAGAAGCTGAGGACTGAAATGGCTCCTGGGTACACTAGCAATATATGCATTTTCATGTGTTACATCTATGAATGTACTGAATGAAATAAATGCATCTTGAATATCAAGAATTGTCATGTCCACATGCTGTTTCTTTAAAATCCTCTTATCAACAGATTTCCAAGTGTTCATTTTAGTCTCAGCTTCTACGTCTTGAAAGGGTCAATGTTTAGGTCAAGTAAGCTGCAGTGAATAGGCCATATGCACTAACAAGTCATGTGACCCTATCTCCCATAAATCAAGCAGCACTGTCAGAAATGGAAAGAGCATCTAAATATTATTATTATATATCCTTGTCGATACGCGCGCTCTGATTGGCTAAAAGCTGTGCTTTATCAGAGAACGGAGCACAGCTCTGATGTCAGCAGCGCAAGCTCGACCGCGCGCGCACCTTTTGAATTTTTGTACGGAGAAAATCGAACTTTTTCCCTTGAATGTTTACTTCAAAATATATAATAAAACAAATAGAACATCTTTTTCCGTGCTACGGCTCGTGCTCTCCTTACACTTCTTTCGTGCTTTCGTCACTTCCTGCGTGCTGTATTACTGAACGGAGCACGGAAAAAGCTGTTCTATTTGTTAAATACAATAGCAAAGTTACAGCACATATGATATAATGCAGGACAAATGACATTGAATTTAAGATTGAAGATTTTCTTAAGATTCTTTTGGAAAAATGTGCTTATGGCAAGCTTGTGCAATCCAACGTGTTTTCCTGAAGAAATCTTGAGAAAATATCTCACCTTAAATTTGCTGTCATTCTTTCTCTCATTCATCTTATAAACTGAAATTTTGCATTCAAACTAATATCGAGGTGCTCTTTCTATTTTTGGAGTTCATTTTGATGCTGCTGCTTGATTAAGGGGAAATAGGGTCACGTGACCTGTTGGTGCATATGGCCTATTACACCCAGAGAGTGATTAGGGACCAGTCATTATTTATCTAGAGGGGGGCTTGAAGAAAAATGGGGTCAAGGCAATTTTAAATTAGCAAAGGGGGGGGGGGGTACA